>SJRY01000236.1:0-600000 GCA_011319805.1 Macrocybe gigantea | reverse complement strand
ACGTAACTGATACACCTGCTCTTCACCATGTTCTCAAAGCTCAAACGTCATCACAGGCACCCAGCAAGGAACATCCGCAATCTCCTCGTGCACATCGGCCGACAGAAGAAGTGTCTCGGGAAGCCGTCCCCATTATGCCCCCGCCATCTGTTCCTAGCCAAACGCCTTCTGCCCAGGAACTTCGAGAGACAGCTAAACAATCCATGGCACGGAGCGACAGAGCAGACACGTCCCGTGCTGCCTCTGGCTCCGCGGCTCCCTCTCCCAGACGCCGATCACCTTCGCCACCTAGTCGCCCTGGCACCAGGAATCCCAGCTCCGAGAGTCGAGCAAGTGGCGGCCGTTCACGCTCGGACCGTGGTGCAAATGACACTGACGAACGACGTTTCGACAAGGACAGCCGTCAAGAACTTCGTGATCATTCATCCAACCTGACGCGACGTGACAGTCTTACCCACACCAGGAGAGACCGTCCATCAGGCCGAGAAAATGAGAAGGATGACAGAGAAAGAGAAAGAGAAAGAGACAGGGGTCGCGACAGACGTGGCGACAGAGACAGAGACAGGGGAAGAGATTCTGACAGAATGCGGGACAGGGACCGTGAACGCGATCGGGACAGGGACCGCGACCGACATCGCCGAGACGACAAGGACCGCGACCGCGAAAGCAGAAAGGAGCGTGAATCCGCACGTAGTCAACCAAGCAACGTTCCATCAGCTTTTGCAGATGATCGTGGTCTCCCGAGTCGTCCGGACTCTGATCGGCACAAACATTCGCCAAGTGCTGATGATGGGCTGGGTAAGCGGCGACGACCTATGGAAGATGACGTGAGTACACTCACTCCGTCTCGTGGGCTCATTCAATCTAACCATATATTTCAGTCAGAAAGGAGCTCCAAACGCAGTTCACGCAAAGAAGGACACCGCGAGGACCGCAGTCGCAGAGGACCAGAAAAGGAAAGTCATGACAGTGCGCGTGAGTCTGACAGACGGCGGAAAGAGCGTGATACGCTGGGTGAGAACGACGGGAGACCTGGCTTGATCACAGAAAAGGTGTGTTGCCATCACCTGCTACATCTGCACGAAATCATTATTTACTTTCACGCGCAGTTCGGGGACAGGAGGATCCCCGAAGGGCCATCCTCTGCGATTAAGGTTTTACCTCCAAGCACCCCTTCTGCCCCAAGAGCAATGTCCTCTAGCGATGCCCGGAGCAAGGGAGAACCTCCATCTGTACGTGACCGACCCCGAGAACATCATGTTGCAGCCGCGACCCCAGGCCTCAGCGCCACTATTCCAACTCAGGATACCGGAGGGCCATCCACGAGCAGTTTACGGTCTCGTATAAGTGACAAAGAGGCTCCTTCACCTCGACCGCTGCCCCACCCATCAGCCAACTCATACCGGCCTGACGGCCAAAGGAAGGACGATGATCGCGACGGCAGAAAACGCACTATATCTGGTACGGCTTCCGTCTTTTATCATTCATGCCAAGTTTCTCAATGCTATTCAAATATTCCAGATCGCGATCACGATACAAACGAGGGTACACCCAGTTTGGCGTCCGATCAGTTGGCACAGCCGCCCAAACGCCCGAAGATCATTCGAAATCGGTATTCCTCTGTCCAAAATCCACACGCCCTTGCTCGCAAATTATTGCCAATAGATCCCATGGCAGGAGACAAAAGTCGGGGGAGAAAAGATTAATGCTCAAGAGGAATATGGCTTGATGGAGACATAATATCACAGCATTTTAATACATTAATTGTATTGAAGACAGCGTTTTCTAAGAATATTACTCCTCCTGTCTCCTTACCAAAAGGCCGTAATGTCATAACACATAAGTTATTTTGAGGGGTGAGTATGTGACGAGTTGAATCGGCAAGGCAAATGCAGATGTGTTGAAATCTATCCAAGAATGTGCGTTATGAGCGGTTCTTCATGAGGGTGAGAAATTCCTCCCTCGTCTTTTGTTGTGTGCGGAAACATCCGAGCATGCAAGAGGTGACCGTTATCGATCCCGGCTTTTGCACGCCGCGCATCGTCATACAAAGGTGTCTGATGGCTAACATGAACGACGACACGCCATAAAGTGCCAAACCAACTCACGTTGCCTCCATCACGACAGCGACACCCCTGGGCTTAATAGCTTCTTGGACTGCGATGGCCACCTGCTTTGTCAAACGCTCTTGGACTTGCAAGCGGCGACTGAATGTCTCTGCGATCCTTGCCAATTTCGACAAACCAAGTACGAGCTTGTTGGGTATATAGGCAATAGCAATCTGAACCGGGTTAGCTCAGGCGGGACGAGAGAGTAAATGGATAACCGCACTTTGCCGGTGAAGGGGACAAGATGGTGTTCGCACAGACTAGATATATCGATATCCCTCACAAGCACCATCTCATCATGATCTTCAGCGAACACCGCATCGTTAATGACGTCTGACAGCAAATGTATATATTTAGTAAAGCGCTCAATCAGAGAAAATTTTCGGGTGAATCAGGTCTACCTGTCAGTTTCTCCTCGTACCCTCTGGTCATCCACATGAGAGCTTGAGCGTATCGTTCTGGCGTCCTCAACAGTCCTTCGCGATCCGGGTCCTCGCCAATGCAGTCAAGAACGACGCGTATAGCAGCGGCCATTCGCTGCTCCCGTGCGAGCTTCTCCGCAGGGCTTGCATTGAGCCGGGAGATGGTGGATTTTGCTGTGTCGATAAGGCTAGGCTGAGTATGGGGCGCGAAGGCGGAACAGGACATGTGGAAGACTTGCCTGGCCAACCAAGGCCGTTCGGATCAGGCACGAGGTTATCTAGACGACCGCCATGGTTGGATGAGCCGTTCTGGTCAGCGGAGTGCACAGGAGTCGATACGCCGGATCTCCGGAAGCCGTAGCCTTCCCTCCAGGGCGTCGTGGCGGGGGTATATATCGGAACGAGTCCTGGGGCTGGGATTGCTGGCCGTTAGGCTGGGTATCGGCCTGGTTCTCGTTCTGGGCAACTTGGAGCTGATGGAGGCTGTCGGTGAGCTGGGCGACGTGAGAAGGAATGTGGTCGTCAGCGGACATGTTGGGCTTGTGGGCGGACGGTAGACGGAAAGAAATAAAATGAATATTTTTTGTGGCACGTGGTGCGATATGTGGCTGTGGTTGACAGACTGAGCGGCCTTAATATGGATATGTGAAGGAAACGGTGCTGTAGCACCGACATTTCCTTTCCATGCCTTGGGTCCGCTGCTGCCAAATGCGCTTACTCAAAGTACAGCCTTCACTGTGTCAAACGGTCATGAAATATATCCGGATCACGTATATTAATGAACAAAAAAAAGTCTACACGCTCTGAGACTATCGAGTTCTTGGAGCCAAAATACTTATAACGTCGCTCTCGATGCATCTACCAGCTTCTTACTACTCCAGCATGTGCCAGAGGATCAAAAGTCGGCCCCTACTTTTCTTCTGGGAGTTCTATTCTCGCTCACACGACGCCCCGCATCTCGTCAAGGCGTTCTCCGCCGCTCGCAACGACCCACAGAGCGTCTATGATGCTTGGCTCGCATCCAGAGAAATTCCAGCTCACAAGGGCCTGTACTTGGTGCCAGGTGCGCAGAGACGGCTCAGTCTCAGAAACACTCGTCTCGCCTGGTACATCCTCGAAAACTGCGCCGCCGACTTTGTATGCAACCGCGAGTTTTTGCCTCCCAAGACCTTGATACTTACCTTCTCGTTTTTCCATACTTTCTTCCATTCTGTGGGGGAAAAAGTTTAAAATTCTATGGGGTCTCAATCCAGTCCGAACGACACTTATGATGTCCCTGAATATAATTCGAAGTCTGTTTCCCGCATTCCGAGGATACTCCCAAGTGGGTCGTTGACGATGTCGGCTGCTGTCTGCTAATTCGAATGTTATTTTACGATCGCATTCAACAGGCCATGATCATTGACGAAGTCTGTTTTCCTTGGCCAAGTCAATTTCAGACTACGCTGACAGACCCTGCTGTCCACAGTTGCAGTCCCTTATCGCGTCTGGCAGTTTCACATGGCAGCGCCTGTTGCGTTTGATCTTGAGCGAGATTTTTCGCAGGATGCTAGAGAGCGCACTTGATTCCCTCGCGTAAGCGCGCATAATGGTATCACTTGTGGCATTACCAGGTCCTGACTCGCTGATGCGACAGTTATGCGAACGAAAACATCGTTCTGGGGTCCGCAAGGTTTTTCGTCGACTATAAACAGATGGAACACCGCGTACGATTGGACGTCCCAACTCTTACAGACCCTGTCGTCCGCGATCTCCTTCAAGAATCGGACCTTTTCGCGCGATCCTTCAACGGCAGTGGATTCGGGTTGTTGTCTCCCCTGGACTTTGTTCACATCGTTTCTCTCACAACCGAGATCGTTTCTCACATTTGGCTTGTCGTTTCACTCACACGCGGCGCCACTCACCTCGGCGTCCTATTCTTCTCACTCTTCTCGGCAATTTTGCCCTTCCTTATCTCTTGGTTAAACGTCGCTCAACAGCCACCCGAATTTCTTCACACCGAACGCGAGAGTCAGGCGGCCGCCCAGCATGAGCACATGCGCAACATGGCCTACAACGACGCGTACCGACCTGAAATTGCTTTATTTGGCCTCAGAGATTGGATACTGCAGTCCTGGGCTACCGCTCGAAAAACGGTGCTAGCCTTCGACCAGCCGACCTCATTTCATGGATCGACCTTCATCTCCCAAGAACACATGTCTGATCTCGTGTTTGCCATCCAGAACGTTGGTCTCGTTCATTTGCAGCTTCTCTTTCCACGAGCACTTCTCCTGACAATCTCGATGACTAGATTCCACTTGTTCTATTGATGCAGACTTCTTCGACGTCACTGGGCTCCCTTTCTCTGTACAGAACGTCCATTCAGTCCCTATTTTATGCTTGCGGACATCTCATCACGACGGTTAAAATGGCCTTCCAAGGCATTTTTCTAATGTCAGCTTTTTGTGCGAGCACGAAACTGCATCCTCGCTTACAACCGAAGGACGAGGATATCGTGGCCTTCAAACCTCTCCCTGGTGGTATGAAGATCGAAGCTAGGTGCGAGATATCGACTCAGTGGAGTGCTCAGAAAATTAAACTGAATATCTCTAGAGGGCTGTCGTATTCGTATCCTGGCTGCACGGACCGCGCACTTAAAAACATTAATTTTACCATCATGCCGGGCGAAAGCCTCGCAATTGTCGGATATAATGGTTCCGGTCAGTACGGGTTGCCTGGGCGGAGAAACATCGCCTCATCTAACAGTTCGTCACCCACCCATTTTTAGGAAAATCAACACTAGCAAAGGTCCTGCTTCGGATTATCGATTTCGACGAAGGCGAACTCCGTGTGAATGACGTGGATGTTCGGAGATACCATCCCGATGAATATCACGAACACCTCACTGGCGTGTTCCAGAATTTTTCAAAGTACAACTCGACCGTCAAAGAGAACGTCGGGCTAGGTTACGTCCCAGAAATGGGACACCGTTCGGCAATTAACGAGGCGATCCACTTGGCAGAGGCGGAAAATATAGTCCAGTCCTTGCCTCACGGTCTAAAAACAGTCCTGGAAACATCTGGATTTGAACCTGTGTCGTATCCAGGGATGTCGTCCTTTTCGACTGATCATCATGGTCTTTCAGGGGGCGAGGTAGATTATCTTCTTGTCACCGATTTACGACATTGGGCTAAGTATGACGTGTCCAGTGGCAACGGCTCGCCATCGCCCGCGCTTTTATGAAGGCCAGGCAACCAGAGGTCGACCTGCTCCTTTTCGATGAACCTGTGAGTCATCAGCTTGAATCTTACGATCTAGTACTAGCCATCTAATTGTTGGTCATCAGACCTCCTCACTTGATGCGCATGCCCAAAATCAAATTTTCGACACGATAGAAAAAATTGCAAGCACTCCATCCGGCGACAGAATCAAGTCGGTCATATTTATCACACATCGCCTTTCAACTGCTCGACGGGCCGACAAGATAGCCATGATGGAAAATGGAGTAATGTGCACTTCCGCAACCCCTATCCTGCTCCTGCTGACAATCTGATAGACGATATCCGAATTCGGTACACACCAAGAACTTTTGGCGAAAAATGGTTCATATGCAGCATTGTATAGAGCATCTGTATAGTAAGATAGATTAATCAGGATAGACTCGCTGTAGAAACTCTAATTCAGCATTTAGATCAGCAGAATCCTACTTAGCATTCATGCGCACCTACTAATTTTTTTTATAAAGGCGCTATATTTCTTGCATCGAGTGATCCAAAAACACCACCTTTCCGTCCCCAAGACGGCGTCGACTGGTGTGCCCTCGATGTCAGATGTGGTCGAAAGACAATTGAGGTCGTCTGGCGTTCCATGGGTGCCAACCAACAAGCCGGCATTCCTGATGCCATTGATTAAAGATGGAACATGAACCTATATTCAGAGGTCGTGGGTCGTCAGATGAGACAATGCTTCGTCGCAACTCCAAGTCATCTTACGAGAAGAGTGGCATCAACAAAAATGCCGAGCAGATTGTTTGTTCTCGCAAACTCAACCGCCGCACCGACACTCGCGAACCTGGGGTCATCATCGTCCTCCGCGCCCAGCGCGGAAGGGCTGAACAGGCCGGTATCCTTCTTTCCGCATCGGGAGGCAAAAAACACCGGATCTGAACAGCGTGAGTAGAGAAATGAGGCAAAACGGGGTAGCTTACAGTTCGGTTGTTTCCAATTAATAGCCGAACATACGTCAGGGTGAAAAGAAGTGAAGACAATACGACGTCGTTGCAGCATGGAATCGAACGAATTTGATGCTTGGTAGATTGTGCGCAGTACGGAATCAACGAAGTCGTTCAGGTCCAGACGACGTCCAAGTGCCAGTCTCTTCAGAGTATCTCGGGAAGGACGGGCGAGCTCGAGACAGACATTGACACCGAGAGGAAGAACCTTTCGCTACGATTAGCATCCTTAATTAGCATGCTACGTATAGCGCTTACCTTGAGGAGCCTGGTCAGAGATATCATACAGTTCGAGAGAAGAGCGGGCCATTCATCAACTGCAATTGTGGCCTCCACCGATTCCAGATTCTTACCAAGGCGCTGTGCCATGGCTTCGAATTGCACTAGTGTGACATCTGATACAGCGAGGTCAAAATCGACATCAGGGAGCATCCAGTCCGGGTACAACACAGGATGAAGGTCCCGTGTGACCTGAATAACCGCGTGCACGTAGACCCCTTGCAATGACGACACTGTCAGGGCCTGGCCACCGGTATTCGACACAGAGTGAACGGAGGGAGATGCCTGCGCCGATCCGATGAGACTTGATCTGTGGGGCCAGTGCGACAGCCCAGGCTGCGGCACAGCTATTATCGGTATAGCCATGGACTTCCAGTACGTCTCGATATCACCACCAACTTCAAGCGTAACACCTTCGAAAGCAGTGATAATGTTAATCTCAAAATCGACCTGCCAAAAAGTTGTTATCAGCAAGAGTGCGCAAAGGCGCTGGAAATTCATTGACCTCTCCGACGACGTTGAGGCGAGTGTCCAGAATAGGTAGCGTGAATCGCTGATTACTTTCAATCCCAACGAAGAGCGTAGGAAGAGCAACCGCACGACCAATAGTTTTCGTGCCAAAGTTTGGGTAAACGGAGAATTCCAAGGAAAGTGTGTCGAGAGACGGAATGTGGAACGTGAAAGCCCCTTTTCCTCCCTTTGTGGCAAGGAAATACTATATGGGGCCGAGGTGACACTCGGGCTGGTCGTCATGACTAATTTCAATGGTGTCGATGTCACCAGGTATTCATCCTGGAAGACTGAACTGATGCGTCGATGGTGGAGCCTAACACCAGAAGCTTTGCTTTGCTGGCGCGATGAAAACCCGATGGAAATTTGGACCAGATGGCTTCTGTCCAAATAGTTATGACCGTATACTCTGTGGGGCATGATAGGTGGTGGAAGTGAAAGCGAGGGTATGAGATCTATGTCCGGTTCGTGGTTACCAGGATCCGAGGCGGGCGAGTCGTCGGTAACGGTCATTTGCATCCCAGAAGATGGCTTCTTTGATGCCTGCAGCAAGGGCTCGAGACAATCGTGATGGCCATACCACGCTGCATAGTGCGTTGAAAAATGCCTGAGTTCGTCTTGGGCCTGTACGTTTGCTCCCGCTTCCAAGAGGATTTTGACGCATTTGACCCGGCCGTAACGCGAGGCATGAAACAGCGGCGTCCACTCGTGATATTTGTCAGGTGTATCCCATCCTTCAAGATGAAGGAGATGCTTGCAGACTTCGGCATGTCCGCCGCGGGCCGCTAGATGCATCGGATATTCACCATTCGTATTGGGAAGACAATGAGCTCCGTGCTGCAGAAGGAGAAGAACGACATCGACATGACCTGATTGACTTGCCAATGACAATGGGATTAGGTCCCCAAAAGGAATTGCAGGTTCTGCGGGGACTTTCCCTTCATCAAGCAAAGCACCAACGCACTCTACGCTGCCTTTCAGAGTGGCATACACGAGGGGGCTGTAGTTGTCCCGATCGACAGTGTCAGGTGATACGTGCTCTGCCAACAGCCGTTTGCAAATCGCCGCATATCCTTTCATGCACGCGTAATGGAGCGCCGTACGACCATAAACGTCTGCCTTGTCAAGCTGTACCCCTTTGTCAATGCAAAGGTCTACTAACCGCGGGGCCCCAGCTATCGCCGCTTCATGCAGGCACGTGCGGCCGTTAATATCATCGATGAATTGGAAGTCGAACGGGGAAGACAAGAATGCCAAAATGAGATCAGCAAGCTCGAAGGGGGCTTCAACGATGATATTCCACAAAATTCTTGTAACATTCGGTTTCCCACCGTTTTGTTGAGAGAGGACGTCGGAATAACGAACACAATCCGCAATAGTGTCCGTATCTGATGCGGAAACGGCTTTGCGAAGGTTATTTTCCAAGTCTCTGAACGGTCCGCTGGGTAACACGGGTTCTGTTAGCATCTGCTGTGTGAGGATATCATTTGTCGTGCTGGACTCGAACTTCAGACCCGATGACAGGTCCGTGAGATCCAACAAGCAGATCGCTACCGTATCGGCTAACTCTGAGATAAGCTTGGGGTGTAATAAGATGGACCTGTTGTATTTTCCGTGCCATGGACGTACCTGTCTATTGAAAACCGGCTGCACATCAACCTGGCGCGATAGATACAGCTCTTTCGTCGTTGAGATAGACCGCTTGTCGAATTTCTTCAGTATCTTCCGAAATCCCACCGCATTTATTTCGATGAATTGCTGTAACAGGGATGTTGCAAGATTGCCCAGTGAGGAGCAGATGTGAATGTAGATACCTGCAGTTTCCCGAGATCTCTTTCAAGAACGCGAAACCCTTCTTCGACGGCACTCCATTCGGCATGATTTTGAGTGAGATTGCCTGACGGGTCCGGCAAGCCTCTCATTGCAGCGGCTCTCCGTTTGGAAAGCAAAGTCTCCATGCGCAGTTTCAATTCAGCCTCTCTCTGCAGGTAGAACGCATTGATCTAAGAGAGTTCAATAGGTCAAGCCATTGAAGATCGGCGCGCATGAAAAAATGGGCATACCTTTTCAAGTTCTCGTTCTAGCTTGAAGAAAAAGGCAGCCTTATGCGCTCGAAAATCTGGACCTCTCTCGTCGTCTTGATTTGAGCCAGGAAATATCGGTGGTCCATCGCTGCCATGATCCGGGGTCGCTGTCGGGCTTCTCTGCGGACCAGGAGTGCTACTAGGGTGACCGAGGGTGTTAAGATGTCTGTCGGGCGGATGCCTGACGCCAACGCCGCTGCTTCTGATGCAGGCCGGTTGGCGGCAAGGGACGAGATTATCTTCTTCAAAAACTTATAGTCGAGATAATAAGGCGACCACCCTGGCACTTGATGCGCTTGTATATGCTTCCCGAACTGAAGATGAGATTAGTATAGAGAGTCAGGGGTAGATGATGGGGGTGAAAAGACTCACCTTCATTTTGAGCAAGCAAGAAGGATGTGCTGATAATGATTGTGCTCAGAAATGCTGTTAGAAATCTCCTTTGAGGAGATATTGACCCGGCCAGTTACGTTGGGCATAAGCTAGGAACAGGCTCGAAGATGGCAAACGCGCAAGATGACGAACCCTACAATTCTGCCAACTGTTTGCACACGTGCCTGAATTGGCAACATATTTTACAGCTGCTTCCACATTTTCCAATATATCGATGGCGATAGCTGTGTCTACATCGATGAAAATTTGCCGCAAATGCACGAACGTGCGTGAGTCGCAGAGGCTAGAACTCTATTACATCATACAAGGACTTTTCGCAACTGCCAAACCCTCGTGGGGAGAAGTGTGATAGGACATCTTCCATGCTTCTCCACATAATCGTATGCACAGCGGTAACAGAAAACATAACCAGACGGTAGCGCGGTGGCATTGTTGAAGGTATCCTGGCATATGGGGCATATCCCGTAACTTGTCCTGTCGAATGAAATGCCTTGGGGATGCGGTCGAAGCATTTCCGGAGGAGGCACAGCAGGTCCTAATGGCGAAACGGTCAAGGATCGCGCAGGCGATCCGGGCGAGTACCACCACTCCAGGAACTTGATGAAGAAGATGGCCGTAGGTAGCAGCAAACGCAACGAGTCTAGAATCAGATACGGTGACCTCAACAGGCCCTTCTGAACAGATGAGAATATGCTTCTTTGCTTATCCGGCGCCGAGACTTTGTCGGCCTGTAAAGACATAGCCCTCTTCCACCAGATGAGATGGTTCCTAAAGACACAAAAGAGAGCCTTACGAAATCTTCACTCCCAAGTCGTCGTAGATCGACGCCAACCCAGGATAACCAAGGTCGGTAGAATGGTGTCTGGTCGAAAAGGTAGGCAATGTTGTACACCATCAGCCAGAGTTCAAAGGTAATGTTGAACCATGGATACGACAGTTTGAAGCATTTGCGTAAAGTTTCTTTCACCGTCTGTGGAACGCGGTCAGGGCGGAGGGTACGGAAGAGCATGGGCAAAATTCACATCGCGACCTGCTCCTAACCGTGCTGGTATTGGCTGATCCTCGATGTCGATTTCAGCACCGCCGCCCAGCATTTCAAAATAGTCCTGAGCTTTTGCACGTAAATAGGGGATGCCGACCTACATCTGTGAAGAAGGAATACGGTGTCGATATCAAGGAAGGACTTACTAGAAACAGTAGAGATCGCGCGACCTCTCGGCGACCCAGTTTCTCCCTCGCGGGCACCCCGCCCACTGCCAGTTTTGCCCTCTCTGTTTCAATGTATGGTCTCCTTCGCCGTTTCAAGCCATAAAAATTTTCAGAAAATGATGCGTCTGTACCATTTGGGCATTGCATGAGCATATCACAGAATGATGAAAGACCTGCGCACTATGTTTCCGGAGGTAGTAGCGTTCAACGAGAAGCATGATTCCGGCGTAGAACTCCTCATGCTTGTTGACAATGCGGAGGAGATAGCGAGGGTATCTTTGAGCGAAGACCTGGCCATAGGTCAGGAGAGCGCAGACGCTGCAATGTAGACAACTTGCCGCCAACACATATTTTAGAGCAGGTTGCAAAAGGTCTCGTAATTGTTCTTGGGCAATTAACTCGAATAGAGAAGGTTTCAAAGGGTCTGTTCCCAAGTCATTGAAGAATTCCATGGTCAAAGTCTAGCATAGTAAACATGTGCGGGCGCAAGCCCGAGTGGCCGGTTAATTCGGGTGTCACATCGTTCAATCCAATACCAACAAGCGCTGCACCTACCAGATGTCTGTGAAGGCCTTCGCCGCAGGTATATCGAATATTCGAGGGATGTGTCCTCGTATCATGATCCTCTGACAACCACCATGCAACTTCCAGTCTGTTGACGTCCGACTTTTCACTTCCGCTTATTGAACTTGAGGAGAATGCGATCGCGCATGTCGCCAATCACGGCCTCCCCTCAGAAACGTGGAAAGCATCCAGCTCATTAGCTAAACCTACCGCGTTGACATCGTTCTCATTCGCCCTCCGTTATCATCGTGAAGAGTAGCATCGAATATTCACTGCATTCGATCTGGTTCCCTCGGATTTCACTCTTCCCTCGATAACTCCCTGGAGACGACAAAGAGTCAAGATTCCGCCTTCGGCCATATGTTTAACGGATTTCATGTGATGACACCCACAGATGCCGAACTTGCAACTCAAACACTGGCCGAAGAAGGCACTATCCGTTTTCATTCTTTCTCGGCGTCAGACGCTGTGACTCTCGTACGTACGCAATGTGCGCTATTATGAACATCTTCTCAGATATAAGTTGTTCGTTCATACAGGGTCTCTCTTTGAGAAAGCGATTTCGCCAAAGCACGCGACACTTGAAAGGGAAAGGGCTCGTCATATCGATTCAAACCATCACTGGACATACTCTCTTTGCATGCACGGTCGGAGATCTCGGCCACCCTAGCGGAATCGGCGATGTTAGCATAGACAGCTGGGCATGCGTCGAGGGTATGGTCAATGTGGTCCGGCGTACTGGGCATTCCAGCTTCTACGTCGAAAAAGGGATGAGTGCGATGGGCAAGACACCCAAACAGATGGGCATCCAGGGCGAATTTTGCGTTAATGGAGGTGGTATGTAGCCATCGTTCTTGAACACGGGTTTCTCAGATTAACCCTCCACATGACAGCCTTTCCTGTCTGGCTAGAGGTGGGATGGCCGTTGACTGCACTAAAATAGAATGAACTGAAGATATTCCTACCCGAAGAATGCCCCATGTTGTCCTATAGCCGTGGTAGCCTGCTATTCTGGCTCCTCCCAAGATGACCATAATGTGGGTGTTTTTTGTCGGAAGGACTTGCTTTTCCTCACCTTTCCCCAAGCTTGTGGTGACGACCATACAGGCCTACCTCACCAAGCTCGCACGAGAGAGCATGCCGATACCAAATGTCGTTCCTCAACCAGAAAACCGGGTAAGGGTACACTACAGCAGTACACTTCAACTTATATTGAAGCATCAGTTCCTTAGGAATGGCTACCAGATCGCACAGGAGGGGAACCTAAAAGGACAGAAACTCCATTCGAAGCACGAGACGAATAACACACCCATCAGACATCCATCTTTGTCATTAAGGAATATCGTAAAGGATAATTAGAGATAATGCAAAAGCTAGCCATAAACCGGCCCACTCAGCGATTGCTGGATTCGACCTACTCCTCTGTTGGACGAGGTCGGTTAAGGAGACGGATGGATTCTAAAGGGCACATCAGTTCACCAAAAGAAACATTAAAGTAGAAAAAGTTCTTACCATGCCTCAAAAAGATTTGACGCTGTCCTTGGGGCGTTGTAGGATCTGCTCCCGGTTCTGGCTCACGAAGCTCGAAAGCGGCTTCCACGTATACTCTTGACCCCTTCTTCAATGTCTGGAGGTACTTGTTAGGGGTCTCTTGGAACGATAGCACTTTGTGAAAAGTGGAGGAGCTGAAGCGTCGCTCTGTTAAGTGCATGTAAGTGTAAGAAAAGCTAACGAGACGGAGAGAGACGAGCCTCCATTAGCATCAGGAGGGGGTGGAGGGTAATTTTGCGTCACAACAGTGTATCTGCAACGAACAGTCAAAAAGACGCAGATACATCACGTTGATGTGACACACGTTACAAACTCCCTATCGTTCTTGGTTCGCCTTGCCTCAGGATCCTTAGAAAGGTACCCAATGAGGATGAGTTTCGACACGTCTGCAGCGCGTGAAGGTGTAGTCGAAAATGCCTAAAAGCACGGCGTCAAATAGCAAACCATAGGGCTGAAAAAACATACATACGCGCACAGATTGGCGCGCCGCAGCTGCACGAATAGCACCGAACATTTTTTTTTCTCCCCGACGTGGTCTTTTTGCAAGTCTTGGAATTTCTCTCACGTTGTGCCGTCGGTTGCAAATGATGTATTTGCCATTATTTGGCTCAATGTTTGCCGAACCAAACGTCGATAAACATTAGTTGGTGATTGCTTTTCGACATCATATACTTGTCTCTCGGGCATGTCGCGACACAGAGATATTCGAAATCTGAAGATTGAACGTGTGTATATCATTGGCTTCGATACGAAAATCTGATTGTATCTCAGATGAACTTGATGATGAGGCCCTGTCGGATGGAGAGAGGATGAAATGACAACTGAGGAACAAGGTCCACTTATCTCTCAACCAGTGTCTTGACCTTCGGCGCTGATTTCACGCAGAACACCTCGATTCGGCTTTCCAAAAAGTCCAAGAATTTGTTGGAGAGGATGTGGTCAGGTCATTGTCCGAGAAAGCGATCAAAGACATCCTCTGGGATTCGTACTTTAATGTTGAACAGACAGTCAACTGGGCTTTTGGTGAGTTCCAATACACGTGCAAGGCATTCACCCTGGGTTGAAATCTATGACAGAGGAAATTCAGCGGAGAAATGCCGCCAAAGAGCGCAAAGGTAAGGACCAAATTATGTCCCTTTTCTCAGCCTTTTTTGCATCATTCGACATCCCTCCTCCTTTCCAATGATGCCATGCTGCTTTGCGTTGTCGCGGTGATTCTCTTCGCCTATCCATTGCGGATGAGATCGATCTCGGAATGAGAAGGTGCATCATCTATCCTGATCAGGCAGAACTGAACATTTAGCCCATTTAACGAATCAACTAACAAACGGGACCAGGTTCAGATCCTTCCAGTTCCAAGCAACTCCCACCGATTCCTCGCGGAGGCGAAGAACCTCCGAGCAATCTTGAATATTATGATGTGGACCATTACCAACCTCACTCAGAGGAGCTTCTTCGGGGAATACCCAAAATCATGCTCGCGCAACGGCAGCACGGATGCGCTCCTTCTGTCGACAGTGTGGACGAGCCGCCTACAAGGCGAATGCTCAGCGTAATAACGGAAGTCACAGAGCGTACAGAGCCCTCCTCTCAATGGCTGTTGCAACACCAACCGGAGTCGCTGCGCACTCGCCGATCTTTCACCTCTAGTCCAATGACTTCGTATGGAGAGCCCTTCGGTGAGTGACTACGTTCAGTTTGTCATTCTTATTCCGATTGACCTTGAGAAGAAGCTAGTCCGAAGGCACGGACCACAAAATTGGTTGACCCTGATACGATCTCAATATCGCCACCAGTTTCCGCCCTGGGCAGATTGGCCATATATGAACCCGCGCCCTCTGCTGTGCCAGACAGTACAAATGATGACAGCGCTGGAAAGCAGAGCGAGGAAGTGTCCCCGGAAAGTCAACCTGCAATATCTGATGATCCCCTAAATCGAGCAACCCGGCCCCGCCACCTGTGCCACCTCCGAAGAAATCCAAGCTTTCCGTATTGGCAAGCTCGAGGGCGAGCGTTTCTAGCTTAAGTCAAAGCTCCAGATCTTCCGGCGTAGCTCTTACGGGCTCAGTCAAAACTTTCCCTCTTCTTCGTCCCTCTGCGCAGTCGGCACCACCTCCGAGCACTGGTCGGTCTCACACCGATATCAACAGACAGTCTGTTGCATCTTCCACAACTTCTCATGTTCGCAGGGCTATACAAATCGCCCTCGATCAGGAAGCCACGGATCAATACAGGGAAGAACAACCACCTTCGCTTGAATCTGCTGCTCCAACGAAATCGGATTCTACGGCTTGTAGTCCTGCAGAACCCAATGGTGTGAACGTGCAAACTATCCCAAGGAAAGAACTGGCTATGCGTCCGCTTTCGAAACTGGCATTGCTGGCTCAAACAAAAGCTGATATACGTAAAGCACCCCGTCTCCCCGAACCAACCACCGAATACCTTACACCCACTGCCAATGGGCCCACAGCGACTACAGCTATCACAACATCATTTCAGAGCCTCTACAGTCTTACAGATCCAAATCGGAGCCAAGTAATCCCAAAGCAATTTGTAGTTCCTCTAGGCGACAGCTCGGTGTCTCCCGCAGCATATTCCAAACGCTCAAAGCTGGCGATGAAAATTAAAAAAGCTCATGAAACACGTCATGCTGAGCAGAAGCACCTATAGGGCCTACCCCGGTTCCGGCTATTTTCAAACTGTGCCAACGCGAGTCCAAGCATCTCCGTCTGCGTTCGCGTCATTGCTTGTTGAGGGTGTACCTGACCACCCATCTGCACCCCGCGGAAACGGTGGTTCACAGCACGCATCATACACTGATCGGCAGAGTGATAGACAATCTGCTATATCTACAAACACCAGAAGGGATTCTCAGGACAGTCACCCATTGCGGTCTCGAAAAATGAGACATTCGAAGGCGGGGACCCCGAGCCCTTCACACACGCGAGTTTTTGCATTCGACGTTCCAAGTCCGGACGACATAGTATTCAATGCCCGTAGGGGGACATCACTGAGCCAACCGAAAAATTCACCCGCTTATCGTGCCTCTGCGAAGTCTACCGCGAAATCATGATTATGTCTTCTTGCCGCCTTTCATCTTCCTCCTGCAATCTAGTTAGACTGTATCTGAATTTATCTTATATGTTTCTTTAGCCGCAAAAGAACGAGAAAAAGCATTGAAGAAAACTTCCGAATCCCGTTCTGCATCCTCTTCTCGTCCTGGGTCAGCGATGAGTACCCAACCCAAATCTCCAAAGAAGTCGGGAACATCATCTAAGAAATCTGGCATTTCTACACCTGTTCGAGGCAATACAGTCGATCAACGAATTCTCGACCTCGCAGGACTAAATCTTACGAAAGTTGACGATCAGAAGAAAGAAGAGTACGAGGAGCCGCCGAAGATGAGTTATGCTAGAGAGAAACTACTAGAAGAAGCTATACAGGCAGAAAACGAGGGCGATAAGAAAAGAAGTGTGAGCCTCGTTGTCATCGGTGGGTTAGAAAAAACTGACCGCAAAAGCGATACGATTAACCATGCCTTTTTAGGCCATGTTGATGCCGGAAAGTCGACTTTGATGGGTCGTCTATTATACGAGCTTGGAAGGATGGAAGAGAAGGCCCGTACCGCCAATGAAAGGGGCGCAAGTAAGATCGGGAAGAGCAGCTTTAGCTGGGCTTGGGGATTAGACGAAACCGCAGAGGAGAGAGAGAGGTTTGGAATTCAAGAAGCTCCTTTCTGCAGCAACTGATGCACTTTTTAGGGGTATAACAATGGACATCGCGCTGCAATCACTAACAACGGCTCACCGACAAATTACTGTCCTCGATGCCCCAGGACATAAAGACTTCATCCCGAACATGATTTCAGGCGCTTCTCAAGCAGATTGTGCACTGTTAGTAATCGACTCGTCGGCTGGCGAATTTGAGGCAGGCTTTGATCGTGGGGGACAGACTCGAGAACATCTTCTGCTAGTCAGAAGTCTCGGGGTATCGCAAGTAATCGTCGCTATCAATAAGCTTGATCAGGTCAGTACAAACGATTCAAACTGCAACATGACCTAACATCTGAGCAGGTGGAGTGGAATAAGGATCGATATGACGAGATATGCCATCTTCTTCGACCTTTTTTGCTTCAAACCGGCTTTCAAGCGGGCAAGACCAAGTTCGTGCCGGTCGGCGCTATACAAGCAGTCAATCTCGTGTCCCGTGAGGGCAATGACGCAGCTCAATTGAGGGCGTGGTATCAGGGGCCCACTTTAGTTGATCTTTTAGGTAACATTGACGACATGTTAATGGATCTTGCATTGATTCTTCTCCCAGACAATCTGGAACCTCCTGCCCGCGACATCACATCGCCTCTGAGGCTACCGATAGCGAATGTTTTCAAGAGCCAACAAGGCTCTGGTGTCGGCGTGTCCGGCAGACTTTGTGCAGGTATTGTACAAGTCGGTGAACGCTTGCGCATTCTTCCAGGGGATGAAACGACCGTCGTGAAGTGTGAGTCTCGCTGGAACTCACCGATTTTGATTGGACTGACAATTTTATAGCAATTGAGGTTGAAGACAAAAATGTGCCCTGGGCGGCTGCAGGCACCAACGTCACACTTTTCCTTACCGGCGTTGATCCGATGCACCTCTCTGTTGGCAGCGTATTGTGTCCTCCGACAGATTTGGTTCCACTCGTCACGGTTTTCGATGCCCGCATCATTGTTTTCGAGATACAGATGCCCATCACCAGCGGTGCATCGGTGCGGAATTTGGATTTTTTTTTTCTCAACTCGAAATGTAATAATCACTATTTACGACACAGGTGGAGCTCTTCCATCATTCTCGCGACATGCCTGCCACAATATCGAAATTAATTTCAGTCCTTGACCGCTCAACTGGGAACGTGTTAAAATCGAATCCGAGGTTAGTGCTTGCGGAGGGACATTGTTTGGGCCTCTGAACTAACATTGATTGATCTATCATTAGGATGTTGACCAAGGGTATGTCTGCTGAGGTTCAAATATCGCTACGAACTACAGGTCCTTCCGGGACGTCTGCTCGCGCCATTCCCATGGAGACGTTCACGACGAACAAAGAGATGGGCAGAATCTTGGTAAGACGCGGAGGCGAAACAATCGCAGCTGGTGGGCATCCTACTCATTCTCATTCTGTGCTGTCCAGCTTACTGAATCCTCGCAAATAGGTATTGTTATGAGCATAGAAACTTGAATAATAAACATATAGCTATAGTACATGTGCATGATCACCGTATACATAGACTATATTCGAGACAGAAATCGTTACTTGGGGTGCTGAGAAAAAAACATAATAGTCAAACAACGAAAAAAAAAGGCAAATTATACCGTTATCGTGAGATCGTGTTATTATTTTTTGTCGTGCTTTAACAGATGTTTCAGCCTCCCGAAGAATGAGGTCCTCTTCTTTCGGGTGGGAGTGGTGCCCGCTTTCGGTGTAGTTTCCTCCGATGCGGCAGCTTCGGATGGCTCAGTCACTTGGGAGGCCTTTTCTGCGGGCTTCTCAGCTACCGCGGGCTGCACGCCTTCGGCCTTCGTGACCTCTGCGGTGCCATTTGCAGGTATCTCCGCCAATGTCCCATTTTCGACAGGTTTTTGCGTCGTTTCAGGGGCAGGGGTGGCCCTCATTGGTTCCGGGGCTGCGTCAGGTTCTGGAATAGGTTCAATCGGGATCGAGGTGACAGGTTGCTCCTCTGGCGCCGGTGCGGATTCTGCCTCTGGTGCGGGTCCTGCCTCTGGCGAGGCACGACCATCAACGGGGACTTCGGTGCTCGTAGGTTCTGCCGAAACTTTGGCAGCGGGACGGGCCTCAGCTTCAGCAGTTTCGGGGGCGGCAGGAGGCTGGCTGGCCTCTGATTCATGAACAGCTTCACGCCCTTCTTCATCAGTTTTCTTTGCAGGTTTCGTGGGCTCAGGAGGTAATATGGCTGGTTCGCAAGGAGCAGCGGTCTCTGGAGCCGGAGCTGGCTCAGAGCTACCTACTTCGCGAGGCGCAGGAACGGGTTCCTCCTGCATTTGAGGTGTCTTTGCAGACTCCTCAGGACCGGCCTCTGCTGTCGGTTCCGGGTTGGCTGGACCAGCTTCAGCTGAAAGAGGTTCTTCTGTCAGATCTTCGGGAACGCTTTCAGGCTCCTTCACAGGCGTCTGATCAGACACCGCAGATGTTTCGGGTGCAAGTTCTATGCGTTGGCTTTCACCCCAGGAGGAGTCTTGGACAGCCACTTCTGAAATAGGTGCGAAAGCTGTTGCTTCTTCAGCAGGAGGATGAGATACCGATTTTGCTTCGGTGGCAGGGTGTGACGCTGTCTCTGTTTCCACTGCCACTGGACCGATGTCTTGGAGGACTGGGGTAGCCATAGACTCAGGAGGCGCCACAGCAGCGTGAGTGGACGATTCGAGTTGAGATTCAGGGACTTCTTGTATGGTGATGCTTTGGACGACCGGTTCTTGTGCGGCTGGCGCTGAAACTTTGTCTGAGTCGTTCTCCTATGGGCTTGGGTTAGAAGACATGGAGTGAAAGAGTAATAAGGCAATTGACCTTGTCTGCTTCGACGTCAACAACGCTTTGCGCCACAGAGGCCGTTGGCCTAGCGCGACCCCGATTAGTACCGACGTCCTTTATGACACCTTTAACGGAATCGGGAGCCTCTGGGAGATGCTCCACGAACTTGGAAGTGCTCTCGGTAACTGGAGTCATTGCGGTAGGAACACTCGCAGGTTCGGGAGCATTGGCTACAGCGTCAGAGATGCCTCGGCCTGCGTTAGCGATCTCCGCGCTCTCCGTGGCCCCATCGGTTGGCCGCCCCATCTCGGAAGCTGGTTCTCCCTCCCCTGAAGGTATCGTAGTAGGCTGCTTGACCCCAGCTGGGACGACGGCAGGAGGTTCCGTGGCGCTCGAGGGCGCTTCAGGCGCCATGTAGATGTTGTTCAGATTCCCGTCCTCGTCCAGCTCGGTGGGCTCGTCTTCGAGTAACTTCCACGATTCGTCCACAATGAATTTGTAGGGCACACGCTGGCCCCATGGAACTTTGACTGAGCCTTCGAAACCATTCGGTCCTTTGGTTAGATGGACAGATCGTGACCACTGCGGAAACGATTCAGCAATAAACGCAGTGCTTCAGCGGGAGGTAAACATACCTGATCAAACGACCCAGTGAGTATTACGTCGTTCGGCTCGGTATGGGGCCTAGATTGATGTCTAGCGTCAGCACTGAAACGTTGAAAGAACGTGCTGGCCAGGGCATACCATCGGAAAAAGGCCTGGTGAAGGTCTGCCATGCCGGACAGATGTAGCGTGGAAGAGAAATGGACATGCACAGTTTTCGGTCTCCTCGACTCCCTCGACCCTAAAGTTTGCCTTGGATGAATTGACAGTTGGTATGTCGCACCACGTGACCTTCCCAGCACTCCATCTCCGAGCTCGGCGCCGTAGTATCGGCCAATAAAGTCCTCCGATTTGCTCAATGAACGACGCGATGGCAGGCAACATTATTGCTCAGGAAGAGGCGCTCGATATGCAGGATCCCCTACGCCATCTCATGCATCAGTCTCACGGTCTCGAGGACACCGATGATGATGTAGAGGCCTTTCTGCCTCCACAGCAGCCGTCCGTCAAAGATCAGCTATTAGAAATGTCGTTCACCCCTGTTGGGACGAATTCGGTATCGATAACGCTGTCTGTCGACGCGTCTCCTGGTTGCGGAGGCATCGCATGGCCTGCGGGAGAGGTGAGCGTATAATGAATGATGCATCGAAGGGCTCGGGGTTACCATTCTCCGCGAACGAACGACGGCAGGTCTTGGCAAAGTACCTTGTTAGAAAAGGACCTGATTACATCAAAAGCAAAACCATTCTTGAGCTCGGTAGCGGAACAGGGCTCGTTGGATTGGTGGCAGGCAAGATGGGAGGGCGAGTTTGGGTGACAGATCTGGCGTCCGTATGACCTCTGCTCACGCAACCTGATATAAAGTGAAAGTTTTGACAAAAGATACCTTGATCAGCCCGTTACTGGGGATTATGGAAAAGAACGTTGCATTGAACAATCTGGAACCCAATGTGACGGTGGCTGAGTTAAACTGGTCTGGCCTTTACTTGTTTTATTTTTATTTTTATTTTCTGACGTCCGTCCTCACTCGCACAATTGCGCAATTCCAGGGGTTGCCCGATCCCGGCAGATATACCCCGCCCTGTATTGGTGCTGGCTGCGGATTGTGTATATTTCGAACCTGCCTTTCCATTATTGGTGCAGACACTGTCGGACCTAGCGGACGACACCACAGAGTTTTTGTTCTGTTATAAGAAACGAAGAAAAGTATGAGTTCAGAAACTTTGTCCTTTGCGACGCGCGACATCTGACTTGTCGCGTTCAGGCCGACAAGCGGTTTTTCGGACTCTTGAAGAAACAATTTAGCTGGCTGGAGGCAGGCCAAGCAGTTCAGAGCCTTGCTCGTGGCTGATCGTTTCACAGGTCGATGACGATCCTGATCGCCAAGTCTACAATCGTGAAGCAATAACTTTGCTGCGTTTATTCAAGACGGGAACAGCCGTAGATGGTGCTTAATCAGGATTACTATACGTTTGGCCTGGGGCAGGGTATCCGAGCTAGCATTATTTAACTGCCGAGAACCTTCGGTGGCGGCATTCCTTCTAGGTGGCTGGATGAAGTAGAGGTATGCATTGCGCACAGTGGTGACACTGTCTATGGGGAAGTGGAACCATTAATTCGGAATGGTCTTGATCTGTAAGGCTCATTAGGAATCCGGAACTGTAAGTAACCGTATTTAACGCGCCTGTAGTCCGTGAATGCCCTCTATCTCTTTCTTCAACGTCTCAGTGACAAGTCTGTGTTGCTTGACGGTATTGAGGCCTTGGAACGACCGACTGGCGATGGTGATGGCATAAAATGTACCACAGCCGCCTACGCTGCAGGCTCGTCATCCCATGTCAATTGACCGAGCTTAGATGATAGGCCTACGCACCAGAGACGTCCTGCACTTTGAGTTGCGACGGCGCAAATCTTTCAGTTAGCTTGGCGTGGATGGCTTTCTCCCCTTCAAGGAGGCTGGAAGGAGGGCCATCCGAAAGCCTACTGACAGTGCTGCTGAATATACGCAGCTGAAAGGGTACAGAAACGAGTCGACGGCCGAGAGCCAGCATCGTTGACGTTCAAGGCAGACGCGTGTGGCCGGCGTCCATAAAAGTCGTTCGCTTGTAAACATCGTGATCGGTCACCGACGGCAAGTCTAGCCTTGGCCCCGACTTTTCCTTTTCCCAACCTTCAACGCGTAACCCCGGTCTCTGTCAGCGCTCTTGCTTGAGAGCTCCTCCGAGTCGTTATGCTGCCAGCTATGCTCGCGACGGGCAGCAGATGGTCGTTGAACACCTTCCGGACGCACATCCCGAAATCTCGGCTTGTGAATGCTGCGATTCCAAAAGCCATTCCCAGCGCCGTGATTTCGACAAGAGGCCTTTCTACCCTTCGCTGCGTCTTTCCAACGTCCTCTCCCAAATGTCTTAGCATACCCCGTATTGGCCGATACCAACCTAACCTCTTTCCGAAGAAAGACAATCTTTTCCGACAAATATCTACCAACGTCGCGGATGCGGCGAAAGCACCACCATCACCAGTCCCTGTTCTCTCGCCTCGTTCGGTTGGAGCATGGCTTATGATCTCTTCGACGCTTGTCTTTGCGATCATCATAGTCGGCGGGGTCACCCGTTTGACAGAATCGGGTTTGAGTATCACGGAATGGAGACCCATCACAGGCGTCTTGCCGCCTCTGTCCAATGAGGAGTGGGAAGCCGAGTTTGAGAAGTACAAAGCAACGCCTGAATTCCGACTGTATGTTCTTTGCTGTCCCCCAGTGTTTCCAAACTCATTTTCCCTAGGCTCAAATCTTCGGCCACCTTGGATGACTTCAAGTTCATCTATTCTATGGAATGGGGCCACAGAGTCCTAGGCCGTCTAATTGGTTTTGTCTTCGTCGGTCCTCTGGTCTATTTCGCTGCCAAACGGAAAATATCTCGTTCCCTTGCTCTTAAACTAGGTGGTTTGGGGGCCTTGATCGGCGCACAGGGCTTCCTCGGTTGGTACATGGTTCAGTCCGGACTGGAAGACGCGTCTTTCCAGGATCCCAACTCGGTACCCCGCGTGTCGCAGTACCGTCTGGCTGCCCACCTAGGTGCCGCTTTGGCGCTCTACGCCGGCATGTTCAGTTTTGGCCTTGCGACTATAAAGGACTGGAAATTCGCACACGGCGCGAATTGGAGCGGTGTTGTCGGCAAGGATTTTGCGTCTGTCCTCAGTAACCCTCTGGTCAAGACGTTCAGAAGACAAACTTTGGCATTGACTGGCCTGGTGTTCCTAACTGCGTTGTCAGGTATGAAACCTCTCGCATCTGTTCTTTGGAATGGACACCTGATGCAAGGGAATACTAGGGGCATTCGTTGCTGGACTGGACGCAGGCCTGTTGTACAACGAGTTCCCCTTGATGGGCGGTCGACTGGCACCCCCAAGCGACGAATTATTTTCACCTTCATATGCCAAGAATCCGGACAGATCTGATCTATGGTGGCGAAATATCTTTGAGAATCCAACAACAGTACAATTTGACCATCGCGTCCTTGTGAGTCATTCTTTTCAGACTTTTGCGGTGCATGTCCTGAAACGAGCCGCAGGCTATAACGACTTACGCCAGCACGGCTTTGCTATTTGCACAGTCACTCCGCCCTCATATCAAGGCGGCATTGCCTCCAGCCACCCATCTAGCAACTAGACTTGCGTTTGGAATGGTCAACCTTCAGGCTCTTCTCGGGATCTCGACACTCCTCTACCTCGTTCCTGTCCCGTTGGCAGCATCTCATCAAGCGGGCAGCGTCATGCTTCTGAGCGCGATACTACATGTCCTGATCTCCCTTCGCAAGCCAGGGATGGCTGCAAGGATCCTCAGGCAGGCAAATCTGCGGAGATAGTTAGACTCGTGCTGCACGATATTGTAATAATGACTCGTAATAGTCCCCTCTCACAGGAAAATTCAGGCAAAAGGACGAATAAACGCAGGGAATATACAGCACACGCAAAGTATCTAGGATTACAAAATCTTATCCAGCCATCTGTACATCTTCGTCTGCAGCTTGCGCAGCAGGTGGGGCAGGTGCATTTGGGGTCGCGTCCGTTTGCTTTGAGACCATCGTCTGAAGGAATGGGTCCACCTTCTCCCCTTCCAGGATTCGGAATGACTCGTCGGGCACGACAACCTTTTCGTGAACGCTCGCAGGTCCGATTATACCAATTGATGTGTTGTTCACATTCAGTTCTTTGTCCTGTTGTAACGTTTCGCGTAGTGCATGGAGTCCGTGTGTGACCAACTCTTCTAGGGTACCTGAGGTATACAATTTAGCACACCAGATATTTGTTCTATTGGGACAACATACAGTCTGCAAACTTCTCGAAATGTTTTTCGAGATATGTCTTGGCGCTTTGGCTTCGTGCACCAATCGACATCGCATAATATTCGTACGAATTTCCAGAAGGTGAAAATTCGTAGAGATGTGGGCCCGATTGGTCTTGACCGATCACGAGAAAGCCGACACCATAGGGACGTCGCCCATATTCCTGAGTGTTCACCTGAGCCTCTACCGGCGGCAATTAAGGTCAAGCATGCATAGAATCAATGGAAACGACAAGACGACGAACTATCTGCAATTGAGGAGACGAGGCGATTGACTGGGATGGGGCGATTGAAAATCATCTTGGATGACATGGCTTGTTGTCGCATGAAATTGCTATCCAGGCGATGCGGGCTCAGCCCCGAGCAGTGAATGGAGCAGGTAGGAGGGCGCACCTCAACACCCTAGCATCAGATGTCAGACCAGCAATAGCAATCCCGACATGGTCGTCTATGCGAAACATCTTCTGCTGATACGACGCCAATTCTCCCGTTGATCGCTGAAACGGCGTTGTGCCAATGACTTACTCGTCCGCACTTTGGATTTTGCACTTTCAGCGCACCTTCAAGGCTAAGAGGATAGCATGCGTCTTTGATCGCAGGCCTACAGCCGCGGATCCTTGTTTTACGGCTTCCAGGGCATATTCGACCTGATGCAATCGTCCTTGAGGCGAGAAAACAGTGTTATCAGAGTCGTATGTGTTCCGAAACTGAAAGACGATGCCGTCAACACGTTGAGAACAGCACGCGCTCTGGAAAGAGACTGACCATGAAGTGGATCTGAGGGGATGAGGAGATGGAGTGAATGCTTTTAGGTGACGCGTATCCTCAGGCGATCTCGTGATCAGTCTACAAACTCCGAATCACTGGCGTAAAAAACAACACTTAAACAATGTTTAATATAAGAACATTTTGTACTACTTTTCATCGACCTTTCTTCTCGACACGCCACTCCTTGAATATCCCATCCAGGCTCTTGTAAACAAGGTGAGATGGAAGACATCGAACAATCTCGCCAACTCTTTCTTCGACCTCTCCCTTGCCCTTGTCGCCCAGGGCTTTCTTGGCGTAGTCGAGGCTCATGCGGAATAATGCCAGGACAGCTAGAGACACGTGTGTCTGTTGTGCACTGTGCGCCGAACTTGCTGATAATGCAGAAAGTAGAGGTCCAGAAACGCTAGGTGCGGATATGGCAGGAGTTGATTGATACGAAGCTGTGGCTCTCTCCCCACGGACCAGACGTAGCAAAATTTCCAAGATATTCTCAGTTTCAGTCATGTGGGTCCTGATGAATCGTTGACGCTCGGAATGAATGCCAACTGGCGAGTTCGCCGCCCAACCTTCCAAAACGGTCCAAATTGTCGGAGGCTGCGTTGAAGGTCTCATCAGAACACATAGCCGGCCGGATAAATAGGGGACTCGAAAGCACTCACAGGATCGGGGTCAACAACCTGAATTTTCCTCTCCCAACCTTCTGCCGCTTCGCCAGCAACCCAAAACATGCGGCCGAACATGCTCTTTAGCCATTCTTGGATATCACCAGTCTTGGCCCACTTCGGTTCGGATAGCGGTCGAGCAGTATCAAGATACACGAAAAGAGTCAGAGACAAAGGCACTGTTGCTTTAGAAAAGGGCGGAAGGGTCTCATCCGATTCATATCCTGGAGAATCGGGTGGAATAGGAAGGTAGGACTTGGTCATATCCGACAAACCCTCAAGCTGCGAAACTGAGTGTTAAATACAATATAAAAAAGACAGATGCAATGACATACCATTATTCCTTTGTATGTACCCTCACCGTTCTGATCCAGCTTCAAGATTGCTTCGATTCTTCCCTCGGCGCGGAAGAGTTTGAGAGACTCGACAACTTCTGCATCGATGACCATGCGCCTGTTCCCGCCAGCATAAGATATGGACAGTCGATTAGCAGATGGTGTCTTCGGGCTCCTGGTGTCACCTCTAGGACGAGTCGCGTCGAGCTGGCCGTAAGTTTGTGCTGTGGAAACAGGTAGTTCGAACAAGGCTAGATCTGCTTGTGATGGTTCCGTGCTGTTCGGCTGCGTCTGTTGGGATTCAGTGTCCAATGCAATGCGGTCATCGCCACCTTTGCCATTGACACCAGGGACGCCATTGCGGGATCCAGGCGCTTCTAACTGTATGTCGAGAAGAGTGGGCTCGTTGGAAACCGAAAGGAGTGGCTTGGGTTGAGGACCTTTCGCTGGGAACTGCGAGACGGAGACCTGCGCATCAGGGTAGCCATCATCGTTAGCAGACTTTTCTTCGCTGTTTGGAAAAGTAGCAAGGTGAGGAGTATTGAACTGATGTGAAGCAATTTTAGATACAGACGCAGGAGCGAGCGTGACAGATGTGTCATGCGGTGCGGAGTCAAGAGTGTGGAGAGGAGACTCAAAACCAGCCGGGTTAAGGGGCACAGTGGCAGCAGAAGGAGCCTCATGAGTTTGAGCCTCGGGAGGAGGAGACGCTCTATCGAGCTGCATAGATACGGCGGGTGGCAAAGGGGCATCACTACGTGCACCGATATCCAAAATATCAGTGGCCAAATCTGGCACGGTTGGTCCAGCAGGTTCAGCACTGGACACGAAATTGGCCAACCCATCAGAGACCATAGGTATACCATCGCCCGCCGAAGTTTGCTCGCGCTCCTCCGTAGCAGGATAAGACGAATCACCGCCTTCTGCCGCCCACATGTCTACATCATGATCATGACCATTTATGCCTTGAAAGAGAAGGGGAATAATGTCAGCAGTGTGCGCGCGCGACGGCGGCCTCCCCTCGTCCGGAAGAGGTTTCGAGAACGAGGTTGCTTCCACACAAAGATGAAGTACATCGAGATCAGAGAAAGACTCACCGTCCGGATTTTCTAAAGCTTCGGCTTCGGTGTCGCCATCAACTGTGCTACTTGACTTGTGACTCTCGTCAACTTGGCTGCCAGGAGGATGGTCACCGTCGTCTTCCGCTTCCATATGTTCACCAGAAGGATCCAGCGCTTCTTCGGTCTCAGCTTCTTCGCCCTCGGTAATGGCGGCCATTAGCCAGTCAGCCTCACTGGCGGTCTCAGCCACGCTAGGAGTCACGCTCGCTGCGACGCTAGATCGGTCATCATTTAGGCCATTTGCTAGATGCGGCGGAGGCGGGCGGGCTCTCTCCTCTTCCACATCGCCATCTTCATCGTCCAACTTCTTCCGTTTACCCTTCCTCGAGTCCGAGGGAACGGCCAAAGTGAACGATGATGTGTGCGGAATAGGCCGGGAGTCGTCCGGTGTCACAGGTGTATGGAAGTATATGCGTATGCGCGAGGGTGGAGGTGTGTTCAGGCCAGGATCAACATTAGCACTCGACATTGAAGGGGATCGCGCCTCCATCTTGGATTCCTGAACGACGTTTGACTCGGCTGGGTGGACCTCAGATACTTGGTTCTCGGCAAGGTCGTCCTCGACCTTGGGTTTGATACCAAGCCCTTCGCCACCCATGATTTCTTCTTTGCCGGTCTCGGGGCGCGTACTAAGGCCTTCTGGAGACTCTTCCTCTTTGACGACACCTTTGACAGATTCTGCAGGCTTGACGCCCCATGACCAAGACAAAGCAGGAATTTCGAGGCCGACAATCTTGAAATCTGTAAGAGTCCTCCGGTTTTCATCCTTCTTTCCAGTGCTGCTAAAGCTAGACGAAGAAACCGCATCTCGGCCGAATCCACCGCCCCCGTCATGCCGCCCTCGATGAGAACCACTGCGACCTCGGAAAGGGCCTTGATGGGCGTATGCACTCCCTGTGCCGCCCGTAAAAGATCCACCTCGGCGGCTCTGATAGTCCTTGGTCCCAAAATTAGCTCTGGATCCATGCCCTCTCAGCGTGCCTCCCTGACCACCTCTACCGCCGCCACCACCCATGTATGAGCTACCGGAACCACCTCCCCTACCCCTTCCAGCTAACCCGCCTCGTGAACCCGAAGGTAATCCGCCTCTCCCTCCCCTTCCCATGCCTCCTCCCCTTCCCATCTGACCACCTCTGCCGCCACCCATTGGCATATGACTAGGGCCTGCGGGACCGCCGCCGCGACTGGGACCTTGATACGTCACGTTTTGAGGGGGTGGAGGAGGAGCCTGGAATTGAGGTGGAGGTGGAGGAGGCGCATGGTGCTGCTGGTGACGATTTGAGCTCGGCCCGTCAAATCGTTGCCGCTTCGCTGGTGGAAGGTGTTGCGGAGGTGTGTGGTGCACATGCCGCGGCTGCTGTGTCTGGTGCTGCTGCTGTGGAATGTGTTGAGGGTAGTACTGCTGCTGAGCTTGCTGACTTGGAGGCGCGGCATACGCATGCTGAACGACAGGCTGAGCTGTCGCAGGCATGGTCTGCGGAATGTAAGAAGGTGGATATCCGGCAGTAGGCTGATAGGGATTGTAACCTGGCTGAACTGCCGGTTGTGGTGGTGGTTGAGCGAGAGGAGGGGGTGGATGATATTGCGTTTGTTGCATATGAAGCTGCTGCTGCTGTTGCTGGCGATGCCAATGACTGCTCTGCTGAGTACCATATCCGTAGTTTGCATACAACGCGCTCTGTTCCGGAGGAGGTCTCGGCGGGGCCTGAGGTGCATTCCATTGCGGGTTGTATTGAGGCACAGACGTAGGTTGAGGATGCGGATGATGATGAGCAGCTGAGGCAGCCCAATACGCAGAGTAGTCCGGTTGAGCAGATTGAGGAGGAGGACCAGAAGGTAGAGGAGGCTGCTGAGGAGTATAGCTCGGCTGAGGAACGAAAGGATTTTTGTTCATGTTGATTATGCGTCAACAATCATGAATCTGGGACAAAAACCTGTCAGTTCAAGACCTGAAAAGAAAACGAAACCCACTTGCGATAAAGTATCTAATTAAGCAAAAAGACTGAAAACAGGAAAGTAGAATAAAATCTGACTGAGGCGACGAGGATGATGCTTTGGACGCTGTCCTAGACGATGAGGAGACGGCAAAAGCAAATGTCTGGGTCTGCATTTTCAAACTCCGCTAATATTTGTCTACGAGCTAAGGACTGCTGGGCACTCCAGGCAACCGCGGCGCCAGATCCCTCGTCTGCGCCGCCTGTCTTCGTTTCCGGTGCTCTGCTTGTCTCACTGAGCCAAATGTTAACATTGCGCATATAACAGCGTGCAAAATTGACATCACTTAACTTGCAAAAAAGTCACGATGTAAGGCATATCTTTCGTGGTTCACTTTGGGGGGCGTCGACGTTGAAGGCGTTACCGAGTCGGAGGATTGGGTGAGATCTCTTTAGTATCCTCGTTTGCCGTACTGTCCTTCTTCTCCTTGTCGTCGCTTGCTTTCTCCCCTGCTTTGGCTTTTTCCTTCTCCAGTTTCTTATTTTGTCTTTCATCCCATTCTGCCTTGACTTTAGCTATCTCCTCGTCACTTAGCCCCATCTTTCGAGCACCAACTTGTCCATCTGCACCTCCGAGCGGAGATGCAAATTGCCGGTCTGATAGATGGCTGGGGCATGTGTACAGGAAGTCTACCGTATCTATGGTCGCAAGAACCGTGGTAGTGGGTTTATAGCAGACGAAGCAGCTTTTGGCTGTCCCTGCAGTCTAATTTTTTGTCTCTGTGAAGCGTCCATGCCCAATATAACGATGATCTCACCCGTCTGTAGTACATGTTTGTAAACGACATGGTGGATGAACGTGAAGCACGGTGTCAATCTCCGAAACAAAAAGCTTATTATTCAAGACTTGCATTCAGGACGACGCGGGCCTCGACCAGATTCTCTATTAAATGGATTATAAAATGCTGAGATTCTGTTGGTCAATTCTTGAGTAATAATACGCCCTTCTGAAGATCCTCTCACATGTCATAATTCTTGCTGACGGGAAAACAGTTCTCCACACCGTGCTTATAAGAGCTTGACCTCATTTCCTCCCACCATCATCTCATCCGAGTTTCTCTGCATAACTCAACTCATTAACAATGTCGACCGCAGGAAAGCCAATTACATGCAAAGCCGCCGTCTGCTGGGGCGCAGGCCAGCCGTTGAAGATCGAGGAAGTCGAAGTCGCTCCTCCCCGTGCTCATGAAGTCCGGATCCACATCCTTTGGACAGGTACTAACAATCTCGCTCTCCGATAACGTCGATATTCGCCTTATCGGTCGCGATGCAGGCATCTGTCACACCGATGAGTACACTCGCAGCGGTAAAGATCCCGAGGTGAGTGCCAGCATGTATATCTATTCCGAATCGGATGAGATGAGAGTTTAATTGATCTAATCTAGGGTCTGTTCCCTGTCATACTTGGACACGAAGGTGGTGGGATTGTGAGTAGCAGCCTAGCCTTATGCCGGCGTGAAGGCTTTCTGATCATATCGCAAAGGTCGAATCAGTTGGCGAAGGTGTTACCAGCGTTGCTGTCGGTGATCATGTCATTCCCCTCTACACAGCAGGTAACGTGTTGCCAGCCAATGTATCCGCATCGTTGTCAATTACCTGTTTCCGAAGAGTGCCGTGAGTGCAAATTCTGCAAGAGCGGAAAGACCAACCTTTGCGGCAAGGGTCAGTGTTATTCCAGCGATGAACGACATATGCACATTCAACTTCGTCTACAGTTCGCGCTACCCAAGGACTGGGCCTTATGCCAGATAACACATCCAGGTTCTCCAAGAATGGTCAACCGATCCACCACTTCGTTCGTGCCTTTTTCGGGGAATGTCTTAACATAGTGGAGTTTACACATGCCATAAAACAGATGGGGACATCGACGTTCTCGCAGTACACAGTCGTCGCGGATGTATCTGTCGTTGCTGTTAGCAAACAGGCGCCTCTGGAAAAAGTGTGTCTCCTCGGTTGTGGTATCACCACTGCATGGGGTGCGGTGGCTAAACAACCCGGCATAAGTCAGTCAATCATTTCTGAAAGACTGTTGCAATACTGACACTGCATTTTTTTTCTGTATCAGAGGGTTCCACTGTGGCTGTCTTTGGCTGTGGCGCCATCGGACTGGGCGTCATTAACACCTCTATTACAGTGGGCGCGTCTCGGGTTATTGCCGTCGACACCAACCCTGGTAAAGAAACCTGGGCGAAAAAATTCGGCGCCACAGACTTTATCAACCCTACAAAACTGCCAGAGGGCGTCAGGATCCAGGATCATCTTGTGGAAATCACTGATGGAGGGTTGGACTATACGTTTGACTGTACCGGAAACGTACGTCCCGCTTTTACAAATTAGACAAACTTCGTGCTGACCCTTGACATGCAGGTGCAAGTCATGAGGGCTGCTCTTGAGGCCTGCCACAAGGGATGGGGTGTTTCCACCATCATCGGAGTAGCAGCGGCAGGCCAGGAGATTTCAACTCGGCCGTAAGTTCGCCTCTCCTTCTAGAATCTGGAACGTCATTGATTACAGCGCACAACTTTGATAGATTCCAACTTGTAAGGCTATTCATCAGTCTTCCCGATGGCGGCTGATAGCTCCGCTTTCGGCGTAGGTAACTGGTCGTACCTGGCGCGGGACTGCCTTTGGTGGCGTCAAAGGCCGAACAGAGATTCCAGGTCTTGTAGAAGGTCCGTTGAAGGCTGTCATGTGGCGGCGTGCTTTTCGATCTGAACAGTTCTCTCTATGTCAGACTATCTGAACGGAAAGATAAAGATCGATGAGTATGTCACCCACCACCGCAAATTCGCCGAAATAAACGAAGGCTTCCATGATATGCATGTGAGTGGATGTCGTTTTCTTCGGATCTTGAAGATTAAATCGCATCGCAGACTGGTGAATGCATCAGGTGCATTGTCGATATGGCATGAATTGCATTACGAAACGAATCCATACAAAGAGACAAGTCTATGATAGCATCAGTATCTGCATGGCTTATGCATTGTAAAATTTGAAATAAATCGCAAATCAGAACCATATCTTGCCCCGTATGTGTTTGCAACGGAGATTTAACAACACCGAAATAGATATGAAAGACGGAACTGGGGTATGCCAAGACTTTCTTTTTGCCGCCGTTATCCTTGGATGCCTCGATCGACCAATGCTCTGTTTGGCTTTGATCCAATGATAGCGCGCCACAACACGAGGAGCGCTGCTTTTACCTCCCGCCTTCTAACACCACTCCGTTTCCATATGCCCCGGATGATGGCCAGGACGCATAGCAGGAATGATACGTCCAAGCACAGCCGTCGAACGATAATGGCAGTCGGCGAGCGCTGATCATCCCGGGCGAAAATGCCGCGACGTCGCGGAGGTGTCCCAACCCTCTTGCAGCGGATTCAGTACGAGAGACCACAGGCCCATGTCATCCAAGTCCCAGATGATCACGTTTCCCCGGTAAGGGCTACCGCGCCTCCCAGGAGAGCCACTCGAGCCGAGCATCAGAGATATTCGCGATCTGGAGATGGCCGAAGTTTCCAATGCCTCCAGACGCTCTGACAGAGCCGCAAGGTGTGCTTGAGTGTTTTCGACAGCGCGTTCTAAAGTCTGTCTTGAAGCAGGTCTCGCTGGTCCATAAGGCGCGGAATGAGGGTGGGCCATTTCTCGATGGTGAGCATTGGATGAATTTAATGGAAATGGACGTGTGGGCGTAGCCATTCCTACGCGGAATGACTCGCTGGATTGACCGACGTATGAACTACCCGACGGATACGAAGAGGCAACCGAAGGCTCGGCAAAAGCAGAAGGCGTTTGAAAGGTGGGCATTGGTTGTGAGGTGGGAATGGTATGTGGGGGCGGCGACGTCACGAAGGAGCCTGTCATGGGGGTGCGATATCGATGTGAGGACAGGGAAGATTGTGGCCGTGGTGCCTGTGAGTGGACACTTGGTGGAGACATTGGGAGTTCAACAACTTCATCTTCGGATGCAGTGTTAGAACCTAGAGGGGGGTCATGATGCGGCGAGTGGCGAAAAGAGTGGGAAGGATGGAGATAGGATGCGGAAGCAATATCTTCCGGGGAAGTGGAACCAGATGAGTCTGAATCTGGCGAACCGGACAATGTTCCTGCAACATTTGTTCATAAACCTAGACGGACCATGAGGATGTGACATACGATTCAACGCCGAATCAGATAGGTAGGTGCCGTAAGACTCCAGTTCTTGCACTAGTTGCTTGGCGGTGGTTTTATCTGAGTATTTTCGCAAAACCTGGACCTTATTCAGATTCGTCGGGGAGCAGACGGACTTGTTTGCGAACCTTTAGAAGTGCTTCAACGTAAAGTCTCTTCGCCTCATAACTGTCCAGATCTTTATGCTTCTCCCAGGCGTCCCTAGGGATTTCTCAATCGCATAATAATAAAGTTGTTCTCTTTACACACCATTTAGCACGGCCAAGCATATCCCACATACCCGGCCTCGGAGAGTTGACGTTGCCGACGGTCGCTGGCGGCGAGATTATCAAACAGGAGGAGCAAATATCTGATTGGAATACCTTGCTTGTACAAGCTAGTCGCCAAAGCAGGCGTACGTGGTGATGAGCAAGTCTTTGGACTGAATTAGGAACGACATACCTGTACATCGCCAGTTTTTCCTCATAGTCCGTTTGTATTGGGCCCGTCTTCGGCAGGCTTTGAACGATCTCTACTGCACGGTCAAACTGAGCGTCTATGGACTCCCCGGATGCCATTGAGAAACGTTCGAGTACTCCTCGAGTATTGCGCCGCGTATTGCACGTTACTCTGGTTTGCACACGTGAAATCGCAGTTGCCGGTTATGGCTTGTCAAGTACACAAGTCAAAATATATTATGCTAAGTAGGACCCACTGCTCAAATCGAAGCGGATAACGCTCCTGCACATGCTGGCACGGATGATGCATCGCCCATCGCACGATCCATGCAACTACATCATGAGCATCCACTTATGATTCCCGAAAAAAGACAAAGTGGTCATTTGGCCACGCCGCTCACGGTGCAAGCCTAGCTTATCCGACGTGTATTGCCCGGATCCGAACTTGAGGCAGACGTGGTCATATGGAAGTCCAGGTTGCATCGCCGTCGTGTGATAGTAGTCAGCATGGCTTCTGTTCGTATCGCCCGCGCTGTCAATTGGCCGACGTTGAAATTGTATGGGTAACGTGTGCCCTCTCGATGGATCCTTCTGCGCCCATGCCTCCGAAATCGACTGCCGCTGACGATCACGAGGGCGGAACTCCATTCAGGTGTGTTAGGGCCAGTGCTGCAGATATCAAGCCGACTCATCTGTTCATATCTTCAATAATGAAGGATGCAACGCTTGTCAACTACGAATCGTGATATCGTTTCCTCATGACATCGAAGTAACAGCCACCTTGGCACATTTCCAACACGTATCATTTCCAAATGCTTCTCGGATCTACCTCACGGCCATTTTCCACAACAGCGAAAAATCTTCAGCACATGATTAGATCTATCCCATTGCTAGAGGAAAGCGATCACTGCTGCGTTTGTATTGCAGAAGCCTTTTGTCGCGTACGATCTCCTGTTGGAGTCATATTCATCACGATCGTTGTTTTACTTGGTCTGTCGAATATCGCCGTCGGCGACGTCGCTGATGCATTCATGGGGGGTCTGGGCATCCGTTGTCCTGGAAATCAGCCCACTATTTTTGCACTACGAAAGCCAAGGTAATGTTTTGCCATGTACTTCAAATGGTGGTAGTCATCGTTGCATCGCAGTCTTAGTTCAACCCCGTCCGATGGGATCTTTCACGGATATCCGCAAAGTTTTCTTGTGCTCTTCCGCCATGCGGTCTTCGCGACCATGAGGCTCGTGGCTTCTCTGTCTTGGATTCCATCATTCGGTGCTGTTCTGATACTGCTTTCAAACTGCATCCATGTGGTTCAGATTGCATCCCGGTATCAACCGCGCGTAAAGCTGGAATCAGTCGACGCGGTGCGATTGTGCAGTATAAAAAGCACTTGCAATATGCACAGAGATACATCGCCCTGCGAGTCGTTCCTAAGTTTTCAGCGATGTTTGTCTCTTACGCTCTTTCCCTTCTTCTTGGTGCATCGGCTGCGCTTGCGACTCCGTTCAACGCAACGCGGAGGTGAGCAGCGCTTGACATATGTTGATCTACATCATAGAATCGAGACGTGATTATTCAGGGTCTGCGGTACTTATGTGAGCGATGAGCAAGTCATCGCGATGGAGAAGGATTTCCAGGAGAACAAGGTCACTCCGGGTGATTTCGCTGCTCAATCGACGGTCAATGTAGGTCGTCGGAAATATATCATTGCATTTCAAAATGTAAACGATGATTAGGTTTACTTCCACGTCGTTAGCAAAGATACGACCTTGTCTGGAGGCAACGTTCCGTACGTTCTTGTTATATGTCTTTTTCTTCCGTGCTCACATAGTCTGTGGCAGGGATTCCCAAATCGCTTCCCAGATTCAAGTCTTGAATACGGCATATGCCAGTTCTGGTCTCACATTCACCCTTGCAGGAACCACGCGCACCATCAATACCGATTGGTTCAACAACGCCGCACCTGGCACCACCCAGCAGACTGCGATGAAGAATCAGCTCAGGCAAGGCGGCGCTGCAGACTTGAATGTGTACACAGTGGGGTCGGTCATTCTCGGATCTTCTTACCTTCGATTGTTTGCTCACCTTTCTTCAGATTCGTTTCTGGGTCTGGCGCGGGTCTCCTTGGCTACTCTACTTTCCCTTCGAGTTATTCCAGCGCTCCTAAAGACGATGGTGTCGTCATGCTCTATTCTTCTGTTCCTGGAGGAACTGCTGCTCCTTACAACTTGGGTCAGGTAGGCTATTTGACTTTTCTATATGATCAGCAGTGATTTACTCTGTACCAAAAGACCCTTACTCACGAAGCCGGCCACTGGGTCGGTCTCTTCCACACTTTCCAGGGCGGCTGCTCTGGGTCTGGTGACTCCGTCAGCGACACTCCTCCCGAGGCGTCCCCCGCTTTCGGTTGCCCAACTGGTCGTGACACTTGTTCAGGTGGAGGCGTCGACCCCATCCGTATGTACTTTTTAATCAGGTGGTGAGCTAGTTTTTTTTCTGACAAGCCGCAACAGACAACTTCATGGACTACACCGACGACGCATGCATGACCGAGTTCACCCCGGCCAGGTTACTCGCCTCAAGGCCCAGATTGCGACCTACCGTGGGCTCTGAAAGAAGAAACACTGAAATATCCTTGCATTTTTAACTAAATTATTTGGATTTCTCGTTTGGATGGGCCATGTATTCTCCTTTGCAGAAAGACCAAATAAAAAATAAGTTAATTTTTGCATCCGTACCACCCAACGGCAGATGTTGCCACAAGGACAGTGAATGGGTCTCTGCGAGATCGTTTCCTGGTCTACCGATGACAGCTGCTCGCATTGGGGGACCATCAGTTTGACATAGCAGCGTGGAAATTCCAACTGAATAACGGCTGTACCTCTAAGGACAACAGAAGTTGATTAAGGGTCAAGAACAATGGGCAGCAGAAGCGGAATGTAAGGTTGCTGGTATTTTGTGACGCCGAACTAAGTTACAGGGAGAACCAGGTTACAAAGAGGCAGAAGCTGGATGAGACGCCATTCAGGACATCCAGTGGCTAGCGCTGACGCGTTGATGCCATGAAGAACCGTTCGGCCTAGGACCAGCTGTGGTCAGAAGCATCTTGCATCAGACGCTGATGGTCGAACGGGCGTATGACAGCGTACCTGGCAGCGGGCCTGGTTTTAGTTTTTGTTCGCACCTATTCACCCTTGGAGACGCCCTCTTGCCATGTGTACTTGAGAGAACCTGTGATGCGTTCTTCCCGTGGACTGACAAGTTTGTCTGTTGTTGTGGGGATAATCAGCAAGTATTCCACATCGCAGGATTGTTGGCCTCGCACCCTTCCAGTACAGTAGACCCCACGCCTTGCCATGCTTGCCTTCGCATTTGAATTGGGACCGCGTAACTAGCCAATAACAGTTTGGGATCTGTTTCTGGCTCCACCGTAATTGGTGAACTTTGCGTCCAACTCCGCCATCCGGTGTCCGTGAAATGACTTCATAGAGGTTTCCCGGACGCGTAGAAAGTGAAGGCGGAAGCTTGGGAGGCAGAAGCTTTTGCAATGAACGGGTTAGATTGGGCGCACTTCTGAGAGGCGAAGTCCACAACATGAAGTCGATGTGCAAAACGAGCAAAATTTCAAACTCAGCCATACCTGACGGTTACTTCTTCCCAACATGCTGCTCGCTCGACGAGCAAGGATATTCCTCCATCCTCGCAGGGACCCTTTTTTTCTCTTTGGTAGTCTTCGTGGCGATTCGAACGTCTCTCATCTTTCTCATGCATCAGACGCCAGTGGGATACCGTCCCGCCCGACATGGTCCGTCTACGACTTGTTGTCGTCATACCCTGCACCCAAGCTTTCCGACAAGACCTTCCACCATTTGCATCAGCTTGCTGCTCTTGAAGCACCCGAGAGCGTTGAAGAATCCTTCAGATTGAAGCAAGAGCTTCAAGACCTTGTGAAACTAGTGGAGGCGGTCAAGTTAGTGGATACTCATGATGTTCGCCCTGTTGCACACAAAAGTGTGGAGCCATCTCAGGTGGCTACTAAACGGCCTATATCATCTGAGGAAAAGCAGAAACGAGATCAGTGGGGGAGGATTTGCTTCGCTATGCCAGCCGAACCAAAGATGGGTATTATGTAGTCGATCTGCCGAAAAGAAATGTGCGTCTTGACTTCCTCAATGGTGACTTGTCTTTTAATGTACTCTCGAAGTCCTCACACGCTAGTGAGGCAGACTTTTGACATACAGTAGGTAGCTTGGGACACGTGGATTTCGACAAGAAAGGAATCATGATACCGAGGGAGCACCTAAGCCATTGTGACCGCCGGTCGAGCCGAATCCTCCAGCACCGCGAACCGTTTCATCTAGGTTCTAGGGAAGAGAGGGCACGTCAGAGTTATCAAAGTACATATCCCGATTGTGTACTTACATCCACTTCGAGCACGTCCGGGGTAGATTCTCTCGATGATTAGTTGTGCGACACGATCACCTTCTTCCACTGGCGAAGGTGTGTCAAATCGCGATGAGTGGAACAGATCCATTAAAAGAGAATCCTAACCTTGGAAATCGGTGTCCGAATGGTTGAACAGGAGAACAAACACAACTCCTCGATAGTCTGCATCAATCACTCCCGCCCCGGTATCAATCATAAATTTCGAGGCTAATAAGACATTGAGGGATTCTTCCTCCAGAGAGCTAAACAACAAACGTACCCAGCCCGCTTCGTGGTGCAACGCGTCCATACGTTCCGACAGGGACAGCAATTGAAATCTGGGTATTAACCAGAGCCTTTCCATGGGCAGGTATAACCTTTCTTTCTGCACTAGATTATGATCTGAGCATCACGAGAAAGCTCTGCGTCACGTTGAATTGCACACCTATACAAGTCGTATCCCGCAGCCAAGGCCGATCCACGCGTTGGGATTTTCGCTTTTTCAGATAGACGTTTCACGAGCAAATTTGCGACTGGTGCAGAGGGCCCCTCTGTAGCAGTATTAGACATTCTTCTCTTTTTTATTTGAGCGGCTTCGGCCATGAGGGATATGGAAGGGAACAAAACGCGTCTGTGGCTGACACGAGGCTAATTAACGCGTTTTGGCACTCTAAATGCCAAACAAGAGCACACTAAGTTCAACCTTTGTCACTGACGCGCCTCTCACCAGTTCACATCTATGAAAGCAAGCAGACTATGCCTTGTGCGGGAGAAGAACCGATCACTAGCTTCTTTCCTCGTATCGGTTTGTCTAGGGCCCGGAAAGGCGCGCAGTCTCGAATAACCAAGCGCGCGAGGCAGGACGGCGAGGAGCCAATGGCATCGCCGTCCGCGAAGAGGGCGAGGGCGCAGGCGCCTCCCCCACGCTCCACGCTCAAGAGCAATCAATCACGTATGATCTCATTTCTGAAAGCTCCCTCGACAGTGACCTGTTCTGCGGTTGATGTCGGCGCTGCAAAGATCGACATCGCTTATAGCTCTTCGGTGTCAATGTCTTCTTCCAGTAGTTCCTTTCCAACTAACATTCCGACCAAGGGCAATAGATTGGATCGTCTCTATTCAATTGAAAGGATATCCAAACAGGTTGACCGTTTAGAAGCGCCTATCCTATCCGTCATTCCTAGTGCTACTTTGCGTCCCACCGAGTCTTCACACAGTCGTCATGAAAGGAATTCGATAAATGCCCTTGCTCAGCCCTGTCGTCTCGAGGAAGTCTCAACACCCGGTTCCGGCTCTATGCCCCAGTTATTTGATCAGTTTCCTTCCCTCAGCACAGCAGAGCCTTTCGGACGCCCTGATTCCCAGAATTTCATCCCTTCTTCGCAGAGTCAAGATCTTGATTTAACGTACTGTCTCTCACAATATAGGGCAGAAATGTCCTCGGCTAGCACTCTGATGCCAGATCACCGCCCTAGGGACGCGACTTGGACTTGTGAAGAACACGAAATGGTCTATTCGTCGCAAACCCAACCTTTATTAACGGAATTCGATGATCCCATTCTACTCGAGGAAGCCATCCCAAGCTCTCAGAGCCACGCCGAGACGGAACTAGATGTCTCGGTCCCACTTCCGACATTAGGTGACGATTTACAACGTTTTTCAGAACTGTGAGGTGTTCTCTCCTATCGTCATCGACTTGTTATAACTTCATTTCCTTTCTAGGAAAGAAGATAGGAGCTCGGTTTGCCTTCCCATTGACACAAATTCTAATACCCGTAATCATCCCTTGGGATACACTTCCCGTCCGAAAGCGTGCGAAGCGGGATATCTTTGTGTGGCAAGATACCTTTCGTCCAGGAAAACGATGGCAACGATTCGATGACCGAAGACGAATCGCAAAATGAGTCGATTGAGGGGAATAGGGGCATAGCGAGTCAATTCTCAGCGGATGAGTCTCAGTATACCCTTCAAGTTTGGGATGATACCTTGGGTGACTCTGTCAACTCTGAGTCGCTGCCCGACGTCGCGAAAGATTTCATGAACATGTTTAAAGATACACAAGACCGGAATGGGGATTAATTACTGTGTGTTTTCCCTTCCACGTCGCATACATTACTTGATATTCATTTCAAATCCCATTCAAGTTTGCCAACAGTAGCCGGTGTGACGCCGCAACGTGACCGGCTCCAATCACGCACGTGAGCGCGTTACGGTACATACATTGACTAAGGTACACCTCCCAGTTCCATTATCATACTACTATGTCTGGACGTCTTGCTAACAGGGTATGACCTAGTTGTCCAGAGTCAGAGCCCAACATCATGATTTTTGCAGGTCGCTCTCGTAACAGGCGCTGGATCGTAGGTCATCTAGCTGTTCATTCCTTATGAACTTTCAGGAGTGATAAGCACGCGATACGCAGAGGCATCGGTCTGGAATCGTCAATTTTATTCGCTCAAGAAGGCGCAAATGTCGTTCTAGCAGATATCAATCTGGATGCCGCAGCGAAGGTCGAGGCCTTCATCTCTAAGCATTACCCGAATGTGAAGGCGAAAGCGATTCGTACTGATGTCAGTAAAGAGGCGGACGTGAAAGCGGCCGTCGATGCGGCAGTTAATAATTTTGGAAGATTGGATGTGATGGTAACGAAATTTATGACCTTGTATTGCGAGTGTTGCGTTAATTGGTTGCTCTTTCCTAGTTCAATAATGCTGGTTTGTGTTGCATGATGAAAGTTCGTCTCTGCCATTGTGGATACTCACCTCAAGATCAGGAATTATGCACCCAGCAGACGATAATGCTTTGAACACTGAAGAGCGCATCTGGGACCTCACTATGCAGATCAACCTCAAAGGTGTTTGGTGGGGCTGCAAGTATGCTATTCTGGCCATGAGGCAGAATCCCGTGGATGAGTCCGAGGGTCTGCATACTGGCGGAAGCATCATTAACACCGCTAGTTTTGTGGCGCTTGTCGGCGCCGCAACACCCCAGCTGGCATGTACGTACTCGACCTGTTCGTTCGTATTCGTGATGCCTGCTTAGCCTTGCCGAAATATAGATACTGCATCCAAGGTTCGTGTCAAGATGCCATCTTCACGCCTAGCTCAGCTGAACCGTGAAAAGGGTGGTGTTCTTGCTATGACACGAGAACTTGCAATGGTGCACGCTCGGGAAGGCATTCGCATCAACTCGATCTGCCCGTAAGCCCTCTCTTTCGCCATCCGAAACCTCTTCCGATTTCTGATTTACGCGCTGCTATCTACTGATAGCGGACCTTTGAAGACTCGTGAGATTCTTAGCCGCATTGTATCATTTCCGGGCCTTGAATAGTTGTAATCAGCTCTGCTTATGGACTTCTTGAACACGGAGGAGAAACGAGAGCGTCGCATGGTCCACTTGCCCATGGGCAGATTTGGAGAGGCCGTGGAAATCGCGAAAGCTGCACTATTCCGTCAGTCCGTTTCCTTCGTCATCGTTCATGATTAACTCATGCTATGGATGTGGACAGTTGCGAGTGATGAAAGTAGCTACGTGACCGTAAGCTTCTCTAAGCTAGACACTGTACCATGTTCATTCAGGCTTTCTTTTGTACAGGGAGCTGATTTCAAGGTTGACGGAGGTCTTAGTTCCGCCTACGTTACACCTATCGGTGAACCGGCGTTGCCACCTCCACAGAGCCTTTTTAAACCGAATTGATCAAGAGATCGCACAGCCTAAACCTTGTTAGGTAGGATTGGGGATATACTAGATTGTATGTACTGTGGAGATACTAGGCGTCATTTACTCACGGATATCCAAATCATTGACCTCGTTTGTTTTTCCGAAAAGACATTCTTTCGTCGCAGCATTAATCATACATGAGGCAAGATTTGTTCGCTCACAGACAAGTCCAACTGCAAACCGTACATTATGCACGTTTCCCAGCCGCAGCCCGTTTCTGATCGCCCTGAGCTTTGCGAATTCTTGTGATCTCCTTTCCAATCTCGTTATTGATTCGTTTATGCATCGCGGGCTTATACCCCAATTTGAACAGAACTTCCAGGTGTACGAAGAATGGGGCGAGAACGACCGCTGGAACACACAATGTGAACATCGTGAAATTCGACATACGGGCCGAAACATACCGCCTATAAGGTTGTCTAGAAGAGCCGGGGCCCGTTTTTCTGCCAAACCATGGCCCAGAAATTGAGCGATCCACGAAGTACCGTGGAGCAGAGCAGCGTTGGATATATGTGCAGGGTTTTTGGAGTAAGCAGTCGCTGTCAGGAGAGACAGCAACATCTGCGGCGTGTAGATGAGCTGAAAGGAGGCAGGTAAGGTGATTGTTGTGAGGGGTGCATGAAGTGCGGCATACAGCAGCGAGAGGATCCAACATAAAGTAGTAAAAAAGATATATTCCGGCGTGCACTGCGGCGGCGTTGAGCTCGAAGGTCATATGCTGGCCGAAATCGTGGTGCACGACCGGCACGAATGACGGCAGAGGAATTTGCGATGACATAACCTGGAAAGTCCTGTTGTGTGAGTGGTGAGCGACGTGTGTCTGGTTGCTGTAGAAATAAAAGTGCAAACCACAGCAAGATGGGCACGCATATGATGTGTATGAAAACGTTGAGGCGATTAGAGTGGTATGCGCCGTAAAATGTCAGCTGAAATGGACGATCAGTGGGATTCTCGAAGGATTGTGGTTGTGAGACGCACTTGTTTATCGACGTTGAAGAGTTCGGAGAGGGACATGATGGTCGTCGATGAAGAACAAGACTAGGACCATCTGGACTGAGTCTAAAACATATGCCCACAGCCTAATGTGGTGGAATGCCTGAAACGGCAACTGACGTGACCGCGTAACAGTTCCTGCAGAATCACGTGCTAATATATACCGCTTACCTAGTTGGACACGTCTGTCGTTGTACACCGCGCCATGGTTCGTTCGACAATTATCGTGAGGGCGTCGGATAACCTGCCGCTTGCTGCCAGCGTTGATGATGAGCAAGTCGGTCATTATGCTATCAACGACGCAGTGCCTTGAATCTGACGTTCCGCTTTTGAAGACAGAACAAGCTCTGCAAGAACACAAGCAACAGGCGAAACTCATTTTCAAACGCATCACCCCAAATGCCGAACCGAGATGCTCAATTGAAAGCGGCCAATATACTCTACAGTCAGTGCTGTCCTGTTCCTGTGCTGTTCCATTCTACAACGACCCCCTACAGTTACCTCATATCAGAAAATGTCATATTCCTTACAATAGGCGATAAATCTTATCCTAGGAACTTGCATTCTCTTATTTGGACGAACTTTCAAAAGAATTCTCGAGCACGTATGGATCAAAGGTGGAGACAGTACGGAAACCTTATGCCTTTGTCGGTTTCGGTGCGTCGTCTTTGCATACTCAAGTCCGCTTGGTTTAGCATAACCCATGTCTGAACCTGCAATTAGACACCTTCATGTCAAAGACGGCTAGACTTTATCGAGACACTAGGACAGCAACTGCGAGTTCGGGCCTCGACCGTCTAAACGATGACCTTCAAGACGTAACGAGAATAATGACTAAAAATATGGAAGAACTCCTATGGCGGGGTGACTCTCTTGATCGTATGTATCCGTACTATTTACAGGGTTGCCTCTAAATTGTTATACTTGTCAGGCATGTCACACCTTTCGACCTCCCTACGCTCGGAATCCGAAAAGTACCGGAAGGCTGCTCGAAACATCAACGTCCAGGCCATGATTCGGCAATACGCGCCCCTTGGGGCTGTTCTTTTTATTGTTATTATCCTGTTATATTGGAGATTTGGATGATACCTGTATCTAGCTTTGTCGACGCCGTCGTACACCTTGATTCGTGGAAATGTTCGCCCACCATGAAGTGTCCTCCACCAACTCTATCGTGTTCATTATGGATTCCGCGGACCTTGAGATTGAACTCGTGGTTGGAGACTGCTGCATCGTGGTCACGGCATCTGGGTCAAGGGCTCTATGATGTCGGCCAATAGAGTATTTTGATTATATATCGTACACGTTCCTCTTTGTTCCTTGATATCTATGCCCATCGTTGCGCCTGCAATTCAGCCTCTGAGCAATCCACTCCCTCATCTACACTACGATGCTCAGATCACCGTCCCCTTTCATGCCGCCACCGGAGGGCCAAAACCCGTACATGCCACAGAGCTATTCGCCGAGTTCATCGATCACGCCCGGAACAGTTGTTTACACGACATCCACAGGGCCTGACGGAAGAATCTTGTATTATCCCTTCAAGTAAGCGTTTATTCTTTACTGCGATTGACGGTATACTTATCGATCGGACACTTGCTTTGCTAGAGCTGTTCCTGCCAGGTTGGTTACACCATACGTAAAAATAACGCCGACATTGGTTCACCTTTGCCACCGGATTGTAGCTATCAGACAGCGAACGGCATCGTAAACGGCATTCAGTGGGTGCCTGCCGAAGCTACTAGCATCGTTCCACCAGGTGCACAGCCCGCGAATGCGGTGCGTCCCCTTTCGATCTTATCAGGTGGCCGTTTAGGATGACTGAACTATAGGATTTCGCCGCGTCTTGGAATCGGAGAAGAGAAGACAAGAATTACGAGAAATGGTACGAAACTATCATACTGCGTCATTTACCATTGTATTTTTGTGCCGGAAATGATAATACCGATTCGAGCTAATGCTACCTATTTTCTCATAGGGCACGCGACGAAGAGAAGCGCAGGAAGAAGGAGGAGAAGGAAGCAAAGCGTTTGCGCGAACAGCCAAGCCGCGGCGATCCTGATTCCGAGCTGCGCAAGGCTCGCGAACGTGATGCTCAGTATCGCGATCGCCGCAAAAGCATCAACGCTGGCTCCGGAAATTATCCTTTCCCATCGTCTGGTGGATATCCTACCAGCACCAGTCCGTACTCTGGACACAATGATCGTGCTGGATATCCCACCACCTCTCCATACATGCGAGATCGCAAATACAGCGGGAACTACTCTGACATGGAGCGCCAGCTGAGCGACCTAGATTTAGATCGCAATCGCGATCACCCATCCGAGCGAGAACGAAAGCTCAGCAGCTATGGCCGCCCGCGTGGATATAGCACCAGTGAGGGGGGTGAGCGAGCTCGCGCGATCAGCGGAAATTTGGGCAATAGACCAGACGCCTACGGCGGCGCCGGTATATATGGTGCTCCTTCTGGGCCGTACAAGTACTCTGCTTCAGCTACAGGTCGCGCATCTCCGAACATCCGTGGACAGGATATTCCGACCTATCCGGGTGCCAATTACTCTTCCTCACCTGCGCGCACCGGCTCAGATGCATATCCTCGTTCAACCACGCCCTTCGGTGGTCCAGCTCCGATGGTATACCCTCGAGGGCACGTCCTAGAAGGACAGCCTATACCCCACTCCAGGGCAACTTCCCCAATTCCAGGTGCCGGGTACGCGTCAAGGAGCGCTTCCCCTCACATGTCAGGACCTATCGCATTTCCCAGTGAACCACCGAAGCAGCTGGCTGCTCCCGAATGTTTTTCTCGCCCCATCAATGCCGCTCAACCATATACCCCATTCGATGTCATGAAAGTCCAGGACATGAACAGATTCTGGACCGAACTACCCAGGATGCCAATCGTCTTGTTAACACATGATGTCCAAGATGATGACTGGCGCCGCCTTATGGAGGTTAGCATGATTTCTTTCTGATGCCGGATCTCTTGGTTGAGTTTGATACGTTCCAGGATTTAGCTCTAGCATGGGCGAACAAGCTACCTGTTCCCCAGGTGGTTCCTGGTGGTCCCCCGCCGAAGCGGACTAGCCTCGTTGCAGAACTCCTGACCTTGTGGAACAATTCGTTCTTCGTCGTTCGCGGAATCGAACTCGTACTTTATCGAGGAAGAGAGAGACGCTCTGGAGCGCAAATCGGACGGTTTGATAGGGATCTTCCTTACTTTGATGATGCGGATGACTTTTCGTCTCCCTCCTCCTCTTCCGATGAATTAAGCGACACTGACGAGGATTCGGACTCGGACTACGCAAGGCACGATCCTACCCTCATTCGAGCACCCGCACATGTTGTGGATGTTTTTGAGGCCGGACGCCGCAGAAGGGAGGCAAAGCGAATCGCAAGAGAGGAACGAAAAAGGCGTCGACGAGAAAGACGAATTATGCGACGGAGGAAACAGCGAGACAGGCGCTACGCCATCTTTGCTCGATGTGTCAACATAGCGCCTGGCCACCATCCTGGAACTCCGGCAATGCCAGGAGGCTACTCTTCCAGTGCGACCGGAGGATATGGAAGAGCTTGATTGTAAAATGCATGTTTACCATGGAATGAATCTGATCCTAACTACCGACTTTCAATCTAAAGTCGTATTCTCTTATATGTATCTGTGGATGTGAAATACGTGACCAATACCAACATCAATGATCATTAAAACGAAAAAAAAATGTACAGTACATGGCATGCTATAGCTGGATTATAAACATAAAGTCAAAGAGGTGTTTTGTCTTTTTACCAACCCCTTCCCCTGCCACGAGGGGCGCCATAGCTTGCATTGCCGCTGCCATAACCCCCATAATTTGAGCCTCCCCCATAACCATTATTTCCAGAATTGCTGGGACCCGAACCATAACCGCCATATCCACCTTGGCTATAGTTTTGACTAGACATTCCTCCCCTCCCATAGGAACTGCGGCTTTGTTCGTAGCCGCCGTATGGTTGAGGCGGCCGCCCACGTGGAGCCCCGCCACCATATCCACTATAGGACTGTTGCGAATATGTTTGCGAATACGATTGCGTATAGGATGTATAGGACGAGTTGGAATTGCCTTGGTAGTAGTGGGCAGGAGGGCCCGAAGGGCCCCTTCCCCTTCTTTCAGAACCGTAGTAACCGTGTGACTGCGGTCCATGACCGTTCGGGCGCGAATGGAACATGTCAGAACGTGGGCGCTCCGGTAAGCCAGCATTGTAGCCACCCCGACCCGGAGGGCCTCCTCGTTCCCAACCGCCGCGACCTCTTCCTCTTCCGTTTCTAATTGTTTCAAGATCTCCGGGGGCGAGGGCACGCGGGGGTCTCCTTGAACCGGGCAGCAGGATCGACCGATGAGGAGTAAGTTGCTTCGGGTAGAAGCAAAGGACAGATAAGGAGCGATCATTCTTTATGTCAGGAAGATCTTGCGTTGCCAAAGGATTATAGTAAGTTGAACCGGGCAAACAGTCTGGATTTGGGAGCACGCTGCCGCTCATCCCACCGCTGAGATTGGTTGGGATCCCCTGGGGCTGAAATACGGTAAATGAAGACAGCGAATATAGTACTAAGGACAGACCTGCGTCGTTTTGCGCTTGCCATAAAGAGTTTCATAGAAGGGATAGATGGGATGCTCGTCAGAAGCGTAGATAACGTTGTTACCCCAGCGATTCCGCCTCCGTTCTTCCTCAGTTAAATTGGGATATTGCAATGCCATCGCATCTAATAGTCGCTTCTCATCGATGAAAGGGAGCAAAGCAACACCTTGCCATGCCATCTTCTTCCCGTTCATATCTATCTCGAACGTCGAAGGATAGAAGTCTATGATTGGCGATTCCTCGTCAACCATGAATCCCTGGAATGCGGGAGGTATATGCTTTCGGCTGTACAAGGTCTATAAGCGATATTCGATCGTTATTTATATAACTCAAGGACAGTACCTGGCGGCAGGGAAGACGCCCATTAGTTGTTCAAAAGGTCTAAACGGTTGCCCGAGTTCAAATTTGACAGACATTTGGTCTACGTCTTGGAAATCTGCTGCGAAGGGTGCGAAATGATAAGGATAATACCAGTGCCATGACGCCGTCTAAAAGCTATTAAATAATGGCGCCAGTGAAGGAGGACAGTGACATACCCCTTGATAATAATAGTGGAGGACCCAGGCTAGGCCTTCAACGTATTTATGTGTTATTCTGCGAATCATGAGTCATGAAGGTGTTAGACCAGAGCAAGGGGACGCATACTGGGTTCTAAATTCCACATCACTGAGCCCCACGCCGAACTTCTGTTTATAATAGCGTTCCCGGTATCCTGGCTCCCAGAGTCTGAGAAATAGCTATCTCAGCTTTCCATTTCATAGAAGGATTCGGGGTGACCTACTTGACCGTGTCTTCTTGCACAACGGTGCCATCAGGATTGACTTTGAGGGCAAGACGACCTCCAGGGACAGCCTCTTCATCTTCCTCGGCCCCTACCACATCAGATTCTTCCGAGCCAGGTCCCTCTTCAAACTTCCGCTTTAAGCCAGCGTGAATACCGTCCAGACTTTCATCCAATTCGGGATGCAAATCAGACTCAGCTTCAGGTTCTATGGTCTCTTGGCCCTTATCATCTAGTGGTGGTTCAGCCTTGATCGGACTTTGGGGAGCAAGAATGATAGGGCTACGAGCGTGCGTGCCGAGTCCTGGAACTTCGTCCGCATCCTCGGTTGACTCTGACACTGGCTGTGCGTCATTGCTGATATTTGGGGGACTTGCAGGCTGCGGGCGACTGGGCTTCAACGGCGAAAGTCCAGAAAGTTCGGCCTTGAGTACTTCGGCGGCACTCATGTTGGCCATGCGGATGGCACGGCGGTTTGCCACGACATCGCGATTAGAGCCCGCTAAAGCCTGCGTTGCCAGCGGAATATTCTGAATCGATTCAGCAGTCAAAGAGGCGCCAAGCCCTATAGAATCTGCGTTCGCAGCGAAGTCATACGTCGGTCTCTGTGGCAGAGAGGGGTGTATGGGATTTGAAGTATTGTTGGGAGCAGTCGGAGGTGCTACGAGAGCCAAAGCAGGAGATGGTCCGCTTGCAAAGCTATTTTGCCCATTCTGCTGCTCCTGGAGCTTACGACGCTTCGCATTCTGATCTTGACGTTCTTCAGCTATAATTCAATAGATCGTGTCAATTCAATGTCCTCTCAAGCTTTTGAACTCCGGGACTAATGTCTTGAAAGAGTATTTTGGAACAGACCTTCTCGTCTCCGTCGAAATATGTCATCCTCTCGTTTTGCTAGCCCTTCAAGAATAATTTGTGCTCTAGATAGTTCAAGCTTGCCATGGTTGGTCATATAACCACCCATTCGCGGCAGTTCTTGTTTCCAGATCCTCAGCAGGGTATCAATGGCGCCTTCTCGAATCTCAAGCGAAGGAAGATGGGGGAGGAAATCATTTCCAACAAAGAATATGAGGAGCACCCAGTCATCAATTGCTTGTTCGACATGGAAGGGGAAGGGGGCTTGGGGTACGTCAAGTTCAACTTCGAGATACTCGCGCAAAATAGCAACATCCAGAAATATGAACGGCTTTTTGTCAGATGGAGGCTTTTTTTTGACTTCTGCTTTTTGTCCTGTACATTGAGCAGCATAATGGCCTTCTTGACCACACAGTCGACAAGCAGAAGGACTAGTATCATTTGCAAAAACGTCTTCACGCAGCACTCTGAAATGAGGCTCATGGGTCGCCAAGGCTAGCATGATAAGATCCGCATCCTTGGATGACAGTCAGCTTTCAACGGACACGTACTATGTCGGGGAGTCACATACCAGGCCATAAATCACATGTCGGGTGTTGGGATCATGTCCGGGATTGCTTCGCTGCCGCCTGATGTAATCCATAATTTTATGTTCGCCTTCACCGGGTACACTAGCGTCAGAGATTATGACTTGTATCTGGGTACAGAAATTGTTAGCCTAAGGGGCGAGCATTGGAACTGAAGATCACCTTTTTCCACCCAGGATCAGTATTGATCTTCTGTACCACCCAATACCGGAGAGATGCTGCCAGCAAGTCCATAAAGGGCGTCCCTGGCGTGATAGCATTTGAATCCCAAGCCTCCTTCTCTTGTCCTCTGTCGATCACCTCCTTTCCCATGGCTTTGTACCGAAAGTCAGCTACCACACGATGACTATATGATATGATCGCAGTACGGTACCTTCCCACATTGCCAAAGCTTCCTTCCGTGCCTCCTCTTTCTCCTTGGCATCCTGCGCGGCGCGGAACCGACGTGACCGTTGCTGATTCATCTTCGCACGCGGCGCGACACCATCTGTGAGTAGCGAGTTGAGAAAGCATCGCGTCATCACCAGGCGCATTTCCATACCTATGGCCATGAATAGCAGTTTCCTTGGTCGGATCATGTTGACTACGCGGTCAGTGTACTTGAATATTTCAATCATCATGTCTTCTTCGGTTTCTGGAGCGGGCTGTACGGAAAAAAGAGGTCAGCTTTGACTCAGTAACACAATTTGGACACCATGCCTTGCCCTCTGGATGTGTACAAGGATGAACCTGCGTTGTCTAAGCACATTGCCACTGCAGTGGTGGAGTCTAGACTCACAATACCGTTCATGTCGAGATATAGGTTGTCAAACTCGACGCCGTTAGGATTTGGGAGCGTAATGTTCAGCGGAACTTCAACGTCCTCGCCGTCGCTGTCCTGCATCGTCGTCCCTTCCTCTTCTACAACCGGATAAACTGTTCAAAGACATGAGAAACATCCTCAACGGAAAACGAGCGGCGACTGACTGATTTTGGGATACTTTTTGCTGAGCCATCTGAACAGTGCGGGAACACCCTAAGACACCCAGTAAGTCGCACAAGCTTTGCGGTAGAACAAAACATCGCATACCATTTAGAACAAGAGGGAACTGAAGGACCGAATCGTCCTTTTGAGAATATCAGCTGATTCGGCGGCAACAACTTGGAGTTGACGGAACAAGGCTTGCTTACAAGGCACAAAACTTCACGACAGTACGTGGAGTCACGTGATGTTATGTCACGACTCGCCTGTCTCGAGTCATTTCAAAAAGTGACAACCTGTATGTTATCTCGAGATTAGGAAAAAGATCTTGCCGACTCGTATACGCGACCGTGCAATCCCCTGACATTCACCAGACGAAGAAAAGTCAAACCTCTCACATTCTCTTCTCTCGCTGATGAATTCGGCGCTAATCATCGTTCCCGAAATCCCTAACACGAAAGCGTCGCAGGCCGTCGCGCCTAAGCAACCCTCGCAAAAATCGCTGACCAAAGCGGAGAGGAGGGAATTGCAGGAGAGACAGCGCGCTGCGAAGGCGCAGAAGAAGGCCGAAGCTGCCTCTAGCCCGAGCGCAGCATCTCTAGATAACGTGGCCTCTCCTGCGAAGCCAAAACCTCAACCTCCGTCACAAAAGAAATTGCCCGCTGACGCTCTGGCCGGGACCAAACCGTTATCCAAGGATGTCTCTGCAAATTCCGCTGCAATACCGGAGAGCATCTCCGCAGCATCACAGACGCGCGGCCTAAAAATCTTTTCGCACTTCGGCCTGCCTAAACCTGTCAGCCATGTTGTCAAAGGTGATATACATCCGGAAATCATTAGACTGGGAATATTATTCTCTGAATTCCGGATATGCGGCGCGAATGCTCGATGTATCGCTACTTTGACGGCATTTAAATCAGTTCGCCACTTTTCACTCCGTTTGTCGCGCCTCAGAGTACTTACCCACTTGCACCCACTTGTAATAGGTTATCCAGGACTATACGACACCCAGCCACAGCACCCTTTCACGACATCTAATGACACATCTGTCTCCCCAGATATCTCATCTTGTGGCTGCGCGACCAATGTCCGTTACGATGGGCAATGCTATCCGACAACTCAAATTGGAAATCAGCAACTCAGATATTGACATGATCGAGCAAGACGTATGATTTTTTAATTCGATCAAAATTATGTGGAATTGCTGATCCCCAATCTTTTAGGCAAAAAATGCCCTATGTACCAAAATCGATAACTATATCCGGGATAGAATCATCATGGCGGATGAAGTCATCCAGGACTTTGCATGCAAAAAAATCAACGATGGAGACATGATACTTACCTACGCAAGGTCTGAATACCGCAGTCTGCGTGTTGTCTGCTATATTTATCGCTTACAGGTCTTCAGTTGTTGAAAAAATTCTTCTGCGAGCTCATGAAGAAGGGAAACAATTCTCAGTTATCGTCGTGGATTCTCGTCCATTGCTCGAAGGTTGATTCGGCCTTTATTGATGTCTTTGCTATCCAATCTGAACCTTTGATTACAGGCAAAGAATTGCTCAAAACGTTGACGACGACGGATTCCCTTCCGATTCCGTGTACTTATGCCCTTCTGCCTGCGCTTCCGTCCTTGATAACGGAAGCCACGACCGTCCTCCTTGGTGCACACTCCATCAGTTCCAATGGAGCGGTATACTCTCGCGCTGGAACAGCGTTGGTCGCGATGATGGCAAAGGCATATTCGGTTCCCGTTATGGTGTGTTGCGAGACGTACAAGTTCAGTGAGGGTGTCATGTTGGACGGTTTTGGAAAGAACGAACTAGGTATCTGCCTCTTGACCTACGAATGGATGAGTTTTTGATAACCTTTCCTAGCGCCGTCAAGATTTGCTGATAGCCAGAATATTCTCTCAAAGCAAAACCTGGAGATTCTGAACCCATTGTATGATCTGACACCACCGACATCAATAACTGCAGTGGTCACAGAGGTGGGAATGATTCCGCCCACTAGTATAAGTTCGATACCACTAGCGCTCGGTAAAACGATGCTGTAGGAGTTGGATTCCGACTAGCTGTATATGAGTTTTAGTATACTACGATGCCTGGTATCTTTATTCTATTACGGATAATGATGATTAGTATTGGTAGATGTCAGCGTCATTAGAGGATATCGATGCGTTAGAGCTCGTCTGAAGATTTCCCATCCCTTCCCATGAATTGCTTCTTGATCCAGTTGAATGCGTATTCCGTGGCATGTTCTACGGGCTGATCGTAGAGGTATGGTAAAATGGGGACGATTGCTAAACCCGTAGCCGTGGGCCCCCATAGTTTTATCCGAGGATTTTGGGATTTAGCAAAAGCTTTTTTGGCTTGCGCGACGGCAGTATGAATGGTGAAAGCAGGTAACGCCCTGAACGACGCGCATCATCAGCGACACGAAGGATGGTCGAAGATGTTAAATACATGCATTGATGCAATAGATTGGAATGTCGCTCGTTGGACGGCGACAATGCCAATTCGCGTCGACTCGGACATGGCCATGGCTTCTTCAGCGGTTGGTCCCCGGCGATGCGCTTTGTACGATTCGTACGTGACGTCACTGCAGAAGATTTATGTAAGTGCTTGCCGGGCCAATGAGAGGGAGATGTGCTTGCCCAGTAAGATACAGCCATGAAACACCGTAGGCAGCGGTGACCACCCACGGAGGAACGACAGGTCGAAACGCTTCTCCGACATCACTCGTCTAGCAATGCTGAAGCACTGAATCTCCTGACCGCGGTTGATTCCGAACGAGGACTTACATAGGCGATATACCGGGTGCCAGCGCGAAGTGCCGTCCTAAGGCGAGCGGCGTAAGCAAGGTACCTCACGTCGGACTCCGTGCTGTCAACATTCCTGTCTGCAAGAGTGGCGACCTTTTCTTTCACCGCTGTTGCAGGCTTGGACATGGTCAGACGCGGAGATAACAGGATGGAAAATGAAAAATTGGCAAATCAAGGAAAAGCGTACCGCATTACATAATCCGGATGTCCTTATTATGAAATGTTCCGTGTCACGTGTGACCACAAACTTGATTCTCGTCGTGTCCATCGCCTTCGACCGCATCGACCCACAATGCCTCACTCGTATACCCGAACCCGCTCCGCGTCCCCCACATCACCCGCAGACATCAAGCGCGAACTCACTCCGCTTCCTCAGGAGAAGATTTCGGCGTACTATTCGCTTGTGTTCCCGCACTTTACGTTCTATATTCAGACGCTTTCCATCACTATCGGTCGGCGATGTGCCCCCAATCCTAATGCGGCCTCCTCGTCGAGCGCAGAACATCATCCTGTAGATGTCGACCTTGGAGCGTTGAAGAGTGTTTCGCGTCTGCATGCGAAGATAGAGTACGACCAGGATGAGGACCGCTTTGTACTTGTCGTCATTGGGCGTAATGGTGCATGGGTGGACGGCGTATGGACACCTAGTGGCAGCAGGGCACCCTTGGGAGAAAGGTACGTGTCACCATATTACAGTGGAATGACGCTGAACTAGGTTGCTGGTACCAGGTCGCAGATCCAGATAGCCTCTCGCACCTTCCATTTCGTTCTGCCTCCCCCTCCCGCCCCCGAAGATACCCCCTCCCCCAGTTCGCAGTCCTCAAACAATCGCCTTCGCTCTCCCTCGCTCGATATTACCTCTATCTCTCCACCGTCGTCTCAGCCTTCACATACCCCACCACCTACGGAACGTAAGCTAGTATCCCCATCGCCCGACCCTCATCTAGAAGACCAACCGCCACGGTCACCACCACGGCCGCCGCCTGAGGCAATCTCGCAGCCGCAGCTACCGAATTCGAATTCCATCGGCAAGCTCAGCAAGTCCGTGAGCTCAAAGAAGCGAAAGAAAGGTGACGTGGATTCAATACTATTACCGCGACCGAAGCCCGAAGACATGCCCCCCAAACCGCCATTCACATATGCACAATTGATCTATCGAGCTATCAAGGCGATTGGCGAAAAGGCCACATTACAGGAAATCTGCACTTGGATCATGAACACGTATGACTATTACAAGTATGCTGATGGAGCCTGGATGGTAAGTGCGTATGTTGTCTTAGACAAGTCGGGTGGCTGATGCTGAATAGAGTTCTGTTCGTCATAACCTCTCATCAAGTCGGGCATTTCTTAAGCTAGAGAGATGTGGCGGTGATAGGGGGAAGGGTTTCTTTTGGAAGCTTGATGACAACTATTGCCAGGCGTTGGAAGAGCAGGAAGCGAAGTTGTTGTCCAATTCGCCAGGTGGCAAGGATGGACAGGCAAAAGGGAGGAAAAGAGACAAAGGCATACCCTTGGATCCGCCCTTGAAAAGAAGCATCAAGGGTGAACCCAAAGGCACTCCCCTCCCTCCCCCTCTTACTTCGACTCCCTTACCGTTCAAGACGAACGCTACGCTTAACGCTGCCCAGCCGACCAATCTACCGCCAGCTTCCAGCGTTATCGGAAGAACGATGACGACGTCATCTGCAACGACTGGGGTCTTTGCATATCCCGCTCAGCCCCAACAGTCTCAGACAGCAGTGGTCAGTTATGGTAGTCAGCCATCCCACGGGTCCAACCCCTACATCGCCCTTGCGCAGGGCAGTTGGGCCGACAACCTTCGAGCCGGAGCGTATCTTCGACGGCAAACACCACAGACAGTGGCACCGGTTCTGTTCTGGCTGTTCAATCATCCGCTGTGCTTGCCACTACTACTGTAGGTTCTGTGCCTGAGCAGACAAATGTGCAGACAAGTGCGCCCTCGAATGTAGTCCCGGACGTCGTTATTCCTATTGTCCTTGGACCTATTCCACGCACACATCCAGACTATTCTCCAACGCACCGCAACAACTCCGCAAAAGAGGGTTATATGGTCTTGCATGAGCGCACGCTGATCCTGGACCCCGATGTGTTCTCCGGTCTCACAAAGGAGATGCTCGCTGAGCTGGAAAAAATGGGAACTCGGGCAGCTTTGGCGATCCTGACGGGACATATGGTGAAAGCGCTAAAGGAGCGCAGGGCGAAGGAGCGAGGCAAAGCACGCGATAAAGGTCAGAAGAAAGCAAAGGCGAAGAAGGGAGCGAACACCAACACGCCTGCGTTTACCAACGCTCCACTGGAACGGAAAGCTGCACAAGGGACAGAAAGTCAAGTCTCTGGTCCCAGACCAGAGGTGCGTCCTGTTACTGTGTCGCAAGGACCGCCTTCTACAGCCCCCGCCGCCATTCCCACACCAGTTCCGATAGCTGTCCCGGACAGCAGTCCTCCCGATGATCCGGGATCGCCAATTGTGGTGGTTGATGACTCGGACGACGAGGGCCCAGCGAGCAAGCGAAGGAAGGTCGAACAGTCTCTTCCTGCGTAACATGGAGCAGTCTCATTTTATGCTCATGCTGTTTTCTTGTTCCAATTCTTTTTATCTGCGGATTCTATTGCGTCTGGTGTGTTTTTAGGACGATCATGTGTATTCTACACTTCTTGATAATTTCGTTATGAAACATGACTTTAGACATTCGATAGAAGTACACGTTTGCAATGAACCGGAATGTATAGACCGCAAGTACTAACAGGTGTATGAAAAACAATCATGACTGTAGTTGTTGGGTATATTCTACTGCCTGCCTCCAGAACTTTGTGATCTCCCGAGCTATCCTTTTCGACTTGATGCTATAATCCGTCTGGTGCACAAAACTAGAGACAGCCGTCGCCAGTTTGGTCTCTGCCAGCATCTTGAGTGTCAAATCCGGGTGGGCCATGTTGGCCTGTACGATCTCGAGCACGCGGTCAAGATCCCTCCTCGCTGCGTCGTCGACCTTGCCATGATCCCGCAGGTATACATGCCGCCTCAGCCTGTTCGCCCATTCGATGAGCACCAACTTGGACAGGCGCTTCAGCGGCTTCACGGCCGGTATCGCATCGCCGCTCGCCTCCATATCGACGTCGAGATCCGACGACGAAGTGCGTGAACGCGATCTCGAGTGTCCCCAGGGCGATTCCCGAGCGCCGATCCGAGTCCTAATGCCGCCCTCGCCCCTCGGCCGAGGAGGATTCCGGAGAGGAGTCTTGACCTTATCTATGGGTGCATTCTCGGAATGGACACGGGGGTTCGCGCGGTGGGTCGATAACACGGTCGACCGGTGTGCTGGTTGGGCGTTATCGTCCTCATCGTCCTCGGTGTCAATTCTGGGCTCGTCATCTTCCAGCGGGGCATGCCGAGAAGTTGATGCAAATCCTCCCGACAGATAAGCATTCTCCTTGTCTTGCCCCACCGCAGTAGAGCATCCTGAACAGGAGTCGGTAGGTGATGTCCAGTCTGCTGACTGAGTGCAGACAGGCTTCCTACTGCCAGCTGGACCGTGGCCATGCTGATGAAAAGTGTTGATGAAATATCACCATGGCAGGCTTGGCTACACTCACCTGTTCAAAAACAAATCTCAGATTTTGTCTTGTTATTATTTCTGTCTCTCTGTCACTCCAAGGATATGGCTGCAGTGTGAATGCAACATTCCCTGCCTTTGAAGGTGATGAAGTGCCTGGATCCAGAAAAATGGAGGTCATGTCTTGCTGGTTTCTGATGGTCACTTGAGTTTCCTGGCCAAGAGAAAAAGCATCTTCATGAGAAGGTGGCTCATTTGTTAGTAGTTGATATGGGAATAAAGAGGATTCCAAAATGCCCTGGACTGAGGGTGGGCTCTATTCAATAATTAGCAGGTAGAAGACAGGATGGCAAAAAACAGCACCTACATTGAATAGTGGCTCTGAGAAATGAACTGTCTTGGAGCTTTTGGATGTGCTGTTTGAGAATGATTGCTTTGAAGATGACTGAAAGGAGTTTGTTGGATGGTGTTTTTCTAGCAAGTTCTTTTTCAGACTTGATGGTAGAGTGGAATGTAGAGGATTATCAAGAGCAGGTACAAAAGCAGTGTTGAGCATATTGCTCGTGAGGACAGTTGCAAAGAGTCCGGAAAGCCAAAAAGACAAAAGGAAAAAGAGGTTACTGGCAGTTTAATCCTGTTGGCCTGTATTTTATTGGAGCCCTTTCTGACTTTGAAATCTGTGGTCACATGTCAACCGCATGTAAGCCACATGGGCCAAAGGGAACAGAAGAACAATGTACTTTCTATTTGAACCGAAACAATGAGTACGAAAGTCTTGAGGGCCGCTACATAGTGCCATATGAATGAAAAGTGGCGACATAATCGTGGATGAACAGGGGATAGATATATAAGGAAAACAGACGGGTGATTGACGGCGACACGCTGGATATAGGTGGTCTGATTGGAGACTATCAATCGGCGTGGAGAGGCTTCGTGAAGGCCACAATTCGGATGTTTCCTTGATTTTCCATGTGGGGAGAGAACGGGATATACGCCACTGGTGAGGTATTTTACTGTCAAACGTGCGTTTGAGAGATTGGCTGAGCGTGAGAACGTCCGCTGAGTCCGTTTTTAGTTGTTGAACGTTTGCCATTCAAAGGCCCGAGTACGGGCACGTGGTCTTCCTTGGCCTGATATCATATTTTTAAAAAAAAACGGTGCACGTCTCCTCTTGCGTTTAACAGTCGACATTCTCAGCGTCATCTCTTCCGCATACCCGTCACAGACCCTCCGCTCTTCCTTCAAAACTCCCTCCTGACACTTGGTGCTCGCGGTTGCGCGTTCCCTTGCTGCAGCCATTTAGACACCTCGGCGCGAGTACCTGAATTCCGCCACCACCGTCATGTTCGCTATTCAGCGCAAGTCAGACGAGAAGCGCCCTCTTTCGGCGACGGTGGTCGACGCCCTACAGCACGGAAAACATGCCCATCGCTTTCCACTCTCTCCACCGAGTTCCGGAACATCTAGCGAGCACTCATCGCCTCGTTCCAACACTCTGAGCACTGACACACCGCGGTTTGTGGATAAACTGGCTCCCGGCACTCCATCCTTCCGCCATCCTGCTGCAGGTCCGTCAAAGCACCCGCACCGACGTCGGCCTTCCGACGTTTCAAAATCTCCTGCTGATGCCACTCCGACTCGAAATCTCACTCCCCGCGCTTCAACGTTACCGTCACAGCCATCCACGTCGTCTTACACGGCATCTCCTTCCAAGGCAAACCGCTCGCAGCCTGGACCGTCCGCTCCTTCTTTTTCCCCATCGCCACCCTCGTCTCCTTTGCTTTCTTACCAAGGTGAAATCCCCAGTTCGGCTCCCGCGTCTGGTCGAGGCCGCAAAGTCGCCGCTACCCTGCAGCTATTCAGAGAAACTACTGGCAACGCAGACGATTCGAGGGTTGGTGAGGCATTGTCTCGCCCTGATACCTCTGCTACTCGACACCATCCGTCCTCTTCACATGCTTCGCGTGAGGCCGTCGCGGAGCCTCAATTTGAATTTGTGAAGCGTTCGGACTGGCCTGAACGCGAGGCTGTCGCTATCAGGCGCGAAAGGAGCTCCACTGCTCTTGAACGTGCCAGGACACGAGACGGTAGCATCAGCCACGCTCATGATGATACGCGCGCCAAGATTAGAAAGCTCTCTCTACGGGAGTCCACCGTACATGATCTTGTGCAATGGAGAAAAGATGTCATTTACAGGCAGGATGTCGCCAGAGGAAGGCGGCGGGAAAGGGCCGACGAGATGACGACTGACAGATTCCAGAGCGCTCCTTCAACTCGCTCCGCCACCCTCCCAGAATTTAATGATCAACCAAGTCATCTCCTACGACCATATCCACCTTCACCTTCCCCCTCTCGCTCACCTGCTGTTCGTCTTGTTAAATCTCGTGACGATGAGAGGCACAGCGAAGCCTCCTCTCTCATCAGTCACTCAAGGTCTCCGACTCCTGTTCGACCAATTTCGCCCACCTACCCTCCTCCATCGCGTGAGGATTCGGGCCACTTCTCCCCTTGGTCGACGGATGATGACGAATCTGCATGGTCCACCGCCTCTTTTACCGCCTCTATCTCTACCAAGTCCACAAGCACGCCCTTGCCGTCACCTCACAGCCCCCCTCCAATAGACCTCCCAAGTGATGACTGGGATAAAGGGGAAGAACATCCTCATCGCTTCCGGAGGGGAAATCAGCATCTTGGACGTGTACACTATGATGCGGAGCACGAACTTGAGGACTTCTTATGGGACGTCGACAGTGATCATCTTCCGCATATCCCTCTTCGTCCGTTTCGCAACCAAGTTGGGGGACATAGCGCTATATACAAATTTACAAAACAAGCTGTTTGCAAGGTTTGCTGATTGTTTCTCTCCATCATGTCACTCGTATAGTAATCTCTGTGTTGTCTCGTCATGTCCAGCCTTTGGTGTCCCGCGAAAATCTCTTTTATGAAGCTGTGGAACGCGAAGCTCCGCCCCTGCTAGCCTTCATCCCTCGTTACCTGGGCGTAATGCTAGTCAGTTATCGACGCGTTCCCAAAGCGCCGAGCAAGTCATCTCAGATTTCAGGATCGGTGTCAAAGGCCAGCCAATCGAGATCTACACATCTTCCGTCTATAGATACTCCACAGCCTACTCCGAGCATTCCCATTCCTGGTCAAAAGGACATGACGGTTCGGCCCAGCCCTGGTGACAGTGACACAGACGAAGCCGAAATGCCGGAGGTCGTCCTTGACCGCAACAGGCACATCATTCCCGCTTGGATCTTACGCAGGGAGAACCGCAACCGTTCACATAGCGAGTCGTGGCATCCCTTCAGACGTGGGCTCTTGAACGATGGTACTGCCTCCAGCCCCGACCTGGCGACTACACCCACTATTAGCAACATGTCCCGCTCAAAGCCAAGTCCCCTCGCTTCCTTTCCACCATACATCACTGATGACTTGGAAGCTCCGACTCCAGCCAACTCTCCTAGTCAGGGCTCTCGTGCTTTCCCTTCAAAACTGGACCGCCTGAGGGATTTGTCGGACGAGGAGCTTCTGCATCGCCCACTCTTGCGACAGTTCAACTCCGAAAACATTGCTAGACCATCGCACTTGCGGTTGTTGGGAGGGACTGGCTCGACTGTGGTGAACGCGCGGCTCAAAGATCACGTTTTTAATACTGTTCTTCGTCGTTTCCGAAGGCGTACAGGTAGGCGGTGGGCTACGCGGATTGAGGACGAGGGCGATGCAGACATTGATGAAGACGAAGTCGATGAGCACCAGCCCTCAAGGCAGCCGTTTCGCAGTAATGTCAAGGTTGTAAGCCGTGACAACCGAACGCGTATCTCACAGTCCGACGGCGAAACAACGTTGCGCCGCTCCCAAACAATGTCCACGCTGCTGACACGGGCAAAAGGGGGACTGCATCGTCGAGAAGATAGTCAAGGCAAGGAAGTCACAGGCATCTTTGACATGGATTCCCTGTCCCCAGGTGCTTCAGATCTGGTCGTCTCAATGAATCGCAGACGCAGTCGCTCACGTTCCCTGACTGCCGGCGAAGATGTCTTGACGAGCTTTTCGCTGTCCCAGCAGGACCTTAGTGGTCCGTATACGACGCGGCAAAACCATTTCATCCTGATGGAGGACTTGACCGGCCGGCTCAAACATCCCTGCGTCCTGGACCTGAAGATGGGGACACGCCAATACGGCATGGACGCCACTTCCGCTAAAAAGAAGAGCCAGCGCAAGAAATGTGATCGCACGACGAGCCGGTCACTCGGCGTGCGAGTATGTGGCATGCAGGTCAGTGCATGCTCTTGAGAGGGTGCGTCGCATCTGACGATCAAAATGGTAGGTGTGGAATCACGTTACGCAATCTTACACGACACAAGACAAGTATAAAGGTCGGGAGATTCGCGCTGAAGACTTTGATTCAGTCCTTGCCTCGTTTCTCCACAACGGGGAACACCTGACGGCATATCAGATCCCTCCTCTTTTGCAAAAGTTGTACACACTTGCTCGTATTATTTACCGTCTCAAGGGATACAGGTTCTATGGTTGCAGTGTTCTTCTGATCTATGATGGCGATCGCGAAGCCCAGGAAGCCTTCCGCACATCGGTTTTGGAGCAACCGTCATCTCGAAGCAAGCGGGGGGAGTCGCTCGAACGCCGATCGCGACCACCAGAGCGACCCGAGAAGCCTGACCTGCGTCGATCACACAGTGAAGATCTGTTGATGGGTCCTGTCGGAAAGCGCTCCGGTGGTCGCAGGAAGCGTGGCGAGATCATCGTGCGCATAGTGGACTTTGCGCACACCACGACTGGGCGGGATTGGCTTCCGTATCCTGATTCGGAAGACCCGGCGTTCGCTCGACGCAAGGTCATCACCTCTTCCACCTCTAAAGGCTACGTCTCCGAGGTCGATCCAGACACAGGGCTCCTCTACGCCCGCTTTCCACCGCATTATCCGGACCAGCCTGATCGCGGTTTTCTGAAAGGATTGCGGAGCCTAGCAGATGCCCTGGAGCGTATCTGGAACGAGGAACGCATCCATAGGATCAAGGCCTCGCGTGAGGATCCGTCTATTGTCGCCTCGCAGCTCCCTGCGCTGCCCTCTGACGGTAAAGAAATATTCGACGAAATTTTTGGGGACGATTCGGGGATGATTTCGACTTGAAGTTTTCTGTATTCATCGTTTTGAGCTCCTTCCGTCTTCCTTAATGTTGGGTTTATGGCTCTCTTTTTTTTTGCCCTTTTACTTGCCTAATCGTTGTATACCGGTCTTCATTTTGTAATTTCTTTTTTTGTCCTGCACAGATTCTAGACATGATATTTCAATCCATTACTTGTCTGTTGCTACTACGTAATATATGTGGACGATCCCTGTTTCTTGCACGTGACATCTTCCTCGAAGACGCGTCAAGCGCCGCGGCTCATCTCGCCCACTCCTCTAGCCATCGAAACGCATATATTCGACATTCTGCTGACCCATGGACACTGAGCTCAAGTGTAACAGGCTAACCTGCCGCCAGCAACTCACCGAAAAGGCTGTTGTAGTGAGCAAACGACCCGCCGCTAGCTCGAATTCACCGATCCTTAATGATGTCCATCATAGACGACTTGTATGCCCTATGACTTTCCCTACCAGCACCGACTGACGCTCCCTCTGCCTAGGCTCGCACATTTTCTGCGGTAATAACATATATTGAGTGGATCATGCAGATGGTCTTCCCTAACCTCAAACAGTTCCATGCGCCAGCGAACTGTTCACTGCAGCACGACTGTGTCCAGGTCCGAACGTCGCGTAAATTCGGTCCAAACGACTTTTCATGATTGTGGATAAATAGCGTGCGATACGAGTTTGCTGGAACCGTGCGAATTCATGCGCACTACATCAAGAGTCGTTTTATCTTCACTTCTTGTTTCCCAGAGACGATGTTGTCGTATGTGGTTCTGAAGTCACGATGCAGGTGCGCATTAATGCCTTTTGGGTAGATGTGCTCCCTGCGTCCGTCGAATGACTATAAGACTGTGAGTACTTCTGGTGCACCAATCCCTGGTTTCCGAAACTGCTCGTCATCTTGGTCCTTAGTCCGTTCTCTCTGGCCTGAGTCCATCAATCGTATTGGAAATTTGCTCTCGGTGATGATGGTTCTTCTTTCCTGTCCGGAATGTTTGAGCTTGAAAATACTAGAGCCATTTCTTTCTGGCAGTACCAGCTCTGCCAAGAGAGGTTAGCTGGCTCGACGAAACCTGCACATCATTACTATGTGACCCCTCTAGTTCGTTTCAGCAAGCCGTTCTGCGCAACGTCAACGAAAAGAATGCTCAGTTGCAGAAACAACTCGACAACGTTATTCGAGAGGGTAAAGACTCGTTCACTATCTTGAAAGATGACCGCAGCTAGCTTTAGCGAACAATGAACTTTCGCTGCTCAACGGCAAAACTTCTGGTAACGTTTCACATCTTCTCTGTTTCCGGAAAGTTCCATCTTGTATCATTTGGGAACGCAGATTGGAGCGTGACCTCGAACTAGAACGGCGCAAGGTCCGCGAACTCCAAGAAACCGCGAGAGATCGTGAAAAGGAGTACCAGAAATTGAAGGTCTGCTGTTCCAATCATCCCACAGGACAGATCTATCAAGCTCTTAGTCTCAGGGACTTCATGATAAACTCAAACGCAAAGCTCTTCTAGTCCCCACAGGGACTGGCCCTACGATGGGCGCCGCAGCAGGTCTTGAGGGTTCCGCAGCATTTGGCAGGCCTCCGCTCGGTCCAGCGAGCGAAGATCCCCGCATGGCAAGGCAGTCTGTTTTCGCTACTAACGGTGCAGGTTTCAATTTTGGGACGACAGCGAACGAATAGAGTCCCAAGGGGTTTGTCCAGACCCACTCGGAGCATCTCATCGTTCACTGTTGCCAGATTCAGAGGACGCGATACCGAATCGTAATTACGTCGCGCCTGGGCAATACTTTGTGGGGCGTCCACAAAGCCACATGTCCCAGGTCAACACGAGAAACAGACAACATCGTCAACAATTCGCACCACAGGCCGACTTGTCCTTTAGATCGGGCGATTTGACGGATCGTTCAGACAGCGTGAATGAGGTCGAGTCCATGCTCGTCGGCCATCCTCCGAGTCGTGTTCCGTCTATGAATCATTCCGGGTGGCAAGGCCCCAGCCGCCAGAGTCATTCCAGTGGTATATTTTTTCCTTCAATCATCTGTCTATTGTAATTCAATACGCCAAAGCCTTCGTTCCTCAAGGCGCAAGACGGACCGGCAGTAAATTTAGACCAGCTGGAAGCACGATTTGCTAGTGTTCCGTTCTGATACTATCATCAATATTGTTACTCTTTTATACAAGTAAACATGGTGAATTACAGTCCGTGGGTAAGATAAATACGGATGCACATTCCAATCATAGTATGTCGACGTGTCGTGGATAGTAAAATGAAAATGAAATCAAGAAACGTTAACAGGAAAGCAAATGCTATGTCTTTATTGTCCCATTTTTTTCGTCCTCAAGGTATTGTCCTATTGCAAGTATATCTTGACCAGCACGACGCAAGTAGCCTGCAAGTACATTCCGATCCGCATGTGGGAGCAGATCAGCGAGTTTATCTATCTGGCGCTCAAATTCTGGGTCTGGTTGGATGTCAATGACCCGATCCTGTGTAAGATCAACCAGAGAAGGCCGGCGGGTGAAGCCGTTGGTTTCGGTGATTGTCGCGGTGGACGAATGTGGGCTCACGGTGGCCATCAAAGTCTGCGAACGCACAGCTCTGCTGGGAGCACGAGGGCCACCCGGGACGGAAGGAATGCTTGTGATGTTCGGCGGGTTCTTTGTGAGAACCTTGGGCCCAGATGAGGATGGCGTAGCGGGACTGGCCGGAGCTCCCTTTTCCCGCTTGCCTGATGAGAGGCTCGTCTTGCGTCCCAAGGATGCGAAAAAGCCGCCGGTTTTGGAAGTTGGCGTCGCTGGACCTAGGGATCGGATGGATGCGGGAGGAGTAAAGCTCGCGATGCTGGAGTTTTTCCGAGGCGACTGCTTACGCGGGCTGTTGGCCAATGAAGGATAAGGTAACACTAAAGGCACCGTTGGAGCCAAGTCACGCGTTTTCAGAGACAGATCGGTGGCTTTGGACGCATCTGGGCGACGGGGAAAAGTGGCTTCGGAGATCATGGAAGCGCGAGAAGTGTGACGTGGCTGCGGGTTGAACGCGTGCGGGGTCCTGTGGCAGGTCGCACCTGGTTTGCTATAGTAACGACAAAAATGAACAAAGTGCCCTTCGACGGACAAATTCAGCGCAACGCACCGTGATACTTGGTCTCGATGATCCAATCCCCGAGACCGCAATCATACACGTATAATTCGTTGATTTTCCGAGCATATACGGCACAGCGTTCCGAGGTACTCCTCAATGATGCCACCTCGTGGCAAAACATGGCAGGAGGGTTGCGTGACTTGATCTTGGCGGGAGGTATCGAACGTGGTGAGAGAATAGGGGACGGTGTGCGAGATGAGAAATGGGTGCCGTTTGACGATCGTCTTGCGGAACGCGATGAGAGGGAAGGTGTGCGAGGGAGGGAGGAAAAGCGCTTCAGATTCGTGGTCAGACTGTTTCTGAAGCTCTTGGGTGGAGGACTAGGTGTTTCTCCGGTGTGTCCTTGGTATGAGGAAGGGGAATCTCCGGGAACGTGGTGCCAATCGGAATCGCTATGGGTCGTTGAATGAGACGCATCTGGGTCGTCCTTATCAACCTCAGCCTTGTCTTCGTCCACAACCAGGCATTCCGGTTCTACTACGGTGATAGCAGGGGTCTCTAGACCAGCTGCAGTGGTATTCAAATTCGTCGCCCTTGTGGTATCGATAAGTTTGCTTGTATCCTTCTGTTCCTGTTTTCCGTCCAGAGTAATGCTGGGTATTGGAGATAGAGGTATGCCCGTGGTAGATGGAGAAGTAATTGATGTCGATGCCGTTGAAGTTGACGATATGGTAGACGGTGAGAATGCACCTTCACGCCTGTGAATGGACCTTTTATGATGTAAATCCGAGCTAGGTGAGGAGGACCTGTAAAGAAGATAAGTTAACGCTCTTTGTTTGCAACTTCCGCTAGTTCACGCACAACGTTAGGTCCGTCTCCGAATCGGTACTAGAGCTCACATCAAGTACGGAGGAGTGTGGGGATTTTGAGGCGAGGACGGCAGTGACAGACGGAGGCAACTGAAGAGCCTGCTTGACCGCCTCAAGATCGCCTCTGAGAGGTCGTGACGATGGAAGTGGAGTATGATGCCGTGGCGGTCGTGGCGGAGGTGGCGAATGACTGTCAATGTTGAATGTAGCTCGGGGCGGCGGTGGTAAGGGTCCAGCAGTAGCATGCAAGCCTTCAATCCGGTCAACGAGTACATTCACAGGCACATCTTGGAGAGATGCGATACTTACCAGGCTGATAGTGTAGATACGCAGCCGTCTCGGTGGGTGGGAAAGCGTTCGGTGGGGGTCGAGATGACGCTGGCTGGGATGCAGGGGTGGGCTTGTCCGCCGACGTGGAAGGCTTCTTGACGACCTGCAACGGGCTGACCGAATTCAGGCTTACCACGACTGGCGCAGCAACTGGGACGTCGATATCCTTCTCCTGTCCGATTTCCGGCGTGACAGGTAGTCTGCCGAACGGTTTCTCAGGGTCAGACGGCATGGGAGACAAAGACCGACCGGCCACGGGAGGAGTCGATTCTGAGGCGACGCCTGGAGAGGGAGATCTGGAGTGTGGCTGTTGAAAAATTGGTAAATTAAGCGATGCGCTGTCCATGGATGCATGGGGCAAATGGAACACGTCAATGACAGGTGACTGGGTATCTGTGCCGACAATTCCAACGTCTCGAGAAGATTTCTTCACGTTAGCATCCGATGAAGCCCGGTGATGGCCCTGACCGTCGTCCGTCTTGCTACTTTTCGGCAACGGAGCTGTGGAAGGGGGTGTCAAGTGAGTGTATGAGTTGAGTGCCGCGTCTGGAGGTGCGACGATTGCGACTCCTTCCAAGGTCGAGCGAAAACCGCGTCGCGATCGAATGGTGCCATCGTTGCCTGGCAATCTTTCACGCGACGATCTGGAGGCCAGCAATGGGGAATCCATCTCGACTATTGCTAGCCGACGCCTGTCTGAACTGACGTCCGTGCTTGCCCCGGAACGCGCTCTGCTCTTCGCCTTTGGAGTCGCGTCTCCGGAAGCGGTATCTGTGTCTCTCGAGTCGGAGGAGCAGTCGGAAGAGGAGAAGGATGTTGTGGCACGCTCTCTGCTGTGTCGCGCGGATGATGGCATTATTATGGATGATGCATGACCGTGATCGCTGTCGGCTAACGAAGACTGGTAATAATCCAGATAGTTCTCCATGTCCGATTTCGGAGACTCTGGGCGGGCGTGACGGGGGCGGTGGTCGGCTAGGACGGAAAGGAGGCGTAAGACGACGCTTCGAAGCGACTTCATGCCTGTGCTGGCTTCGAGCGGGCGACGCACCTCTCAAACTTGACCCATATTTATATGGCAGCGACGGAGAATGATTTCGGTTCATGACTGTGTCGAGTGGGTGGGGTAAGATGACAGAGGCAGCATACCTGGCTCTCGAGGAGGAGACTTTTTGCAGAGGGGCAGTGCTTTATTTCCACGTGTTCAAAACTCCTTACCGACACAGAGTTGATGTTTATCCCAACATGGCCTCTTACGAAGTAGCGCTCTTTGGCGAATTCTTCTCTCGCGACCTCAAGCCCATTCTCAACAGGATAACACTACACAGCGAATCGTCGCATCCAATACACACACGCGAAATCGTCTTTGAACCCGTCGATGCGCAGCATCAGAGAGATGTTGGCAGCGAGCCAATTCTCCTCAGAGCGAAAAAGGAACTGACTGAACCTGATTCACCATGGTATCTCGTCGATATCCACTCCGAATTCAGTTTGATGCGGATGGGTTACTAGGATCCTGTATTCGTATCTGAAACCCGAGTCTGTTCGCGTCCACCCGGAAGCCACTGTCAGGCCTTGGTCAACGTGTCAAGTCGTTGGAGACGCGCCGAGTTTCGCTGCCGCTCTTGGATACGTGTAAGAGATCTAGATCCGAAATCGTTCTCTCTCAGTTTGATGCCCTTTCCTTTAGACGGAGATCACAGATATACAAGAGAGGATACTCATTCAGACGAGGACCACTCGTAATACAAATGTTCCAACAAGAACAGGTGGGTCGGTCCTCCTCCCCACGTCCTACAGCTATCTGACGCACACCGCCCAGGTCGATCTCAAAACGCAGCAACCAATCCCCGCACACGCTGACACCCTCTGGGAAGTCGAAGTCAAGACCGCTTCGCCCATCCGGAATACGCAGGAGCATCCTATCAGCCAATCAGTGGAAGCGGTGCTGGAGGTCCAACTTCTGATGAAAGGCCTCCTCGATCTCCGAAGGCAGGATATATAGCTGGCCAAGTCGAATAGGAAACAACTATTCTCGGCCTCAATCAGAATCTTCGCCGTCGTCGTCTTCTTGGACATTTTCTGCCCATTTTTCCTCCCCTTGAGCTCGTCGCATCAGCTCAAGTAACGTGGCAGGATCCAGTTCGAGAACACCAGCCTCATCCTCGTCTTCGGAACCGCATAGCAGCGTCAGGTCTGCATTATCAACCTGCGTCGTGTTTTGGTTCTCCTCTGCATTTTCGTCTTCACTGTCAACGTATCCGCCGAGCATGGACAGAGCATTCGGCTCATTGCCTTCTGATTCGCTCGCGCTCCCGTAGTCCCCTAGCAACCCTTTAATAGCTTTCTTGCCTGCTTTGACAGTGAGCTTTCGCCGCTTCGTTTCCCGCCCCTCCTCGGATTGGAACTGCGTCACTGATCCCTGCGTGTCGACGACAAGGCCCTTGAATTCTTCCCAAACCTCTATCGTCGGAAATTCCACAAACTGGGCGTTTCGTAGGAGCTCCGAGAGCGTCTTTCCGGGATCGAAGCGGTAATATGACGAATTCTTTTTATCTTTGGAAGACATTGCCGCCACCGGATCTGTGGCAGCCTTCATAACGCAGTCGGGGGCTTGAAGGAGGTAGGGTCATATGGATCAGGTAGGACAAGGGCCTTGACCCACTCTGGGTATGGATCCTCCTTTTTCGACTTGTCGCGTTCGTCGACGTGGGTTTGAAGGATTGAAATGAGTGTGGAGTTCAAGCTGTTTTTGTGGTCAGGATTCTGAACGTGTCACCGTTTTGCGGGTCCGATGAGGAATAGAACTTGAATTCGATAGTCAGCATGGCCGTGTGATTCCTGCGTGTACGTCGTTATCAGGACGGCAGACGTGAAATGAGCGACGTTACTTTGAGTCCCACGTCGACTGGTTCATCTTCCTCCGCTCCATGCCCATGGACAGTACCTCCATCTCGATGTCTCTAGCTTCCAGCTGCATTTTGAGAATATCGCGCTTCGTTTTGAATCCACGTCCGCTGTTCCTTCCTCTTCCGCGGCCCCTGCTTTGATCTCCCCTCCTGTTGTGCGCTGCTCCTCCCTTGCCTCGCATCGAATAACCGCCCGTGACGATGTCCATTCCCCACTCTCCAACTTTCCGGCCGAGATCCTCGAGAAAGACGTAGTCGTCCATCATGGTTCCCCACCCGTACTTGTTCAGGGGAACATATGCAGCCTTGTTCCGCTCGCCAGAACAGCCAGTCGTCTTCTTGTGCGCCGCAGAGCATGGCAGCGAACAGGTGCGGGTTTCACAGCGTGGACATGCGTATATGGATTGTTTATTGTTGCAGACGACACACAGACGTCGTTCCAACTGGGACGATGGCAAAATGTTTGCCATGGACTGGAATAAAAAGTTACAACATGGAAAAAAGAATACAAAACACGTGATCAAACAGCTAATCAATCTATATGGGTAAGTACCGTCACTCAGATGTCGTCCATTCCGAAATCAATCTCGACTTTTTCTCCAGGTTTGAATGCGGGTAGTCCTGGTTGCACCTCAGCAAGCGCCACTTGTTTTTACTTCGTGAGGACATTGAGAACTCACCTCGATAGGGACATCCTGCACATCGAAAAGCGTCACCGAGGAAACAGCTTCCGCAACTGCTCGTCGCCTTTGGAGCTGCCTTTGCTGCATTGATCAGCCGCTGTCTTTCGTCTTGTGTGACGACTTTGGCCTCGCCGTCAATCGACCCATCCAGCATCACGACCCTGCCCGTCCGCCTTTCCTCCTCCTCCAGTTCGGCAAGGCCGCACGAGCAGTTCTTGCACGCCTTCTTCCGTCTCGGAGCATTCGGATTCACAGGCTCACATGTCGGCACAGGTCTGGCTTTGTCTGCTGCTGTGAGAGCGAGTCCGAGTCGATGAGACCCGTCGACGCGCATGGCTCAGCGTCCACAGCGCTTTCTTCGCCGGGTCGGTCTTCTTCCGGCTCGGGAGGGACACAGACGTCGCCGTCCGCGTCTTCAGTGAGAAGGACGCCGTAGGGTCATGTGCAGGCTTTTGCGCCGTCAGGATGCCTTCCTCCGTGATGCTCGATAGGACATTGAATCCGGCTAATGTAAGCTCAGAGGGCAGGGTGGAGAAAGCCGATGTCAAATTGAGAAAATGAATCGTCCCCAGCGGTGTAAGTCCAGAAAGCACGTGCGAAAGAAGAGACGGCAGGCTGGGCGTGAGGCCTTCGTAATCTGACGTAGATAGGGTGACATGGATGGAGAGGTATGTCGACGAGTTCAAAGTCGTTGCTGATGTAACCCCTTAAGACAAAAAGGCCGACATGTTGCATCAGAACAGTGGGCTCACCGCCGTCAACTAGCCTATCGAGCAGCAACCTATCAACTTGTCGTGTGGTCTCTAATTGTGATATGAGAGATTGGTATTTTCCGTCCTGAGCTGTGGAAAGCGAGCCGATGACCAGCGCTGGGCCCTTTAGGTTCGGCTGAGAGGCGCAATGACGGCCAATGTGGCCGTCGGGGACATTCTACGACCGTTGGGTTGGAGAGACGAGTATCGCTCGAGACGGTCATTTTATGCGATGCTGACAAATTTATCCGATTCAAGCTGACAAAGAAATGGACGATCGGTCCGTTCGGCTTTGCTCGGAAAGAATCCATTACAAGTATATCATAGATAGAACAAACTGGTGCTACAGAAAAGGGCGAAGAAAATAATAAGTATGAGTGTATTGGGCTAGCGAGCTAATTTGAATCTTGACTGAAAAAGACGAACAAGGTCGTTCAGTTGGCTGGCCTTCATTGCTGCTGCGTCGGCGGTTGCTGAGGCTGCTGCACGTCTGCCGGATTGGGCTGTGGGGGCGGGGGGATGTGCGGGGGCATTCCGTGCATGACGGCTTCGGGATTCATTGGAGGCGGCGGGGGCATTAGGGCACTTCGCACCCGGAACAGCATCATCCTGTACCACTCCGGGTCGACCCCCGCCTTCTCCTGTTCCGCAGTGATTTGCTGCAAATGGCCAATCTCTTTCAACCAAGCTAGGCGCCAATTGATGTTCCCGTGCTCATCGACTTCTACACCTTCATCCAGTCCGAGAGGCATTGGCATGGGAGGAGGCGGGAACCTCATCCCTCCCATCATCTGCATACTAGGATCGAACCTGCCGATCGTCGTCAACACAGGTACGCCCACTCTATACTCATGTACTCACGGGTAAGGGGGAGGGAATGGCACTTGCTGTCGGCTTGGGCCTGCTTCCTCGGGATGCATGGCAGGGGGCGGCGGTTGCACGTACTGCGGCTGCGCATGGGGTCCGGGATCGTCGAAAGCAGCATCAGGAGGTCGGTATTCAGCTTCAGCTTCCTCAGAGCCCCGTTTATTCGCCTTCGCCTTCTTCTTGCGGACACGATGAACACCAGTACGAGGATCGACGTTTTCGTTGACTGTCCAATATGATCCTTTCCCACGGTCTGTCAAGGGTCGGGGAACTTTTTCGAAGCACGGGTTGAGTGACAAATTATGGCGAACGGAGTTCTGAGAACAGCGGCGTCAGTCCATTTGCAACGTATCGGTTATAGATGTTTGGGAAATCAGGTCATAAACCATTCACAACAAATATGACCAGTCAAATATCAACAGCGCGGTCGCGAGTCGCGCTTATATCGTTGACAAAACCGGGCAATTAACATTGCGGGTACTCACTTTCCAACCACTTGGAGCGGTTCTAAAGTACGGGAACTAGGCAACACAATCATTCAATCGCATAGGCCACCGTCAATGGGCCAAGCACATACTCGAGACTCGATCGCATAGTAAATATCTTCTAGCAGTAATTTTTGGTTCGGAGATCCTTTGATAGCGTACCTTTGAAAGGCGAGTTACTCTCGGCTGCCATCAAGACAAGCCTGAACGACGAATCTCACCGAATCAAAGTCGAATATGGGTAGAAAGGCTTGCTACCAGGCGGACCATCGCGCAGAGAGTCCAAGTTAATGGGAAGACCGCCTGTAAGGTCGCTCTCTGGTGGATAGTAGTTATTGTTAGACATGTCCTGAGACTCAGACATGATTTGTGGCATGCCCTGAGACTGGTTTTGCTGAGACATATCCCGATGCACCGGCGGGCTTGACGGCTGCAGGTGAGTTGGTGGAAGGTGATGGTGGTTGAGAGACAGGAGGGGGCCAGGAAATCAACGGCGCTTATGTCAGAGACGTGGGAAATCCAGAATGCTGCGCACGGACCTCTCAGTACGCCAGAATACGCTCATTCTGACCCTCGTCGACGCCAGACATCCCGGACGACTTGCAGCACATCGTGGAAGGTGATGAGGAGGAAAGGTGTTAGTGTATCTGCAGCCACTGGGTTCAACATACCCCGACAAGCGTCCAAATTGTGGAAGACACGATAAAACACTGTCCAAACCCCATACACACAAACAAAAAATTTCCCAACCTTCTCCTCAACAATTCTCGTCGGTCGTCAGTACGGACACTTCCGTTTTATGTTGCCAGTGACCTTTGTGTCTTTTGTCTGTGGCCCGAGCCAACGACATCAGCCCGATCACTTGTCTGGACCGATCAGTCTCCACCCGCGAACCCGTCATGGTCAACTATTTCAGAAATGCAGGTGTGTACTGATTGGCTATGACGCTGTTGCGGTCTCTTTCAATAGAATCTGTATCTCATCCCGAATGAAAACAATTTCTGCACACATCAAAGTTTTCCTCTTTTCATTTCCGCCCTTCAAGACGATTATTCCAATGATTGGCTGCCCATGACTGTATTCTGCGTTGTAGTCGAAGAGAGACCCTGCCTGTCGGCTGCAAGAAACTAGAAGCATTCTAGATTGAATTTAGGCCACCTATCGCTTCAGAAGTCCCTTGAATGCATAAATCTCTTTCTGGGCAACAAGGCGATGGACCCTTTTTGGCGGAACCGCCATGCCATCTCCGACCGGTCATGCCAGCCTGGAAAACGCCTTTGTGTCAAATACATTTGACCGTATGTCGTCAATGTGTGTGTGTCCCCTGCAATCCTGACGACACCCCGAGTTTGCCTTGAATGCTGTTCGAGTTATGTGCAACGGCGGCAGACCAAGTTTTACGTTATTCAGTTCACCGTCAATTCAAATTTTCAACCCCGCGGCCAACCTATGAAGTACCTAGTCTAACAGGTTTGGAGGGCCTTGTGAACCACTTCTTGCTGCGTTAAAGACGAGCATTAAACCATCTCGTCCGGCCCGTATTCTGTGCTGCATTCTTCTTCCTCTCTCCTATGTCTTTGAATTCAGATGGAGCAGCGATAGTGCGAGCAATCAACGCGTTCAGAATCTGCCAACGTATGTATAGTGAATCCTTCTAGCTGTGTCGAGGATGTTCATTTTTATTTTCCCGATTCAGTGATCCCTACCGTCATCATTTTCTATGATCATCGCAAGTTTTTTCCTCTGACATGTGCCATCGTTGGAACTCAGCTCATCGGGATCGGATTTCGTATTCTAACCACCAGTGATCACCTTGGATGAAGAGGTGAGCCCGAATCGAACATTTTCTACGTCTCCGCATTTTGAGGCCGGCATTACAGATCGATTTGGTCTGGGTATGCACTTCGTTTCATTCTGCTTGAGTTTTGACATGAATTTCTCGGGAATTGAGAATAAACCCTTTTCCGTTGCCAAAGGCGTATTCCTATGGGTACCGTCTGTTTATCGCTGGCCTCAATTCGACGCTAACAGAAGGATAGAACCGCTATTTATCCAGTGCTTTAATGGTGTATGTTTATTTTCTCTAGGCAGTGGTTACTTTCCTGATGTCTTGATTCAGTGCAGAGACTGTGGGTAGGTTGGAGGCGCGGTGGTCTTATCCGTGATGCCATCTCATCTGTTCATTTTAGTCTTCTTCATTCCTCCATCTTCGGATAAGGCAAGCATTCACTGTCTTCCGAACATCATTTTTTCCCATCTCATCAAGGTTTTAGTTGTTCGTTGTCGCCCTACTTTCAGTATCGAAAATGTCTTGACTCTCGGTTACCATTTCTTATATGTGTCTTAGCTGTATGTCTATATCTATATTACCTCGTACCGTGAACTACGTTACTCATCCTATGTTATAGGCCGCATCTTTTTCGGCATCAATGGCTGGTCTGTTGCCGTTCTCATATGGACGACACAAGGTACGTTTACCGGAATTGGCCTTTATTTTTAATCGCGACGAACATTTTTTTAGCCATCATGCTGTCCCGTACCATCGCCATGTACGCTAGACTTGCTGGGATTGTCTTCAATGGATTGATTGTCGTCTTTATCGGCGAAGTCATTACGATGTCCCTGGTATTAGCAACGACATTGCGGCGTTTTGATGGTGCCATTCCAACTGTCTCTGCCTTTCGTGGATCTCAACTTATAAGCGTGAGTATAGCTGCCAGTGAGCCGTTGGCTGGTCTACGAGTCTGCGTACCTCGAGGGGTCCCACATAATTTTTTCATCTTCTGGATCCCAATCTTGCTCTTCGATTGCGTTTTATTCGGCCTCGCCGTGTGGTCAGGCATTACCCATCGACAGCGCTCCCGCGGCTTAACCCGAACTGGGACATACATGATCGAAATCCTGTACAAGGACACCTTGCTCTTTTCAGCTGTGTAAGCTACATCCCTTTTCCCGACTTTCGACGGCCAATGCTCACCGTCTTGAGACGTCAGGACGATGATAGCATACTCAGCAAATATCTTGGCATGGTTCATCGCACGCGTAAGTCGCGATTTCGTACCTTCGCGAATCAAGGCTGACGTATTGTTCGAAATAGTCGGAATGGCTGGAGGTTCCTCAAGGATTTTCTGTCGCTGCAACAACCATAATGGGAATCCGCCTTATTCTTCATCTCCGAAAAGCATATTATCGTCGGAGCACTAGCACCTTCAACTTAGTCCAGCATTAAGAACTTAGCACGGTCCTTCCACCCGATGCCATTTTGGTAGACATTCTAAAATCATAAAACATCTGCGAGATGCCGCCACGTCGACGCCGATCTGTACATTGTTCGACTTCAATGGTGCACATTTCTGCGCATCAACTGCGATCATGCATCATTACACGTAGTGAAATGTTACATGCTCGCTAGCACTGAGTACGGAGTAACTATGACATCTGCTTCAAGCTAAATTGGCAAGAGCCAAGCAGACCATAGGCAAAAGTAGGTAACACTATAAAGCGCACCGACAGCACGGGGTTCATAACTACCTACAAATATGAATGAACATGAAGAGGGTGTGTACGGGGACGGACGTACGGACGGGTGAAGGAGGTCGGAAGCGAAAACGCGAGGAAGGAAGCAAGGGCAAGATCACATTAAGATCGAAGTGAGGAGGGGGAGATGAAGCGAAAAGGGAATCTGTGAGGCATATTCCTTTTTTTGTGGTTTTCATTTTCGTTTTAACTGAAGGGTTCATGAGAAATCGAGATGAATAAGTCGGAATGTCAAAGGATGACAATGGAAAGGGATCATTAGTGGTGGAAAACGTAACAAAGACTGGGCAAAACAGTTTAAAACGATGCCAAAACCGAAAAGGGAAAAACTATAGCACATTTGTTGAGCAAAAGGACTGGCCTTCTTGCGTCACCGTCTTTCTGGGTGTCGAGCGATTAACTTATTGAAGAGTCCAGATACCGGCCGAGATCGACATTGCTTGTATGCCTCGATTGTTTGTGCAATGTACATAATTCCGAGCACCCATCCATCTTGACAGGATGTATATGTCATTTGCGTTGGGAGGGCCGGATTACAATGAGACCAACGAGAAGAATAGGAAATAAGGTGCCGAGGATATTCACAGATGAGAAGGAGAGTCGAATGGATGTGCGCAATGTGGGTCACAATATGCCCGAGATGATGAAACAGCAAATCGAGAGCTGGGTCAAGCGTAGCGTAGAGGATCGACGGGAAAACTGGAGAAGAGAATCTAGTGGAGTTGTCACGGACGAATTTCGAGTTTCTGATACCTCAAGTCCTCAGCCATGTAGATGCGTAGCCGACGCTGGGATGAGGTTGGAACGAATGAGACGAATAAGGGTAATGGGTCTGTGTAAACCAACGGGTGTTCGTGTCACAGGTTGGAACAATCTCGGTTGCCGTCAGGTTGGCTTCGCTGTAAACGAAACGTGCTTGAGAATAAGAGCGCATATGATGACGAGGCTGGGAGATTTCTTGCTCGTATGAAAGCGACTGAGAACGGCAATGCGAAATGGAGATGCTGGACAAGTATGGGTTGTACAGCGGTTGAGTCGGTACGGGGAATCCTCTGTATTCATACACAAATCCCGGCTGCTGCTTATTGACGCTACACCCAGTTCCAGTGTTCCAGGAAGGGTGAAAGGAGCTATACTGAATGGGTGGAGGCTGCGGGGGATACATGGTGTGGCACGATGGCACGCCGTGCAATAAGGGAGGTTGCACCGCGACATACTGGCCGCTGCCCCGACTAGTCTGGCGGAGGATCGGCTCATCTCCGGCAGGGCTCCACTTCGCAGGCGGAGGCAATGCCTTGGCATCGACCTCTGAGACCGGTTGTTTCCAAACATGAGGATACTCAACTATAGATTGGCCTGCTTCATAATCGGCAACAGACTTCCGGATGCTAGTGCGGCGACGGGGAAGATATTCCTCGCGAAGAGGGCCATCTTCGTCCAGGTCAATCTCAAGAACGTCCGATGACGCCAATAGTTCCTTCTCGAGTTTCTGTCTCCGCCTTTCATCGAGGCCAATAAACACAGGTTGGGGCGTTGGGGAGGGGGGCAGTGATTGCGCTTGAATTATCTCATCTATGACTTTGCGTATCATAAGATGAGGATTGCTCGAGGGACGCGAGATCGGTTGAGGGTAGGCGGGAGATGCTAAGGCCATATGATACGACATCAAATGCGCAAGCCATTGCGACCATTCGTGAGAAGGGACACTTAGATCATAAGCAAATATGTCCAAGGTCAGCGATTCTAACTTATTCAGAGCCTGAATGGGAACACTAGAAATGTTGTGCCTGTAAAGTGTCAAAAACAGTTGATCCGATAAGACAAGAAGGCAACTTGCCAGGTTTTGTTGGAAAATGTGTGATCGTCCAACCATTTATTGGCAAGCATACAGCCTAAGATGATCAGGCGAAAGGGAGCGCTGGCTTCCATGTTCTCCGTCTCCGAGGAGACATTACGTTCACCAAGTAATGCAAGTCTGAAACAATTCTCTCTTGCGTACTCGGTGCCGAGAGAAGCCGCGTTGAAGTAGACAGGCAGGCGCACTATGTACCAAATCGCCAAGAAAACTGCCGATGGCTGCAACAATGTAGACAAAAGCAGCGAGTGAACAGATGCGGACAGGTAATTCGGGGGAGAACTGGAGTAAGAGTAATTGGTCCTACATAAAACATCAGATGCAAGAAACAGCCTGAGTAAGACGCATGACATACCCGGTGCGGGAGAATGGAAGGGGCAGGCTTAAACCCGTAGTACAGATCTTCCAGACGTAATTGGCAACCCAGTCGGCCAAAGGCTCGGCAAGCTTCTTGTACTCCGCATTCGGGCTGGGCGTGGTAACCTCCTGGACATGAGAAGGTTCTCTCGGAGGGTTCAGCATGTTGGACACACGAGCCATTCGCTGTGAGTGGGTGTCGGTTGAGGACCCTTGTGAAGGGTGTCTGAATGGAACAGATAGGCTTGTTGTGTCTTGGTGGGCAGAAAAAGACCCTGCAGCAACCACCGCGCGATCGACGTACTCCGCAAACGGCGTGATGTGCTCGAGAGAACTAGAGCCCATGACTTGACCTGCGGCAGGCACCGGAGACTGATCTTCAAAAACGGGGGTGAAGGCGCCCTGCTCGCACTGCAAGTCAGCAGCTGACACATCCATGGCGAGCATGGCGGCTGTGGTGCGCAAATGAAGCGCCCCAATCGCCACATCCGCATTGTCGAGCGAGCTCCGCCAATGAACATGGTTCTCGATGGCAAGATCATGCCCAACCAGTGGCCGATCAGCATCCATGCCATTCTCTGCCTCTTCAACAACTTCTGGCCACTCAGTCATGCTGCCAGGAGGCTGACTGGGTGCTGCGAGCAAGGTGCAAAGGGGCGGAATGCACGCTTCCGCGTGTGCTCCTTTAATGACGGTCGCGTTGTCCGCGACAGTCAACCCTGGGCAAAAACCCTGCTTTGTAGAGCGATCGGCGATATCGACCTCGTCCTCCCAGATTCTGCGCGGCTTGGTTCGCCTCCAGGACGGCAACGAATTGATCCACTGAGCACGGGTGCCGAAGGAAGGAGGCGGACCGACTGGAGAAACGGGAAGAGTGAGAGTCAAACTCTGGAACAGATCCTGTTGATTGTCGCTGCAATGTACTTTCTTGACCACAGGATGTGCGACAGGTTTGCAATGACGAGGCACGGGAACGGGCATCGTTATGATAGGGAAATGTGGACGAGCAGCGTCACAAGCACAGAGTATGCAGAGTGAGCGCTGATCTAGGCGATGCTCCTAGTGATGAAAGGAGCGATAGAGAAAGAAAGGGGAGAAACGGAAGTCGTAAAAGAAGTCGTAAAAGAGGCGGGTCGAAAGTAGAAGACAACGTAGGGTTGAGATGGCAAACGCGCAGCGAAGGCGTGCCTTTTAGTGCTGGGGAAGGGGGAGTAGAAAAGACAGACAAGAAACTGGCGTTGGGGTACCTGAGAGCCCAGCTGCTGGAATTTCTGTTCTATCCTTTGGAACTAGGGAAAACGGCCCTCTTCGGTCTTCGCCTTAGTTGTCGGGTAGTGGGAGGAAGGACAGAGACCTGGCAACTAGAATCGACTGAAGAGGGTCGATCCGCCTGGTGGTTGAGTGTTGAGAGAATTTTCATTGACATTGCTATTTCAACCCCACTGGCCCGTATTATGTAATCCGTTACTGTCTGCCGCCATCACCTCATTTTGCTCCTGCTTGCGTCCGCAGTTCCACGTCCTCCTCTCCTGACCGCCCAGCATGTCTGCCATCATTGCCAAGCTGTCAACAAATTACTCATCTTCCATACCATTCCTGGTTCACAACGATGTGACCGAGCTATTTTGGTCTCTGTGCCTGACCCATGCAGACCCCAAACGTGTGCTATCCTGAGTGGTCTTAGGTGTGGTTGATGGGTTGCATGTACATTACTAGGACACGTTCAATCAAACAATGTGAATGACTCGGATCTCAGGCTGGGTCTCCACATTGGCATCGTACAGCCATTGTCCTTCGACGCAGCTTGATGGCCACCCGGACGTGAGCTCCCCGTGTGGCCCCGTTCTGGGCCGTCCACTCATTTCTGATTCACCTGTTTAATTGAGACGCGTTAGACAAACATCCGCTTTTGGTATAGTGGGTTGGCGACTCGCACTTTCACTACGCATACTATATGGCGTTTTCCTTGCTTCCTTCATTCATCAACGGATCCATGCAAGACAGTGGCAATTTCAATCAGAATGGCCTCGATTCGATCACTCTCGGTCAACTCAAGGCCATGGTCGGATCGGCGCCCAAACCAAAGGTATCTTGGCCAGTCCATCTTTCCTAGTCATGTAGCCAACTTGGTCCGACAGCAATCCTGGTTTGACTTCGTTTACGATGACGAGGACACGGTCATGAATGAGATCGAGGAATTCTATTCGTATATCGAAATGCCTCAAGCAGCGGAGAACCTCAAGGCGTGGGAGGGTTCATTTCCAACAGGTGAAATCTCCGTGCTTGCGTATTTCGAACATCCTATTGACCGGCATAGAATGGACAAAGGCACCTCTTTCCCAGCGGAAGGCACATGTCGAACTTCTTCTTGAGAGTTTGGAGCACCGAGATGCCGAAATTAGATTCACAAACGCCAGACGCCTGTTCTACATTCTACAGGGTCAGTTCTCTTGACAATGAGCGTATGCTCAGCCTATGCACCTTTCACTTAGGAACTTTCGCTGAGACTGTATCTCCGGAGCATCAGCTGCATTGGATTTTTGAAAACAGCAAGGTGATTCGATCAGCCAATGGCGTAAGTTCCATTGTGGAAGCGATGAAGATAGCAGGATCGAAACACGACCTCTTATGGTATCTTTATCTAGCCCCGTGCCCTTTGTATCATGCTGAAAGCATTATTGACATTTGTAGCAGCTTGTCCGACCAAGATGCTGCCCACTTCAACATATCTGCAACGGAGAAGGCCGACTTTCTCGAGGAAGTCCTCACTGAAATCTCAGTGTATCTTGGAATGCTATATCATCTCATCGAAGTGTTCAAAGGTCATGACGAATTCGCCGACGAACTCAGTGGGTCCATGATTGCCGTCCGTAGATGCATCCTAACTTAATTCTAGTGAGCCTTGAACCTCCTTTGCCTGTCTACTTATTCAACGTGGTTTCCGGACTTCGAGATAAGAGTGCGAAGGGTTACCCGATTAAAAAGGTTTGCATTGATAACTCGCTATCCGAGAAGTATTTTTTTTCATCTCTCGTTTCTTGTAGCTTCTTCTTGTCCTTTGGAAAACGCTTTTAGCTTGTTGTGGTGGAATACGCGAATTGGGAGGGTTAAGAAACTTGCTCGTGAATTAGCTAGCCTACCTCCCCTAGGCGAAACCCGTATGATTTTCGTTTGACATAGACGTCCTTTTCACATGCTCACTTTAGCCACCAGCCGACCTCATCAAGTCATCACCTTTCGACATCGAAGCCTTCAGACAGGAAACATCTGTAAAATACCCGACATTTGCGCCTCCTCCGCCTCCGCCCCCCCACAACCCACACACCCCCTTCACTCGCGTCGAAGCAGGATGTTGAAGAATTTTCATCCCGACTAGCACAAGCATATTCTCCGATTCCCATTCGACATCATTACCACCATGAGGAGTTGGAATCTTCCCAAGCGAGTGGGCCAGCCGGTCAAAGTCAAAGACAGCTTTCCTCAGGCTTTAGACAGAATCCTCCACCCCTGACACCCGCTCCGTCGCCACCACCATCTCCAAAGCCGAAGAAACTGCATTATCAGACCGATCAGAACCGACCTTATTTGTTTCCCTTCTCTCGCACGCAGTTTGACAAAGACCATCGATTGTCCCCTTCGCCATTGAAGAAGCCGATCGGTTGTACAACAGGCACATGTACGTCAGCCTAGCACTCTATCAAATGTGGCGTACGAGAGAGGATTGCATGACGGCGGAAAGCGGTCTGGAACATCTGCCTGGCCTGGAAGGGGAGTTTCACTCATCGACTTTCACGTCAAGTGCCAAGGTCAATTCATTCTTTTCAATATGAAAAAGGATGTACTATTCACGATTGCCTAGGACACCGAATCTGCCGAGCCGTTGCCGGATATTGCCCTGCTAGATACCAAGATAGCAGAGGCTATCAAAGCCATTCTGAAGCCACTTCAAGTACCGACAGGAGGAAAGCTAAAGAGAGGAAGGAAGATCTGATGCGGTTAAAACGGGTCGAACAAATATATGTCAGGTTGCTTTACTTGACCATCTCCAGGAAAGCTCATTATCCTCAGAGCGCCGTTCTTCCAGTCCTATCCGGTTGGGTGCTCGTCCTTCTGAAGCTTCTGTTAGCCACCGTATCAGCTGGTACAAGTATGCAAGCTCCGCAGTCCTCGACGTCGTCTGTCTTCCCACCCGGAGTGTCTTCGCGTAAGAATCCATTTCTTATCCTCTGTGTATCGCTGACGAGCTACAATGTTGACATCAGCGCAAGAAGCGCCTCCTGCACCTCCTCCAACCTTGGATGAAATTGACGTTACACGCCACCGTGAAATAACATCCAAAGCAGTTTCCGCTATACTATTGCTCGCTCTAAAATGGTTCAAGGTTTCTCGTACGTCAGAGTTGTCATCATATGACATGCAATTCAATTTCTCTTTGTCCAGACGTTATGAAGTTCCATCATCTCGGACAGCATCTCCTTGACACGAATTGTCTTTTGCTCATCTTGAAAATGTTCAGCCTACAAGAGATATCCCAGACAGTTGTGTCAAAAGCCGACTCTCCCGAAAATAAGTGAGTGAGAAAACATAGCAAACTAAAATGTGCGTCTAATACGATTCAAATCAGCTTCTTCCGATATTGCTTGACGAACTTTTCCAAACACCCGCAACCAACGCGTCCGGAAGACGACATGCCCCGACCATCCAGGCATATCGTCGTGAAAACCATCACGCTTCCTAACGGAGAGAAGCATCAAGAGGAAATTGAACAGGTCTCGGATTACTCGTGGCGCAATTTCTTCACGACCATAAACTTTGCTAAGATAATGCAGAAGCTGTCCAAGGGGAGATCTCATCGCATTAGGATGCTTGCAACATATAAGAGTCCTGTACGTATCCGAGACCTTTTCTTTTTCCCAGCGTCTCATCGCGTCTCTTGTAGGCTGTGTTGAAACGTGTCTTACGGGTAATGCATCCAATGCTGCAGCTGCACATCCTCAAATTAATCAAGAGTCAAGTTCCTTTCTGTGGTCGTAAATGGCGCCAATGTAAGGGCTTTGCTTAGCCGAGGAAATTCGGCTGACCTCTTCTTTAGCCAACATGAAAGTAATCACGTCCATCTACCTCAATTGCCGCCCAGATCTGCGCGACGAATGGCTCACAGGCTTGGAAGCTGAAGATGATCCGGTACCTGAGGTGAGCGAATCTTCTTGTCTTTATGTTGACAGACCCACAGACTTTCGTAGGCCCAGGAACAGGCTTTACGACATTTAGTCAAGTTTTGTCAGTCTCGCTGTCCTTGGTCGTATCTCTCCAATGGCTAATTTCAAAGCACACAGATAATACAAAACGCTATGGCCCTGTTGCAGCTTCAGCTCAGTCCGGCCCGATGCACAGACGATCAGGTAGCATGTCGCACCATTTAGAAGGATTACATCCAGGACCGGAGTTGCTAAACCTAATTCGACCTGCTGGGACACCCAACATGGCCGAATCTGATGTCTTTCCCCCCGTGCGCTCGCACGCCCCAGATCCTTCGATTTTCCTTCCGTACATGACCGAAGACATCGCGTTTGAAGAGGATATGAAGAATACCTCTCTGACCTCGGTTGGTCGGATGAGCAAGCGACGGAGGGTCCTCTCTTCGGCGGCACGTCAGCGTGGCACAGGTTACCTAAATATGTGGCAGACATCGCGGACAACATTAGTGACAGCGAAAGCATAGTATCAATAGGAGATTTGGGCGATGAATCACGCTTTGAATCAGGGCGAGATGAACGGGACGTGGTGGATGAAAACACAAATAACTGGGAGGTATGTATGGCCATGAATGTTACGTTGGAAAACAGAAGTCCTGATTCAATCTTCCCAAAGCATATGAGCCCGAAGACCATGGCGGCTTGCCAAAATCTCCAGCAGGGACCCGGCGGTCAAGTTCAGGTGGTGGCCTCCGACCTGTACTGCCGTTTGGTCTCGATGATGCCAGCGCTGTGGATATTGAGGAAGAAGAGGAACCGATGGGTCCTATGCCGCGAGAACAATCGGGACCGTTCGCGGCCGGTGCCAGCGTCGATGAAGTGGAGTATGCTTATGGGTATGTTGATACTCCACTGAAACCATTTCTTTGCTGACACCTTCATCAAGGGTTTGAAACGCTATATGCGTGATGTATTTGGTCTGTTGCATGTACATTGACGTAATGCAAGCATATTATGTGTCGGTTATAACGCAGCTTCGTCCCATCGTCCATATTGCTCCATCAGTGAACCATTCGCGATCGCAAGCAGAGTCAGCGGCAACCCGAATCTCGAGATGGGTGCTACTTGCTCAGGAATCCCAAAAGCAGGCGCTCTCTCCACGACAACACACCAATTATTCGCCTTCTTTCCAACTTTGCCGAGCGTCATCTCTATCGTCCTTCATGTTCGACAGCACTCGAGGAAACAGCTCCGGCTATGTAAGGATGTGATCATGCTTGGCGTCATGGACTTATGGCGAAACTATCCATGAACCGACCTACCGTCGAGCTAGCGTCCTCTCAGATGGCATCTTTTTTCCATGCATCAACCACCTTCATCATCGCCTTGAGTACAGCATTCTCCGCCGTCTTTTTACGCTCGTTTGCAGTTTTGCACTGAAGAGCGCCACGAGCATATCTCTGTTCCCTTAAGAAGGTAGTCGTGCAAGGAATCCAAGGATTGGAACGCCGTCGAGGCGGCGATATCATACTGACTTAGAAATGACGATGCATTTAGGTCATTCCGTCTTCCCAAAGTTATGTCGCTGCAGGAAACGACTTAAGCAGTCATTTGTATTCGGATGTGCGTTTATGGAAAGGTTGCGGAATATCTGCCAGTGTATTTTGAGCACCTCCTCTCTAATAAAACTTGTGATGCTAATCGAATCTCGTAGACTATTATGAAGAGTTATAGGTCCGTGTTTGTGTCGCCATGTCCCCGAGTTGCAATGCTCACGTGCTCCGGCATCTAAATATCTTAACCTGTCTTGAAGCTACTCTCTACATCCGCCTGGTCTCCGTCTCTTCAGCTTGTATTTAATTACTGGCCCATGTATGGATCATTTAAGCCCAAGCTTGTCTGCTCCATCCGCGGAGTCCCCGGCAATTCCAGCAAGGTCTTCCCCAGAAACTAGCGTTGAGAGCGTGCAGCCTGGAATGGCAAGTTTGAAGGGAAAAAAGAAGAGAAACAGGGTAATATTGTAAGCCCAAAGCCCGATCCTTCGTGCGCATCGTTGAGTACTAGGCGATTTGTAGAAGCTGTTTGCGTATGTAGCTCCGCAATCCTTGCGGGCCCCACTGATGATCACCACCCTTTGGAATTGTGACATAGCATGTCATGAACGCAAACAACAGGTTTTTCCTTTCCTTATTTCCAATATTTCAGTCTGACGCGCGGAAAAACTCAGTGCGACAGATCCCGACCTTGTTCTCGCTGGCTAGTCTTCATTAGACGATGAACGGCACAAAGGCTCATCTATTCCTCATAACAGCGTTTCTCGAGGCCTGAAGGATCACTGTGTCTATGAAGAACCTATATACCGCCCCATGCAAAGGTATTTATCCACATTCGCTAGTCAATTACTGGGACTGATCGCACTGGCTCTTGCAGGCCTAATTTAGGTCCTAGAATAGACGAGCCTGTCAATTTCCTGGGAATAAAGGCTCTGTTACAATTGGTCCAAGCTAATCAACCAGCACATGGTCGAACCGGATCAGAAGACCGACAATTCCTTGACCAAACTACCCAAATTGCAGCCGCTGCTCTGAGCCAGTTGGCTCAGAGACCAGAAACCGGTTTCCCAACCTTTCCTACTGAGTCTGTCGTAGATATACCGCGTCAGGTGCACACAGTTCAATCAATCATTGATTCAGCTAATAAAGCCTGTGCAGCTCCCCGCTAGAGGCCTTTCCTTAGAGAACTTTGCAGACCTTCGAGCACATTTCCCAAATCACACGATTACTAGTTATCTCCTCTACCATTTCTTTGAGAATTCGTCAGTCCCGTGGTTATGGAACGTGGTGCATCGGCCTCTCTTCGATCGATGCTTTCTGGAATTTTCTTCCGGTTCTCATCCGCCTTCCCTGGATTTTGTCGCCCTTTTATCTGTTGTCTGTGCTTTATCATTACAAGCGTTGCCTGAGCACGTTCGAGATGTAAGTTTCTGCTGTATTCGTTCTCATGTAACATTGCCGATTCGTCAATCAGCCGTCAATATTCACGAGTTACGAACACGGCCATGATGTACTTGAGAAACGTCTTCACGATTTTGCACACACTGTTCTGGTCTTCAATGATGCCTCAATCCCGACTTTTGAACGTGTTCAAGCGCTCGCTCTGCTTGCCATATATGAAATGGTATATCACTCATTCTAAAGATACCTTAAGCTAACTTCACCAGAACAGAGGCTTATTCAATCGATCGATTAACCTAACGGGTATGCGAGGTATTCGTGAAGCAATGATTCCTACAACTAACAATTCTCAGCTATCTCAATCCGCTCCGCCCAGTCCCGTTAGCTCTCCTAATCTGTAGAGAGATGAATCATCAAGCTGACTCTCTGCAGTATCGATGCACCAGGCTGCCACTGGGCGCGTTTCTGCTCGCGACACTGAAATTTGCGCACGATTATGGTGTACGTTTCTTAAAGCATTTATTCTGAAGTGATTGACCTTTACGCATTCAGGGACATTGTACACCCTTGATCGGTAAAACTTCTACTCCTCCATTTTGCTCTCGATTGAATATTACATGTCAAGTCATCTTTGCTTTATATACCGCCGGCCGTATATGATCATAGATCGGGTTCGTTCTTTTTCTGAAAATTTGCAATGCATCCGCTCAGAAATATACCACCAGCACTGCAATGTCCGCTTGCCTCGCAACCTTGATCAAGCAGAGCTGGAAGGGAATGCTGAGATACTTGATAAACCGCCTCGCCATATCACAGAAAATTGTCGGTCCTTCTGCTATGCATTGACGACTTACTCATATTCCTTCGCAAGCCTTCCACATTCTTCAAATCCGATGGGCTAAATTGAGCTCTAAGCTTTTCGATCATCTCTCTTCGGCCCAACTGCTGTCCTATGCCGAAGTACTGGATCTGGATGCGCAAACCCATTCCTTTGAGCTATACTTTCCAGCGCCTTTCACTTCTGAGGGCCACCAATGCCATACCAGCCAGCCTTACACATCTTCCCAGGTGTGTGAATTGGAATTTTTTTTTTCTTTCATCTGCTTTACGAGGCAACCAACAGGGTTGTTTTCTGCGATCGCAGCTATATCATACTCGTGTCATCCTCCTAGTAAGTCTGAGCCTATTTGCTTATGTTTCAGAACCTACCGAACGGCTGTCATAGAGAGGATTTCTGTTTCCTTCGTCGAGACGTGAAGAAATATCGCCCCAAACGTTGACCGATTTTCGATCTTATGCTAGACGAACCTGTTTAACGTTCTCGTAAGCTAGAGACACTGTCAATGTCCCTATTTCCGATACTAACGAAGGTCGCTTCAAGAATGCGGTTGCTTGCTTTGCACATCTGCATGTACAGAGAGATGAACCGTTGTCATCTACACTGGGCAGATCTTGTAACTCGGACTATAGACTGCGCGTGTAGGTGCCCTTCTTTCCGTGCCAGCGTTACTCAACGAGGTCATCAGTAACAATGGCTGTGGCCGTCATCTCTGGAAGCGGATCCCGGCGACAAGAATTGGACAATGCCATTGACTCGGCCTGTTTTCTTCTGGAGAGGCTGTCTAACATCAGTCCTTTGGCAAGCAAAGGTCGTCAGTCAATGAACTTCATTAGAAAGCGAATGCGTCTGCTCCTGGAACCGGACAGTGACACTTCTCACGATGATGCTCTGGACGAAGAAAAACGGTTTCAGGAAGCCAAATTCGTCCTTTCGACGCAACTTCCAGACCTATTTTACCACCATGATGCGAATGAGCCTTTTTGGCAATCGGAGCACATGGAGTCCGTATACTTTCCTGGGATGGATATACTTTCTTCACCATCAGATGTGCACTTGGACCATCTAGGGCATTTCCTAGATTCATGTGCCACCCGTAATACAGCTGTGTAGCATCCTCCGCGTTCAAAAAGCGATTCACACTAAAGAATTCATTGCATCTGTTCATTACAAGTTGGAATACACGACATTGCGTTGTCTATATAATAATTCCGGCCGGGAGACCTGTGACTAGATGTACACGACGATGAAAGGAACCTTGGGGGAGATGTCATCGGCAATAGGCGAGAATAATGTAACAATACTCACCTCCACATCTTCGCCTTCTTCATCAGACACCATAACTTCGACCACCAGATGTCTCACATGTGGCGGAACAGGCTTCTTACTGACATGTTCAACTAGTTTACTGAACTTCATGGGCAGCCTTTCCTGACTCTGCAGAAACTTGAGAAATGCCCGAAAATACGAAAGGTCAAATGTTCACCTTCTGCTTCCCCACGAAAGAACTCCATAGCATGCTCACACCCTGGCTGACCATCGTCACATCAAGACTATGATTAGTCTGGAACCATGTAATAATTTCCTGCAACGAGGGATCGTTCTTGAATTCGAATCTGTCCCAAAGTGTCCATTCAGTAGCTCCGTATTTGTGCTTGGGAGCCGCGATGGGCTCGGAAAAGCCGAAGAATGGAAGAGCAAGATTAACGAATCCGTTCTTATAGAACTCAAGTTCTCGCTTCTCGTCGATGATCTATCAATGGCTGAGATATGTGGCATATGAGCGGGATAGCGGGATTATCTACCTTGTACAACTCCAAACATACAAGGCCTGTTACTAACGACGTTGTGGTCGCAATAGCAGGGATGATTTTTCCAGCAATCTGCTTCGTCGTGTGACGATCCGCGATCTGAATGTTGTAGTTCATAGCACGGAGGTTCGACGCGGCCGTGATAAAGTCAATATGGTGATTGGTGTCATCATCTTTCTCGAATTCGACAGGCATGAGGCGGTACCCGGCCAAGGACGATGGTGCGGGCAATTTTGTTGCCAGATCGTCCAAACTATCGCCTTATGTTGACGTTAGTCTATGCATAAAACGTGAAGACGACTCGAAACAGACCAGTGCCAGTGTCCTGCGAAACAGGGTCATTGTCGTTGATCTGGATCTTGACGCCACTCTTAGGTGCAAACTCGGGGACGATCACCGAATCCGCGACCTTCTTGAACAGCGCTGGATCTGTGTCTCCCCTAAGCCCATAGTTAAAGGCATGCAGGTTAGCTGCGGCGATTATATATTGAAGGTGGACGGGCTAGTCGGACGTCAAGTGAGGTCTAGCGAAGCAAATGTCTTACCACTTACATCGTTCGAGTTAAAGGCGAGGGGATCGGGAGCCCTCTTCGGACCGCTCCAGAAGGGTTGACCACTGCTAGTCACAGCGTCCTTGGGAAGACTGAATAGCAATTGTCGAATATCGTTGTTATAGTCACGCTCAAACTGCAGGCGAGCCCAAATAATGCACTCTTCGAATGTCAGGGGCTTGTTCGTGACAAGATAGGACACGATTTGCTCAATTTGTTCCTTCTGTTGGCCCGAGTATTTAAGTGTACTCTCTAAGAAATTCGGCTCCGAGAGATAGGCATTCACGGCTTGCGCTGGTTTGACGAAAAGGTTGTCAAATTGAGTCCTGCTCCACTATACAGACGAGATGAGTCAGCGGCCATACATTGAGTTGTGACAAAGACTAACCTCAATTGTGTGGTTGATGGCGTTAGGGAAGTTCTTGATCGTACAGGAAGGGGTTTCCTTCTCAGGCGGGTCCTGCGAAGATGCATAGGATTCCGTCAAGCCTGGAACAACAACTTGGACATTGCCCTTTGTCCCGAGGGTTCCAGATTCCAGCAAAGGCTTTCTGTAGAAGACACATCGCTGGTCCATGTACAGACCTACAGGGCATTTAGCCTATATGCGATGAGTGGATATGAGTGAACATACGAGCTTTGACATTATCTAGGGCATTCGTCACGCCATCGATGCCTTCAAAAAAGTTTGCGTCATACACGGCTTGCGTAACATTAGTGGTCGTTAGTGGAATCGACAGTGGAAGTACACAGCGTGACGGACCTTCAGTCGTAGGACCAACAGGCTCTTGTTTCGCCTGTATCTTGCCATTCAAATCAGGATTCATTTCCGACACTGCGACGGCTGCAACCTCCGATTTGAATTTTCCAAGGTCCTTTGGACGGAATAAGAACTGCCTGTTCAAATTGCTCTTCTCGATCGTATCCAGATCAGTGACATGGATAATGCCTTGTGGACCAGCGCCGACACCCATCATGCTCCAGTTCTTCAACATCTCGCAACCAATAGCTCCAGATCCAACGAGGAATTGCCGGTGATTCTTGATCTTGTTTTGGAATTGCTGACCGAAGACAGCGATCTGGCCATCATAACGGGAACCCACAGGTTGGCATTCAGCCTCCGAAGGCAGGTCGTCAGGAAGAGACTCAAGGGAGTCGAAGTACATATGCTGAACCATAGGATGGAACTTGGCAGAACACGCTTTGAGGACTTCTTGAGCGACGAATCCGCCGATCACGGCATTTAGGGGAGAGAGATCCCCGGAAGCCTGGTAGGCAAGCTCTGTCACGATCTTCTCGTCGACATCAGCACTGATATTCTTGGCCAAGGTAAGTACCGCCGCGGCGTCCTCAGCGTTTCTCGAGCGAGGGAAGCGTTTGTGCTTCAGTCGGAATTCGGAAAGAGCCTGGAAGCCAGCGTGAAGAGTTGCTGGGCGATCGAACTTGGCGAAGTCGGTGACGAATAATTCTGGATCCTGTAATGACTCGCGGAGGGATTTCTACGAAAAGAGTTGTTAAACTGTGTAGCTGGAAGAACACGATTGGCGTACAAATTCGACAATTTTCGGCATCTTGACCTGCGTGAATATTCCACCAGTGTTGTACATCCCGAAACTGGAGGTATCACCGATAGTGAATGTGTAAGGACCCTTCACAGATACTTTCCTGGGTTCGCATGCGTTTAACTCCGTCATTCCTTGGACTTCCGTGAATGTCACAAAGTCTCCATCTTCAAGACCATGTCTAGTCTCATCCAAACAGGTTACCAAGCCTTCCCTATCCTGCTGAAGGTTCAGCGAGATCGTACCAGAAAGCTCGGATCTCCATACCTTCTCTACTGACACGATCATTCCGGTCAGCGGTTGCTCTCCTGTCGGGTCCACACACGTGAATTTGGGCCCGAAGTCATTGAAAACGGAACTGTGAAGTACAACATAAGAAACTATATTGCTGAAGGGCGAGACGAGTTCACCCAAAAAGTCCCCTGGTTTCTGCTGCAATGAAGTGAATGCCGTTCTGGTGGGTCCATTCATTAATTTCGAGCTGCTTCTTCCACGGGACACCGCATAAAACAACAACCTGGCGGATCGTGAACAAGGCATGAATTTTATGGACTGATGAGTGACATACTTGGAAACCTTGTATGAGGTCTACCGACACTTCTTGACCGGGGCGTCCGCCAAGATCGCGGACAGGGACATATGCGTTCAGTTCTGCCAACCTAGGAAGAGAAGCTGCTGCACGGGGTTTGTCAATATCTTCCTTCCTTAGGAAGAACTACGTGAAAACATAAGCTCATGAGTCCACAGATCAGAGCGTGATGGCCGACGAACCTGCGTGCCCAGATCTTGAACAGTAACAGGTTCTGGATCGAAGATTGTGACAGATTTGACGCCAGCGAGGATGATGTTTTTCGCTGTACATTATTCAGTGCATGATTCGGTGCCAGGCGCATGAATAAGCAGACCGATCTCAACGCCTAAGCCCTGCATGCCGACAACCAGCACGTTTGATGCGGCCATCCTTTTCATTGCTTTCGCAGATTCAGCGTATCGTTCGTGACTGCTTTAGCTGTTGGCATACCTTCGTGGCCAAGGACATACCTAGACGTAAGTTGACGTTACTGGATATAACACCTGTTATCGGCTTATGCTTACAATTGACGCGAGTACAGACCCTCGTCGATAGCGGCCTCATCTATGTCCATACTGGTTCCCAAGTTTGTAGTGACGGTCATTGCACAGAATTGGGTCGTTATCGAATGCGTTTGTAATGAGTGAGCGGAATCAAAGGACACTGGCGACTGAGCGCGATCTTTATTGGCGTCACGTGAGCTTCGATTATCATCTCGGACGTTCTAGCAAGGCATTCACCGAGTCAAGCATGCTACAGAATCTGACATCTGAAATCCACGATGATTGGAATATCGACAAGTAAAACATCAACAGAAGCCACTATAAGTAGCGAGTTCGACGCTTCACCTTGCTAGATCGCCGCAGGGCAGGGCAGGAATGATAGGAAGCCAAAGGCGACAGCAATATTATCTAGAAGATCCAACGATGCGATAAACACCAACTATCGCTCCAAATTTACGAAACTTAGAGATATATGTAAGTACAGGTTGAAGGTGCAAAATCAAGGGTAGATATATGTTGTGAAGTGCATCACTTGCGATAGAACTTTTGAAAAAGCATAGTCAGATCAATCATTCATAACCATCTGCAGGATGGCACTTACGCTACGCCTGAAATTGAACCATAGGGATAGGCAACCGCGATCAAAGCTACTCCGGAACCCCCTAGCGATAGAGTGTTAGTTAGGTGGTATGTCCAGACTGGGACAGTGCTACCTTTTATGCGAGAACTCCCACTCTCTATTGACGATGCGGAACGCGATATCTTCATAGGGCGGACCGGCACTAAAATACAACAGGACGGTATCCTCGTTTCCAGGCTCTTTAATGATCTTGTATGTAGGTGCCTTTGACTTGTCGATGAGGTCGGGATAAAATATATTGAACTGAAAAGACGTCGCATAAGAATCTGGCTAGGGTGCAAGAAAACTGAAAATGACGACCTTGTAGCCTTGGACAACTTTTGGAGGTGGGTTATCCGTACTGACAGATACGTTAGAGAGCGAGCTATTTTAATATGTAGGGAAAGACATACTCATAATGCGTTTGATTGTACTTATTCCACTCGTAACCGGTATGAACCCGATTGAAATATCTTGGCTTCCTCGGCCTGTACTTGTCTTCCCAGTTGTATGTGGTCGGATTGGCAATAGTTTCTTCAAGGTTGAACAATTCTTCTTCCTCATCAAGCTCTCTCTCTGCCTCAGCTCTATAAAGGGCCTCGGAAGCGAGGTCAGCGCCACTTGCCACCTCTTCAATTTGCACTTCGGTAGTCTGTTGCACAGCCTTGGGCACGAATCGCGAAGCAGCGACCGTGCGACGTTGCTCGAACTGCCTGACTTTTAGCCTAATGATCCATAAAGAGCTAGAAAGGTAAACTTACAAGTGCAAGAAGATCATTTTTCTCACTGATAACGGCTAGTTCTCGGTCGTCGGAGGACAGTCTCGTCATATCTAACGGAGCCGGGCTCATGGACCTATCATACTTTTCGATATCTTCCTCGGCAAATACTTCCTGTTGCGTATTGTCCAATTGCGGAACAATGGTTTCCGCCTGTTTCGTTGCGGATCTTGCAACACCAGCCAACAGCTCTTCTTGAGCCTGCAAAGCTTCATCACGTTGTCGCTTGCGTAACTGCTCCAGCCTGTTGCGCACGACAACTTCATGCAAGCTCTTCAACTTGGCCTATATTATTAATTAGACACTGCGGCAATACTATACAAGTATTTTGTACCTTCGCTTTCCAGACCAAAAGCTTCTTGAGCAGATTTTCCCAATAGTCTGTATCAATCGGTTCTCCGCTTGTAAGCTTTTCTTGTATCCTCCGTTGCAATGAAGCGAGCTCTTCGTAGGTCTTGCCGGATAGAAGAGCAGCGATATCGGCCTCAACAGCGGCAGCCGCTTCCACCCCCATTCTCTCGTTTTTCTTAAAAAGGTCGAGACGGTCCTTACAGACGACCATCATGTTCTGTTAGGAAGATCAACGCTTGATACCAGTTCACCGCCCAGTTCTGCCTTACCGTCCAGAAATCCAAATTGACCTCGTCGTGCTCCAGTGCGAGATACCGTTCAATATCATCGTGTAATTCTTCAACTTGTTGGTTCGAGAGATTCTAGAGGAAGAAGAGTCAGCCCGAGAATGTAAATCAGGGGAAAATAGTGCATACATCAAAGATATTGTAGGGTTCATCCAGATCAATCTCGAGGCCGGCGTCGTCTTCAGCCGTTTCTTCCTCGTTGTGGGGGTTTACATACTTGAGATTGAGGGCCAAGAAATCTATAGCCTTTGCACGCTTCTCCTTAATGCGAATCGCAGCACGGCGGCGTTCCTGCTCGAGCTGAAAATCACCTTCTTTAGACAGCCAATCGGACATCTGCGCCGTCTCTTGCAGTCGCTGCATTCTCAATTCCTCTTCTTCACGAAGCCTCTGCTCCACCTCCCTCTCGGCACGTCGTCTATTCAATCTCTCCAGCTCTTCTTTGGCCTCCTGGCGACGAATTGCGTCTCTCCTCTGCGCCTCCGCAAGAGAGAGTCCTGCTTTACGTTCCTTCTCGTTCTTTTTGTGCCAACGGAATTGCTGACCGAGATTGGTATCGTGGAAGGGATTATCCACAGCGCTATAGACGCTGAGTTCGGCTACCTGGCGAGCTTCTTCCTCTTCCTTTATTCTCTTCTTTTCGGCCTTGCGGGCCCGTCTTTCTTCTGACTTGTCCCGTTTCCGCCTGTGATATGATATACGTGATGGGTAGGATTACAGCAGGGTCATAAGAGCAGAACGCACTTCTTTTCCTTCCTATCTGCATCTCTGCTGCGACTCCTGTCTCTCTTCCGTCTAGACAACTCATGCCGATCTCTGCTTCGGCTGCGACTCCTGCTATAACTCCGATGTCGTGAATGTCTGCGCTCGTCAGAATATTCAGCTCTCGATGATCTCTTTTCGGACCTCGAGGAGCGAACCTCCGAAACTTCGCAGTCGCTGTATCTGTCATCGTATCGTTTAAAGGACGAAGGAGAATGCGCCTTTTGCCCATGGATGATCGTCACTGAGAAAGGATGAGCTATTTGGTCTTGTTGACCATGTATGATTATTGCACCGAATATGAAGTCCCATTTCTACACCATGTTCTGGAGAAGGGCCACTCCCCTCGCCTCGCTTTTCTGCCGTCCCTCTCAAGTCGCAACATCCGGACGCAGCCGTTGCATGAGCGAGCACTGCCTGAGACCGATGAACCAGATGCATCGGCAAAAGATATCCACGGTATAGGGTTGGCGACTCCCCGAGAGGTATGAGCGGTTCACGTTCACTGTCCTGGAAGTCATATCGATAACCTTTGAGCCTATCAGTTGGTGCAATATCTCAACGAGTACATAGTCGGCCAAGAGGATGCAAAGAAGGTTTTGTCTGTCGCGTAAGCGTTTTTTACATCCCCCAAGCCCTACACCTATATACTCGCCCAGGGTATTCAATCACTATACACGAGTGCGTGCGAACATGTCCTACCTGGCGCAGGAATCCGATCCGTATACGTCAAGCATAAACAGCAACAGTACGCTGTTCACGTTTTCTCCGGATCCTAATTTGGCGTTTTGATGTCTGTTGCAACCAAGCATACCGGAGTGTCTCTCCTGCTCAGCTTCGTCCGCTTCGGAGATCAAGAGTAACAAATTCCGGACTTTCTCATCGACGACTTCCGCTTTTCGAAAAAAGCAATGTTCTGGTTTTGTATGTGACAATCCATCAACGCTTCAACATGACTCTAACCCGTGTTGCAGAGGTCCAACGGGCTCCGGTACTGCCTGAGCCATATTATCTTCCTCTCTTACTGACATTGTCATAATCTCCTCAAGGCAAGACCCTATTGGCGCGCACTCTAGCTAAAGTGTTAGATGTTCCATTTTCTGTGAGCGATGCTACCTCCTTCACCCAGGTGAGTGTCGTGGAATTTGTGATCGCCATATAGTCTAAAATCAGGCCATAGGCGGGCTGTCAGTTCATATCCTTCGTCTTAACATTACGCTCTTGTTGCTCAATTGCATGCAGATGTTGGTGAGGACGTGGAGATGGCAATACATCGATTGGTTTGTCCACTTCATGTCTGTGCACGCCTTACACCAACTTACCAAGATCACAGTTACAAGCCTCTGATTGGGACCCTCTACGTGCAAGGTATTCTGGCTTAATTTCATTCTAGCAGAGCTCACTGACTTGATTCGGAAGCATGGGCATAGTATATATTGATGAGGTAGACAAGATTGCCAAGAAAACTTCAGGCTCTGGTATGGAGGGTGCGCGGGACGTCAGTGGCGAAGGTGTTCAACAGGCCCTTCTTCGCATGATGGAAGGCACTATGATCAGTATACAAACCAAAGGTGGAGGTATGGTAGAAATGCCTCCTGCAGCTTCAGATGGTCCTCCCCGGTCTGGCCAGCGAATGTCGCAACTTTCAGCTGGTGCGCAATATACCTCTCTTTCGCGAACGTCAATACCCACGCATCCGTTTTAGCCAAACCTGACATGTACCACATTGACACATCGAATGTGTTATTTATCCTAAGTGGCGCCTTCGTCGGATTAGACCACATAATCAAGAAAAGGGTTGCCAAGGGTGTGAGTACTGCTCTTTTATGCTCCTCAAGTATTTCTCAAAGCTTTTCAGTCTATAGGATTCACAGCGACTCTGCCAGCTTCGGACAAAGACAGCTCGATCCCCTTCTTTACCCCAAATAATAAGACCACCCATAACCTTCTTGAACTTGTAGAGACCGACGGTAACGATATTCCCAGAATGATTGACCAGCTTTCTGACATCTGGCCAGACCTTGTGAAATATGGGTATTTGTCTCCGCTGTTTACCATCAACTCTCACCAACAGATTTAAGATTTATACCTGAATTTATCTCGCGATTGCCTTCAATAACGACCCTGGCGCCACTTACGGTCCCCGACCTTCGACGGATCCTAACGGACGTCAAAGGATCACTTGTCTCGCAGTACCAGTCGCTCTTCGAGTATTCAGGAGTCGAGTTACAGTTCACGAGTGCTGCTCTGGACGAAATCTGTCGCAAGGCCGCGGAGAGAGGCGGTGGTGCTCGAGGTCTCCGCGGTATCATGGTGAGCCCGAGCGATGTCAATGCCTGTCTGCTTTCTGACTTGAGTCAGGAAACGCTTCTGCTAGAACCGATGTATGAGGTGCCGTAAGTCCAGGATTAGTTTCTCACGGCAAGTGAATAGTCAGTAACGTTCGATCACGCTTTCGCAGAGGGTCAGAAATGGGACATGTGCTGATCACTGCCGACGTTGTACGCGGCAAAGTTCTGCCTAGATACTGGCGTAGGGGTAACCGGACTGCATTTTGGGACGCTTGGGCTCGAGAGGAAGAGGATGAGAAGAGCTCATAATGTAATAACCAGCTTAGTTTTTTGGGTCGAGACTAGATATCCCCTACGACTGTATCATCCGTATATTGTAACACACTGTGTACTCCCTGTGCATCTGGAGCTTTGACAAGCGTTCTATTACGCATTATGTGACAAAAGATCTTCCATACTGAATGCGTTAGGGAAAGCGGACAGGGTGAACTAGAAGGTCGAGATGTTGCTGGTATAGAGACGGCATTCGAGGTCGGACGCGGACAGTGGCTCGTCACGCTCAGTCTTCCTTTTTCTCTTCACCCTTCGTCGCTTCCTCTTCCTTCTCGCCCTCCTTGTCTTCCTCTTCCTTCTTCTCTTCTTCAGCGTTTGTCTGCTCCTCCTTTACTTCTTCGTTCTCCTCTCCTTCTTTCTTATCCTCCTCCTTGGTCTCGGAAGGAGTTAGTGTTCCGGCGGCAACCTTGGCATTCGTCTCTTGAGCTTGCTCGAAGGCCTTCTTAAATTCTTCGGCATCTGACCATGATCCCTCGGTTAGATATAAGCAAAAACTGGAACAATGGGCTAACAACTGACTATCGGAATTAGCGAAGCGGATGGCGAGTGTTTCAGAGGTCGGTGGTGACTCTGAATAATCAGCCGCCACTTTCCAGACCCAACTTCTATCGGAGCCGATGTTGGGTTGTAGCTTCATGTCGGCGGTGACTTCACGAGAAATCGCGGAATAAGACTAGGGCTACGGATACATGAAAAAGGTGACGCACTGAGATGATTCGCGCAGACTTTCAAGGTCTTGTCTCTTCGCATGACGAGCCTGACTTTCTTGTTGACCCGGTGAGCGAGCAGGCGGACATCACCTGTGCCGCGTTCTTTCCATTCTGAAGACTCAGAGTCGAACCTAAACAGCTTGGCCCTCCTATGTATCACATTTTTAGTATTGATCGGACAGACAAGGACGAAGAGGTAGGCGGGGCGCCGATAAGCATGATGCGATCGTTTAGATGGAAGATCGACGTACATCTTGAAAAGGACATCTTCGTCCTCCTCGAGAGTCTTTGTCTCTACTTGTTCTGTGAGCCGGATGACGGGCTCGAAGTGGGCTTCGGTTTCTTCCTCCTGATGATGCAGACAGAACGAATGGCGTTAATATGTGCCGAGATAAACGAATTGGACGCCAAAGCAGTGAATCGGAGAAGCGAGAAGCAGTCGGACTTACTCTGGGGGCAAGGGCATCGGGAGTTTCAGACATAGTGGCTTGAATTCGAGAGTGATCGCAAGAGAAAAAAAAATGGGCAAGGTGGTGAAATCGTGGCTTTGGACAACTCAGATCGCTTTGGCCGTCAAAATCTATCCGGGACCCCGATCAGCCTCTTGGGGACCCCAGACAATTCAATCTCGAGTGCCAGCTCTGTCCTCAACTCACGACACTCGACATGGCCATCATGGCTCGCATCTCTCTCCTCCTTCTCCTGTTCCTTCCTTCCCTAATCATTGCACATCTGGTCGAGGTTCCCGCTGGGAAAAAAGAATGCTTTTTCGAGGACCTCCATAAACATGATAAGGTTCGCTTCACTCGGCATTTCAGACGCAATGTCTCAAGGCGTCTCTCTGGGTAGATGACAGTCACGTACCAAGTCGGAGGAGGTGGCCATCTTGACATTGACTTTTGGGTGTGCTTAAAACGTCAGAGTCTTCCCTGCACGCGGCTAATTACGGGACGAACCTTGGCATAGTTAACGGATCCGGACCAGCGCGTCCTCGGGAAGCAAATTCGACAATCCACAGGTTCCTTGTCCATTACCGCAGAAAAGGATGGAAGACATGAATTGTGCTTCTCCAACCAAATGAGTGCAGTGACTGACAAGATGGTCAGGTACGCGCTGCAACACCCCCCTCATTCCAAGTATTCATTTACCTTCCTCTCTAGTTTCAACGTCCACGGCGTGCTATACATACAAGGAGGCGGTACGAAATGTCTTCTTTCATGTCAATGACCTGCATTGTCCCTTGGTTTCCGTCGTAGACGTCGTCGCTCCCGTTGAACGGGAAATTCGCGCACTTGCCAACGGACTTATGTCAGTGAAGGACGAACAAGAGTACATCGTAGTCAGAGAACGGACTCATCGTAATACTGCCGAGTCCACCAATTCCCGGGTGAAATGGTGGTCAATTTTGCAGGCCATTGTGCTCTTCACGATGGTCGGCTGGCAGGTTTACTACCTTAAGGTGCATTCCATCCAATTGACCGATATGATTCACTGCGCTAACTTGTTCTTGCAGTCATTCTTTGAAGTAAAACGTGTAATCTAGGCTGCACATTTATGATACCACGTATTCTCTCTGCAAGGACGCGGTCGATGCCTACCAAAGAGTGTTCATAAGAATAAATTACACTGGTAAAGAGGTACAGATGGGACGGGTATAACTAGTACCAGAATAGGAGAGATGGGGCATAGTGTGGTCCTTTGGTCTGGCTCATGAGAGGTTTCTGGAAAGGTACAAAGGTATGGGATGGCATCACGGTAACAACAAACTAAGGGTGACAGATACAATATGGTAACGAAAACGGCTGCAACAACGGCTGTGCTCTAATCACTGATATCCAAACTTTTGAAACAACGAAATCGCAGACATACTAGATGAAATAGCGACGTACTCATCGCCACGATGGTCTGAACGACCGATTAAAGCTCATATCGATGCTGCGTTGGGATCCAAGGAGAAGCTCGAATAGCCGTTCGCAGGCGGTCTGAGCTTGAGCGAGCCCACCCCAACCGATTTGGTCAAGGACACTCGCTTCGTCCGTTTCGCTGGACTCGCGACGACGACCCTCCTCGGCCCGCCTTTGCTGCTCGACTCCCCGACTGGAGGTGAGAGCTGTGGAATAAGGCTCGACCTTCTCCGCATCTTCTCGATACGCATTGGGCCGATGTTCGAACGGCGTCTACCGTTCATGCTTTTCGAAAGGACGCTGACGCCTTTAGGCGTCGAAGGCCCACGCCGCCCCGGACTTCCGGGCACTCTATCCCGTGGTTTGGGGACGCGCAGACTGCTTCCATCCGATACAGTAGAATTGTCGGCTAGTGATAACTGGTTGCTCATCTCCGCCAAAGGTTGGTGCCTTGGCCTCTCGGGACTAGGCGTCTCGTCCCCTTCGCGAGACTGCCCAAGACTGATACTTTTGACCTGGATTTGAGGAAATTTGGGTCAAGGCGACTGGGGCGTGGGCGCTTCGCGCCTGCCGTGCTCATAATGCGCGAGGCCGAGGTCGATATGGATGTATCGCCGATGGAAATACGCGACGTCGAGAAACTGCTGAAGCTGTCGTCCGTTCTTTCGTTTTCGTCCTCCCATTCGCTCTCGGAGCCGCCCAGCGAAGTTGGCCTCGTAGGAACTGACGACGTCAAGACCGATGCATCGGCGTCCACGGTGCTGTCGTTAGAAGGACTTGCAGGAATGACAGTGACACAAACTGCTGGGGGCTTGACACCGCCGTCATCCAAATCTCCTTGGCCGGCCTCGTCCCTCCACTGAACATTTTTTCCGCTCTTAACACCCCTTCTCTCTTTATCCGACACCTTTCTATAGGGTTGAGATAAGCTCGACCGTAACGACTTGCGAGGTGACCGGTGAGAGCGCCGCGCATCCGATAAGGAGCTACCAAGGCCAATGGCTGACGAGCGTCTAGAATTTATCGATCTTTCATTGGAGCTCTGCAGGACGGCAGGTCCAGAGCTGACCCTGCGCGAGAACGTAGCGCCATAGCCGTCGAAAGCATCCAGCGCTGAAGTGGCCATGCTGGAGAGTTTGGCGTAACCTTCGGTCGAGTGGCCCACCAAGTTTCTGAACGTCTCGTCATTCTTCTCCCTGACAGTGCTCAACAGCCCAGCGACTTTCGATACCAGAGGGTTAGAGTCCCGATTGGACACTTCGCTCAACGTGCTGCTTGCTTCACCAACGACGACCGTACACCTGCCAAGCATCCCCACCAGGTTCACCACGACATCCGCCATATCCGTTAAGACTTCTCGCATGGCGTCCCGCTCGCTTTCCGCTCTCAACTTCTCCATTTCTGCCTTCTTCGATAGGGCATCGAGTTTGACATTCTCTATGCTGACTTCATCGAGTTTTTCGGATCTCCGTTCCGATACTGCACGCAAAGTGGCATCAAACATGGCATTGGAGTTGGACGAGCGTTGGATTTGAACATTCAAAAGGGACGTCGTTTTGAGAACTTCTTCCTCCGGACTTGCGAGAGCTTGTAAGAGTCCTCGCTCCGCCTCCACATCAGAAAAAAAGGTTGACGATCCGGCGGAGGCGCTGCGCAACTGGGCAAGCCGTGCCTGGATTGCATCGAGTTTGAGTTTAGCGGCTATGAGTTTGCCCGAACATGCTGCGCCTTGAACAATGGACACCTGTGTTTGCTCAGCCTTCAGCTTCATGTCTGTCTTGGCCCTCTCGACTTCTGCGCTCGCCACTTCCTTCTTTCGACGAAGAATTTCGTTCTCAGCATCTCTCTTGCCTGCTAGCCGCGCCTTGAGCTCTTGAATCTCGGTATTCAATCGATTTATGGCTTCGACATATTGTCCGACATGTCGATCTACGTTTACCACGTTTCTGGTGACGACTTTGGTCTTGATCTTGGACGCTCTATCGGCATAGACGAGAGTGTTATGGGTGTCATCAAAGTGATTAGAAGTGGGGGCGACGCAGACGATCATGACCGTCTTGCAATTCCCGCCGAGGGAGAATTTGAGTAAGCGAGTTAGCTTGCTGTTGCGATATGGCACATGCCGTATTGCCCCTCCACTCTCGCAAAGGGCGTTGATGCAATTGCCCAGTGCGAGCAAGGACTTGTTGATATTTGCACCCTCCACCATTCGTTGGCCCATATTCGTAGTAGCCGCAGCACGCTCGCTGCCAGCGAGATCGATAATTGACAGTGTAGCCATGACGCGTTGTTCCGTTGTAGAGGCTGTTCGAGGGGACTGTGTAACGTGGACCTGTAAACGGCATGGGACCGTGAACTCGTCTCATTTGCGTGAGTTGGACTCTGGGTTCTCCGACTGTTTCCCTGCAGAACAATTTGTTTAACCTCTTCGGCAGATTTAGGTTGCAGCTCTACGAGCCCGACGACCTTCACTGTCTTGTCTTCACGAATGGATAGGCCGCCTCGAGGGGTTGGAGAGGCGTGGTCGGCAAGTAGATCTCGAATCTCTTCGTTATAAATTTCTAGAAAAGTGACCATAACCTCGGTGTTCCATTCATCTTTGCGATCTTCAATTCGTTGGAACAGATCCGCCATGGTGAGATAAATAATGCCAGGATCGTCTTCTGACCCGCTGATAGTATGGGTTTTGCCACATCCTGTTGCCTGCGATGAAGAAAAATAAGGCCAAAATGACTCTATCAATGACCGTGCTTACTCCGTAAGCAAAGACCGTGGCATTATATCCGTCCAACAGGCCCTTCAGCAACGGCTGAGAGGTGGCCTCGTAAATATCTCGCTGCATTGCCTCGTAATTGAAAACACGATCAAACATAAATCGTTTATCTTTGTATCGCTTCGTTCCCGGTGGTAGAAATCCGCGTTCGACAAAGGCTCGTGCTTTGTCCTTCTCGTCAGGGTCAAAGGTTAAAATGCGGTCATCGACGACTTGTATGATCTCCCGTAAGGTCGAGGTATTGACAACTTTGGCGGGAGCGGAAAGGGCACCATCTCCGCGTAAAGTGCTTTCATAGCAAGGTTCTGGAAGGCGAGCAGCCTCCCATGTGGACGGCGGGCGCACGCGTACTGAAACAAAGGGCGATGTTGAGCGAAAATTGCACGCATTGACGTATTTCCGATATGCACCTACGACGTTATGGACCCTGCAGCCACCATGCGAGACAGTATTCGATATCTCTTTCGACGGTGGACGGTGAACTGACTGACGAAGAGAAGTTGTTTGACTCTATTAGGAGCTTCAACCAAACTGAACCCCACGCGTCTAGTCACGTGTCCGTGCCTGATAACCTGACTACATCTAATCTTATCTAACCTAAGTTCTTTCCCCGATTATCATGTTGGTCGTCTCGTCCCCGGCAGACTTCCATGTTCACCTACGACAAGGATCCATGTCTACTCTTGTAGCCCCACATGTTACAGTAGGAGGCTTCGATCTTGCATATGTTATGGCAAGTTGCATGCTTCTGCTCTATCATTTGTTCTTAAATACCCTCAGCCCAACTTGAAACCCCCCATCACCACCACCGAGCAAGCTCTCCAATACAAGGCAGAGCTACGGAAAATCAATCCTAATGCGGAATATCTCATGACCCTATATCTCTCCCCTAGTCTTACTCCGGATGAGATTCGCAAGGCCAAGCGGGCTGGAATCGTCGGTTGGTCTAATCCTCACTGTCCCTGCCGCAAGAACTCATCTTTGGTTTCCAGGCATAAAATCTTATCCCAGAGGTGTAACAACAAACTCTGAGGGAGGAATAGAATCCTATGAAATTTATTATCCTGTTTTTGAAGCCATGCAAGAGGTTGGTATGGTCTTGAACCTTCACGGAGAAGTTCCTTCTGACCCTAAGACCGTGAGCATTGCCATCTATTTTAGCGCGTGTATACAGACATTGACCATCTGGTTGGAAGAACACTCACGTTATCAATGCAGAAGTACGATTCCTTCCTCATCTCCATCGCCTTCATGCGGATTTTCCAAAACTCCGGATCGTTCTCGAACATGCGACTACCCGCGCCGCCGTCGAAGCCGTCAAATCATGCGGTCCTACGGTAGCATGCACTATCACGCCTCATCACCTTGCACTTACTGTGGACGACTGGGCTGGGCAATCCTGGAATTATTGTAAACCAGTCGCCAAATTCCCCGACGACAGAGAGGCATTGCAAGATGTCATTAGAGAAGGTGGATTTATTTAGTTATTCTTCACTTCCGTCCTAACCAGGAGCTGTTCAGGACATCCGCGATTTTTCCTTGGATCCGACTCTGCGCCCCATCCGCCCCAGACGAAGTCGACCAGCAGCCCTACACAATCATGCGCTGCTGGTATATACACTTCGCCTATTCTTCTCCCTCTCGTTGCACATCTTCTGGAATCATTCAACGCTCTGGATAAACTGAATGGATTCGTTTCTGAATTCGGAAGAGCATTTTACAACTGTCCATCGATGACAGATTCCACCGTCACGCTGCAAAAGGTCGATGATCATGCTGTTGAAACTAGTTACACACAAGGACACTCTGTCGTCCCGTTCTGGGCGGGGAGGAGGATCGGTTGGAAAATTGTGAACAAGGCCTGAGTTACCCTCAGATGATTTGTATCCCCTCGATCATGAGAGGCTTACATAGTCAAACAATCTACCATTCAAACAAACACTACAACGACCTACTATTCCTATATCATTGCTCACTTCACACCGGCGTATTCCTTGACGGACACCGCCCAACGACTGTTCAACTATCAACATACCCATTGCCTTCCTATCTCTATACCTTACGTCTGCGTACCCTAATCTCGGCATGGAGCTATCTCTCTATTACCCTATGGAACATTATCTTGCAATGGACAAGCCCAACCTATCCGCTTCTAGCGCGACCAGTCACTCCCTTTCAAAGCCGCCTTGTGTGAAATCATCTAAAGAACAACCTAGCTATAAGGACTTCCCTGTTGACACCAACGATTTTCAGTCGAACGGTCAACTGTCAGAATCGCATGTCTTAAACCTCGCCGGCTATCCAGTATCAATGTCTGGACTGGGAATCAGCAGCGAAGCATTCGAAGGCAGCTGTGCATCGAGCTCCAGCCAATCCAGTCTCTGGAGTTCTCAGTCAGGAGAATCCCGAAGAACACCCGCACAACAAGAAAATGTACTCCAAAATTCAACGAACTATCTGTTTCCTTCCGGTCCGCAAAATAGCCAACAATCTGGTTCGCTTTCTCCCTCCCACTCTGCGCTTCCTGCTTCCCTTGATGCTGGTTTTTTTGGACATCATGACCCAATCGTCACTGGTGTCCCTTACCAAACTGGCGAGTTTTCTTCAATACATGCCCAATGGGAGGCCAGCGATTCTTGGACACTTGAGCATATTTCCGCGGTCTCAGGTGTCCCAGCCGATGTTCTAGCCACGCAATTGTCGTTCACGGCCGAACTAGCGCTCAAGCATCTTTCGTCGAGCTCAGACATGTTCACATCTGACCTCGGAGACCTGGTACGGCTTGACGCACAACCTTTAACGGATAATCTGGCCTATTTCACGCCGTGCGAAGGTTATCCTTCCTTGTTAGAAGCTGAGCGAAACCTCGAAGGCCATCTTGCTCGGAATTTCGGATCGCAGACCGCTGAAGACGCCGCAATGTGCATCAATCCCGCGGACATTATGCCACCTTACGTTCTTCCTTCCACATCCACGGACTCAGGGTTTTCGTTGCCTCCTCAATCGTCTCTCCACGATCAAGATAGCCCGAGGATGACGGAGGAGCCGAAGTCTCCCGAATTCGATGTCACTCTACGAATAACGGAGAATAAGGATCCATTGTTGTCAGCAATTCCTGATGCCGTTTCTCCACTGATAGTGAAAGTCGAAAGCAAGGGCGATAGCGATTATGAACCTTCGGCTCATCCGAGCCCATCAAGTTCGGAATTGTTCGCGTTCTCGAGTTCAGCGCAAGCAAAAACTTCGTTCTCCAGCAAGCGCAAGGAAGACTCCACTGGGTCTACTGTTGCGAATGATCCGCCTCAGGAAATTGATCTGGGTACACCTGTTCTTGACGCTCACCGTGGTATCTATCTGGACGACTTGAAGGCAAAAGCGGATCGTTACCGCGTCCGAAATCCAGGTCAAGACTTTGACAGGAGCTGGCTTATTTCGTTTGCTGGAAGGCTCTCGGCTCAAGGACAGCTCCTGAACGAATTTCGCTGTTATATATTAGGATGCACGCAGACCAACAAGAGACGGGACCACATATTGATTCACGTCGGCGCTCATCTGGACCAAAGACCTTTCAAATGCACCTCTTGGTGATGTAGTTCTTCAATTTACTGACGAAATCTTACACTCTACGCAGTCCATCTCGGTTCCTACGCAAGAATGAGTGTAAACGGCATGAACAAAGTCACACAGGCAATCGTCCTTTTTGTTGCAATCTGTGTCCCGGGAATCTGGCATCTTTCGTCAGACAGGACCTCCTCAAGAGACATCTGAAACGGACCCACGGACTGGACTGCACGCGATCTAACAAAGAGAATTTGGGACCCCCACCTGCAAAGAGACGAAGGCGCATCTAGCCTGGACTAAAACTCTCGTGAAATTTGGGCAAATACTTTCTATTGCTGGATGCTAAATACGTTCGAGAGCCTGTTACAAAGAGGGTATCAGTGTAGCGATGTATGTAGTTGGGAAATGTATGGTCAAAATAAATAGATACGCGAAAGCAAAGAGTGTCCATGATAACTATTCCATTCCTGAGACATTAGTGCCCAGAATAATACATGAAATACAGTAACGAGTTGATTGCATTTGCGTCATCAGGGTCGCCAGACCGGATTTCGCATCGGGGTGGAAAGAATATGAGGACTCGCGGCTCTTGGGGACTTGGATGGTGTCACAGGTCGCAAATGAGCATCAGAATCGGCGCGCCTCATGAACTGTAAAGGTGTGAGAGGGGACGAGCCTTTTACGGATGGCGAATGTGACTTTAAGGACTGCGGACTGTGGTGTCCGCTGGGCGTCAAGAGAGAGAAGGATGGTACAAAGGGGAACGTGGGCTCAGGTGTACGGGGTTGGGAGGGCGGCTCTTCATATTCGGCTGCTTCAAGAAGAGTTGCAGAGCTGATCCATCTCTCTTCCGTAGTACCAGACCGGGGGGAGAGGCAGAAAGCAAACGGAAGCTGTCTGCAAAATGCTCTTTTATGAATCTGATTGATGGAAGATCAGGCACTGCAACTGATAATGGAGTAGTAGACACGTACTTTGACAGTTCCGTCCAACCACCACCTACTCGAACCATAACCGTCTGAGAACGCAATATACGACAGAAACATAGCTTCGGGTCCTGATTTCCGATCCAATACTTCCCACTCTGATCTTTCCATGTCTCAGAAACGCCTTCGATATGTATACCAACGGGGAGCTTGTTGATAACGTCACCGACGGCGACATCCAATTTGTTTTTGGGATCAGCAATGTAAGTCTTTCGGGGTTGAAGAGACTGTTTTGGAGGTGTGATAACCTTGGGTAAAATAGACGACAACGAATTCCTTGGGGCTCGGGCCCAGGTGGACATGGATGTGGAGGATCGAGCACTTCCCCGGGCGGAGCGGGCATGGGATGAGGCGTCTGAGAGTGTTGGGGACCCGGCCCGTTTCGTTCGACCTGTCTGTGTTCGGGATGGTAAAGGTGTTCTCCGACTAGATGGCAGATCCGCATTCGTGACGCTGGCCGTTCTTTGCCTTGAGGCGAATGTTGAACCGTATACGGACATTCTGAATGGACCAGAAGCAGATCTATTGCCGGACATTGCGGACATACGACTGTTGGAGCGGCTTGAATCCTCTGTCGAACCGGAAACAGCTCGCCTTGATATTGCTTGGGCGGGTATGTTTAACCGTTTCTGAGATGATGACGGGGCAAGGGCAAGATTGGAATAACTGCCCGACTTCCTAGACGAGCGCGCGTTGTTCAAAGATGAACTGCTACCACGACTAGACGACGGCTTGGAGCTAATGGAACTGCTCGGTCGTGATTTCTTCTCTCCAAGACGATCGTTGCACATATCTTCCAGCTCACTAAAAGTTTGAAGAATGCGCTTTTTTTCGCTGACGGCCCGAGAATCATTTGCGACTTTGGCAATGCCTGAAGACATGGTATCAATGGCCTCTCTAGTGAATGCTAGTCGAGCGGACAGTTGATCGACGGGAGTAGCTTCCGGATCTGATTTATAAGGTGATAGGAGCGTTTCTGGTGGTAGAGCGGGATAGCTGTCGACGTGCTCCAGAAGATCGCTGAGGGTCGCATCGCACAAGGCAACAGCTTCAGAGACTTCTGCCAGTCTTTCAATACGTTTCATCAATTCTACCGTGGAACGGACTTCCATTCTCAGAGATCTGAGCTCAGTGTCGACGGAAACGTCATCAACGGAAGACGGCAGACTGGAAGCCTCCCGCGATAATGCGGCAAATTCCCTCGACAATTTTTGAGCCAGTTCCCGGTTCGGAATATTATGCGATGATTTGGAGGGCCGTGCATACTCATTGATGCTAAGGGAACGAAGCCTTTTGCGGAGCGCAAGGATTTGGGCCTGAAGTTTCTTCATTTCTTCCGTCTTGGCCTGAGACACCGCAGGAGCCACCCGAAGATTGAAGACATCTACGTACGGTCAGTCGTGACATATGTAGTGATCAACATGAGATCTTACCCTCGTTATCCAGAAGCCTAGAACTTGATGGCAAATTCGGCGTTTTTGAGACCCCAGGACCACGCTTTGGCATCGATTCAATGTGTGGTGTAGCTTTCGATCCTTCGCGCTTGTGCGCCGCCTTCCTGCTCTGAAAATCATCTGCCTTTTGGCGGCTTTGATGATTAGCATCCTTCGAGCGTACCAATCCCTTCGATTGTCTGGTTGGTTCATCAGCTGGTTGTTTTTCTTCCTTAACCTTGCCTTTAGCTTTCTTGGACCGCCGCTCTTCATCGAGTTGCTCCTCAACTGAGCGAAGCTTTTTCTCCATTTCCAGCCTCTCACGTAAAAGCTGAGCCCTCTCAGCTTCTTGGGCAGCTACTCGATCTTTCTCGTCTTGTATGCGCATTTCTTCCTTCTTCCTCTCCTCTTCCAGCAACAACATCTTCTCTTCTTCCAGCCTCAAACGCTCCAGGCGCACTTTCTCTGCTTCTTCAGCTGCGGCTTTCTCCTTCTCCTCCTGCCGGCGCAACTCCGCTGCTCGTTGCCCTCGAAGACGCGTCTTTCCTCCTGCTGTTGACGTAGGAGCCTTTCAGCCTCCTCGGCGGCGACTCGTTCCTCTTCCTCTCGTTGTAGCTGCGCTTGTCGTTGCTCGGCAGAGCGTTGGGACTGGGCTAAGTCGTCTTTAAATGCAGCCGCCTGGTCTTCCCACCGATGCAACGTCCGTTCTGTATCATCCACGACCCTCCATCGTGTCACGCAAAGGGTTTCGCCTTCGCTGGTGATGTGAGTTCCTGGGCCGTCTCCATGTTCTGCAGAAGGACTCGCAACTGAGACAGAGAACGGGTCAGGCGTGTTCGACGAGCCGAAAACTTCTCTCCAAACTCTGCAGAAGTTGACGCAATGGATGCTATGGCGTCCCCCTCCACCAGGTCCAAAGAAGACAGCCCAGTCTTGAAACCCTCAATCTCTTGCATTGCATCTCTGATTTCACCCAGGAGGGCCGAAGCAGCCGAATCTACGTCCTTCGCCGTATGCGCTAGCCGCAGGTAAGTTATTGATTGCGACAGATTTTCCAATCGACCGTTTAGTTTCATCGCAAATGTATTTGCGTCGGAACGGACAGCGTTGTTGAGCGAGACGAGGTCGAATGGTGGCTCCGTCGATGTTTTTGTTTCAATGGCGCCGACTACGTTGGCGATGGAGGACCGTCGGAACAATCCCGATTTGGACTGGTACTCGACGAGTGGAACTCTAGTAGCCATGGAATCGACATAGTCCCGAACTTTGCGCTCAATGGCCGATACGTCTGATTCGAAATCGAGCTCCTTTTTACGTTCCAGCCTATCTGTTAGAACTAGTTCTGCAAGGCCGGCAGAGCATGATCTCAGGTCCTCAATGCGCAAAAGCAACGCATTATACTCGTCCTGCATAATCGACATGGCCGCATTTTGCTGTTTTACTGATTCGAAAAGGTGGATCCCTCTGGAAAGGGAATCCAGGAAGGCTCTGAGACCGGAAACCTCTCCAAGTAAAAAATGCTTAAGAGGTACGTCGAAAGGTTCGAACAACGCCAGAAGCGGAGCGTCAATGTCGCTTTCAACTCGCGCTCTGATAGATTCAAGCGCTTCTGGGATATCTAGAGATGGCAATGGCTGTGGGGACTTTGCGAAAGGTGATGACTCGGGCGTAAGGAGTTGGTTTTGCTGGACATCATGGTTCGCTGACCAGCTATGCGTTTGAATAGCTTCTGCAAGGTGTCGTTGAAGCTGGTCCAACTCCTTGGAGATCCCAGAGATAGATATCCAGTAGCGTCGAGCATCTTTGAGGCATGCCGCTCTCTGCTTGGTAGCAGCACATGTGATAAGGGCATGATCCTTGAGAGAAATCAACTCGGACATCAGCGCAGCGGCGTTCTTCCTAAATTCCGAACTGATACTAGGCAAGTCGAGCTCCACGAAGAGCGGCCGGAAAGCGCTCAACAATTGGTCCGAGCATTGAGCGGCCTTGCTGCATTCCTCGACGATGGCAGGAAACAGAGCGAGAAAAGCCGAGTGCCGCGAAGGGTCGAGACAATCTTCCGACACCAAAGTAGGTGGAGAGCCATCCCCATCGCCAACGGTGACACCGTTCTTAATTTGATCTATAATACGGTGAAGTGTTTCTACTAGTTTCCGAGATGATTCTGCCATGTTGTCGAGCTTCTTGACTTTTTCGTGTACGGAACGATACGTCTTGGCGGCCATATCGACTTTCTGCGCAAGGTCGACTGTTGTCTTGATTTCAGACGACAGGAATTCGGCAAGAGAAGCGTTGGAAACTTGTTGATCAGCGAATAGAGGATGTTCAGGAAATGGGAAGCTCGAAGATGCTAGAGCTGGATCTCCTCTGATGCTCAAGCGCTTCATCAACCCCTCCGTTCGAGTCACAAATGAAGCACTTTGTCGAGCGGTCGGATGATGAAGGCTAGCTGTTTCGATTTCCTCCAGGAGATTCTGGGCCACAGTTTTGTCCTTCATGGTCTCAATATACAACTCGTCCGCCCTATACTCGATAAGTCAATCACTTGTCGTGCGGAAAGGGGAGAAGATGTACTTTCTCCATTGCATTATGAGATTCATGAGGAACTTGCCTATATGCTCCATTTCGTCAATGCCTTTCGCCTCCAGCCTTTCCTGCTCGTCCAACAATTCGTCGGGAATACGCTTTCGACTATGTTCAATTAATTTGTCGATAATCTTCCCTGCTGGCGATATTTTTGAGTGACGAAGCGCTATCACCCGCGCGGCAAACTGAGCAGCATCGCGAGATAAGAGTTCAGCTAGTTTGAATCGAGTACTCCGCGAGAAGCCTGAAGCGGTAGCAGACGAGTCCGAGGCCGCTGACGCGACGGACGTAACCGAGCCACGGCGTTTCGCATCGGTAACATCTTCCGCTTTCACAGCATTCTCGTATACCTGAGGGGTCCATCTCGCACGCGTTTCGAGAAAAAGGCGAAGGTCGCCTAAGATTTTCCGTCGATCCACCCAGGAACCTATGCGAAGTTCCTCCCAGTCCAACCGTAGTCCTAACAGCTCTAGATTTTCCGACCTGTCCCGTAATAGATGCAGCAACTTGTCTAAGGCATAGATAGTGGTAAGGGTAATTTCGATGATGTCGGTGTCCTCCGGGGACAGGTTCCTCTGTGCCGCAGCTGAGGTGTGGGAGAGATCAGAATACTCTACCGAAAGATTTGATAGACGCCCCGGAGCAGGGTTACCTTTTGTCAATTGCCTCAACTTCGTCAGTTCCCCTGTATCGAAAATTTCCGTCTCCTTTTCTATAGCATCGTGTTCGGTGATCCATGTGTTTAGTTCGTCACGAGTAGGCAGACCGGGAACCTCTTCTGCGGAGGAACGAACTGCGTCCAATCCAACGAAAACCTCGATGGGCGGCATTTTCTCGAGAAACTAGCCAAAAAAAAAAATATAAGACTGTCTAATGAGGAGAGTGCAGCATGCGCCTACCTTAATCTTTTCCTCGATCCATGCCTTCCTCTCGCTGAATGTTTGTAACTCTATCACCTCGTGCGATTCAAGCGGCTGCTCCTCGGGCTTCTGCTGGATTTCTGGTGAAGAGGTGGGGCTTAAAAGCTCCGCATTGCCCGTAGACACTTGGCTTTTGCTGGCTGGTCCAGTGGGATCGATAGGTATAGCAGAATCGACGATGGTACCTTCGTTAACCGCCATAGGAAAGGAGGTTAACGAGGACAGGTGAAATCAGGCGAAGAAGCGAATCTCAAAGGTGGTTCGAAGAAATTATAGATTAAATCATGAACCTGGACCGGTTCAGGCGGAAAACATGTGGCGAAATGCGTGGCCAACGAGGCAGCAGTGGTAACTGTGACTTTGGAAATGACTGAAGGATAAACAGCACGTGGGAAACTACAATACAGGGTTCGAAGTGGTCGGCAGTTTACGAGGACCATGTCCAACGGTGGAGGGCATCTATCAGTTGACCTTTCTACGCGTTCAGGATGTTGTTCAGTGCTGGCAGGCATTCTTAGCTTGCTTACCTCCTCCTGGCTGGTAAGGGCCTGCAATTTCTGGGCAAGTTGCCTCAGGCGCTCAACACCTCGTTTGTCCTGTTCTTTGACTGACAGCCCCATCTCCAATTCGATTTCATGCATGAATGCAGCGACGTCTGCCAGTGACGTACCCAACGATGGCAGTAGGACCGTTTGAGCTCTGAAAACATTGAGTATGTGTACATGACATTGAACCGGTGCAACCAAGAATCACCTTGCACGCCGAATCTCATCTAGGTGCCGCTGCATGTCGCTTTGTATTTTCCTGTCTGACGCTGCTTGTAACCTTGCTATTTCCTCGCCGTGAGTCCGAACTTCATCCAATTCCTGCATCAAATCGTGAATTAAGCCTCGCATCCGAGTCTGATCTTCCCTCCGTGCAGCCGACTCAGAGGAGAGCAGGCGAAACTCCTTCTGCATGACCTTTAACCTTGTCTGCGTATCCGCGATTTGTTTCCGGAGCAACGACACCTGTCGTCTGCTCAACAGATACGGAATCGTTGCGACAGGAAGAATGAACACGGTCAAAATAGCTAGTCCTTTCGCGGCAGAATATGGGCTCGCTGCTGTGGCTTTTGTGCGATCATTCTTGTTCGTTTGACCATCTTGAAAGGAGGGTGTTTGAACATCAAGCCGCGCGTCATTGTAAACCTTCGCGCTCATGGCGATATTCTAATGTCAAGGATGCGTCATCCAACTGGTTGGCCATCAGCCATGCGTATCATCTAATCTCCGGCCCGAACATAGACAGTAGAAAGCCGAATAAGGGGGGATATCATAAAAATGTAGATAAGCCATAAACAGTACTGTACAGAAATAGGGTATACCAAAACGATGAACACCAATCAAAGCAAAAGACAGCATAGCAAACACAAAGATAGAAGAGCAGACAGGAAGAACCCAAGAAAGCCGTACATCAGACCTTTGTTGAGCGGAAAAATTGCCACCACCTCCGTTTCTTCTTTTGTTCCGCTAGTACCACAGGGACAGACTTGCTCAGCTGACGTCCAGCTCGAGGATGGTCTTTCGGCACCCTAGAAGCTCGTGAGGAACGCCCGAAGGTGAGATACCAAAAGGGAAGCGTACTCGTCAACATATATCTCATAATCCTCTCTCCGTCTTACACCAGAAAGAGCGATGTTGATCGGCTCTTGCAGCATCAATCGGACATTGTTAGGCACTGCTATTTTACGCCTCCATATGGCGACACTGTTACCTGTCTTGGAAGGAAGGAATATAAAGACAACGGTGTATATTGTCGGATCGTAATGAGCCGCCGAAACTTGCAGGGTGTAGTCCATGGTAGGCTGAAGCTCATCGAACGTCAGCCAATCAAAGACAGGTACGTTTGGGTGCTTTTCGAGATGGAAATCGGCATTAACGAATAAGGCTCCCCGCTCTCGGCTCTGGAGGAACTTGTGCAACTATGCGAATGAGATGAATAACTCGGAAAGGAGAGGAGGCTTTAAAATTCACCCCATAAGCACCGACGTTGTAACCCATTTTTTCAACCCAAGTCAGCGTCGATGACACTCTCTTGTCTTTATTTGGAGGAAACATCCAATGTATCCTGTCTCTCGCTGCTCTAGCCCGCCCAAAGAAAGCATTGTAGACTGGTTTGAGTGCGAGGCCCTTCGACTCTAGGAAACGGACATCCGTGTAGTCGTTGATCTTGTTGTAAGGCTCTACCGTATGGATTGAGGTGTTGCCGCCTTTGTAGGCATGTGCGAGGGTTCTTGAAGGCATACTATACGACGTATCTGTTTGGCTTCTTCGCCGATCGGAAGATTTGTGTAAGCTGACATTGTTCTGCAGCTCGTCCCAGCTCTGGTCATAGTCTTCCGTCGTCGTACCCCAGCCGTCGTCGGGTGCGTCCCAGTCACCATCATCGCCTGCCCACCCCGTATCGTCTTTGCTCGTACTCTCCCACCAGCCTTGGGAGCCTTGCTTCTTTTTACCTCGTTTCTGGGTATGACTGGAATTATCGTGCCGAGAAGCTGAATTGTCTCCCCAACCTGTATCGTTTCCCCAATGCCCTTCTTCGCCCTGGTGCTGTTCCGAAGCCTGACCCTCACCCCAGCCGGACGTGTCTCCCCAGCCAGATGCGTCCCCCGACGCAGCAGGGGCACCCCAGCCTTGTGCAGCGTTTTGTTCTGGCCAGTGCCCCATTCTGACCAGAGATCTTGATTCTTCTTTCCGCCATGGTCCTTCCGTGCAGGCTTGGACGATTGGCCCCAGTCTTGCTCTGCTCTGTTATTGCTCGATGACGGGTCACCCGACGCAGCACCCCATGCATCGTTATGGCCGCCACGTGCCTGCTGAGCACTCCAAGGCTGGGTTCTTTGCGATTTTCTTTGTTCTTCCCGCCCTTTTTCTGGAGATGTCGTTGATGCTGTACAGCGGCTGCTTGCGCTTGATGGTGTTGATACTGAAGGTGATGCGGGTGTTTTGAGCCCAGATGGGCGGTTTGATTTGGATGGCTGAGCAAGTCGTGTAGCATTTTGCTTTGCTGCAGGCGGAGCAATAAGTAACTTCCTCCACTCGATGCAGATGTAGCACACCTGAGAACGACGAAGGGGTTCCTGTTCCCAGCTGTGATCGAGACGTTCCCATTCCTCCGTTTCCTCGCCTGTCGATGTATCTTCACTATCGGTGTCACCCCAAGTTGCAGTGGGAGCGGCTGGCGCAGTCGGGGCGGTGGTACCCTGTCGCTTGCCCCATGTCATCCAGGCCGGAATGTGTTCCGTGATCAAGTGATGCTTCGCGGCTTTCGCAGACTTGGCGTGGCGAGGGTCAGGAGGCAAGGGATCGCCCCAAGGATCGATGTTCTTCGGCTCACCCCAAGGGGGTAGATGACGGGATTGAACTGGATTCTGCCCGACGAGGGACCTGGGACAGCCGTGCCACGCTTCTTCAGTTGAGCGTCGATGTCAGCTTGGATGACGGACTGGGCACCGTCCACGTGCCACGCGAGTCTCGCGCGTGTTTACCGCTGGCGCTGGAGACACCGCCCGTTGTAATCGTTGTCACTCGATTGCCCATCGAAGAGGGGCCGGCGGCAGCAGCAGCGGCAGCTGAGGCAGATGAATAGACTGTTGGATTGAAATGGACATTCTGGCTTTGGGGGGTTCCAGAAGGCTGTCCAGGTGCACCATGCAGCTGACCCCATGACTCACCGCCGTCATTGCCGGGTTTCTTGAGCGCGGACTTTACAGGCATCACATTGGTTTGCGGCGCAGAAGGTGTGGGTACAGGAAGCGCTGAGGCGGGCGGCGGTCGAGGGGAGGCAATTGAGGGAACAGGCGCTGTTGCTTCAGGTGCAGCGGGTGGGCCCCATCCAGCGTCTGCAAGTTGATGTTGTGGCGGTTGTGTATCGTCCCAAGTCGCATTTTCATTTTCTCCCCATTCACCGTTGCCATCCTGTCCCGCATTGCCCCAGCCATCGCCGCCGTTCTGTTCTTCGTTGCCCCAGCCATCACCACCAGTCTCGTCTCCGTTGTTGTGCCATCCACTGTTTCCGTCAGCTTCCCTCGACAATATAGCTGTTCCGTCGTGTTTAAGCCATTTTCTAGAGGCAGAATGACCGTTGCGAGCATGGACTGACCCATTCCTCCCAAGTCATCATCTTGGCGCGTCGTTTCTGATGTCGTTGCTTCCTCTAGCACGAGCTGTGGCTGGGTTGATGTCGCTGGCGGTATTGGCTCGCTTGGCTTCTTTTCTGTCACGGTCGACTTTGGGATAACCTTTTCTTCCTCGCCTTGCTTGCCCTTTCCTCTGGCTTTCTTTGCCATAACGCAGAGGTTCCTCGGCTGTCAGGCTGCCGAGGACCCTTACCAGAAACACTGTGCGTTCCAGGGGCTGAGATGGCTGGCGTTGGGTGATGGGAAACTCTTGCCGATGCTAGGCGATAAGATAAATAGTGCCTCAGGGTTTTATGTGGCTGAAGTCGTGCTTCTCAACACGCGTCTTTCGCAGACCGCCTTCGGATTCCGATCTTCCACAGGCGTCCTGTGTGTTTCTAACACTCGATTTGAACGACGGTCACAGTTCTGATGGGATTGTGACCAATAAGTAGTGTCATCCTGAATCTTGATGCCGTTTCATCTTCATTGCCCGCATCATCGACTGTTCTGTTTCATGGCACCCAAACACTGCCATCTATTGCCATGCGATTTCACCTACACCGTCCCATCAAAGGCTATGTAAGGCGGTTAGAGTAATGTCCGCTTTTCTTCAGACTGGTCTCTCACCCCACTGATCTTTCAGTCAGCACCACCGTCCGTGACGGTTGACTCTGGAAAGTCTTCGTGCTGTTTTCGGTTTTCATGATGACCTTTCGTTGGAGCTGGATCTTCATCTTGCACTCGTTGCTTGTTCAATTGGGCCGTGCTGCGTCTGCGAATGATGTCGTGGATGCCGTTACCTATCTCTCAACGGCAGAGCTTGACCCAGCGCCTGCAGAGTCTGTGTCTCTTCCTTCTCACCGTTCGACTGTCGATTTGACACTGCTGCAAATAGATCCTCACAATTTGTGTCATCGTCGCAAAACAACATCGGAGTCATCGTAGTCGGAGTCATAGCGGGCGTTGCGGTTACCTTGGGCTTCTTCCTATGGTATTCGCGCTATCGAAAGAGGAAGATCGAGTCCGATGTCGAAGAAGGCGTGGCTGCTGATCAGAAGGAGAGGTCGCATGGTTCGGGGCCGGAACTCAAATCTGCATTTTCGCCAGACGAGAAGAAAGACTCAAAGTTTGATCGCATACGCGAAGCTTTCATACGTCGTGCGGCGAAAAGGGCGCCAATGGAACCCATTCTTCCGGTGTACAGAGCGCCTTCTCCATCTGACTCGATACCGTCCATCAGTCCGCCTGAGCCCACAGTACCGACACATATGCCTCGGTATCCGAGCGTCTTGGAACGAGGTTACAGTGCTAAACCTCGTCCCACCCTAGAACCGATCGGTTCACCTCCTCAGCGCGATCTGCCCAGGAAGCCATCGACAGATACCATGGGTTCCAGTCGAGACGTACCGAACAAACGGAAACTTCAGAAGCCACCAACGGCAGTGTTGGCTCCTACGTCTGGTCGGGCCTTGGCAGCGTTCGACAAACGCCTTCCCGGATTGGTGCGAGGACCCAAGTCTCCTCTGCGTCGAAAGTCTTGGCTTTCAAAGAAAGCTCTCAAGCATCCATTCATCCCTGTTCGTGAACCTGAGCCATCCCTTCTTTCTGCGTCAATTCGATCGAATCAGTATCATCCGTCACGACAACACCTGGTAGCGCGTCTCGAGCTGAAGAGCCCTAGCATGCGCAGGGAGCCAAGTCAACGTCAACCTGTTTCTGCATACGAAGACGATGCAGGTCGACGAGGTCGTCTTATCGAAGCATTGGAGGGGAGTGGAAGTCGGACAGCCCTACCGCGTAGCGCCAAACGGACAGGCCTTGATTCTTCGGCATACATCTAGTTGTTCCATGTCGTAGCGTATCTTAGTTGATCAGAGTATCATGAACGACCGGATGTCTGAAAGCAAAAAGAATTGTATAGCAACGAATGTACAAATGTAATCTAAATTTTGCTCAGCACAGCAGCAACTACTTCGTCTGTAGTACTCTTGCCATTTAGGTCGGGGGTCAGCGTAGTGCCCTCCCGAATGACCTGATCAACGGCAATGTCGAGTCTGTCCGCTCCCCTGACATAACCAAGGTGACGAAGCATAAGCGCGGCGGACCGGATGGAGGCGAGAGGATTAGCAATGCCCTTTCCAACGATATCTGGAGCAGATCCGTGTACTCTGCAGGTACAGGGTACAGGCCATCAAAATCAGTGTATTGTGTTAAGGAGTTTCTGTGCTCACGGTTCGCCCATCACGAAGCTATCACCGGCATTGATAGACGGGATCAGTCCCAGCGAACCGACGAGGGCAGCGGCAGCATCCCTGGATTCGGCGACAGAATCAATTTGATAGAGTCGGACTTGAGATGATGTCTGATACGCACGAAATAATATCACCATACAAGTTCGGAGCAACCATAACATCGAAGACTCTACGGAAGCGGATCAAGGCTATGGCTTGTACACGAAGTAGGTACTCACTGGGGCTCTCGAAACAAGCTAAGGAAGATCAGCCAACATGCTCACCACTACACGGAAAGTGTCACGTACCGATAGACAGCGCTGTCGACCAACTGCTCCGTGATAGTGACATCGTCATACTTCCCTCCCACTGCAGCAAGTTGTGGAACAGCTCGAACTGTCTCACGGAAGAGACCATCCGTTATTGATAAGACGTTAGATTTGTGGATGATCGTGAGGTGCTGGAATTCAAATATATAGCTGGAGAATACTAGCAGAACAAGTACTATCACCTTTCGTGGTCGTTTGGAAGCCAGTTCAAATGCCATCTGGCCTATCCTTCTTGAAGCACGTTCCGTGATCAATCGCGTAGCGCGTGCCTCTTTTCCATGTTCTCCGATTGTCTGTTCCTCTTGCTTCACATACTGCAAAATGATATGTTGGATAATGGTGCAGCTTATGCCATCAACAAACTTGCCAGGCATTCGGTGTTTTCGCGGACCACAATTAGGTCAACCTTGGGTGCCTCTCCAACTTCCGGCGCAACCTAGTTCTGGTGTTAGGTACATACAATAATGAATACAAATACAACCGCACCGAAATGACAGGGCGAATGTTCGCGTACAGATCCAGCTCTTTGCGCAGAGCGACGATGGGAGACGAATAGCCGACAACCTTTCTAGACGGAGAACTGATTCAGGTGTGAGATAAATTTCACTTCAGAGACACTTGAAGGGAAAGGAAATACCTAACGGAACCAAAAAGAGCGCAATCACATTCCTGCTTTAAGATGCTATGGCAAAGTCAGACTAAGAATTCTGGACAACAGCAGGCACCACGTACTCTATCGTTTCCTGGGGAAGTGCGACACCCGTCTTAGTGAATGTTTCCCATCCTGCCGCTAGATCGATGAACTGAGGCTTGGGAATGTCCGAGCCTAAAGCCTCGATGGCTGTTCTTGCGGCCTGAAGATGCCTTAACTTCGGCGATGTCCAGAAGGAGAATTAGGCTACGGACTGGGATGACTTCTTTTCCAATACCGTCGGCTGGGATGACTCCAATTTTGAGCGATTGCCTGGCGGTCGTAGCCAGCGTCCGCAGAGGTCCACGAAACATCTTTGACCCTTGTGTTAAATGTCAGTCTGTTGTGAGGTAAAAAATTGCGACCTAGTTTCGGACGGTTCGGCCGGGGAAGGCACGTGATAAGCGCGTTGACGCGTCCATGTGATCTCAGGGTTTTTTTCTTTTTCCAGCCACATTGCTAGCCATCCTTATCAGACCCTTCTGAACATTTGTATGCTATGGATGAATGGATCGTTACTAAATGAACCTATGGGAGATTGAGCCGTATGATCTCGGAGCCTGCTAAGCGATCATGAAGAGATCGCGTCGGTCACAGGTCACGTCGCGTTTTTGTACACATTTATGGGGTCGCGTTCGTGTATTGTGCCACATCACTTGACGCTATCATGCTGCCCACTCCCAGCTCGTCGCCGGCGCAAACGTTGGAAGATTGCACCAACATATTGCCAAGTCCAATTCCATTCAAACTTCCTGTCTATCCCTTGACGCCGCCTGATGACAAAATTCTGAAGCGACGTTTGGCTTTTGACCACCTTGCCATAGCGGAGAAACGTATTCGCCTGGATCCACAAGATGAACGCATCAACACGCCGTCTTCAGAAGGTTTTTCGGACAGTGACAGTGATATAGAAATGGATGATTTGGCGGTTACAAGGATCAAATCTCGTCGGACGCTGCCCGTTGAAATAAACAAAAGCTGTCTTACGCGTCCAAATGTGAAAACGCGTCAATGCTTCAGTGCGTAGTCTCACCAATAGGAGCAAGTCATAAACGACCAAGCTGACAGGGAACGTGGTTAGTTTCCACGAGGCCAATTCTGAAATCCTTCGTCTCATCCCACAAGTCCGACGTCTTTAAATGTCAGTCTAATGACGCGAATGCATACTTAACCCCGCCATATGCATGCGCGTATACGCATGGTATATGCTCCTGATCAGTGCTTCCGCTTTGCGCTATGCTCACGCGGAACTCCAGATGCGAAAAGAGGCGGTAAACCTGTATTGGCAATCTCAACGGAACAGGGTTCGGTGCACATCCTCGACACGAGAAGAAGATCCGACTGGGATCCTGGTGAGTTCAACTACCATCTTGGTTGCCAACTCCTAACGATAGTCTATAAGAACCTCCCCGAACGACGCTACAGGTCCACAACAATGGCATATTCGATACTCAGTGGAGCATGGACGACACGAGACTGGCGACCTGCTCAGGAGATCAATCTTCGCGAATAACCTGCTCTCGGACCAATGACGCACTATACGTTCTCCGCGGTCACACCAGCACTGTGAAGTGCATTGCTTGGGACCCGAGCCATAGCGAACTGCTTAGCACGGGCGGTAGAGACGGGAGCCTTCTTCTATGGGACCTTCGAACGCCCGGTAAATCCAACGCAGAAGGCGTTGACGTATTGGACCCAGTGATGACCATTTCCGGAGTTCATGAAGACATTTGGCTGAAAGGGAAGCCCCGAGGCCGAAAGCGAAAGACCGCGCCGGTCCCCAGGAGCGTAACAAATTTGCTATATCCCGAAAATGGACCTTATGGACTAATCACTAGCGGTTCTTTTGACGGGTATGCTTTTATCAGTTTATGTCAACTCGGGATTGACGTTATCTGCAGGATCCTGCGATATTGGGATCTTCGTATGCCAACGACATCCCGAAAGTCGAAGATATCGAGGTCTAAGCTTCCGACCTTAAACTGTGTTTCATCTGTCGATCCAACAACGCTCCACAGCTCTCGTCGCCCGCGAGGAATTATCAGCTTGACGCAAGGAAGCGGACCAACAGCGGGACTTGTGTTCGGCCTAGGAGCAGATTCCCGGATTCATACATATGACTTGCCGTCGTTGACCATTCGACAAAACAGCCTGATGCACGGAAATATGCAGACCAACTCATTCTATATCGGCTTATCCCTATCTCCGTGCGGCCGTTGGCTGGCAAGCGGTGGCATGGGCGCGTGTGGTTCCACTTTCTTGTTTGATGTCAGCAACGTAGCGGGACTAGGGCGATTGGTGCGCGAACCCCAAGGGGTTGAGTTGTGCGGGCAAATGGGTGAAGTCGGGGCAGTGGACTGGGCACAAGACACTTTGGCTACTTGCGCTGACGATGGCACGGTCCGTATTTGGCGCCCAGACGTCGCAACGTATCGAGCCTGTATAGGTCAGCCAGAAGAAAAGAAGTGGGAATGGTGTTGGGCAATCAGCGACTGAAGAATAAATTACTGTAACTAGAGCACATCTCTAATGGGAAGACTTGCAAGCCGAAATTACAAGTGCTGATTGGGTATAGTAAATGTGAGTAGAAATGTCTACCGATGCCTGTAAATGCCCTACAAAGGCACTGAGACCAGACGGCGAGAAAGGACAGATAATTTACAGATGCAAAGTCCCTAGGGCATTGGAAGCGAGAGTGCGACGAGAAAGGATAGCGAAGAGCAGTGCTGCTGAAGGAATCACTCTATTTCTTCTGAATGGCATTTACCAGCCTAACGTGATAGTCCGCCTCAACTCACATTGAGCGAAAGAAAAAGGGGAGACTTACCAGTCTAGCCCTTCTTCCAATCCTTCTCCTTTCGTCGCACAACATCCACGAACGCTCCATGGTCTCGTTTTTTCCCCACCCGCGAGCCCGAGTTGTTCGCTAATTTCCTCCGGCTTCAAAGCGCTTTGCAGGTCTTGCTTGTTGCAGAACACAAGCAACGGAACACCCTTCAGCTCTTCTTCGGACAGCATCGTCAGTAATTCAGTTCTTGAAGTGCCCAGCCGCGCATGGTCCGAGGAATCTATAACGTAGATTATGGCCGATGTGTTAGGGAAATAACACCGCCAATACGGCCTGAGATGCTATATGTCAGCGCCCTTGTATATCAGAAATGTGGTGGAATCCACCTGATACTTGACTGGCCCCCAAGATCCCAAACCTGGAACTTGATATTTTTGTACTAGCAAGTCATTTCGACATTAGAACGAAAGCTCAGCGTTAATCAACGTGAAGCCCACTTGGACCGTCTCAACATTAAAGCCAATCGCTGTCGGAGAAATTTCAGGACTCGTGTTCTCGGACTAGCAAGTGAACATTTGCGTACTGGGGATTGTAGAAACGACCTCCCCAATCTGATGTGGATCAGCAGATGAGTTCAGCCTAGCCTTATTTGCGCACCTGCAGCCGGTACAGAATTGTGGTCTAGCAGAAAAGGTGCATTTTAGTCGGTTAATGGGAAAGTCAATTCGTGAGCTGTAGACGAACCTTTCCAGCCGAGTCCAAACCAAGCATGAGGATTCTTACGTCCTGATCTTTACTCCAGCGAACCAAGGAGGACAGGGAGTTGAAAAGCGTCGATAACGAGAGGCCCATAGTAGTAACAAACAGAGCGACTGTTGTGCCGGGCGCTTGGGGGAAGGAGGCTCAGATACTTAGCCAGTTACGCGTTCATGTGACAGGATATCCGTTCACGTGCCGATTTTTCGTCTGGTTTACTTACTATGACTACCCCCTCAGGCTCTCCTACCGTGTCTTCAGCCGAAACAAAATTCAGGAAAAGAAAACGGCCACACGATCAAGTAGATGAAAATGTCAAGGAATCGGCAATCGAATCCACAGAGATGACGGAAGCAAAAGAGAAAAAGAAAAAATTGAAAATAAAACCGACCATGTCTCAAGACCGGAACGGCGAACGAGCGCCAGATGCGAAGAATAACGTATTGAAAAGGAGGGGATAGAGGATAAGAAAAAAGAAAAGAAGAGCAGGTCGAAATCGTCAATATCTCAGGAGGCAACCGATATACTAGCCTCAAAGAAGCGAAGAAGAAAAGAGAAAACTTCAAAATCCGATGATACGTCGTCTAGATTTCCCAATCCAAATGAGTTGTCCACGCTCAGCGATCAGGCTCGCAAAGGTGTGTTATGAGGAAATTCAACATACCGTATCGAACAATTTAGAACATGCTCTACAGCTCTCAATTATGCATACGACCGCTTACATCTAAGACCAGACTGGAAGTTTAATAAAGCCCGACAGAACTGGTTGCTTAGGAATTTTTGGTCAGATAAGACGGCAAGTAACGACAGCTTGGCTCTGTAAGCGCTGCTGCTGATGACCGTGCTCTAGTTCAGATTCCCGATATCTTCGTACCCCTTGCAATCGCTTATCTCGTGGACATGAAGGGAAAAAGTCGCGAGGTAAGTGTTCGAAGATCTCTCGAATATCACGAATTATGGCTTTAATTTTTACCTCTGTCTTGCATTCAGAGCCTCATCGAACAGAGTCGCGAATTGCTTAAATCTTTGCCGTCCGAAATTTCACTCACGACCGGGAGTAGCCTAGCCAAGGCAACTTCTGCAGATGAACCTGCACCGTCATCGCAGACCGACGCGGAGATATCCCGGAACAACGCCCAACCGGCAACTGACAAGGTGTCGGAATCTCAGAAGAAGGCAGAGCGGGCCGAATTGGTATTGCAAGCGCTGAAGGTCCTATGTTGAGACAATGCAGGCTTGCCGTTGCAGACACGCTTTACATAGCGGAAGACCTGCAATCTAAAGGGTTATTATGTATTTGCCCATGTTTGTAATTCTGCATCATATCTTGTGCCTCAACTCCCTCGTTTCGTGACGATGCTCGAAGACGAACTGAAGGTAGTGGCTATATATGCCTTAACGACTTTGCTTTCTGCAGGAGATTGTCCTTTCCTATCACATCCAATGACCTCTTAACTCAAATCGTCACTGTCAAGCTTCCCAATGGCCTTCTCCCCAATGGCTCCAGGACGAGGTTCCGGCTCACAGATGCATCACAGTTCTCCGCGACTCTTGAAAGGCTTGCCAGTACATGGGATCAAGGAACAATATCACTCTTACGCCAGAATGATGAATGGGTCGTTCTTGACATTGTGTTCGATGCGATGGGCACAGAAGCTGAAAGCAGCTGCCCTCAAGTTTCGCACAAGAGAAAGCGGGTCATTGATGAGGATGCGGACTCTGCCGCGGGAGATGAAGGAAGCGATATTTTTGACGATTCAGCAATGTCTAAGCCGACAACGCTCAGCACTCTGTCCAAGGATCTGAGAGAGGCATATACGTTACTCCAGCAAGGGACTGCCCGCGGCCGCCTCCTCGCTGAGCAGGTACTCTATCAATTCAACTCATGCTACAAGAGAAAGCTTATCGTATTCACAGTTTCGCTCTACGGAAGGAAAATTTGAACCTATATGCAGCCATGTCACCAAGGACGAATGTATGAAGGCCCGCAGAGAAGAAACAGGATCACCATCCGCTTCCATCTGTGATCGTGTGCATTTCCGGCCTCTTATAAGGCCTCACACTGACGTTACGCTTGGACACTGCTCATACCTTAATACATGTTACTCTGAACCGACGTACGCTCAATCGCCTTCAATACCTCCATTTCCGGGATCCCTATATAGCTATGGACAACCTCAACCGAATATTAGGGGTCCTGTTTCATTGCCATCTGGTTTGGGAGCTGGTGGTCGAGGAAAAGAAAAAGCGCCTTGTCGTTACTTGCATTATGAAGTTGACTGGGATTCGAGCGACAATGATGCCTTCCGACACAACGACGAGCAAATTCCTATCAGAAAGAATCCACATAAGTTGGGACTAGGACTCGGTCCGTCTGGCCAGGAGCTAAAAATCGTGAGGTGCTTTTCGTCTTTCCCATTGTTTCTTCACTGAAATAAGTGGATGTCCTGGAGCTCCCCCCGCAGTGGATAAATTGTGATCTACGTCGGTTCGATTATTCGGTGCTTGGCAAGTTCCACGTCATCATGGCTGATCCACCATGGGATATCCATATGAGTGTAAGGCAATACAGTCCTTTTCAGTACGTCCCTGATTTCGAACATCTGGACAGTTGCCATATGGAACCATGACCGACGATGAGATGAGAGCAATGCCCATTCCGGAGCTTCAAGATGAGGGTCTGCTGTTTTTATGGGTGACTGGTCGAGCAATGGAGGTTGGACGTGAATGCCTTCGTGTATGGGGTTACACTCGGGTAGACGAGGTAGTCTGGATCAAGACTAACCAGGTGAGCTGAAGTTTCCATTCATTTTTTCAGCGAAATTGGCTCACCGTCTAATTTGCAGCTGCAACGTGTTATACGCACTGGACGAACCGGCCATTGGCTCAATCATACGAAAGAACATATGCTCGTCGGTGTAAAAACTGTTACGGATGAAAATGGCCTTTTGAAATTTCCGTCGTGGGTGAATCGAGGATTGGACACGGATGTCATCGTCTCGGAAGTGCGTGAAACGAGCAGGAAGCCCGACGAGGTGTACGGTATGATTGAAAGGATGTGTCCCGGAGGTAGAAAGGTTGAAATATTTGGGCGGAAGCACAACACACGACCTGGGTTAGTTGTTAGATTTCTTGTCCGCTTCAGCCTGACACCATTCAATCCACTACAGATGGCTGACTCTAGGAAATCAGCTCGTCACAGACCAGATATACGAGGAGGATCTGGCCAAGAGGATTAAAGAAAGGTTTGTCCTAGCCGGAACCCCCCGGACTACGAACTTTCTTGACCATGAATGACAGGTATCCCGAGAGAACAATTAATATTCCATCCTCAAATGGACATCAGTGCTAGGTACCTATAATGACGCATCTAACTGTACATCTATATCCGAACCCACGTCCAACATGTAGCATGTCCGAATCAAAATAATGTAAGAGAAGCAATACAACAGAATCACCCATCTGCGTCAATAGACATGCTCTGGGTATAAGGTATTATGAACGGTCAAGTTCTTTGAGCAGGAGTTCGTTCACAGCCTTCGAATTATCTAGATAAACTAAAGAGGGGTTAAACAATATGCTCAAAGGCAAAAGCAGAATATATACCATGATGACCAGCGTGGGGAACGATGTACATGCGGCCTTTGCCATTCCCAGCTTGTCGCAACTTCTCTACGGAGTCATGACCGCCTTGAGGGTCCATCCAATCATGCTCACCGTCTGATAGAATTCAACTTTAGGTCTCAACCGACGAAAGACTGACATCGTGTCACTTACAGACAAAGGTAACAGGGATCTTCAAAGCCGATATACGGTCGACGAGAGGCATGCGTGCATGGACGCCAGGAGCGAGGATGTGCGCTGTCATGGTCTGTCAGCGCATTGAACGGAATGAATGAGGAATGAGGATGCTGAGGACGGCATACATATACAATATTCGCCAGACCCTTTGGCAAGTGTGATGTTCATAATATATTCGTGCAAGTCTCGCGTATCTTCATCGGGTAATCCCATGAACCTACGAGAGGAATACTGCAAGGACATGTGCAATGAGCGAGATACTTCGGTCAAAAGCGAATTTTAGGATGAACCTTGCCAATAAGCATAGGGCTCCAAAAGAGCGTCGATCGGACGACTTGAAATGGACTCCATCCTTCTTCCCATAGATATGTGAAAATTCTTCTAGTCCGACTTTCCTGCCTCTTTTCTACCTGCTGTTCCGCCCTGATTTCTTCGAGTCTAGCCTCGTCTGCGACCTCGGCGGACCCATTACTCGTCGTATCACGGCTGTCGGTCAGTTCCCGCGAGGGAGTAGTGAGATTGGGATCGCGCGGTATGCCGGCTGGCGAGAGTAGGATTAATTTGTTGACTCTCGTCGGATACTTTAGCGCGTAAACGACGCTGAAGTAAGCCCCTAGAGAATGGCCAACGAGGGTCATCTTCTCCAGATCCATCTTTCTTCGCCACTCTTCAAGAGAGTCGACGAAGAAAGACTCCGCCTCACTGACGCGGCCAGGAATATCTTCACGTTTCGCTTTGACATCGAAAGGTACGCGGGCAGAGCGGCCCATACCCAGCCAGTCGACTGCATATACGGAAGATCTACGTCTATCCGCCCATCGAGCCAGAGCTGGAAAATTCTGATAGAAAAATCCAGACCTGCACCATATCCGTGTAGGACTACAGCAGGTGAGGGACCGACGGGGGACTGAGTGCTTGGCTTGATGGAAAGGGTGTTAAGAAAACGTTTAGGGCTGTCCAGGTTGACTTTGAAGGTCTCCCCGACTACTGTGCTCGTGGGGTCGAGGGTCGAGGAATGAGTCCGTGGTTTGAAGAATGGAAGCCGTCTAGAAGCATGAATCATTGGAGTCATCGCATAGCATGATGAATGATGTAAGACGCACCTCAGGAGACGTTCTTCACTGATTGCGCTCTGCTTTTCTCCTGCACCCCACCTGCGTAAGAGTCAGTATTTGCCGGAGCACGTCGAAAGAAGGACAACACACCAACTCCGCATGCTCGCAGTAAACGCCGAAGGAATTTCCCTCGCAGGAGGCAACGGTTCGAGCACCTTGGCGTCCATTACGGCAAATCTATGCTTGCGCAAGGCAATAGGTAGCCTAAGAAACCTGAGAGACCTAGAAGACGTGATGGTGACAGACTTTATAGAGCGATGCGTGCTCAGCTGCGCTCTGAGATGAAAGAAGCGTGTGGCGGCTACAGCATGAGATTGCCTCGCCTTAATGTACAGACGGTGTAATGGCGTACCGATGCCGATTCAGCCGAGAGGATGGCGTAAGTGGGTGTCTTAGTAAGCAGCTAGATTAGGGAGGTGCACAGACCAACTCACGTGCTGTGACACTTAGCTCCCCTCCACATCGAACCAAGTCTTTCTAATCCACAACAGCCATGTACAACGGCATTGGTCTCACAACTCCTCGTGGAAGGTTCGAATTGCCTTTGATTATACATTTTTTGCATCTCTCATTAAATCTTTGCTTTTTTTCTCACAGCGGAACGAATGGATATGTCATTCGAAATCTTTCTGCACTAAGGTCCTACCAGACGCCTCAAGAACGTGCTAGTGCTTGGGATATCGCCCCACCCAAACACAGAGAGCCTGATGGGGCCATTCTGGAACACGAACGTAAACGAAAAGTCGAAGTGAAATGTCTGGAATTACAACTGGAGTTGGAGGATCAAGGGTAAGTAGCTTATTGTTGTTTCCTGACTGTTCCCGCAATATCTCACCTCTGCCTAATAGCATTGACGAAGAAAGGATAACTGAACAAGTCAGCGCCCTTCGAGAAAAGCTATTGGCAAACCTAGCAGCTCTTGCGCCCTCTGCCAAAAATCTCAAGCCGTCTGATACTCATGGCATTGCAGTTGCTAAAAAAGAGGAATTGAACCGGATGGCACGCGCATTGGGAACTCGCATTGATTATCAAGAAGGAGATGCTTTCGACCGAGAAAAGCAGGAGGAACTTAAAATTCAGAAGCAGGCGGAACGCACGGAGAGATTGCGACAGAAACAAGAGGAGCAGGCGAAGTTTGCAGAGCAAAAGGCCAAATGGGAAGCTGAGAGGCGGGAAAGAGACAGGTTGAGGCGCAGAGAAGAAGACCGCCAAAGACGAGAGAGAGAAGAGCGAGATCCGAAGAGGAAGGACCATATGCCGCCACCTCCCGCTCCCAATCGGTTGGGCGGGTCTAGGCAGGACCGTGACGGGAATCATACTCGTCGCGAAAGAGATTACCACGGAGGCGACAATCGGCGGAGCAGAAGTCCTGACGGCCGTCATACATCGAGGAGAGATTTTCGGGATCATCGCATGCGTTCGCTGTCACCGCCTGCGCCTAAGCGCCGTGGACGCGATTCTCGTTCAAGATCTCGGTCTCCAGGCTCCCATTCACCCAATCATGTTCGACGTCGTCCCAGTCCGCCTCGTCGAGACCGTTCCCCCATTTCCCCTAGTTATCGAAGACACGATCGGTCAATCTCCCCGCCTCGCAAACAGCGTCGGTCTGGCAGCCCGGACGATCGCGCTCGCCGTAAATCGAGTCGTTCTCCAATGCAAAGGCCAATGTCACCACCTCCCATTTGCCAGGGACGCTCTCGAAGTCGTTCCGAGTCTCCCGCACCTCCCGCTAAAGAAGACCTTCGTAGATCTCCAAGTCCCAGTAGATCTAGGGGCAGATCAATGTCGACTGGTTCATCCATGTCCGTCAGCTCGCATTCTGACAGAAGTTCAAGCCGCGAATAGACCCACTCGATTCATTGCTGTCAAAACGTTTGTATCTCTGCCTGTAGATCACATCGTGCTGGTCTTATTGTAGTTAGTCTTTTATGCCAATCTCGTGTCCACGTTTATCCTCGACTCTGTCGTATGTAGTAGTGTAGCGTCATTTTTGCCAATCGGTCTTCAACAGCATATGCACTTTAAGTTTAGCGCCTCTCCACAGGCTTGAGGCTGAAGCAGTAGGTGCTCTGCAAGCTCAGGTACAGCTTCGCGTGAGTCATTAAAACGGTTTTGCCTCAAATACGAGATGAAATGGTCTGTGTGAACCATATCCTCCTTTCCTGCTTCGTTTATACGGTGCCATCCTTTGTTTCCGTTTCTGAGCATGAAAAGCGTACGGACATTGTTGACTTCACGGACCAGCATGTTGCCCAGGAGAGGGCTTCGCTCCATCCATGCCCCGGTCTGTCATTGAAATATGTCAACGCTTTCATCTCAAAGCTAACCTTCCCTCCGTGTCATAGGCAAACGTCCGAGTTCTCCCCAGCCAGCCCTCGACGCGATACCGAGCCGTGACTCACACTCCTGTCAAGTCGGAACAGACACTGAATACGTTGTCCCGCGCATCGGAGTACCTGCTACCGGTTTATGCACGACCCGACTTTGTGTTGTCCCATGGAAAAGGCTCTTTTGTCTGGGACACGGACGGCCGCAAATACCTGGATTTAGTGCAGGCATCGCCGTCAACGCATTGGGGCATGCTGATGAAGGTGTCACAAAGGCACGTAGACTGCATTCTATCCATCATAGCGTGAAAAAAATTCATCCGTATCCAACAGTGTATTGCAGAACAAGCAGGGAAGCTTCTGCACACCAGCAACGTGTATCATCACGAATGGGCCAGCAAGCTGGCTGAACTTTTAGTCAAATTGACCAAAAAAGAAGGCGGCTTGGGTTTCTCTTCCACCGGACCATCAGCTCTGCCGGTGGTGCAAAGGTGTTCTTTTCCAACTCAGGCACTGAAGCAAATGAGGGTGCACTCAAGGTAGCGAGGAAGGTTGGGAAGGACCGCTGGGCAGGCGAAAAGCCTGGTCGGACCTGGGACTCGGCCGACTGTCACAAAACACGGATCGCATGCTTCGAAGGATCCTTCCACGGAAGGAGCATGGGTGCTCTGAGCGTCACGACCAACCCAAAATACCAAATGCCGTTCGCGCCGCTGCTACCGGGCGTTGATGTCGGAAAGCTAAACGATTTCGAAGGCCTGGAACGATTGGTCCGCGAGGATACGTGCACCGTGATCGTCGAGCCTATTCAAGGCGAAGGCGGAATCAATGTTGCGGACATCGAATGGCTGAGAGCCCTAAGAAAACGGTGCGATGAAGTAGGAGCTGTGCTGATCTTTGATGAAATCCAGGTAAGAATGACTGCTCCTTCCAGCTCATGACGTCTGACACGTTAGATTCGCAGTGTGGACTCTACCGGACGGGGAGGCTATGGGCACATTCTGACTTTCCCGTAGATTGCCATCCGGACATCGTGACGATGGCTAAGCCTCTTGCAAATGGCTATCCCATCGGCGCGGTGTTGATCAAAGATGAGATCGCAGCAACCATGACTGCAGGTAATCCGCTGCGCGTTGCACTGTGGAGACGGGACTGAATACTGCGATTGCTTTTAGGGACTCATGGTACGACTTTCGGAGGATCTCCATTGGCATGTGCAGTTGGACATCATGTTCTGTCTCGGCTAGCGGCCCCCGCAACAGCATCGCAGGTCATGGAGACGAGTTCTTATTTGATAAAAAGACTCAGTCAGCTGCCGAAATGGTTCCCGAATATTCTGCAGGATGGCATCCGTGGCCGTGGTTTGATTTTGGGGCTCGGATTTCAAAACGCGGACCATCCTGGCAAGCTAGTGAGCCTTGCTCGGGAGCGCGGATTGTTCATTCTTACTGCTGGCAAGACCGTGGTACGTCTGGTGCCAAGTTTGAACATCGGAATGGAAGAAGTGGATCTAGCCGTGGATATAATAGAAAGTTGCCTTGCCGAAATTTAGAACGGGTTTGTATGTAGATGCACATCATTGGCCCGATCGGCATGGACACTACGCCGAGTTTGTCAGTTTACATGTGACTAATTTGAACGTTCTGATTGGCTGGACAAAATCTCTACAAATTTACAAATTCCTTGCGCCGGTTACATCCAACCATACATACCCGTCTTGTTCCTCCCCTCGTAGCATGGACAAGCTCTCGTCTTTGACTCGCTTCAAAGCGTCCTGCCCGTTCTTGGGTAGGACGAAGACGTCGACTTTGCGCAACTTGTGCACATCATCGTCTCCCAGATACCCGTCGCTGTCTCTCCTTACGGAACGGGCGACGAAATGCCCAGTCATGGGCCCGGCCCTCAACGTCCGTTCCAAGGAAATTGCAGCAGGCTACGCTAGCGTAGCCGCCAATGGGGACGTCGAAAAGATCCACAAGGACCGTGGGGTCGTCCCTCCTCCCGGTGCAACTATCGATATGTGCCCCCATGCATCCGCCGCTCGTGCGGCCGCCCGGATGGCACAGGATCTGGCTACCGCGGCTAAATTGAAGAACGAGGCCAAGCCGGCGGGCCACCCCAAGGTGGCAATGGACGCCTCCGCAGCCGGATGTCCCTTCCACCAGAAGGCTACGGGCGAGTCCGTGCAGCCGAAGGTCCATTCATTGGCCAAAGCTCCCGCTGCTGGCTCGTTCAACTACGAGGCCTTTTATATGGCAGAGTTAGATAAGAAGCATAAGGACAAATCCTACCGCTATTTCAACAACATCAATCGCCTTGCAGCGAGGTTCCCCGTTGCCCATACCGCCAATGTCAGAGATGAAGTCGAAGTATGGTGTGCCAACGACTACCTCGGTATGGGGAACAATCCCGTTGTCTTAGAGACGATGCAGTATGTCTTCAGACATTTCCATGTAACTCTTGTGGGTGCTTATGTTTTTACCGTTTTTGACAGTCGTGCACTTGATAAATATGGTCATGGTGCTGGCGGTACCCGTAACATCGCTGGCAACGGTGCGATGCACCTTGGACTCGAGCAAGAGCTTGCGACGCTCCACCGCAAGCCGGCTGCTCTGGTCTTTTCCTCGTGCTATGTCGCAAACGACGCCACGCTCACTACTCTTGGATCAAAGTTGCCTGGATGCGTATTCTTCTCCGACAGCATGAATCATGCTTCAATGATACAAGGTATCAAGCACTCGGGCGCGAAGAAAGTCATATTCAAGCACAATGACCTGGAAGACCTCGAAACGAAGCTCAAGGCTTACCCCAAAGAAATCCCTAAAATTATCGCATTTGAGAGCGTCTACTCCATGTGCGGTAGCATCGGTCCCATCAAAGAAATTTGCGATCTGGCCGAACAATACGGGGCGCTGACTTTCCTGGACGAGGTACATCTTACTCTTCGTTTCTTTTTCACTTACGTCAATCGGACTCTCCCAGGTTCACGCGGTTGGTCTTTACGGGCCCAGAGGTGCCGGCGTAGCAGAACACCTGGACTACGACGCTCACAAGGCAGCCGGGGAGAGTCCTCATCCCATCCCGGGCTCTGTCATGGATCGCGTGGACATTATTACGGGTACGTTGGTGATTGAAATGATGATGAAATTGTTTCTAATTCATATTTCAGGTACTCTTGGAAAGGCTTACGGCGCTGTTGGTGGTTACATTGCTGGCTCAGACGACTTTGTGGATATGATTAGATCTTACGCTGCTGGTTTCATCTTCACAACCTCCCTTCCTCCCGTAACGGTCGCCGGCGCGCAGGCCAGCATTGCATACCAGAAGGCATACGTAGGCGACCGGCAACTGAAGCAAGTCAATATTCGTGAAGTCAAGCGCCGTTTTGCCGAACTCGATATTCCGGTCGTGTAAGTCGGCCCGCCTTGGTCGTCCATATATATCTGGTTTAACTCAAATACTGCAGTCCTGGTCCTTCTCACATCATCCCAGTGCTTGTTGGTGACGCTGCTCTTGCTAAAGCTGCCTCGGATAAATTGCTTTTGGAGCACAACATCTACGTGCAGTCGATCAATTACCCAACCGTAGCGGTTGGCGAAGAGCGGCTCAGGATCACGGTTACTCCCAGGCATACCAAGGAACAGATCGACGGCCTTATTAGCGCTGTTGACCAAGTGTTTACAGATTTGAACATCAATCGGTTGGAGGAATGGAAGAAACTCGGTGGTCGCGCCGGTGTCGGGCATCCTAATCAGGTCGAAGAAAAGCCCATTTGGACGGATGAACAACTCGGACTTGCCGATGGCACGGCTCCTGAAACCTTGAGGGATGGACAGACCTCTTATGTCGACGCAAAGGCTGTGGCATTCTCTCGGGCCAGGTTCAATACCCTTTTGGGCAAGGTGGAAGCACCGCTTAAGCATACGAAGGATGCCAGCTGGGCGTCTTTGAAGCTCAGGGCGGGAAGTGGCTCATCCTCTCTTCTGTCACTGGTGGAGAGGATACGAACATTTCTACCAACCACGCTGTGGCTGCTTCCGCTTGATTGGTCGAGTTGAAATGATCTAGAGTGTCGGAATGCTTTGTTACTGATCTGCCTCGTTTGTTCCGTGAAACCTTCTTCTGCTTTAATTAGTCGCTCGTTTGTACGTGGCAGATATCGTTGGGAATATAGTTTGCAATCTTGAACACTGGTGGTTTTTGAGGATTGACCGTTCCCTTCATATGCCGTTTCCTCCGCTCATCAGCCGACAGACACGGTCACGGCCTATACTTATTTTTAAAAGGTGTACGTGCACTCTTCTTCTAAACTTTCAACCACCTCCATTGACCACTTGTCACAGTCTGGATAGATTATAGGAATCCACCGATGGTGATTTACATCTCTTCGCTATAGGACGCGTCAAGGTGATGCTCCTCTCGATGTGATACGTAGCACAACGTTGACTTGTAGTCTTGCTTCCAAACAAAATCCTCATGCCCTCCACCTCGCTCGCCTGACCCAGAAAGTAAATCTTCGCACAAATTCGCGATGTCAGCCAGTCTGCCAAGGATCACTATTTGATGTGTGAGAACCACTAAGAAAGCCAAGGTCGCTTGGAACGCCGCCCAGCACCGGAGTATCCGGTAATGTATGTAATAACAACCCGCTCACCTCGTTCGGGCCCTACGACGATTTCACAGGTAGAGTGACGATTTGCCGCCGGTCCCACGCATGCCTGAGCATGGAATGATTGTGGCGCATTGTGCAGAAGCCACATTTCAATTGATGCCTTGACTCGATCATCACACGTTGAAAGTCTATACAATGCAAAACCGAGGTTGCGCCCGGCGGAACAAACGGGTTTGCGATATCATACCAGAGACACGAGGAGATCGTTGCAAACGCTCCTTCGCCCGGTGTACCGAATCTCTATAGGAAATCGGGTAACTGCAGCCAAGGGACTCTGTGTTTTATCCTCCCGAACGCCTCTGCTTTCGCCTTTGGGCTCTCTTGGGTTCGATTTTCGAGGAACATGCTGTGCCGTCACCCGACTCGTTCTACATGAACCACCAGCAGCTGATGTGCAGTGAGTTCTGAATACTCTCCTGCTAGACCGGTCCCTTGACCGTGTTCGCCGTAGCGCGTGAGATCTCATTGCATACCAATTCTAAGAAACGATAAGCTGCGAATTTGGTTGACACGTCTCGTGATCATTTCAGTCAATGAAGCTGGAAAATCAGGGAAACTCATGATATCGATGTGGAGGGAAGAAGGATATCCAATCCCCCGCTACCAAAGCTGCAAGACCTTTTGAACTGTCGTTCGAGACTCGACGGGAGCGTCTGGCAAGTGACAATAATTTCGTCGTCGTTCAGTCGACTTTGCTGCCTCGGTTTCGTCGAGCAAGGGTGGGAATTATTCGAGTAGGTCAAGGAAGTTTGGAACTCTGTACGTTGATCAAAAACCAGAAAATCCTACACGCTCTTTCCCGAGATTTGCTCGTTTCGTCATCTGTCAAGACCATTTTTGTAACGGATTGCTGCAGGCAACACTCGTGAATGAATTACAGGAAGATAATCGCTGGATCGTCGTTCTGTGGGGCATCGACGCCTCCACGCCTTGTCCAACATGCAATATAAAACAAGCAAGTTGTGGAGGATACCCTCTGCCTTCAGTATTCCCTCAGACTGCCCCAGATGTCTCAAGTAGAAGATCCCGCCACTTTTTGGTTTGAACAATCAGATTATATCTCTACGCATCTAGCGGCCATTGGCTATGGTGAGTTTGGCTCGGTCTGCATGGTAGCATTTGTCTGGATTGATGGCAATGACAGGCCTCCAGCTTGCTGTCTTCTCTGTGGTGACATACTTCATCATAGAAAAGCGTCATTCGACGAAAAAATGGGCCGGTTGGCTGTTTGTCAACAGCATGCTCTTTGTATTGGGAACCATCAGTCTTGCCTGCGTTGTGCATTTCAACCAATGCGCGTGGATCAATGAGCGCGACTATCCGGGTGGTCCTTTTGCATTCATGCTTCAACAACAGACTCGCCCTATCTTGATTCTCGGGAACTCCGCTTCGATCACTGCGTCTTTCGTAGCAAATGGGCTGCTGGTATGTGTGCATTCGGCATGAGACGATCGAGGTGCTTACCGGTTGCTTCTTGACCAGCTTTACCGAGTGATAGTCCTCTGGGATTTCGTCTGGTACATCATTATGGTCCCCGTCTTCCTTTATACCGCTGGCATCGGTGCGAACCTTGTTATGCAAACGTGATGTGTTTCCTGAATGATGCCTTGCAACAGTGCTAGCTATTCTGACAGTCGTCCAAATCGCCGTGCCTAGCATCCCGTTTGCATTCAATTTATCCATGCCCGTGTGGATCATCTTAATGGGCATCAACATCCTGCTCTCCGCCATGATCGCGATTCGGATTTTGTACATGCAACGCTCAATCCGTAACTCGCTCGGTGGTCAATATGCAAAGCAATACACGAATATTGCATCCTTGGTGATCGAGACAGCTCTTCCTTTTGCGATCATCTCTATCATCCTTCTCGTTCTTTTCGGAGGGAGAAATACAGCCCAAAACCTATTTATTCCGCTGCTCGTCCAAGTGGAGGTCAGTCATGGGGTCTTCTTGCCTTGAGTGTCCGATTCTTATCCTGAAACAGTGCATCGCTCCTCAATTGATCATCCTGCGCGTCATCCTAGGTCGCATATGGTCAAGCAAGCGTCTATCACCGCCTGTGTCTCAGCCTCTGAGGTTTGCGCCCAGGCAACCTTCAGGCTGGGCACCGCCGAAGCTCACGCATGGCAACACTTCTGCCTCAAGCTCAGATATTCATACCGAATTTACTATGTCTAAAGAGGAGGTTTAAACAAATTCAACTCTTCACTTGTTGCTCACCTCATCCGCGCTGCATAAAATCTCGTGCACATTCTTTATGTATATCTTTTAGAGATATCATTGGGAGGAATCCTACGCAATGGACTAAATGTGGAGTGAAACCTTTTCAATGCCTGGACACGAATATGTAGTCATTGAGAAGAAATTCGGGGCACCAAGAGCACCAAGGAAGACGCTCCAGGATGTCATTCGATAATAGTTGGTTTGACCCAAAGCGGTTAGGTTCAGGCATCCCGTGATGGGCGTTTGGCAGTGGAGGCAGGATCTCGAATTCGGGCTGGTATTCAAGTGGGCAAGATGACAATGTTTGGGTTGTCTTGACATTCGGATATCGCTTCGTCTCTGCGCTCCTGCGGGCCCTCTATTGCGTTCATAGAGTCCACTACCATCGACAGGACGAAATATTTGCCCGTATTTCATCGTCACAAGCCGTTCATATCTGAAATTCATGGGTGACTCTTGACAGGTCGTCTGAGCAGTTCTGGTATGCAGGCCGCCGATGAGAGGTCCGCTGAATTACTTGGCTCGCCTCAGGAGCCAGCAAAAAAACTCGTGCCAACAAGGAATGTATGATTTTGTTTTGCAGTCAACACGAACAGAATGAGTAACCAATAAACCCGAGGCAGTATATTAACGACGTACTAACCAAGTCTGCAAATAAGCTAAGTAATTCACTCAAGATCATCGACAGATAAATGGCGAGTAGTGGGAGGAAAAGTGGCAAATAATATCAACCATCATCCAATTTTTGTATCCGCGCATTCAAGTCACTGAGCTGGCGCTGCATCTGCGTCATTTCTTTGTTGAATGCTTCTCGCAAACGTCTCATGGTGTTCCCCATGGCTCTTGTCTCGTCCAAGAGTTGTGATCGGAGGCCGCCCGCGCCTTTCTCGGTACGGCGTTTCTTTACGGTGCGATCAGGAACAGTTTCTCTTTCGTCCTCATCGAGTACGAATTCGCCCTCTTCATGTCGGTCTGCTTTTTCGGCGGCGAGAGAAGCTTTACGCTTCGGTCTCGACGCTTTGAATGACTCGGTCGTATCCGAGTCGGCTCTCTCGTGGTTCTGTCGGGGGTAGGCTACCAGAAGAGAGAAGGGATCAGATGATGTGTTAAGAAAAAGTCGTAACAACAACTCGCACCTGACTGCTTGGTTAGAGGCTTGCCAAGATTAGAACACTTGGAATGGGCATCTTTGCAGGTATTGCACCGGGAACCAGCAATTCCCGTACACGTCCTATTCAAACGGACACACCGATCACATGGTTGAGACGGGTAGATGGCCGACATCTTTGGAGGGAGACAATGAATATGTCGGACACGGCTTGCGAAGGAACGTACTGTGTATCCCGGCGGGGGCTCGATGACAGGCTCAGACTCAGTGTCTTCATCGCCATCAATCCCGACTTGTTCTTCTACCCGCGTCTCTTCGCGTTCGCTCGATTCGTCTTCCTCCTGTTCCGATTTACTGTTTTCCTGAAACGCTTGGTCCATGATGTGGGCCAATTTCTGGACCTCGGGAGGCTGAATGTCGTCCGGAGCATCGTCCGGCGTCAAGGGTCGCGAGTTTGGCATGATTTCTGGCTGCCAAACGTTGAACGAGAAAGGCTAAAAAGAAGGCGAGCGCTACATGCAGCTGACACGGTGGCCAGCGCGTACTACTTAGCTCTGTGCAGCTTGTTTGCGCAGATCACAAGATTTGACCAAACAACGTCACTGCACAGCTTCAATGTCTTCACTCTCTCGACGCGCACTCAGCAATACCTACCAGCTGCATCGTTTGAACAGGCAGGCATGTAGTCCTGTAGTTACGCTCGGGTTTCAGCAAATGCGTGCCGTACGCACGAAACGAGGCAAGAGCATCTATGCGGACCCACTGAGAAGGGACGAACGCCTGCTCAAGGTACATCTCCTGTGTCGCCGCCACTTCTCAAGCAGTTCAATCAGGCAGTTGATCAACTTTAGACTTTGGAAGCCCGTATGGTGCAGGCTCAGGCACGGCTAAAGAGGGAAGAAGAAGCTGCAGCCCTTATGAAGAAACAAAATTACCGCGGTCAAGACCAAGACGAAAATGACATGTCTCGAGAGTAAATCTGGATTTCTTTATTGATGTATCTCCATTTATTGTCTGCTTCAGATCATAACATCTACTTCTGGGAGAAAGTGCTGACAAGCGCGGACCGTGCCCAGTTGAAAGCCCATAACATCCACTCATGTGCGCTGCACATTTTGCTACTTTCATTTTTCGCCCTGACACGCGCCAATGCAAAGTGGACGATATATACGATGTATATGAACAAGCACAGACTGTGATGTCTAAACCACCTCACCCAAAGCTTGAGAACTTGGAACCTCGACTTCGACTCGCTTATGAAATGTACGAGAGCTTGCCAACAAAGTTGTCTCAGGCAGCTCGTGCTCAAGCCAAGTCCCCATTTTCGAGCTGGTTCTAGGCATGAGCATTCGCGGTGCAACAAGTACAGTATGTGTTTTAGCCAGTGATGCACTGTTAGTTGTTAGTCTTCAAAAACCTCCTCTTCTTCGTTCCAACCCAGGTCTCGTGAGCAATTCCCAGCTGCAAAAGCATCATACCAAGCGTGTTCTTATTCTTGTCCTCCTCATCGTTGCTTCCTGTACTTGTCTATCATGTCGCTCTATGTTCGGCGATTCCGCATCTGCACCGGCCCAACCCCAGCTGTCCTGGCGAGACGTTGAGACAGCTCCTTCCTGAGCTCGTTCTTTGACCAATTCCCACAGCTGCCAGGCAGCTTCCCGACCAGCGAGAGTCCAAGTTTGAACGAGTTTCTGAAGAACCTGTTCTTCACCTTCGTGGCTAATTTTCAAGGCTCGCTTCAGAACTTGAACCCTGCGCTCTAAAGCCTGGATATTCGGCGTCAAGCGAACCCTCGGAATGTTCTGGGCTGTATCCCGCAGAGGACACTTGTATTGAGCAGCCGCTCGCTTCGTGCGGAATTTTTGAGCATTCTTTGGTTCGGCTTTGACTTCGTCTAATTTTTCAGAAGTTTCGGCGTATCGTCACAAGCCGCTGACTTCTTGCTGGGTGGTCTTTCGGCTAGGGTTATGGCGGGCGGGCGGAACGGCTTCTTTAGTTTCTCCAGCTGTATCGCCTGAGATGCCAGAGTCGCACGCTTTGTATTTGGCACAGTATCGCGCGGCGAACTACGATCTGACTGAATCAGAATCGGGTTTTGGCACCCGTGAGGTTCAGGCGTATGTTGCCCTGTAGTAATCAATGTTTCGACAGGCTCCTCTACACCTTCATGTTTGCGTTTCTGTGGAATGACGTGACCATCTTGCAAGTGGCATTCCTGTCGGTAGTCAGTGAAGCAGAAGGAGGGTAGGGCGGATTTATGCCACCAATTGGTTCGATTGGGATTCTGAAGCGTCGCGCTCAGGCGCCACGTCCAGTTGAGGTCGGCTTGAGGAATATGTCTCTTCGTGATTGCATTTACCGATGGGCCCGGCGCCCTGCCGACAGTTATTCGCATGTCCGCATTCTTTCAACACTCTCTCGACCTGTTGCTGATCTGCGGAGTCCGAAACGCCTATATTTTCGGCTGGAGGCGACGTCCATTGCAATGTTTGAATGCGTATGTCTGCGGGAGAAATGTGGACCGGACTGTCGTGACCAGCAACGATCTAAAAAGTAGAAAGCATAGGCAGGATCAGCTATCAAGAAATCCGATGCACATGTACCGACTGTTCTTGAATTCGCGCCGATTCGCTTGTCGAGTACGGTGAGCTGGAAGGGGTTGAAGATTGCTCTCGTTCACCGTTACTGGTAAAGAGCGCAGCGTCGGACGAGAGGACAGGAGAGGAAGAAACTTCCGGCACGGGACTGGAAGAGGGAGGGAATAAAACAGGCTCGGAAGCTACATCATCAGAAGGAGAACTGGAAGGAGCGCATATCAAGTCCAAGTCAGTGTCGAGATGGCTTGTGTCAGATTCGCAGATGGCCAGGGTGGGAGATGAAGTTGGAGTAGTGGTAATACGAGCCTCCTCCAGGTCGTCGAGTCGCTGCATAGACGAACATGGATTAGAGATGACTTTTTAAGCGAAATCCGTACCGACCTTTAACTCGTCGGAAACGACGACCGAGTCCTCCCTTGCGCCGGGCTCCTCAGACACGATTGCAAGCTCTGTGAGGGCCATAACTCTGGCTATATGCGCGCCTGGTGTGAAAAGAAACCTGAATCGTTCATGTGACCGCGTCTTGCAAATACTCTAGGGCTCTCATCGAGGTCGCGTGCCAAAAGCCTGGGGACGAAAAACCATGTTATATCACAGCGGACAACACACATTACATTTGAACTATCTTCGACTGGGTTGGGCTTTCACCCGTGGATCACCGCGTTCACTGCGTTTTCTCAACTTTTCCTGTCTTTTGCTCAGCGCCTCTTTTTCTGGTGCGGCATCAGAAGGTGCCCCCGAAGAGCCGAAAAGCATGGGTGAGACAAGAGACGTCCAGAGTTTTCCAACCGCATATAAAGGAATCTAGGAACATCTCGACTCAATCGTCTGCCAAGGATTGGTTACCATGACTTACCACCATATATAACCACCAGAACCAGTCACCCAGTATCCCGCTTCCGACTTGACAAGCCCCTAAATCTGCTTTCAGCCTTCGGAACCGCTGCAGAAGAGATTGACACACATGTTACGTATATAATATCAAAGCACCATTCCGTTACTCCAGCCTGATTCAAATCTTCGCCATAGGAAATCAATGTGTTTGTGATGGGGTCGCGCACGGGGGTGCCGCTTTTAATAAGATGATTTGACAAGAAAAAAGCCGGAAGAAATGTGACAATATAGATTGCAGCTGATGCTTTAGATGGGGGCAGAGAGTCGCGTCGAAGCAAGAAACGGAAAATAAGGGAGATCATGGTCGGGAGGATCATGCCCAGCTTGAGTGTTCTGACCACCGACTCATTTTGGTTAGCTGCACATAGAGCAATGAGCGACACAGAACGGAGATTTCAATGTCCTGGGATTGATGGACTGACCAATACGCTTGGCAGATGTGTTTGCCATCGTTCGAAAATGTGGCGGAGTCGAGTACGTGTGCGACCAAGTTGGTCATGTGCTCACACTTTTCTGATCGTGACGCAACGCGTCCCCGTACTTACACGCTCATGTCTGAGCTACAGGCATTCCAGCCCCAATCAGCCTCCGTTAAAGCCCTTGCACTGAATGCGCTCGAGGCCAACAAAGCACATCAACGTGCTCTCGCGGATCGGGCTGAAAAGCTGACCGTCGAAATCCAGATGTTAGACGATCTACTGGTGGGCACAAGCATACGCTTTATATATACAGGTTCGGCTAACACTAGGTGCACAGAATACTATAAAATCATGCAAAATGGCGAAGATGATGCAGAACTGGGCGGCCATGTCATTGTACCTGGTGCCACCAAGGCTACAGCTCCATGTTTGCCGTCAGAATTTCTGGATCGGGTGAGTCATTTCCTTCGTGGGCTGCTGAACGATCTTAATTGTCTAGGGCTCACCTTTTTATGACGACGCGTCGCGCAGGATGCTCTACCACAGCAACACAACAAGTCATCCATGTATGCTTTCTTTCTTTCTCCATGGGGCATGCCATTGACCAACTATAGTGAAAGGGAAGGAGCTTGATGCCCTCAAGGACGCCGTGCGAACCGAAAATCAACGACTCCGTGCGATACAGGCCCAGACAAGGTAGCGGGAAATCGATCTACTAGTTTGCTTTCTTATTCACAACATCTCAAGTGGGCAGGCAATGTGGTCAACCGATGACCTCGAAAACACTGAAGGTTTGGACTGGCTGGTCATAGCAGAAAAGGTGATTGTTCCGCAACTATGTATTCTTGTACCTGACGATCGCTATTCAGGTCTCCCAATCGTCAAATTCCAAGCGTACTGCAGATCAGTGCCGAGTGAAATGGTTAGGTGACATGCATCCCAAGTATAACCATGACGATTGGGGGCAAGAGGAGTTGGAGCACCTCTCAAAACTTGTTGCTACTCAGTTCAAAAGCTGCAACACGGTAGATTGGGATTACGTCTCAACCGCGCTCGGAGTGCGTCTGCACCGTTCCTGCTATCCCGCTCATTCATGGTAATACATTGTCCCCAGACCAACCGCACGGCCTTCGATTGCATGCGGCATGGTATTCCTCGCGAACAGCACAAATGGGATAGGGATGCAGATGAAAAGTTGTTGAAAGCTGTAGAGAAACATGGAACGGACAATTGGGGCTTGGGTATGCGCATATCGCTCTCTTTTGGGGCGGGCAATGCACTAAAGGTTTTCAACTAGTAGCGACATGCGTCTCTAGTGATGCGACAGCGGCACAATGTCAGGGCAGATACGCTCGACACCTTGATCCAGTGCTGAAGAAGGGAAATTGGACTGGGGAGGAAGAGGGGAGGCTCGAACGTGCATATCAAGCTTATGGAAACTCCTGGCTCGAAGTGGCAGCTTGCATTTCTGGGCGTAACAGCGACCAGTGCAGGGATCATTATAATGCGCTATTGAGCAAATCGACATCCACTGATTTTTGGACCGAGGAGGACGACGAAAAGTTGTTGGATGCTGTCTACAACATGGGCACTCAATGGACAGTTATTAGCGCGACCTCATGCAAAGGCAAATCGGCAAAGCAGGTGTGTTCAATTTTGGTCTTATTTGGAAACACATTGTAATCCAATCTTGCCAGTGTCGCCTTCGATACGACAAGCTTAAAAAGCGAAAAAAGCGCCAATCTTCAGTCCCCGATACCACTATATCACGAGGTCCTGGAGATTCCGCTGTTCCTGCCTCACCGTCGACCATTGTCACCCCTTCGTCCGTCATATCGCCCGGACCTTCAGCTTCAGTCGCATCCGCACAGCCTTCGCGGTCCAGTGGCATAGAGTCGCGCGAACCCTTATTTGACCCAGGTCGGCGATCTGCGTCGGAAATCGCTCCCCGCATTAGACCCCAGCCGGTCGCGATATCGTCCAGAAACAGAGAGTCGTTCGATCGTATGATTGCACTGGATACCAGTTCTCGGAATCCGTCGAAGAGAAAAACAAATGACGCCGAAGACGAACGCTTCACCATAAAAAGGAGGCGGACAACACGGGCAACGAATCCATTGGACAAGTACGTGTACAACTCGCAAGAGAATTTGTTGTTCAAAATTTGTTTTCCTACAGATGATGAAAACACGAACGCCAACAAGCTGGTGTCTAAATCTCAACATCACGCAGTCAGCCGGTGTCCTCAAACGTCGCGGAGGAGCTAACTGATCGACATTTGATAGCAGTCTCATCCCATTTTAACTACCATCTTTGGCGGACACCTCGCCTACAAACAATACCGTGCGCCTTGATTGGCCCTGAGCAAAGCGAGTTGCGTCGTGAACGAGCTATCTCGTCATTTTCCATCGCTTTCGAGGATACATTCCCATCTCCCAATTGACAATGTGGCCCAGCAATTCGCCGTCTTCTTGATTCGTACTGTCCTCGGTGGCAACCATAAGGTTCCTCAGCGACTCCTGCACTAGGCTTGCCGTCTTCAGTTTCTTTTCTAAAGATGGAAGAGCCGCTTTTTTGGGAGGGGAAGCCTGGATGAGGGTAAAGGTTAGACCAACGGATTCGACATGAATGAGGGGATTTTATTTACTGGTGTTCGAAGATATGTATGTTTGGGAGGTAGATGGGGCAAATTCGAGGGGATGTTGCGTAGCGTAAGTGGTATGGGCCTTTGCGTTTCTTCGTCATCCGAGTGCAGCAACTCGGGCGACGGCGACCGAGATGAAGCTGGTATCAGTACAGGAGGTTCGGACGCTGTGGCCCCGTGAGTGACTTCAAGACATTGCACAAGAAGAGGCTCACTACGTCTCTTCTTTGATATCCGAGATTTGAGGCCACGTAGGGATCTGGACGGCATGTTGAGCTCGTCGCACGTCAACAGAAGGTCTGTCGCGATAGGACCCGCTCTGTTCGCCAAGTTTGCATATTCATGCGCACGTTCAAAGAGATGCTCTATAACTGGAACCACCGCGTGAGAAGGACGGTAGGAGACGAAATACAGAGAGGGTCCACTCAACACGCTGTGACTTCCAGTTCGAGTCGTTTGACGGCAGAGGCCTCGGCCGAATCAAAACCGGCATGTTGAAGCTCTGACACAATGAGCTTTTGCGTTGCATGAGATGCGACAGCTGGAGTTATGGCTATCGGGTCGGGCGGTGGTGGGACAAGCTCTGGTACGACCGGCTTGAGCTGCTGCGTCGGGTAGGGCGAGTAGAAGGGCAGGGCCTGCTGTGCGGGAAGAGTGGCGAGGTTGTACTGAGCGGCGTAGGCGGCGGAGTATGGATTGTAGGCGGGCGCAACTGTCGTTGTTGTTGTTGTGTCGTCGTCGTCGTTGCCGTCACAGTCGTCGCAGAAGTCGCGACTGTGGAGGGTGGTTGTGGCTGGTACATGAGCGTTGTTGAGCAGCGCTGAGCAATTGCCTTTCTGGGTTTGGCCTAGGGTCACTCATCATCCTTCCTTCGAGCGTAACCTTTGATTCTGACGTTCAACAGTAGACCGACATGGTCGAAACTGCTGCTGAAGTCGCCGCGCACAAGGATCATCCACCTGCGCCCTTTCAAACGGAAGAATTCCGCAAATCTCGTCCACTGATCACAGGCCCCGATTCGCTTGAACCGCCATTCCCGATCCACCTGAGCGGCCTGGTGCAGCGAGGCTTTGGACGAGGGGGAAAGGATCTCGGATGTCCGACTGGTTAGTTTCCCTGTTTTTTTTATGTCCTCGATAACCTGCGCCGTAGCTTACCCTTGTCTGTTTTGAATCAGCTAATCTACCTGACGATTCCATCATACCAATGGCCTCCGTGGCTAGAACGGGAGTGTATTATGGCTATGCTCAAGTAATACCACCACAGGATCGAAGAAATGAATTCAATCCAGAGGACACAAAGGTCCTCCCCATGGTCATGAGTCTGGGCTGGAACCCATTCTACAAGAATGAACGCATGACTGCCGTTCGTTGTCTTTTTTTCTTTTTTTTTTGCCGTAACACCATAACGAAACTGTTCCTTAGGAAATCCACATAATGCATGATTTTAAAGCGGACTTTTATGGATATGAAATGAGGAGTGTTGTTCTGGGATATATTCGACCAGAGTTGGATTATACTTCACGAGGTACGGCGCCACCGTTTTGCATATCGGCCCTTTACAGATTCACCCGCACTTTTGGTCCTTCAGAAGGGTTAATCGAGGATATCGAGATAGACAAGAAAGTCGCTTCCATTCGCTCAGTCGGGAAGCGTACAAAAAATTTGTGGACGACCCGTTTTTCATCTTGCCATCATAGACGGCGCAGAGCTTGCGCGTGCATTAGATATATATATTAATACGGAGGTATATTGAGGACTTCATCTATTGCGTCCCAGATACCAACGCAACGCAAGTCGAACCTGGAGAAGTGAGTACGAGCAGATATGGCCGGAATAGAGGCGACGCACCAATAGCGAACGTGAATCAAAGTCGTCGAGCTTTCTTGGCTCTCGTGCCACCGATCTTTATGGGTGTTCGGTCTGTTATCCTTGTCACCAGAGGCCGAACTTTCTCGCCCTCGCTCATCGTCAGCGCCTTCTGCAACGCCTCTCTGCCTTGTCCGAACCCCTTCACGAAGAGTTCGACATCTATCGGTCGCTTTTCCGCCACCTGCTCAATCCTTTTGAAGACGCGGATGGCACACTGGTAACCAGCTTCGTAGCCTGAGCGGTTGACCTTTTTGAAGCCACAGGATCCGCCAGAGAACCAAGCCACCGTGTTTCCATTCGGTTCAGTAAAGGTCATGATGGTGTTATTTCGTGTCGATTTACAATGCAAACGGTATTTCGGTTTGGTTGACAGCATGTGAGGGTGTGTGTTGGATTTTTGTTGTGATGGCGGATATCCGTCTGGACCAGCTGTAGGTGGTTCGTCTAGGTGAGAGACGGTGCTGAGGATGTCACTCGCGACGGACGATTCCGTAGTGCTTGCGCATCTTGCGAGCGTATAGGACATGTTCTGGTCGCTGCCAGGAGCGTCGAGCGCAACGCGAGCATTGTTGGATGCTATGCTAACCCAGTAAAAAAATAATGAATTTGGCTGGAATTATTTCAAACTCCGATCACCTCCTCCCGACATTTGACGGTCAACTCGTCCGCCTTTCTTGACAAAATATCATAGACCAAGTTCCCGAGAATGAGCGTACGTTGCATTCCATTCAGTCTCTGTCGTATCTCATCGTGCATCGCAGTTCTCTACCGCGGTTTACAACACGTTCTTCAAGCGCAACAGTATGCTACCTCCTGCGGTCGTCTGCATTTGCTGACTGTTATTCCCCAGGCGTCTACGTGACGGCTGTATTTGCTGGAGCATTTGGGTTCGGTGTTGGGTTCGACGTAGGAGTGACATCGTTTTTTGACCGGTGGAACAAAGGCGTACGCACTTGTTTCGTTATTCCGATTAGCTCTTGCCCTAATGCCGAGCACGGGCAGAAACAATGGAAAGACATCCGTCATAAATACGTCCAGGAAGAATAGATGCCTTGTTTCGTTTTCATCTGGTCAAAATCCTAGACAGCCTTAATGACTGCAATTGTGATAAGCCGAGGCCTTAGTTGACTATCTGCAAAAAATTCACTGTTTCCTGACGGACGACTGGCTACCGTCGATGGTAGCGTCGAGCCGTACAACGTGTATAATGAAGAATTGTCTCTTTCATCATGTATGAAATGCTGCTGTGTGACGTGACTAGTTTGTGACAGTATTGGTCTTCACAAACCACCATCTCCAAGCCAGCAATGTCGACGAGAGGTAGATCACTTTCTCCTCGTCCGCTCCAAGACGGCAGAATGGACATCGACAAGTCTCCTGTAATTGAAAGGTCTGACGCAAGGGTGGTCATCGTAACCAATTTGACTCGCAACGTCGTCGAATCCCATCTCCAGACCATATTCGGCTTCTACGGCGAAATCGTCAAAATTGACCTACCACTCTTCGGAAAATGTGCGTATGCCAAGGATAATAATCTCCTAAACCTTCATGATTGAACGTCGTTGCAGCCGGTCAAAATAGAGGAAAGGCAGCGCTCGAGTTTGTCGATCCTCCCTCCGCACACAAGGCGGCCTCCCACATGGACGGCGGCCAGCTAGATGGGGCCGTCCTCAAAGTCGAACTCTCTGACCTCCCTGTCCGCTCACGCTCCCGTTCGCGCTCTCGTCCTCGCGCACCCCGCACTCGAGAGAAGCTCCGTTCATTCTCTTTTTCTCCTTCCCGCGCCCGTTCCCGCTCTCGCTCTCGGTCACGCTCCCCTCCATACCGAAAGCGCAGCGAATACCTGCCCCCGCGCGACACGTACCGCGGGAGGGGCTACGGTGGCAGACGAGGTTTTGCCCGGGACACGTATCGACCTGCCAGGTCCCGCACACGTTCTCGTTCTCCCATTCGCCGACCCGTCGACAGGTTGGGCCCGCGAAGGCGGTCTCCGAGCTACTCGAGGGCGGTTATGGACGCATCCGTAGGTCCAGGTCTAGGTCCCGCAGCTACTCTGTTCGCTCGAGCCGCTCGCGCACCCGCTCTTTCTCCCGATCACGTTCTCGCACTCGTTCTCGCAGCCGCACCCCTCGCTCGCGCTCGCGGTCTCTCTCATATTCTTCTTATTCGAGATACAGCCGCAGTCGCAGCAGGACTCGTTCCCGGTCCGTCAGCAGGGGCAGAAGGAGTAATAGTAGGGATGATATCAGAGATAGCAGGTCAAGGTCGCCGAGGGCCATGTAATAAAGTATCTCCTTTCTGTTTCAGTCCAGCTGGTCGTGTCCATTAAAAAATTATTCTTCTATCCGACATAGTTGTAAAAAGATGTGTGTATATAGCTGGGTATACATCGATCAATACAATCTCCTAAGTGCTGATCACAGAGTCGTCATCAGCCAAGAAAGGTCTAAAAGTGTGACTCAGCCGTCATGTACTGTATATTTGGATTGTTGGAGATTTGAACGTACGCGTACTCATAGTCGTTTCTGATTGCGTGGGACATCCATTCTTCGTCCGCTTCCTGTTGAGGGAATCCAGCGCCTCCCGCAAGGCTCAGGATAACAGGCAACAGGACGAGACCGTGAAGGGCGCCGGAGACAATTAATGTGAGCCACATGCGGAAGTAGTATATCTGAAGACAGGAGTGTTTAGCGGTCAAAGCTGAAGAGGCGAATCGCCCGTACCTCTAATAATTTTGATCGAGTCAGTGCAAGCACCGACATTCCTATCAGCTTCGTGAAGGTGATTCCTGACAGGACCTTGTCAAAAACCGTCAGCAAAATGCAAACTGATCGACTGAAAGCTATTCTCTCACCGAAGGTCCGACGTCGACGAGAGCGGTCCACATGCGTTCGTCACGCTCCCTCTGTCCGGCAGGATGGTCTATGGGAAACTCAGAGCCGGAACTCATGAATGCCCTCGCAACGTGGGCGCAGAATTCAACGGCAATTCCGAGCGAGATAACTAGGTTAACAAGACTGATAGCGTTCAAGCTGATGCCCCAGATCGGCATGATGCCCATGACCGATGTCACCGTCAGGCTACAACACCAGTCACAATGGTACCGGTCCTCCAGGACCCTAGCAGCAGAGCGGTGACGACAAGTACCGAGGCCAAGCCGAGTCCTAACACCTCTTGTGTCATTGCGACGATATGCGCATATTGATCAAAGAACACGTAGAACAATGAGTAAGGGAACACTTCGGCGCTGGTTCGCTGCGAAATGTCCTCCGCAATCCTGTGTGCTGCCGCAAATGCGTTTATGAAGTCGTCCTGGGTTCTAAGAGGGGAATGGAATGTTCGGAAATGAGATGCGATAACCTCGTTTCCGTCTTCGCTGATGGACAGCGCTGTTCCAAACGACGCTTTGCCAGCAAGAGGACATTCCTCTGTTGTAGGCGAAATCAACCATTGCTGGAGGTAGCGCATAAATTCTCCATCTTCCGGCAATCCTTCCATGGTGATGTTCCATGCTGGTGTTTTACCCTGGTAACATGGCCTGCAGAGACGATCAGGTTCGTGGCTTCGACAGAAGACATTGGGATCCGCGCGGCGAACTCTGCAACACTTCTCTTTGCCAGGATCAAGCCAGCCAAAGAAGTCATCGATCCACGACGCACTAGGTTCGGGAATGTAAGAAGATTCCGACCTCTTGCGTTCCGCCTCGAGAACATTAGCCACGGAAAAATCGCTGCATGTCGTGAAACGTCCACAAAGCGCCTGTTGACCCTTCCGTTCTGTCACGTCGATACCGCGAGTGACGAAATAGACGGGTGGTCCGACATCTAGGTAGGCGTCTACATTGTTGAAGTAATCCACAAGGTAAGATTCCTTCGGCAATGCTAGCCTTTGATCTACAAATATGGCAAGTTCTTGAATTCATATTATAGTGTTGCCAAATTATGGAACTGACCAAGACCCAGACTAATATGTTGCATAGACAGAATGGATGCAACGAAAGATCCCGTGAACAGAATGATCACACATCCCTTCACAAACGGCTTGAGCAAGAACGGTGCATAATATCGGCGGATAAATCGGCCCAGGCGGCTCAGGCCACCGGTTGGTGGCGCGTCAGGTAAGGCGATCCTCGAAGGTAACCGGACGCATGGGAAACAATCAACACGATTCGATTCGACCCGCTTGAGATCCAACAAAAGTGCGCTGACGAAAACAGTGACTTGAAGAAATGCATTCAAGAGAACACTCCCGGCTGCATATAATGCAAAGTTCCGGACGGCCGGCATAGGAACAAGGGCGCCTAGCGCGAAAGCGATGGTTTCAGTGATGGTACTGAGGAGAATGGAAGGTCCCATCTTTGCCAATGTGCGAGCAACTCGCTCCTCGGCCGTCAGAGACTGGGGCAAGGACGCGGTGTCCATGTCTTCATGTGCGGAATCGAAAGGTGAACGATGTGATTGCGTTGGTGACATAGGCGTGGTGAAATCATTTCCGACGGGTAGCGCCGATGCATTCGGACCATGCAAGAAATTTTGTCGGTCGAGTTCGTGAACCAGAATGAAAACATTATCCACACCCACAGCTAGGACGAGGAATGGTATTACTTCGGCGATGATTAGGGTAACCCTAATTCCGATGAGAGAGAAGAATCCGACAGAAGAAGAGACGGAAAGAATCACTAGGGTTATGCCAAAGAGACCAAGCATGAATTTTGATCCAATGAAAAGACTACGAGGAAGACGAGGAAGGAGACGAGGGGTAGTCCTCAGATCGTCGGAGAGACCGGATGAGGGTAGGTCGACTCGCTTGAACAAAGCCGGGAAGGCGCGAGCCCAATGCAGTAACGACACCAGCACACCATCCTCGCCACGAGAAGCGGCTCCGTTTCCTAAAGTCAGAGATATGTAGAAGAACATGGCAAGGTAAGAGAGGACGACGATCTTCACATCCGTATTTGCGCTTTTATTGAGTTCTTCTTCTAAAGAGACGCCAGTTGAAAAAGCGATTCTCAGACCAGATTCAGCAGGCGCTCGCTGGCTTAATCCGAAAAGGTATTGTCTGAGGGTCTCCTCCCATTCTATCGCTTTAGCTTGTGTCTCAGGGTCGAGTGAATCCGAAACGACATATGTGACAACGAAGGCTTTTGCATGGAGGTAAGCTTTGGACCCATCTGGTTTGTCTGGTACACCACCCAGGACATATTGCGGGGCGAGCGGCTGCTGGAAGTCGGGTAGGCATTCTACTGGTCTCGTAGCACACTCTTCGAGGTGACTTGCCCATGTGGTTTCATCGTAACCTTCGAGATCGTTGCCGTACCACGCCGCTATAGACTGAACGACGCAAGCGCCTCTCGGTCCAGCAGGTTTAAAGCAGACATCCGAGAGCTTGTAGCCAGTCGGTGATTCAAGAGAGCGGATGTCAGATTCGATATCGAACCAGTATTTAAGATGGTCCCAAGACAGAACTCTTGATTGACCTTCAACGTTGGAGGTGAGGGAAGGTATCGTTCAGGACGTCTGGAGAGGTTGGAGCCGCTGTCACGAATATTTGCTCGGTTCTATAGAATGGCCCAAATTCTCGTCGAAAAACTCTTTCTGCAGTTTGCTCTCTGATGTGGGGGCTACCCACAAACGAACAGGGTCCGTCTCTACTTCAAATTTCTTCCATCCAATATTCAAGAGACCGACAAGGAGAAACACGATTGAAAATGTTAACCAGGGTTTCATAGAGGCAAAGAGGCCCAGGCGATAAAATGCACTGCGTAGAAGTGTGTTGAGCCGGTATTGGCGAGGCTGTGCCGTATCGATAGGGTCCAGTAAGGAGGCCCCGCGTCCTAATCTGCGAGTCTCCGACTGGGTACCCGTGGAATCATCTTCCAAGTACTGAGCAAGGGAACCGGCACCGATAAGGCCGCGAGTATGAGAACGGGGAGACGCTGCTTCGGCTGATAACGCCACCCGTTCATACGTGGTATCTCTGCGTCGGCGCAACGTCCTCTCGATGAGATATCCGCCAAAGAAACCGAAAACGGCCAAGCCGTAAGTTAGGAGAAGGATGAAGGAAAGGCAGGATACGTAACCGACTGTGCACGTCGGTGCCGAACTTGGCGGTGGTACGTCTGGTAAAGTTGGACAAACGTCTGGACAGTCTATGCACGCACACCGGCTGCCTAAGTCATTCGCGGCGCAGTTTCGAGGTGAAGTGTTGAGTGGCGAAAATTCGGAAGGAGCTTGTAGAGGAAAGTTTATCTGAAATGGACTGCCAATAGGCTTCTCGTCCCCCATGAACTTGAAGAATGTGGAGTAGTTCTTGGCTCCACCACCGATCAGGTCCATGGCGTATGAATTCGCGCTGCCGACTTGGACATTTTTGCAGCTATCAAAGAAGCCATTGCCGTAGGCTTTAGAGACGTAGAAATCGACAGATTTGACTGCCGTCTTCCCCGACTCAGTCCGCTGCGTAGCAGTAACGTTTACAAAAGCCCCCTGTCGAGGTGAACAAGTGAACGCGCAGAAGAAGGAGCGAAAGTTATTTCTGCACGCTGGACACGCAGATATAAGGCCTTCCACTTGGTTGAAATTATCGCGAAGAGTTTCGACCTGCTCAGATGTGCAGCAGGTCGGCCCTTCAGCGAATTCGGGTCCACAGACATCGGCAAGTAACGAGCGCGCCCTATCGTCCGCGGGCTATTATTTATAGCGTCAAGAGCATCCGTAAATGCATTGGATTAGCGGCGCTAGGCATACCTCCACTGGTGGTCCATCGTAAGGACAAGGCAACGGCTTCCCAAAGAAACCCTTCTTCCCACAAGAGGCACGCATGGCACACCGGCCCGCATCCTCATCCTGCAGCATTGTGATAGAGTGCAAAATTGAAGTTGGGTCCTATGTTTAACGCAAGAAATGCATGAACAGCAAGTTGGACGACGGAGAGAAGTGAAGGACCAAGGCGGCGGCCCTGTGACGCGACGCGTGCACGTGGGGGGGAATGATTATGTATGCAAATCTAAATCCATCCTCGTAGTCTGTTACGACCATGGCGGAAGACTCGCGACCGGCAAAGTCTGCCAACGCAGCGAAGCCTCGGAAGCGTTTCGTGGGCAGCAAATCTGCGAAACCATCAAAGCCGGGTGCCTCCACTATGATCAGTTATGGCGTGCCCGAGGATATATTGTCGGACGAGCAGCTGAACGAGGCGATTAAGCAGCTACCTTCGAATTATTCCTTCGAAATCCACAAGACCATTCACCAAATTCGGAAGAATAACGCCACGATGGTAGCTCTTCAGATGCCCGAGGGGCTTCAAATGTTTGCTTGCACCATTGCCGATATCATCGAGCTGTAGTAACCTTTACACAGACAGTTCCGACAGCAATTAATTCTTCTCTTGCAGATTTACTAATGCTTTGACGGTGATAATGGGGGACGTCACGTACGGCGCCTGCTGTGTTGACGATTACACCGCAGTAGCATTAGGTTGCGATATGTTGGTGCACTATGGACACAGTTGTCTTGGTATGTGATGCTCTATATCTTAAGCGCTGACGACCTTCATCTTTATCCAGTTCCTATGGATCAGACGTCAATTAAAACGCTTTATGTCTTCGTGGAAATTGCCATCGATCCCGCGCACCTGGCCAATACGGTTCGCTTGAATATACCTAGCGATCGCCCATCATTTTATGAAAATCTACTTGGCAATGAAGAGTACGAATCCGCGTTACCTGCTGGAGCACAGATTGGTCCCAGTCGTCATCTCCGCATAGAGGGTCCTCGCCCAGTCATACATCGCCAGAATCCCAAGATCGCCCGACGCAAATCGTTCCAGAGCCTACCCGACTCGCACTAGTATCGACAATCCAGTTCGTGTCTGCACTGCAGCGGCTCAAAGAAGATCTCTCGACGGAGTCTTTGAATGCCTTAGAACGAGCATTGACAAACGAGGGGCATTCGTCAGATGTTGCCAAATATTCTGGAAAGTACGAGACGACGATTCCCAGATCTAAACCGTTATCACCTGGCGAAATTCTAGGATGCACCGCCCCTCGGCTCGGTGATGTGGACGCTCTAATGTGAGTTATTTCTCGTTATCTCGAAGCAAAGGTTATTTGACTTATGAGTTCAGCTATCTGGGCGATGGACGTTTCCATCTCGAATCAATCATGATAGCAAACCCCTTAGTCCCTGCGTTTCGCTACGATCCGTATTCCAAGAAGTTGACAAGGGAGCGTTATGATCATAAGGAAATGTATTCAACTCGGCACGACGCCGTTCAAAAGGCGCGAAAGAGTATCCGCTCTTTTATGTCTGCTTCAACGTCGTCGCAAAATGGGGAAAATCCGATAGAGCACCCTATATGGGGAGTGATTCTTGGTACCCTCGGGAGACAAGGAAGCCTCAAGCAATTACAGGTGCGCTTTCCTTTACAAGATTGCTATTTTAGGTCAAAACTTAACTTCGGCAGGCCATTACACACCAGCTAGAAGCGTCCAATATGCCGATACCGTTTGTCCAGATTCTCCTTTCTGAACTTTCGCCGGCGAAACTGGCGCTGTTCAATCCACATGTCTCAACTTTTATCCAAACATCATGCCCTCGGCTATCTATCGACTGGGGTTATGCCTTTGAAAGGCCACTCCTCAGTCCTTATGAAACGGGTATGGCAATCGGTCGCATGTCTGGCTGGATGGGGAGTTTGAGCAATGATGGCGATGGCAAACGTGGTGAAGAAGGAGGGTATCCCATGGATTTCTACGAGGCAGGCAGTCCATGGGCAATTTCAAGATTAAACGCAAATTTTAGCAACTGAATGTCGTGACGCAAATGTGTTGTCCATTACAGCAAGATATCAATGGTACAGTCGTGTTTTGGAAACGAAGGCGCCAGCGCGAATTCGACGCAAGGCCATCCGCATCCTTGTTCTGATGACGGGAATTGAACTTCCGAGCACTTCGACGAAGCGCGGTGCATATGGATGAACAGAGATAAAAATAACAGGGTCATGACGACAAGAGTAACTGTCAGCCTCAGTGGTTACCTGGGGACAGCGTAAAATTTGCCAGTGGTAACAATTTTAAGCTTATTCTGGTTATCTCGCCTGGTACTGTTGGTAATCAACGACTAAGCCTCCTCCCCAACGACATTTTCTATCATCGCTAAACCGATGCGGTAGAGAAGTGCTTTTTGTTGTAATTTACAGTAATAGGGACATTGCCCATTTTGGACAAGGTAATGTACTTCATGCACGACCACGTGATTCGCGACTTCCATGCCTTCGACCGAGGTCGTCGACCAAGGCGATGTAGAGAATGCGCCCAAAAAGCCATTCACCTATCAATACCTCCTAGGTTCTATTTAGTGCCTGGAATGGCCGTCATCGTCGGCTCGGTCATAGGGATCGTTCGCGGGTCACGGCAAGCCTCACTCCGATTTCTGGCAGAAAATGTTCACCGGCCTCCAACGACGGTTCAAGGATGGTATTTTTACAACAAGACCAAGAACTACAAAGTCATGCTTGGAGCCATCAAAGGGGCTGCTGCAGAAGCGAGCAAGTTGACGCTGGTTGCTTTGGGATGGGTCGGCATCGAGGAAGGCCTGATGAGAATCGAATGGACAGAGCTGAGAGAGATAGGTGCTGCGCTCGGCACCGCTGGGATGTTTTCTATGGTGTGTGAGTAGACCAGACATTTTCTTCTTTGCTGCGTGTGCAACTAAAATGCGTATAGACAGATTGCCGTGGAAGACAGCGCGCCAAACAATCGTCCTCGGCCTTATCATCGGGAGCAGTTTAGAGATGCTGAGGTGGGGCAAGGAAAAACTAAAGGCGCAGGAAGTGGCTTTGAGAGCGACCGAGAAAGGCGATGATAATGGAGCATGAAAAGACAATTTGCCTGTGATCAGAATGGAGCTCCACTGCCCGGCCGGGGTCGGCGGAGCAAGACAAGAGCGAGGCCCAGAACGGCGAGGAATTACGAATGTATCTAGAGTTAGTCTCGATAACGAAGAGTTCTATCTGCCTATCCTACCGCCTGGCTCTGGGGAACGATATATAACATCGACGAGGCGAAATGAAGAAAGGGGTGGATGCGATCGGCGTGTTGTTCGGTGCATGGTGTGGTGGACTCCACCTTCCCAGAGGCATCTTATGGGCGAGACCCCAATTTCGAATACCCCTACGCTCCCGACCACCACCATCTCTTTCTCAACCAGCAGCCTTTCGTATCTTCCAAGGATCATGTTGAAATTTTGGCCTAGCACACCCAGCATCGATCAGCTTACGCCTCGACCGGGGCACGCCGGACAGGAGCGGAACCCATTTGACCTCGCTGCGGCGAGCGATGATGGGCAACGAAGCCCGGGAGCGTATCCTCCGACGCCGACGTCGACGTCTCATCATCCTTTGCTTAGCACACACTTGTCGTCTCCACATTCGACAGTGTCCTCGGCGACCTCAACTCTGGCCCACTCGGCCAACGCCGAACTGACGCCTCCTCTGGGACAGCCCCCTTGGCAGCTGTCCCGCCGCTATCTCACTTTCCTCTTCATGCCCCCAAGTTCAACATGCAACAGCCTCCCGCCGCATCCCGCAGAACCCTTGCAAACAAGTCCCCAACGCCATCGCCACCGCCCACCTCGCAAGCATCGAATGCCAACGCCCCGCCTCAGACCACTACATCGAGAGGCCAAATACATGTGAAGCTCATTCAAGCTCGCGGCTTGAATGTCCGCGCGTCCTCCGCCCGCCCTTATGTCGTCGTTCAATTCGAGCAAAACGAGTTCGTCAGTAGAGACCCGACGTCTGAAACGGACAAGGAAGTCAAAGGCACTGCTACGAATCTTTCGCGCGCCGACTCTGCTACCTCTATTCGCCCCATCGATTTGAAACAGACACAATCACAAGATATCAGTAAGCAGGATAAATCAAGTAACAATGGCTCCCCCGCCTCCTCCGTATCTTCCGGCAAATCCTCACTCTCCGGCATATCGAACGGCTTGTTCGGTCGTCTCTCAGCCCACAATCCAGTTTGGAAACACGAGGTATCATTGTAAGCACCTTCGCGTCGTCCAATAAACGGACGTTCATCGCATCTCTGCAGCGATGTGACGTCGGAAGATTCCCTTGTCACCTTCAACGTTTACGATCGTGAGGTTGAGGATCAAGGCTTTCTTGGGACTCTACAAATTAAACCTGTGCTGGTGCATGATCACACCGTCGATCAGTGGTACAAGTAAGCATAAAAATTTCTCTCTACTATATCCGATATCAGCCACGTTTTAAACTAATTGTCCACGCCCCTCGCCAGATTGCACTCCGTCGAAAACGAATCTGTAACCGGAGAGATGAGAGTCCAGATTACGTTTGAGCAATACAAGGTCCGTATCCCCGCATCGAAGCGGTGCTCGTGACATTACATTCAAACATGGCATAATTACAGACGAAACGTGCCCTTACTCCTCGGGATTTCGAATTTCTCAAACTCATCGGCCGAGGGACTTTCGGGAAGGTTTTCCAGGTTCGCAAAAAGGACACGAAGCGCATATATGCTATGAAAATGTTATCCAAGAAAGAAATAGTGGCCAAAAAGGAAGTCGCCCATACAATTGGAGAGCGGAAAATTCTTCAACGATCGTTGGATTCTCCATTCCTTGTCGGTTTAAAGTTCAGTTTTCAGACCGACTCGGATCTATACCTAGTCACGGATTTTAAGAGTGGAGGCGAGCTTTTTTGGCATCTTCAGCGGGAAACGCGATTTAGTGAAGAGAGGGCCCGATTCTACATCGCGGAACTCATTCTGGCACTCGAACATCTGCACAAATATGATATAGTCTACCGGTTCGTTACGACGATCAAGACATTGTGAACCTCTTCGCTCAAACATAGCTTGCAGGGACCTTAAACCGGAAAACATCTTACTCGATGCGACGGGCCACGTTGCATTATGCGACTTTGGTCTTTCCAAAGCCGATCTTCGTGCCGACGAACTGACGACGACGTTCTGCGGCACCACAGAGTATCTCGCGCCCGAGATATTGCTATCAGAACAAGGCTATTCAAAGATAGTCGACTTCTGGTCATTGGGCGTGTTGCTGTTCGAGATGTGTTGTGGATGGAGTCCATTTTACGCCGAAGACACGCAACAAATGTACAAGAACATCTGCTTCGGGAAGATACGGTTTCCCAGAGGTGTCATTGGGGAAGATGGAAAGCAATTTGTCAAGGGTGTAAGTGGTCTATCACATAATGCGGTTTTCATATTCTCAACTTAATTCAGCTTCTCAATCGCAACCCAAATCACCGTTTAGGAGCTCATCGTGATGCAGAGGAGCTCAAAGAGCACCCATTTTTCAAGGCGATTGATTGGAAAGCCTTGGCATCGAAACAGGTCACACCACCTTTTAAGCCTGTTGTTGAATCCGACGAGTCGACAAACAATTTCGACCCCGAGTTCACATCCGCGGATATTCGAGACGTTGGCCTGCCGGGAATGGATTTAGATGAGGAAGATCCTTCAGAAAATTGGGTGTCTCAATCGATCGGGAGCGGGCTTACACATACCCCGAACGGTCCTCTAGGCAGTGAGAGGAAGAACAGTTCGAAAGCGATCAACGCATTGCACCCGTTGTCTCCCATCGGCACGAACGGCACCAGCAAGGGCATCCAGATCAAACCGAAAAAGAAGAGCAAGGACGCCTCAGGCAGTCCATTGACAAACAGCGTTCAAGCCAATTTCAGAGGGTTCACTTACTCTGGTCGAGAAAGTGTCGGTGCGCCTCAGAGCATCCTTGCAAAGAAGGCAGAAGAGGAGGCTGCTCTCGAAGAAGGCGATGTTTCGGAGGTTACGACAGAGGACGAGTTCGACGAGATTGGCAAACCTGTCGGACGCTATGCGAGTGCTCGGCGCAGGGGGCTTGGATTCAGTCCTCTCGACGATGATCTCGGTGTATAGGGCTCGGTGTTCTATCGAACTTGGCCCACTATGACTTCTAGAGAGGTGCCGCGTTATGCAACCATCTATACTACACACTTTTGTAAGTTCTTCAAGGGGGTTTTGGGATTGTTCTTGCTATATTTATGAACAGCTCACACATATCCATAATCGACACTTTCCAACGTTTTTGCTTCTTACTCTTTGGACACTTTGCTTAGTACAGTTTCCCTTCCTCGCGACAAATCATCCATAATGTACTTGTGTTTTCTTACCATGTACGTCTCATTACCCTAAACTACAACCACGCTGTATAATCAATGTAAGGAATTCTACTGTGCATGAAATTAGAAACTACGTAAGATATACGAAAGCCCAAAGATCAACAAAACACATTGCCCATCTGTCTACCAGTCATTGAGACTCTTGCAGCCAGGTCTGGAGATGTTCAGTCCCGCGCGGAGGAGGGGAGGCAAGACGAGCCCGTTCATGATGGTATTAGTGACGATCGACTCAACCTCATGAGGTGAGACTCGGCCGTACCAGACGCTTGAACCTTGTGGCGTATAGATCTAACAGAAGGCACGTCAGCGACGACTGTGGACGGCGAAAGAATAACACGCACGATGCAGTTGCCAGCATACTTGTGCCCCCGATATGCGATGTCTTCAGGATCAGCACACGCTTCTCCTGCGAGCTGTTCATCAATTGCTTGACGATCTGTTGTTCCAGCTCCTCCGAGGTTCCCTGTAGATCTTCCAAAGGCGGGCCCATCAGACAGTGGCAGTCCAGCTGCGTGTCAGCCTCCCAGCCGTTTTGTTGCAGACAATGAATGAATGCTGCAAGAAGGTCGTAAACACGAAGTGAGTAAGTGCGAAGAAAGATGTCCGAACCGTTTTCGAGTTTTGGCGCTGCAATTCCGCAGCGATTATCTCGCCTCTTGTGCGAGCCTATGTGCAAGTACGCGTTCGCAGGTGCGACGAGAGGCAGCGGTCGGAGCGCACTTACAGAGAAGGATGACATGCGAGTACGGGAGCACCCAAGTCTTGAATGGGCTCTTCTCTACCTTGGCTCCGCCTCGACCGACCTTGGGGTCTACAGCGCTCTGCCACAGCTTCTGCGCGCCGTCCTTGGTACGCGGCACGTCCGCGACGATGGTGTAGTCGGGGAACACCAGCACCGTGTCTTCCTCATCATCCGCGCTCATGGTGTAGTGGCTGCCGTTCAGGATGGATATTCGCTTGGAGTCTGTGGACCGAAAAAGGCCAACGGTGGACTTGGGCGCCCTGGCGTTAGGTGTTGGCGGAGCCGTCGGATTCGAGATGGGTGGATTTGCCTGGTTCTGCGCATCGACGAGGTAGGCCGCGAGGCTTCCCTTCGTCTGCGTGATTTCCCGGTCCCAGTCCGACTTGCCAGTAGAAACGATAACCTAGGCGGAGTGTAAATCTAGCGAAGTGCCGGAAAGGAGACATCCTGTTCACCTGCCGGCGGTAAGGTTTCACGGACCCCAGCATCTGGGACTCCCTATCAATGTCGAAGCGTTCTGGGTATGATTCATGCCCTATGCAAGCAACGGAATGTGAGCTGTGGCCAGCGCACGAGTTATCTGATAAGACGACCTCACCCTCTCCACATGGATCCGAACATGTGCGACAATCAGCATTTGTGACTGGCACGGCGGAGGCTTCCAGCTGGTCGTGAATGATTTCTGGGTCGAGCTCTGGCCCAAAGACCAGCGCCTGCAGTTTCTTGAAGCTGATCATGAGGGATCAGGGCAGAGGTAAAGCCACGGGCGCTGTGAGCTCAAGTGTGAAGACCCGGGGTCCAGGGACAAGCTGTAATGCTCCTTGTCACACCATTTCCCACTCAACTCAGCCCAATCACGCTGAACAGTCCAGACAGCACTGGCCCCCGATGGCATCGCCCCCTTTGTCTCACTTATACCAGTTTAGGTTCTAGTTGCATACGGCATTAAATTAGGTAAAAAGGTTCTATGCAAAATGCGAGGTTTGCGGTATGCGTCTCGAGTAATGTATAAGCCCTGACATCGCGAAACCAATGAGCAAGCGTTCAAAAGTACGACGAACAAGACTGAGACGATGATCGTCAGCAAAACATCACTTTGAGGAAGGGACAAGAAGACTTACGCGGGTCAGACTAGCCTATATTTTGTTCCTCGGAACTTTCTTCTTTTTTGACGGCACCTGTGACGGAGCCTTTGGTTTTGTCGCAACGTATTCCTCCAAGGCTTCCAAACCAGGGAGAACAGCCTTGGAAGGCGTCACCTCTACGCCATACAGCGCCTCGATGACCTTGAACTCTCTCGCCGCCATGGCCGAACTCCAGTTCGATCCTGCCGTGACGGGCATTTCTTGGTCCCAGTTGGCCATTGTGGGCGCCATCCGCTGGCTGTCCAGAGCCTGCTTAAGGTCACGGTGCCTTATTTGCGTTCCAGTGTTTAGCTGACCGTCCGGAATGAACGTCTCATCTATGCGTTGCGAAAGGTTTTGTGGGGTGATGAATGTGTCTGATTGGTGGTACAGGGAGATGAGGGCGCGCATTTTGTCGTCGGACAGTGTCCGCGCTTTGGACGACGCATATCGTCTGAGCGATCCGAGCTGCCCAGCTCGGCGTGGCAAAGCAGCCGAGAGCGACATGGCTAACGATGAAGACAACGGATGGAAATGGCTTGCCGAATCGCATTGAAAATCACAAGTACAAATAACGCGTAAACATATATATGCATCCATCGAGACGATTACAGTTTTGCTTTGAAACCTGCATTTTCGAAAAGTTGTCTTTCCCTCTTCCTGCGTTCTGCACTTCTCTGGACTATTGCCGGTGCGCGCCTCAACTCGCGTTGCCCAACCTGTTGGATATGGACCTGGAGATGGTAAACAAATCAGTCTCGAACCCATCACAGTACTTAAGACGACACGAACGGCGTCAGGCCCCTGGATTATGTACATGTTAGCCTGGAACTATGATCTGGGCGCATCATAACGGGCTTACATCGGCAATACGCAGCGTCCGCAGACCAGCCCATCTCGAGGCTAGTTCGGTGTCTTGGGAAACGCCCTCAGCTCCAAATGATTGTATAGCTCGATCGATGACAGTCAGCGCCATGGAAGGGACGACGAACTGAGAGGGAAAAAAAAGACACTATGTGAGTCGTGTTCGACATAGAACGCATACATTATCGTACTTTGGCGATTCCAATTTCCTTGAGGGCGCCTTTGGGCTTATGCTTGTCGATCTAAAGAAAAGAGTTGATCAATTGCTGCCCAACTTGTCCAAAGATAGTCTACCTGTAGCGCCGCACTCAGAACAAGCAGTCTCGCAGCTTCAATTTCTGCTCGTGACTTTGCGATTTCAGCGACGACAGAGCCTACGTATGTCCATCAGAGAAACAACGAAGAGGAGCCGGCGATCAATACACACCATGCTCGTAAAGATATTTTCCAAACGTTTTCCTTGCTGGGTCGGTAACCCTCTCCAGCATGAGGTCCAATGCAGCTTGTGCGGCACCGATTGAACGCATGCAGTGATGGATACGTCCAGGGCTATAATCGGGTCATTTCGTTAAGCTGCAGTAGTCGGCGTAATGGAGCACAAGCGGCATCATACCCAAGGCGGCCTTGTATGATCTACAAGACAGCGTTCGACTCGTCAGCGCTAGACACGAAATATTAGCTATACCCACTTCAAATCCTCTGCCCCAACCTAGAACCAAGTTGTCCAAAGGCACGCGAACGTTGTCGTATATGATCTCACAATGACCTTCGGGAGCGTCGTCGTATCCGAAGACGTGCATGGGCCTTATGACCTTGACGCCTGGAGCATCGGCGGGCACAATCACCACACTTTGCTGATTGTAGTGGTCCCTGTTGCCCGGATCGCTTTTGCCCATGACGAGGTGGACTTTTGTCCTCGGATCCCCAGCTCCGCTTATCCACCTGAAGAAAGTAAGACAGTTGTAAAGAGATCCAACAGTAATTTCTTGCCATTTGTGACCGTTAATGACGATCTCCGAACCCTCCCTCCTGATGGAAGTGCGAATATTCGTAGCGTCCGACGATGCAACTGCTCACTGATCAGGAATGATCCATCCCATTTCAGTGAAAGGGCTCACCATTCTTCTCCGTCATCGCAAAAGCGGAGCGTATCTCACCATTCAGGAGAGGGATCAGCCACTTTCTCTTCTGCTCTGGTGATCCGTACCGCGCGAGAACCTCTGCAGGACGCGTGTCAAGACCCGCGAGTTGCCCCGCTTGGAGACACAAAGCATGATACTCACCCATGTTCCCTGTATCCGGCGCCGAGCAGTTGACTACTTCGGGCGCGATGTGCCCCGCGCGGCCGAGCAGCTCTGCCATGACAGCGTACTATGACAGCCATCCCATCCATCAGACTTCGCTGCTTGTCAGAGCCAGCCCGCGACTCGGGTGCCTCACCTCCAAGTTCGTCAATGGCACACCATGTTCGGGTAATGCGCCTTGCTGAGGAACAGGTTCCACAATCCGAGCTTCTTCGCCTTTGCCTTGAGCTCTTCCACGACTGGAATGACCGTCTTCCACCGCTGCGCGGGGTCTGTGGGAAGCTGAGCCCGAGCCAGCTTGTTCGCGGGTATAACATCCTCCTATAGCACATTTTAACCCGGAAAGAAAGAGTGGACCCGCGGTGAGTGCGTTACCTCGAGGAATTTGACGAGTTTTGCCAGAGTCTCCTTTGCATAAGGTGAGAACTTGTCCTCGACCTGCGCCAGGCTCCATTCAATGTGCGGGGTGACAACGAGCAACCGAAACGCAACATACCATTGCCCATGAGGCTTCCGACGTGTACTCGACAACTGGGTGCGACACCATGTTACTGAACGGGCTGACCGTAACTATTGTATCAGCACCAAGGAAATGTCTGGGTTTAAATAACGAATGCGGGGCAAAGCCCGGCTATTTTGTACCCGGTGATGGGCATTCAACTCCAGCGAACAACATGTATTGCAAACGTGGTAATATCGTCGAGTTAATATAGTAAGGTCTACGCATTCAAGCTGTGCCTGACGTAGAAGTATTAGTACTGATGTAGGCAGTCCAGTGTCTGCAGGAGGCTGTATACTGATACATGGGAGAAAAGAGAAACAAGAATGAAAAAGATGGGTAAAAATGGATAAAATACAAGATTCAAGGTCGAACATGGCCAAAAGCATGCGTTAAAAATCAGTGGTCAAGCGTCGTCAAGATTGGTGCGTGATATCCTGCAACTCCAAAGAGCTTTCACCTAGCGTGAACGGAAGATCTGGGTCATACCCAAATGCGCCTGGGTCGTAACTTTGCCAAAGGGAGTCTTGCTCACCGGCAGAATAACCACCTAGGTTGAAATTGCGAATGTAATCCAAGCCGCGGAACGGCAGGCCCGTGGCCGCAAAGCTGGCCCCGGGTGGCGTCGTTGAGAGCCCTGACATCGTCAGGTCGGAAGTGCCCTCAAAAGCGGTGTACGTGCCATCAAGGGAGGATGGGTAACCGTACGTGCTGGAATATAGCTGAGGATCAGACGAACCGGCGGAGTACAAATCTGTTTCTCGATGTTCATCATTATGTCCATTCCACGGTTGCGAGCTAGACTGACTTGATGTACCGGGTTGCAAGCCAAAGTCGAAAGGGGGTGGGCCGACTGGACCGGTGAGATAGGCGATGCGTATGTGTATGGGCTCATAGTCGCCATGCTAGGGCTAGCCGGTGGATTCTCTTGGACAGGCATCGGCGGGGAAGGCAGATGTGCAGAAGCAGGTGAACTGTGTGGACTGTTTCCGGTCTGGCCTGAGCCTGTACTAGAGAAGGTTTGGTAGTAGGGCGCCATGCTAGAGCGGTCAGGGGCTTCGCTATCATCCAGACCTCGCCGGCGTGACGTGGATCTGGCTCTTTCTGCGGCTAGGATGATGACATCAGAACTCCTATCAGAAAACCATGTACTGAAAGATGAACCGACCACGATAGGGTGAGGCCGCTAAGCGACGACTTGTATTGGTGTCGCGAGACTGCGTTCGACGAGTTCTGCCTTTAGTGACGCGGCCGGAAGGAGCAGCGCTTGAGGACGTGGCAATGGTCACTGAGCGCCTGCGCTCCGTGGCAGGAGGGGGAGGTGTAGCTTGTGTTGCTTTGGATGCAACCGCAGACGCGGAAGTGCCTTCCGCTCTGTGCTTTGCGATGGCCTCCGTCGCTGTGTTTGTCAGGTCGAGCAGCAGTTCCTTGCACTTTCGGGCACCAGGCCAGGTGCCTTCCCACGATTCGAGCGCATTGAAGGAACTCTTGGCTTCGTCCATGGCAGCATTGGCAGCGCGAGGATCGGGCGCGTGCATCGCATAGAGCAAGAGGATGACCGCCGAGCTGAACAGATGTTGGATAAAGAACGCCAGATGGTGAGAGGGTGGAACGACGTGCTTCATCGACGGTGCGAGGCGGATACAGGACCGAGCGGATGAAACAGCTTTGACGGTGGACTTGGCTGTCATCGGCTGGTCGCGCCTGAGGGGCAGGAGGTTGCGATGGAGAGTGGTCAGAACGGAGTAGTAATGGCTGCACAGGACAGCACCCATGGACACTTGCTCCTCGGTCTCGGATTGGGATTTGAAGACGATGGGAAGCTCATCGCACCACTTTGTCAACTCGTTGTCGAGAGACTCGACGACACGTTGCAAATCAGCCTTCCTTTCGGGCTCGAGCTGGTCTTTGAAAATTTCTAGACCGTAGACTTGCCGAAGGACGCGGCCGCCGATTTCATATAGACTGATTAGAGCATTGGAACCAGTCATGAGTGATGGTTGCCGCTGATTGAGAGTGGCGCCAGCAAAATACTCGGGCAGATGGTCATCATCGACGTCGACGGGCCTTTCCACATCGCAATCGAAATCGTTGATTCCGAGAGGTCTGCCTAGGGCGAGTGCCAGCATGCGGTCGAGAACGTAGACTCCCCACCAAACTTTGCGACGCGTCTCCTTCTCGATCGGTGAAACGAGAAGGCGACGGGGAGATCGCTGAGATGATGTCAGCGGAATGAATTGTTTGAGGAGAAACAGGAGACAAGAAGCTCACGTGAAGGCCGAGGTCTTGGCCGGTGCGGACCGCTTGGCCGAGAAGAATCCAAGCTTGGGGTAGGCAATTAACTGAGCAGAGAAATGACGACATCAGAATAAAACATTGAACATGTGCAATCTGAATATTGGCATGGCTGATGTATTGCAGAATCAGCGCTCTTCAAACTCGGTGTAAGTGACGTTCGGCAAGCACAGCGTAACGATACATACCGTTCGTAATATACCATCCCCATTCCGCCGTCGTCGGCGCGTTCCGTGGATATCCGGGGATCTTGAACCAAGTGCGCAGCGCACGCAAAAACGGAAAACACAAGCGATAGGAACGGCGCCTCCGCTCGCGCTAGAACGGGATCCTTCTTGATGTCCATGACCTGGCGGTATTTCTGCAAAAACGAAGGTTTGTCGATGACCGGCATCAGGAAATGCACGCGCGAAAAATAGGCCTCGACCTGACAGATCATGAGCGACGAAGAATAATTATGGTCCAAAGCACATACCAGCTTATCAGCAAGGTCCTGGTCTGGATATTCCACTTCCTCCGGACCAGGCAGTGCCTGCACCTTCCCAAAAAATACGGTGGCCGGGAAATACAGCTTGTTGACACTCGGCCCGGGCGCATGTGGGTCTTCCTCCATAGGGGAGATGCGCCGGAGAGGCGAAGACGTCAGAGCGCGGAAGGACTGAATCAGAGACATGGTGGATGAACCACCGATCCAGCGCATATGACCATATTCGTCCAGCGCGAGCTGGCCTAGGGATTCGCTGACATCGTCCTCAGTCTTGATGGGAGTCGGAGGTTCAGAGGTCCGATCTTTTGACACCGGCGGGCGCAAAATAGCTGCAACGGCGCTAGCGTTCTCAGGGGTGAGCGTTGGAACGGGATTGGATGAGCCAGAGGGTGCCGTTCCATTGAGAGATGGACCGAGTTGCTCTAGGACTGGTGCTATCTGGGTGAAGAGTGATTCCATGTGAAGAAGGCGAGCTTCGAGCTCCTGTACGTAACTAGCAAATGTGTCAAGGCTAAACAGGAAATCTCGAATTACGAGCAGGGACCCACTGTCTGCTCAGAGCAGCCCTGTCCTTGGTCTGCAGCCAAGTACACTGCGAACCCGACGCGGTGCACTGCGAACACGTCGGTTCACATCCATCGCACTTGATCTTCTTGCGCCTGACAGGGGAAACGGGAGGGAAACAGTAAGACAAGCAGAAATCGTGGCGATGTAGCAGCCGGAAGCAGTATACGCACCTGCAGCTCTCACATGCTCGCCAGACCCGTCTGCGCTGCAACTGGATTGGTTTCTGGCCGACATCGGGGGACATGGTATCTTCCTCAGGGCGCTTCTTTTTAGACTGCTGGGCCATGTTTTGAGAGTCTTCTCCCTTGGCCATGTGTGTCGGAAAAGTTGGGATACAGGAAACGATGTAAGACAAGGCACCGGGTGACCCAGAATGTCAGTCGAGCACGTGCAGACGAGATGACACTTGTGGTCCGTCAGACAAGGACGGCGTTTGCACAGCGAACGAAACAAAAGCGGCAGCGTTTTATGGGCTGATCGTTGGCAGCTGGCGGGAAGATGATGAGGAGGAAATGGGGACACCCTGAGCTGGGCCTTTTATATCCGTTTATGGACGGGGAGTTTGTAATGGGAGATTCGTTAGATCGTGACTGATCACAAGCCAATCCGCATGCAGGGGCTGAAAGCTCTGGATCAGCTGCAAAGCTACTCGCGGTGTCTGAGCTACGGCAATGGTCAATCAAACATCCTGCCAAGGGCATCTCCCGGCTCGCCCAGCTTTCTGATTGACAAAGGGGAGGGATTATCATCGTTGCACCCTCGAATTTTCAAGTAGCACAGCCACTTCACGTGCACCTCTTGTCCTTCAAGAAAGGTTTAACAACCAACCATAACCTTTTCCTCGGCATGGCTGACGCTGATACGATTCAACCGCCCCAAAATGCCGCCGCCGAGCCCGTGCTTGATGATGGGGAAGAAGCAGAGTCCAAAGTCTGTCTCCCCTTTGTACACTCTGCGCAATGGTTGAGCTTACAACAACAGGAAATAATGCTCATGAAGCAACGGGTCGAGGAGATGGAACGAGAGGCCAAAAAGCTGCGCGAACTCCAAGCGGCTGCAGAGCAGACAGGCGGTGCGGCAGGAAGCGACGACGGTGGCGCCCCGATGGAGACGGAGGAGGATAAAATTGCAGCGGACAGTCGCAGCATATATGTCGGCAACGTACGCCTCTTGCTTGTGTTACTCGTCAACATTTGGCCTCTGACGCCTTTGCATATTGTACAGGTAGACTATGGCGCAACGCCAGAAGAGATTCAGGTGCATTTCCAGGCTTGTGGCACCATCAATAGAGTCACGATACTCTGCGACAAATTCACCGGCCATCCCAAAGGGCATGTGAACTCACCCGTAGCAAAAACTCCTCCATCTGACCGTCTGTCGTACTTTTCCTTAGGTATGCCTATGTCGAGTTTGCAGAACCAGAGCATATAGATGCCGCTTTGGCAATGGACAACTCGCTGTTCCGTGGCAGATTAATCAAGGTACCTGTCCACCCAACTGTTCTGCTGTATGCAAGGCATAATGGTGGCTACCAGGTCACTGCGAAGCGCACGAATATACCAGGTTACAATCGTCGAGGTCGAGGGACATACAGGGGCGGATACCGAGGTGGCTATCGAGGTGGTTACGGTTATAGTCCATACAGGGCTCGTGGAAGGTATGCATTCCATCCTGTTCCATTTCTCATGCAGCATTTATCTGACACCGAATTTACAGGGGACGTGGTAGAGGATATTGACGATGTCCTAATCTGTGGCTTTTCTTTGCTTTTCCAAAATGACCCGACGCTACTTGCGCTGCCGACGACGTCGCGGCAGCATGGTGTATATACATTACATATCCTAACATCCGTTTACTACTGTCTGTATTCCCATACCGTATAAATGGCGCTGTGAGAAATCCCTGATTATGTAACCGCAAAAGAGCACACTGGCATTCAACGCCCAGCTTTGGGGACTATGCTCAACCTCTGGCGCAATGCCACGCGCTTCATGGCTACCCAGGCCGCGTCCGCAAAAGTGCCATATCCTTTCTCGAAAACAGCAATCATCACATCACCACCTCCTACACCTCGGACAGCAGAAGCACTGCGAAACGGCAAAGGTTTAATGGCACATCTACGCAAGACGCTGCCAACGCCCGAAAAACAAAAGCTGTTGCACAACTTCTTCTCCAAAGACTCTCCAAACTGCCTCTACCCCGGATCCATCGTCACGATCACAATGGAGCACGCGCCATCGACGTTCACGGGCGTGCTGCTCGCCATTCGTCGCCGAGGAGCGGATACCTCTATCATCCTGCGGAACATCATCCAACGGACCGGCGTCGAGATGCAAGTCTATGTTGCGTCGCCGCATGTGAAGGACATCAAGGTGATTCAGAAGCCACCAAAGGGCCGAATGCGCAGGGCAAAACTCTACTATTTGAGGAACTCGCCCGAGAAAATGAGCATGATCGCCGGCAACCGACGATAGCTGTAAGAACAGTGTTCCGTTTCTGCTTTGCTTCGTGCTGATTTACTTGTTCATAGTCAGACTAAACAGGCTCTATGGTAGATAGAATGTATAAATGAGGATAATCATTTTTTACGGAGTCCGTGAGGATGTGTCACCGCCACCGTGTGCGGCAATATTCCAATTTAGTTCGTAAACTTGTCATAAGCGCCCTGCGGTTCACCTGTTCGACACGTTCCTGGCTCATGCCATGGCTCCCCAACGACCTCGTTCTCTGCGCTCGATGGCCTTTCGAGTAGGCAGGCGCAGCACATCCCCAGGACCGCCTTCGCCTACTTTCTCCGACACCACTCACGCATCTGCCATGAACTTTGGAGCCGATGGCCCAGAAAAGATCATCACCCGAACGAACCTCAAGGCCAGCGTCCAGGCATACGAAGAGGTAAGCATCCTCCGGTCATTAATATACGCCAAGATACACAAGCAAGCGAGATGAAATTCACCCTCCTATTTTTCCGCGTCCAGTTGATGACTGCTAGTCAGAGTTATCGAGAAGCACTCATGATGATGTCAAAAGCCACGGCCGCCTTCGCGAATGCCATGGAGAGTTGTAGCGGGTGAGTCCTCCGGAAATGTCGTGTGCGCCGTCAGCTCAAGCAGCTCTCCAAGCCTAAAGGGTCCCTCCTACGAGGCCGGCGCCAGGATGCAGGCAGCCGGCGGCCTGCATCATTTAATTGGAAACCACTGGCATGTCCTGGTCGGTTTCGGATTACGACTGTCCGATGATGCGCATTCTCAGAACCACTGTTAGGCTGAAACTATTGACAAGAAGTTTGAGAAGCCGTTGCGTCAACATCTAGACTCGTACCGCGCTGTTGTAAACGTACGCATCTGTCGATTCTGCGCAAAGCAAAGCTCATCATTCCCTTGGCCACTCGCAGGAACGTTCCGCTTCTTATGAAAAGGCCTTGCGCGAGAAGAGTCAAATCATACGCGACACCGAAATGCGAAACATGAACAGGAAGGAGCGCAGTATGTGTTCTTGAAATCGGCTCTTGCTCTGACACTTCCTGAGCCAGAGACCTGTAGATTTGCAGACATTCCGCGAGGCGCTGGCGGTGTTGCAACGTCAGGTAGACGAACTTGATGAACTGAAGATCACGCATTACCGACAAATATGCGAACATGAGGAGCAGGTCTGGGATGTCGTTCAGGGGAAGGTACGCATACTCTCGCAATTTGTTCTTCTCTAATTCGTGTTGTCTAATGTCTATTTTCCCTTGCGTACGGCAGGTCTGTATTGTTGTTCGATCTACAATGGAAGTCTTCGACCGCTTTACATCTAAAGCGTACGTCTTCCTTTTTTTTTCTCGTTAAGGTCAATCGTGAAGCATGTGGTTCAACGCTTTTGTTGAAACAGGTCGGATCCAGTTATTGAACCCATGCTGCAATCCGTGCCGGATCCATTCGACTCCTACGGCCCACCTCAAGCAGAAGATCAAATCTTCAGCATCCTGGCTCCACTTTCAATCATGACGAATCCCCAGTCGTCATCTCCCAGCCCCATGACAGGCACTCCCGAACGTGACGCAGCAGAAACCATGGACAAGGTCGCTTCTTGGCTTCCCCAAACCAACAATGGTGGCATCTTCTCATCTGAATCCACGGAATGGGCGAGCACTGCCACTGTCACCTCACCCTCATCAACGCCCCCACGCTCCGTATCTCCGCCATCGGTCCCCAATCGTCGTCATTCTGCTCCTCCCATAGCCACTTCGCGTAAATCTGAGTCTAAACTTCGTTCCGTCCTGCCTGCCATCGAAGAAAGTCAGGCGAGCCAAAAGCTGAATGGCGCCGAGGATCAAACGTCCTCAAATTTGAACACGCCATCAACAGCAGAGCCAGAGCCGTCTCAGGTCGACACTGGTCAGCCGGCCACTTGTTCGACTGTGTATGGCCATCCTCAGCATGAAACAGGAGAGGATGCGACCACACCACGCTCTTCAACTTTGTTCCCGCAAGCGACCTCGCCTCCAGATCCGATGCCAGCGAAGCCAGACCCACCAGATGAACTTGAAAATTGTCCCGCAACACCACTTGCTTCCCCACCTGATGTCGTGTAGTTTAATGTATAGTTAGCTTTCTTACCATTTCTTACGAGTGCCTTTTCGTCTTTTCGTCACCATTATCATTAACATTATTTCCGTTCAGAGATTGTTTATAGTCTACTGCGATTGGATACCGTATTGATGAAGAATCTCATCGCTTACAGGAGCTGGGCTTTTGAAAAGGAGGTCGGTACCAGTGCTCGTCTTTGGAAACGCGATGACGTCTCGAATTGACTGTGTCTTGCAAAGTATCGCCATCAGGCGATCGAAGCCTAAAGAACGGGTGAGTCACCATGCTGGACCTGATCGCTGGCTCCTCTTACCAAGTGCAATGCCACCATGGGGAGGTGCACCGCTTTTCAGGGCGTGTAAAAGATGTTGGAAAGGCGACTTCTCGGAGTCGCTTAGCTTTTTTTTTTTGTTTCGGTCGTATCAGAATGTGCAAAAGCCCGAAACAAGGCAAGAATTAATGCTGACCTGGAGCACGTTGCTGAATATGTAATCCTGCATGGCCGCGTCGTGGACACGAACAGAACCACCTCCAATTTCGACCCCGTTCAGAACGAGATCATAATGCTGCCCGCGAACCTGTCATCGCGCTGAGGAACAAAAGGCATGGAGATACGAATTTCAAATACCTTATCAATCTCGCCTCTGTACATCACCTCGATATCTTGCCACATGGGTGCCGTAAACGGGTGATGTGAACTGCTCCACCGGCCTTTCGCTAAGAATTCCTTGTCCTCATCTCTAGTGAAAAGAGGGAACTCGGTAATCCATAAGAAATGATGGTCCGAGGGCATGATGAACTCATCTGAAACAAAGAAAACATGAGCATGCGTTCTCGACGGCTTACAGGTTTCGAGCTCCTTACCGCGACTCTGCGCCAATTCAGATAAGCGAAGGCGAAGAGCCCCTAGAGATGTTGAGCCGCCCTACAACCAATGACAATTAGCCACGAGGTATTCACATGGACATGGAAAAAGAATAATCAATACCCTCGGACTTTGCGGGCTGCAGGCAAGCCATATATCATCGCCTGGCGTCAAACGGAGCTTCTCATTGATAGAAGAAAGATTCCGAGCATCGTGGCCCACCAAGCCTGACAGAACATTACACTTCGACAACCAGGTGTCCATATTTTGCTTTGTCAACACAATGCGCTCCTGCCCCTCACAGGCGTCAAAATCATAGTCAGCAAGCTTGTAAGACATACATACGACAGGAGAATTGGACTCGGGTTCGCACACTCGGGATGCGCCAAGGAACTCGCGTTCGGTCGATTGCCTAACTGGTATGCATTCTAGAACTTCGCCCCGTTGTTGTAACAAGGCTTGCTGCTCTTCACTCAGCAGATTGGTAATATTCAAGATCTGAAAATAGCCGCAGGTGAGCATATGTATTTTCTCTCGTGCTGAAATCCAGACCTCTAGACCGAAACGAGTATCCGGTTTGTCTGATCCATACTATGCGGGAGACTTCGTTGAAATTAGCGGGGGCTAAATCGGCAGATTACGCACTCGTGTCATTGCTTCATGATAGGTCATTACTCTGAAGCGAGGCGGTAGCGACAACCCTTCCATCTTTCTCCAAATCATCCGAATTAAAGTTTCGACGGTATCGCGTACTTCCATTCCTCCGATGCGCCAGGTGTTGGTATACCTTGGTATGGATGGTTCGGGTATTCCCCATGAAACGAAAGCCATTTCGATATCAATTTGAGTGAACTCGGGCTGTCTATCCTTCCTTCCGTCCTCGTCACGGAAGCACTTCGCCAGCTGGAAATATCTGTCTACGCCGCCAGAACATATCAGAAGCTGCTTTGGTTGCTGAGGGGATTGCTGCAACGCGTAAAACAAGGGCGTATTCCGTGCCGTGTAGTCCTTTTCGACTTTGGACATTCGGGTCGGCACTAGAAATTCGCGAGCGCCTTCAGGCGAAGATCTTAAAAGGACAGGGGTTTCCACTTCCACGAAATCTGATCAAACACGAGGATGAGACGAACCAGACGCGGTAGGATGCAAGACACAAACCATTTTCGTGTAACACATTGCGAACAATCTGAGCGATCTGGCTCCTCCTTTTGAGATTATCCGAGAGTGCGGTTCGGCGAAGATCTAAATACCGATACCGAGCTCTTAAGTCGTCATTAGGCTATAGCCGGCCAATGTGAGCCTCGGGTTGCAAAAAGGGTGAAATGATGCATAGCGTACCAGATTCCGGGTATTGTGTGGCATGAATGGCAAATCAACCGCAGAGTTCAAAACCGTAAATTTCTCGACCCGGACATCGATTTCACCTGTAGGGCTCTAGCCAGAAGACCTGTTGGTCCCCAGATCCAGATAAGGTGTCAAGACAAAGATGGAGACTAACAGGACGTCGTGCCTCAGAAGGGCGCAAAACAACAGTGCCCTCAATCAGCACCGTTGATTCCGGAGACACATCAGATAGCGCAGAAAGGTCGGAATTATCATCTGAATGGTCGACAATAAGCTGTGTAGAGCCAGAGGAGTCCTTTAGAGGATAAAAGGACATGAGTCTCCCTTTACTTGAAAAGGAAATTGAGTATGCTGGGCGTGACATATGGGGTTTTCAGAAGGAGTGATAATCACCGCTCAGGAAGGAGCCATCCAGCCAGCACAACGCGTGTCCCAGCGTCGTTGGCAGAGAGCGAGCCGCAATTATGGGTGCGTTTCGGGTATGGGCTATAAAAAGACGGCTAAGAAGCGCTGCTACGTGTCGGACGGGTAGAGGGCGATACCTGAGTGTGCCGCGGAGGTTATTGGAGCGTGTTGGAATAGCAGACGTAGTGAAAAACGGGGTGGCCTCCATCGCCACAGGGCGGAGGATGGACGGGGAAGCATGGAAAGAGGCGATGTTACGTAATCGGAGCATGGAGGGACTGGAATCACAAAACTTTTTGTGCACAGGTCCATTCATCAACCATCATGTCGACACGGTACTTTTCTCCTGTCCTTTCGCTTGATCCTTCTTCGCACGTTGCGAACGCGGCGATCATTTTCCCATTTAATTGGTCTTCCGCCCTGCGTCGCTCCTGACTATATAATCCAGCGCTTTTCGCGTTTACTTCTCCTCATAGGCCATCATGTCTATTGAGAGCCTCCCCAATGAGCTTCTCGACAACATATGCAAGCGCCTCACCCCCGCTGACTTTGTTTCCCTGGCCCGGACATGTTCTCACATTGCCCCGGTCGCCCAGCGGCTCCTCTACCGGCATCTTTCTATTTCGTCTCCATCCTGGAGAACGAGTGTCGTTATGACTCTCGCCCGACGGCCAAACCTTGCCGAACATGTGCGGACTTTCGCCATTCGCATCGGGACCGGTTCCATTTGCTTTCGATCATTCTACCTCTGTCTTGCAGCCGCGCTCGCGAACATGACTCAACTTACATCATTGGATATCTTCGCGAGACCAGACGTCAGCTGGGTCCTAAATGGTCCCCGACTGTTGTCTATCCACGTCTATCGCGTTTTGTCTCTTCTTTTCCTTGGGACTGCCATGTGGCCAATTTCCTGTCCAAGACAATGGCTCTCTCGGAACTCGAGTTGGAGTCGGTTGGAGACATGCCAGCGGCCTTAGCACCACCCCTTCACCTTCTTCGCTCGCCTTGTTGTCCCATTTCGGTGGCCCCGTTGATGTGGCAAAGCTTATCGTCCCTGGTCGTCCTTTGGACAGCGTTCACCTGAGCTCAGGTGATCTGACCGACGAAGACATCCATGTTCTCTCGAAATCGACGGTGGAACTAACATTCGTCAGCGTGACTACGAGCACGCAACCGGTGCCCCTGTTGCAGGCGTTTGTACATCACACGCCGCATCTAATCTACTTGCGAATAATGACGACTTACAACTTTTCGGAAGCTCCCGATGCCGTAAGTGTTTGACTACCAATATCGTGCCGCCGTCCCTTCAGATCATGATATCACCTGTTCCTAGACATTCTATGAGAACGTCGCCCACGCCTTGACCTCGCTTCGCCATCTGAGGGCTTTTGAGCTGTGTGGCATGCAATGGGGATCTACCCAGCAAGACTCGGCTGACGAGGGCCGTGTGTGGCAGTCGAAACCGATAACTAGTGATTTTCCGATTGAAAGCACGTCTCCACAAGATGATGTTCAGATAGACTTTTTTGCCTATTAGTGATCTGTATCCTCCTTGATAGTCTGTATCCATCGCAAATGTATCGTATCTAATCGTATATTATATCTATAATTGACCTAGTCAACTGGATGGAATGCGAAATGTATCCAATCACTACTCAGTGCTTTGATTGGTGGAAATGCGAGTGACCCTGTCAGGGAATTCTGTTCCTCACCTGATCGACATCTTTCCTCTCTCCAATGAGCAAACGACCTCCCAATGAACTCGAAAGCAAACTGCATCAAGCTGCTCTCGCAGCCCCCAACAAGGTTTCATCTGCCATACCCGTCTCTCCTCCGCTTGTTGACTCATTCGCGATCCGCAAGTAGGAACTGACTGGCAAGCAAGCTGAAGCCATAGTCCCGGGCCCAGCCGCCCGACAAAATGCACTCAATTTCCTGCTTGGCGTCGGCCTCTTCAAATCGTTCGCCGACTCCAAGGGAGCTATCCTGTTTCGCGCCGTGACAAAGGGTGAACTCGTTGCGTGCGTGAACCGAATCCAAAGAAATATCACTTTTTTTTAACATCAATATGTAAATAGGACAAGGGACTTGAGTGGCGAGGAGAATCTAGTCCTCGGACACATTAAAGCCTCTCGCACAGAAGGTATGGCCTGGATTCTTTCCGCCCTTGTTTGCTTTACACGTTATCGGACAGGTATATGGACGAAACACCTCAAGGCGAAAACGAACCTGCATCAGACTGTCATCGATAGATGCCTGAAAACCCTCGTACAGAAGCGACTCATTAAGCGCGTTCAATCCGTTCAGGCATGGCCTCACTGTCGGCTTCAATGATTTTACGTTTTAATATGCGACCACACAGCACCCTACCCGAAAGATATACATGTTAGAAGGCCTGGAACCATCGGTCATTTTAACTGGTGGCCCTTGGTATACGGATAATGAATTAGATGTCGAATTCATCCAACATCTGAAAGACGCGTGCTTGAAGTTTATTCGGGACGTGGTCAGTCTCCTTTTTTTCGCCCCTGCACTAGTTTTCACCTGATCACTGGCCATGAAGACTTTCCCAAAACGCCGCAATGGGTCTGAAACTGCCCTCTACGCACTGTCCAATTCGCCTCAATATCCTTCAGCACAAACAATCCGCAACTCACTCAAAAGAGCTCGCCTTACAGAGACCGAACTGTCTGTCGAGCATGTTGAGATGTTGCTCAACGTCCTGATTTTAGACGGAGAAATTGAAAAGGTTCGAGAAATAGATTTCCCAATCCGAGAACGGGCATTGAGTCTCAATCTTTCAGATACCTGCCTTCGGCACCTCGCTTTGGGATGCGGATGCTGTCACGGATGATGATTCCGATCGAAAGTCGAAAAAGAAAAAGAAGCGAAAACATCGTTCTGACGAGGAGGAGGAAGTGGCGGACAAAAAGAAGCGCAGGAAGAGAAAAGACGCGAGCGAAGAGTCGTCCAGCTCTGACGAGGCTTCTGGTTATACGTCAAAACGCAAACGGACGAAAAGTAAGAGTATATCAGATGACGACGAATCCGACGATGTCGAGCTTCGGAAGAAAAAGAAGAAATCAAGACACCGCTCAGACGAGAGTTCAGGCGACGATGAGGAAAGACGTTCCGCGGCGAAAATGCACAAAAAGAAGTCCCGATCCTCGGACAGCGATTCTTCAGACCAGGAGTCCGATCACGAGAGTCGTCGCAGAAAAATGAAAAACAAGTCAATTAAGAGGTCATCTTCGCCAACCGATGGTTTCGACAGCTTTGGCGAAAGCGGCGGTTTTGTCTACCGAGCTATCAAACAGGAGTGCTTGACACTAGGCTGGTCGGAATCTCCGTGTTGTCTGTGCCCTTCCTTCGAGTTTTGCAAAGATGGCGGGCCGGTGAACCCGTCCGAATGTGTATATTATGGTGATTGGCTGCTTGGCAGCACGGTCTCTGCAATAGAGGACTCGAGATGAGGACGTAAAAAGTTGGTATCGTGAGTGTTCATGTATAATACCAATCAGACTTGATGGAGTTGTCACCCTTTCGACTCGTCCACCATCTGGCTAATAAACGAGACAGCATCGTGGCAAGCCAGCAACTGGCGGGTTTCTGATTCTGGGATGACTCTCGTCTCAACGTCGCCTTTGAACTCCGCAACGACACCTTGGTACAGATCCTCTTCATCTTTGACAAGGAACTTGTTGAATTCCCAACCCACTGGGATTGCACCATCGACGCGAACGACGTTGTTCTCAACATCGAATTCGACGCGGCGAAAGTCGAACCCGAGCCCAATGCCCAAAGCTTTGGTATAAGCTTCCTTCGTCGTCCACATCCAGAAAAATCTCTTCAATCTCTCATCCTGTGGCAACATCGCAGACAATTGTCGGTGCTCTAAGTCGGTGAGCTGTGAATACGGTCGTCAGCATGGTGAGAAATGGCGAAAGCCATGCTTGTAGTGAGGCTGGGACGTGCCGATTCACCTGATCCCCAACCGTATGGATAAACGAAGTCAAGGTATCCCGACTCGGTATGCGTACTTTCATGACGTCCACCCCGATATTATACGCTGGCGGGTTGTGGGTGCCTTCCCCAAAAGCCAGCGCGACCAAAGCATTGTCGTGCGAGATGTTATAAGCGATTGGCGGATTGATGCTGGGCGACGTCTTTGAAGCAAGGCGAACGTCGGATGGGAACTCCTTCTCTAACGAGATAGTGGAAAAAAAAAACGAAAACATACGATGTAAGGTTTCCCAGCAGATGTCTTCGCGAATGACATCGCGTGCATGGGGACATGTCGCTCATGCAGCAGCGCGCGAGTCAGAAACTTGCCTATTAGTGTCCCTAGCAAGACGCAATCATCATCCATTCTAACGGAGCATTCCCGGCTACTTCTCACTGCAGGCGTCCGCACGGTGGTAGAATCGTCGAATCCGAGCTGAACTCTCCTCATCTAGTAGTGCAAGAGCGCGCTGATATAGCTGCCAATGCTCTCAGTCAGACGGCTATGGTACGACTGAGTTTTGAACTTGCTTCGTCCGGAAAAGTATCAGGATTATAGATAACGGCGCGCAGTTGCATGGCGCGAGGAACACCAGAAAGACGGGAACAGGATGATAAGCCAAGTATAGTAAACCGACGCCATGAACATGGAATCTTATCTCCCAGACCACGATCATGACGGTCACGTCCCACATCTCTCCGGAATTCGTTACACTAGGCCTTTTCATCATCGATGAATTCTCGTATGCGGACGAGAATGGAAAGCCGCTGGATATATCTGTCCCACCTCAGGTGTGTCGACGCTAGGCACCTGTGATTGATGCGAGGTGTGCACTAATGGTTTCTCAGATCGGCGGAGGAGGTACATATGCTGTCATAGGGGCTCGAATATGGTCGAGTACTTTTTATGCGGTCGCACTACGAAAGGATGCAGACTGGCTTATGCTCCGGCAGGCTTCCAGCCAACAAGATCGGCATGATCATCGACGAAGGCAATGACTTTCCGGAGCCCATAAAGAAACAGCTATTCAGCTACGGAGAGGAGATATGGATGTTTAGACGACAGCACGACAATGGAACCACACGCGCTCTGAATGCGTACAAAGGCGACCATCGCAAGTGTTATCCACTGTCTTTCCGTAAGATAGCCCTAACTGCAATATCAGGGGAATTTCAATACCTCACGCCTAGGATACGCCTGACTCCAGAAGACACCATCGGCACAAAGCTACAAGGCGCGAGGATGCTGCACTTCATATGCTCGCCTTCACGAGCATTAGAAATTGTCCTAGGCATCAAGAAAGTCGACGGTTGGCAACCAGTGACCATCTACGAACCCATTCCCGTAAGCCTCCAACCTCCTCTTACACAGGGATACACATTGGTCTGGATCTCAGGATAGGTGTATACCGGAAGAGCTTCCTGCCTTGGCCAAGGTGTTACCATCCATCCAGGTATTGAGGTGAGCATCGTGCAGTTGCTTTTAGGTTTGCACCAAAGGGGCAGCCCAGCCCAAACGCCGAAGAAGCACTGTCACTCCTTTCCATACCCCTTCCGGTGACGAAGTCATTAGTGGAAGAGGCGGCATCTAGATTTCTAGGGTATGGAGTAGGAAACGGTGAAGGATCTGTTGTTATAAGGTGTGGTGCCATGGGTGCATACCTCAAGACTTCCCATGGAGATAGTATTTGGGTTGATGCATTCTGGAGTGCGGATGACTCCACAAAGGTCGTTGATGTCACAGGTAAATCGACTTCTCCCAACTGGGTTTCCATGTTGAGAATTTAGTTTGACTGGCTCGAAGGTGCTGGTAATAGTTTCCTGGGTGGTTTTGCTGCTGGCTTGTCTTGCACAGGCAGCGTTTCCGAAGGTTTGTAATGACATGTGAAAAGGCGATTGCATTGCATGGCTGACTATCATCCCAAGCCGTGCTCTACGCGACGGTGTCCGCATCCTTCATTGTAGAACAAGCAGGCCTTCCGATTCTCTCACAGGTGACACCCAGGGAACTGTGGAATGGTGACGCTCCTGAGCGAAGGCTCAAAGAACTCCGGAAAGGGTTAAAGCAGTAAAGGAAAAGTACATACATACATGGTACCCGTCACACAATAATGATAATACGAAGAGATCGTGCTATTGCTGAGCGGATTGGAACTTTGCACGACTCGCAGCGAAAAGTTCCTCCTGTTTTGCGAGCAGTTCTTCCTCCGTCATTCCTGACTGCTCAAACTTTGAAACCTTCTTCTCTCGGTCCTGTGGCTGATTGAGTTTCAGAATACAGAAATATTGATAGAGTAATCACCTTCTGCTGTTGTTTGTGATCTTTTAGGACATCCTCTACGTCCGCCGTAAACGAGTCAAAACCAAGCCTCTAGGGGTTGAACTTTCGTTCAGCGGCTACGCAAAATATAGAGCTTGTGCTCCGCACCTTAAGGGCAGAAATTATGTGCTCAGGGGCTATCGTTTTCTTTGACTCTTGCTCGCAGATCTCATTCGCTTCCGACGAGATTAGATGTATGAACTCTGTAAGGTGTCAGACAACAGATACATCGAGCCAAAAGAGTTGGTATTGTTCACCTACACAGCATTCTATGACCAAATCGCGTGTTTCTTTAGCACAAAGTACGTCGCTCGGAAGTAGTTCTGGGCGAGACATGGGAAGGTGAGCGTGCGTGTTGGAAAGCAGAAGATCGAAGTACCAGTGATCATTTTCGCTACTGTGGCTTTTGGAAGGGACAAATCGTCATCTGTAGGTGGTAAACCACCGCCCTGGCCTTCGCGGTCTGACATGGTGAAGTATATGGAAGGGAGTGATGCGGTATTGTGGTTGAAGGAGCATTCTACTTGAGTTATGTTGATCGACATTTTGGAAGTCCGCACGTGCACGCTCAAATTCCTCCTCTCATCTCTACTCCGCACCAGGATGGCATCTGTGCGTCCAAAGATCCTGTTTTTCTCCCTTTTTCTTTCCCTGATCACTTATCAATTCAGGTCAATCCCGTCAATCCGAAGCCCTTCATGCAGGAGCTCACCGGCAAACCAGTGTTCGTCCGACTAAAATGGGGCTTGGAATATAAAGGGTTCCTCGTCAGCACCGATGGCTACATGAACCTTCAGGTACGTTGCCACCCCAAGTCTATCGTACTTTGGATAACGTCTGATCGTCCTTTTTAATAGTTGGCGAACACGGAAGAGTTCCAGGACGGACAGTCTAATGGCGCACTTGGCGAGGTGTTCATTCGGTACGCTCTGCTCTTCCTTTCGCCTATAATTCGTTTCTTGTGTCTTACACTTTCACAGATGCAACAATGTTTTATACATTATAAGTCTTATCCCCTGGCTCGCGTCCTGTAATCGTCTGATGATGTTATCGCTTTATTCACAGAGAGGCACCACCGGAATAATTCAAGCATGTATGTCTTCCATCTCTGCGACCAAAAATAAACGACTATTTGATTGGTATATCATTTTTCTGACTCGAAGGTTTCTCGTTTTTGGAGCTGATATTCTCAACGTATAGTGACATCACGATCTTTTGTAAATCGTTGACTCTACGAATGTATACCTGTCTTCAGTCCCGATAATATGTATCCGATGTTATAGCTTGCAACAGTTGTAGTCGTTTTGACCTATAAGTGTGCTCGGGCTGTGCAACTACCTTCCCTGATTACATAATCACTGACTCATCGTTAAATTTATATAAAATCCGGTCCGCTGGTTGTCACCGCCGTAACATTCTTTTCTTTTTTGCCTCACTCTACACGCCCTCTATAACAATGGCGAAATCACTCAGATCCAAATCAAAGCGAACTTTCCGTTCGAAGAAACGCGAGAATGGCGTCTACGCAGCAACCGAAGCTGCTCGTCTCCATCGTCTAAATGCGAAACTTTTCTCGATCGCTGCAAAGGATGCCGATGGAGATATTGCGATAGAAGAGGCGGGAGAGGAAAATGCTGACCCATCAGGTTGGTATCGATTTGCGCTTTTTGGCCTGTTGGATGCGGACAACATCTCCGTTGAGAATATGAGCTTCTTGGGTGGGCTCGGCACATTTCAAAACATGGGCGATTTTGGTCATGAGCATTGTCACGACAATGATTTCTGACATCGTTCTCAATTCCTAGTCGAAAATGTGAGGAACGAAGCGCAGGTTTCAACAGGTGTGGTTGCCTTCTTTTTTCCTCCTGAAAAATCGCGGTCTGAAGATCAATCCCTTTAGAATCCATGGCCATCGACAGTACACCATCAACACGTATATCAACTCATGGTCCGCGAGGTTCGAGAAGGGAACAATGGCGGTTGTCGAAGGGCATGCCTGCGAGACCCGAACGGAAGGGGATGAACCGCCAAGGGGGTCCAGGTGCTAGAAGAAAGGCTGGACGATCGAAACGCCGACGATAACGGCAAAAAATCTGTTGCTTGTATTGTGATTCTTTTCTATTCCGATACCCGTGGTTGTTGTATCTTATATCATTATGAATGCTAGAAATCGGATGGCAAAAGCGCAAAAAGTGTTGCTAGTTGACAAGATACTATTTTAGGGGGATATGCTGACCAGTTAAACAGCATTGGCGAATCCATATGATAGCCTTCCGTCTTTTTCAGATGGTATTTCTTCCCCTTTTGGGGACGAAAGATCCATCGAAGATATTCTACGACCCAGAGTTTTACCACTGTACGGGGAATCGGTCTCCGACGGACTAGAGCGCGATAGCTTCAGAATGCATCTATCACACATTCCAAATGAATCATCTTACGAGATCTCTGGCATTGTGATATGCTCAGTGGTGACATGAACCTCTGGTCGTCTTACTATATGTCTTGACGGTCTTGAGAGCGAAAATGGTGCAACACTTCGTCGAGTAAGGTTGTTGCTTGCGACTGCTGACATGGACCGAACATGGACATCTTGGGAGCCAAATTCTAACAATCTTATAACAGCGCGACATGCAGCTATCGAGCTAGAATCATGCATCAGCCGCGGAAAACACACAGCGGTGAACGAGACATACGTGATCGTCGCGGCCGGTATCTGAATTCAGGATGGGATGAGTAGGCTGAACGGCGACAGTTGAAGCCGACATACCGTGGCAATGCTGAATATGCGACGTTAGTAGCCGTCCAACGAAACAGAACAACGTAAGAAAGGCGTACACGTTCATAGGCGCTTGCGGCGACACAGCGCAGTTATTAAGACGTCAAGTCACTGACGGAGACGACCAGGAAACTTACTATTCAAGTTGAGCACATTCAGGACCTGTAATGAAAATGATTAAGTGCGTGAAGGAGCGGTATCTGGGGTGAACGCACGGCTGGAATACAGTTAGTTGAGAAGGAAATCAAGAAATACACCAGTCCATCGTGGAAAAGTAGTTTCCAGAGATCCGTTCTGGCGGAATGTTTTCTCAGCAGGGCTACTGCTGTGAAATTCAAGATTATAAAATCAAACGCCATGGCTGAGAAGGGATGATTAGCCTGTGTAAATTAGAGGAATATTACGACGCACTGAAAAAGAAGGTGGTATTGAGCAGGGACGCATTAGTAGAAATGACTGCACAGGTCTTGACATCGTCTTCCCAAGTTGCAGTGACTACGAACATGGTTCTGTATAGAAGGGTCCAGTGCGCCAGGCACAAAACTCCGAGAACTACCATTACCGAGCGTTTCCGATCCCATAAAGCAATTCTACGAATGATAAGTCTCACTAGCATGTGGGGACCAACTAGAAAACCCACGTCCGAAGCATCAATGTTGTGGATGCGCACAGGATGGACATGTTACCAGTCCACTGGTCGCCGAGCACGTCAGCTCAATTTCAATGTACAGCAAGCACATTCCTATTACCGAGTTGAATGTGAATAGGGACTATAAGGTTTTCGTCAGACAACATTCTGGACATCTTCGTTATACGTACTCCGCAATTTATCTAAAACATAGTGAATTAGTTTCAGACAACCTCGAGTCTCTGTCGGTAATGGGGACATACCCGCGTCGTGACATTTAATGAGATAATCCTGCGAAAGGTTATCAGTAAGGCTTAACCGCCGCCCTAGAAAAGAAACCACTCACAGGCCAACCAACGCCAACAGTATACAGTAGCGACAAAGGAAAAAGAAAACTAGAGTTTGCAGTCAGCGAAAGGCTGCACTTGTTCGGAAGAAGACAGACCCTACTCTTTGAACCGCCACCCGGCATCATTCAGACGGCTGAAAAATCGAATTGAGAGATGGACGACACACCAACGGCCACCGAAATTTTCTCCGCCTGGTTATCAATGACCATTCGAAGTCGGAAGTCATGAACAACTCCCAGACATAGAGCCCGAACAGTGTAAAAATTAGCTTGAGAAAGACATCTGTACGTCGCCACAAGACTGTTACAAGAGTCTTAGTTGGTGTCGGATGACAGACAGACCAGAGTCTTTGGCCACTTCCTGGGGATCCGACCAGTTGACCATGATACGTTGGATTTGCGATTGCTAGGCTGCAAGAACGTAGCTTGAAGTTCGCTTTCGGGATCCAACGAGAGAGGTGGCTCTGGCTGTCCAGACGTTGCCGACGAACAAGGCTTTAAAAACTAGGACCGTTTAAGAGTATCCCCGATCGTTTCTCTGTGCTTCTGACGGTTATCAACGGTTCTTTTCCAGTTCCCGCTGAACATGGCGGGCTACTTATAGGTGGTATCTTTCATTGATGAGCAAGGAGTAAATCCAGAAAAGAGCCATAACACTATGTCTTGAAATGGCAGATGATCTGGATAAATTGACGGCGCTGGAGCTGGACATTCAGTGCGATCAGTCTGGAGTGAACATGGAAATTACGTAAGTTCGAGCCTTGAAAATGTATTATAAGCACCCACACGCCTTCCGGAACGCATCAACTAGCTCACGTCTATGGACCCTATCAACACGGTGCTTTCATGCTACATTCGCACTTCTTCGGCGATTTGTATTCTTCAAAATAGTATTCATCTCGGTTTCCTCCGTGATGGCTCGGAGAAGGCTTGGCAATTTCCCGAAGCCCCTCCAATAGTCGCCAAATATGCACTCAGAATTCGTGACGTTCATACTTTTTGCGAGATTTTATCCACGCAACCTTAAGTCTTGACAGAGTGTATCTCTATGTTGCGTGTGTTATCTCTGACAGGCACACGCGTGCGTTTAGAAAGGTGTCATGTACCAGTATGCATAGCATTTCGGTGGGACTGGATGGAAAGTGATCTAAAAAACAAATAAGCTACGACATTAATGGATCAGCTATACCATACAGCCACATCGCCATCAGCGCCACCGCTGACTAACCATGGAAGGTGACAACACCATTTTATTTGTAGCACTCCAAGACCATCACGTATCTCATGACCGCGTAGGATCTTCAATGGAACAATGAGAGGATCAGTCATGAGATCGCTATACACTCTGGCGTGAAAGATTTGTATCGATCCGTCGTCAGACGAAGATGCGAATAGGGGGTATGTAGGGTGGAAATGTAACGACCGTATGGCTCGGGAGTGATATCTACGAGGAGTAATGATGTCAGTACAAGGTCAGAAAAGGATGTGGAATATTTAATACCGGAGAACTTTGTAGGGTTTGTCGCTCAGTTCTAGGTCGAACCAGCAAAGTTTGCGGTCGTAACCGCCAACGATAAGGTGGTCACCAGATGGATGTACATCCATCGATGATATCCACCTGATGCCTGGCGTCAAAGTTTTCAGCAATTTTTGTTCGGTCAAGTTGTATAGTCTGACGTATTGCTTGGTCTAATTTGAAACGTCCAAGAAATAAAAAAAAAAGTCATGAATGGGCGAAGCTTAAAGATGGGAGCACGTACGGCAACAAAAAAGTAGGGTTTCAGGGGATGGAAAAGAACAGATTGTACTTCTCCTTTCATTTTCTTGAATGGCGCCTGAGAGTGCCTTCGCGTTATTTGATGTATCCAGACACCTCCTTGAGGGCCTCCAGTGGCTACGACACAAGATTCGAAATGAGGATAGGAGGGATGGAGAAAAGCGACTTACAAACGGATGCAAGGTAATCACCTTTCCTATGCCATGCCAATTGATTCGGGAACCCGGAGAAAGGCGGAAGTGTGATGGATAGAATTGGACCGTCGCTAGAACGGGTATATGATGAAGAAGAGGTCCATTTGATGGTTGATGGAGTGGCGGAAGGAGGCAGCGTAGCGGGAGCTAAGAGATTTTCTGTCAACGATAGTGTGTGGCCTGGAACGTTGGGCGGAATGACAAGATGTATTTTCTCCTCCCTAAGAAAAAAAAACATGTCAATGAAGGGCACCTTTGGCGAGTGATTGCAGGTCAAAGCTTACGTTCCAACCGCAAAATAATTGACGTCAGTTCTCGGGCACCATTCTAAGGATGCAATTTTTTCGTCGAAGGTCCACCGCCTCACTTCCTTCCCGACGTTAACTTCCCAAAGGCTGACAACTCCCAGTTCGTCGCCACTGATGACCCAATATCCGTCTGGACTGATGCTCACACATCTTGCTCGACTGTTTAAGTGTTTGAATTTCAAGCTTCTATAATTCGGGAAGGGCTTGAGATTGCTTGGACTAGGTAATTTTGGGATTAAGGAATTGGGGTCGATATTAAGCTTAATCCGCTGTATCCTGGGTGCGAGGTATAGATCCAGCTGGCGGTGAAAGCGTTCTTGAATGAAACGATCGTAGGCTGGAACGAGACGCAAGGAAGGGTATTTCTTTGGAAGATAATCTCGTTCTCTGTCTTCTGGATCCATGGCATCCCATTCCTTGCGTTCTTCTTCGGTAGGAAGATATTCTTCCGGTGGGTTGTAAGATTCAGAGTTGGTGGGCAAGGACAATTTCGGTGCGGGCAGTGGAGGAGGTTGGGATGACGTCGATTGGTCGGACCATATTGAATAGAATTCAAGTTTCGAAGTGGTTTTTGGTTTCGAAGGGAGTATTATGCCTTGACGGATAGCTCGAACAATTTTAAGAATCTAGACCAAGAAATTCAGGACGTCGACATAAGTTAGCATTAGAATTTGGTACCTTCTGCTTCTCCCATCTACTCGGAACCCAGCGGCGTTTGGGCTCTGGAGCGCCGGACAGTGGCATAGCTTCTTCTTTTCCTTTCCCAGTAAACCATTCCACCGTTGGTTCGTAAGGATCGTAGTTTGCATCTGGGACTTCATTGGCATAAAGACGTTGGATTATGTCTAATTCCTCGTTAGTGAGGGATTTGTCCACCTGTGCTGTTTTATCAAACGCTGAAGTCCTGTTCAAGAGTTATGAAGTGGAACACAAGAATATTATGATTGGGCAACGAACCAGGCCGAGGGGTCTTCAACGGTCTGCAGGAATTTGTCCAATTCGTCACCTCGTGCAGGTCGCAAAACCTTTCTGCCATCTATATCATAACCAATGTGCGGCAGGTCATCGTACCAGTGCATAGGAATGTCCCCGACCCGATTTAATACCTGGTTAGATGCATTGTCAATGTTCCATTAAAAAAACAAGTTTATGAGTCACGTACATCTTCCGTAGACGAATCCGAATCATATTCTGGTTCGATCTCGGGGTACACGCATTTTGGTTGGCCAGTTACGTCGGAGACGACAGTCTTGGATTTCGGAAAGACATGTAGCTCCGAACCGTCGGTGTCTGCTTCGCTCAAGGTGTCTTCCTCATCTGTCCCGTCTTCTGTGTTTCCCTCCTCATCTTCGCCATCGCTTTCTTCATCCTCGTCGTCTCCATATATAACTCCATTGGTATCATCCAAATCCGAGTCGCTGGTAGCATTGATCTCTGGGAATTCGTCGATTTCACCATCGTCTGAGTCGTTGACGCGCTCTTCGTCGCTGGATACATCTAGGCCTCCATGATCGAAGACCCATTCTTCAGAGTCCTCATCTTCTTGAAGCTTTTTCCGCTTCTTTTCGAGTTTTGCGCCGCCATTGATGGCCATAGGTAACGGGCTTTCGTTACGCTCAGCGATCCATTGGTGGACTGAAAACTCAGAGGCTATTAGCGTTGGAATGAAATAGGTGCAAATAAATATCTCAGTTTGTACTGTACACTATAATGCCCTGTATGAACTTCTGAACCAACGTTCTCGTATTCGATATCTCGCATCCTTTTACCAATATTTTCCCGCATAATATAAGAGCAACAATGGTGAACTACGGAGGCGGTGAGTCGCAATTCCTTGCCGGCAAACATGCGTGCGTGATATTTGTGCGTTCGCATACCTAGATGAAGTCTCTGCACTTGTCGTTGACATTGGATCATCGTCGTTGCGCGCGGGCTACGCGGGAGATGACACCCCTAAGGCGATAATACCTACTTCATATGGATATCAAGTCACGTCTTCGGATCCTGATGTCGTTATGGGCGATAACGCTGAGGCTGGCGCGGAGCCAGCCCAAAAGTCCAGATCCGCGAAAATGTATATTGGACAATCGGGTCCTTCTGTTTGGAGGGCAGGAATGGAAGTCGCAAACCCGATTGTGGACGGCATAAGTGTGTCCTACAGTTCTGTATGCGCGAGGCACTGCTTGACTTACTGCCTCTTGCTTGAAGTCAGCGACTTTAATGCTGTGAAACACCTCATCGACCACGCTCTAACAGAGGTCATGCGTTGTAATGTGTCAGAGCATCCCATATTGGTCACGGAACCGACGTGGAATACACCTACGAACAGAGAACGAATGGCAGAAATAATGTTTGAAGAATTCCAAGTCCCTGCTTTCTACATTGCCAACACCGGCGTCCTGAACGCGTTAGTTGTTCTGTTCCAAAAACAGCTTTTGTTAATATATTGCGTCAAGTTTTGCTGCAGGAAAGGGCTCGGCTCTTGTAATTGATGTTGGCCAGACAATGGCTAGTGTCACACCTGTCGTGGACGGCTTCGTACTCAGAAAAGGTTTGCTTTTCAATAAGATCTCTCGCCTGGTAACTCAATGTCTCGTTCAGGGCTTGCGTATTCTACATTACCCAAGCTTGTTCAAGCTCATGCACGTCACATACTTGTATCTCCTACGACGATGCGACCGGGCATCGACTTGCTTCCCTACCAGTTAATCTCGAAGAAGACGGTTAGGGTTTGAGTGACTTGCGCCAAGCGCAATTCTCACTGATGGCATCTAGCCCGTAGATCCTGGCGCTCCTCCTCGGTATACTCTACGCGAAGACCGCGTCGCGGCTACGACCCAAAGTTGGCGAACGTGGGCCGAAGGTAGGGAAGTAGAGGAATGGATTCAAAGCGTAGCGGGCGTTCTCGAACAAGGCTGGAACGATCAGTCAGTTTATGGGCGCGACTGTCGAAATCCCATCGTTTGCTAATAATATTGGTGCAGAGCGGCAGCCGTGCGCCCTCCAAAGCAGTACGAATTCCCGACCGGCTATAACACTTATTTCGGCCCCGAGAGGTTCTCCGTCGGCGAACAATTCTTCTGGCATTCCCCTCAACTAGTTGTACGTCCTCTTACCCCACGGCATTCAAATCAATAATCTAAACCTACCGAAGTCCTCTAATCCCAGCTTGCCCAAGCACATACCGGCCTTAATCAGCGACTCCTTGCGGATGTGCGACCCGGAACTTCGGCAAGTCCTGATGGGGAATGTTGTCCTTACGGGAGGAGGAAGTCTGTTTTCAGGTTTCAGCGAGCGCCTCTCTGCAGAGCTGACACGGACGTTCCCCCATGTATGTTTCTACAATGGCTCCACCCTTAGGTCTGAAAAGGTCCGAAACTAATGTGCTCTTCAGATAAAAATACATGCCCCAGGCAATCCGATCGAGCGTCGTTACGGTGGTTGGTTGGGCGGAAGCATCTTGGCCAGTTTAGGAACATTCCATCAGCTTTGGATCAGTAAGGAGGAGTGGCAGGTGCGATCATTTGATGATATTGATGCTTCGTCTTTCTAATTTAACCGATGCAGGAACATGGGAAAGGCATTGTTGGACAAAGGTGCAAGTGAGTCCCTGAAGTCTGCCCACTTGAAAGTTGGCGTGCCATCGCCGTGTCTCTTTGTTGCCCGACGACATGTAACAGGGGAATAAATACAAGAGTCCTGTTCACGCGAAGTACACAACATGGTAGTAAAATATGATACGAATGGAGCACCGCTCCAATATGGCCCGCAAATGATAGCCCAGTTTATACGTCAACTCTGTGAATCTCGGAGCAGCCTAGACGGCTTGCGGGGAGAGCACTTTCATGGAACATCCAGAGCAAATGAACAGCCGGAGTGGAGGAACAAGCGGAAAAAGAATGTATGGTGGTGATGTGAGACGCGCGGCAGGGATCGTGAGCAAATACGCAGATATTGTCCATATGTTAGAAAGACGGGATATGAAGAAAACCACAGGCCTGGTTGGCGAGGCATTGCAACTTTGAGCTTGGGGCTGAAAACGAGATCGAGTTCAAAGCCGGTTTAACAACGCTGGGGTGTGGTGGGAATCTGTCAGTAAGCCTCGACAATTTCCCTTCTCTCGCGAGCACCCATCAACATGCCCAAGCCGCCTATAGCCTTCCTTCTGATTCTGGTTGCAAAATTCTTCGGTCCAAGTTCTTCGACCCCGAGGGCGGCCCGCGGGGCTGCCTCATCGGCTGGCTGGTCATCCTGTGACTAGCCACCGCTGTCGACGAGAGATTGGTCTGCTCAGTGGCAGCGGGGGTAGGCCGTCCTATGCCCAGCCCTTCGTACAATTTCTTTGTCGCTTCTTCGCGCGGCGAGAGAGGAATACCGTTTGACGAGGAGGACTGAGGAGTAGTTGGGGATGAGTTGGACGCGGCAGAACTGGAGGAAGAGGCATCCTCATCCTCAGGGGAGGTATCAACGGTTACAGAGGGAAGAGGTTGGGAAACGATGGGATTGAAACGAAGCGGCTGGGGACGAAATTTGGAGCCGATGCTGGAAACGGCGGGCGGGGGTGATACATGCTGAGTTTCTCTAGGAGGAGGGGTCACTTTGACGGTGGGTGAAGAGACAACGCGGTTGGCGCTGAGCACGGAATAATTGCCGGTGCGCCTCCACGAAGAAGCCGAATCTGATTTCGACGGCGTTGCACTGGTCGGAGTACCGAGAGAAGTTCCACCACTGATCACCGTAGTTGTTCCTGAATAGGAAGGAGGGGCTAGATCCTCAGTATCATCCATGGTCATTCGCCCTATGGCGCTCTGAGCGGCGTTCAAGCTGACGGTGCGACTACCAAATTTACCACCAAGCGCAGCAGTCATCGGAAGATGATCCTCCCCTGCGCTATTGTATTGCGACCTGAGATTTTCGGCGTTCGCACGGCGCATCTGTGCATTGAGAGTGGCAGAGCGAAGGTCAAAACTGTTGTTGAGAGGACCGGCTGTCGCAGGTGGAACCATAGCGGTGTTCAGGCGCTTGCTGCTTAAACTCTGAGCCTGGGCTTGCTGAAGTTGGGCTTGAGCCATCATTTCAGCGGCCTGGGCTTGCATGGTCTAGAACGAATCAGTGGCCACTTCGGGTGGAGTCACGAAACCAGAGCGAACCTGATATCTCATAATCTCCAACATCTGCATCTGCATTTGAAGAGCCTGGGTTTGAGCTTGTTGCTGGGTCATCATAGAGTTGAACGCAGCAGGACTGAAGGGTAGGCTGTGGGGATTGAGGCCCCGTTGACCCAATTGCTGCGTGGCGAAACGGTTCGTCGGGCCGTCAACTGCGGCCGTCATAGGCATAGTGCGATTGAAGGAGTTGTGGGCTGCGAAAGCGGATTGCTGTGGTATCTCCAGAACTTGGTCTTCTTCTTCTTCTTCGGGGAAGGAGGAAGCGGCATGGTGCTGGGATGCAAAACGTGGGACGCTGAACGTTGCGCCAGGCGCAGCTGTGTGAGGGACGGTGGCAGAAGTTGATCTGACACCACCGGTGCGAAGGCCAGCTAGAAGAGCAGCCCTGGAATTGGGCGCTGGTTGGGTAGTCATTGCAGAAGGAGGAGTGACTAGGTGGTGGACTGGATTATGATGTCTGAATTAATGAACAGAGCGACGGATACAGCTGCTGATTTGAGTGGCAACAAGGGTGAGAAGGCTAGTGATATGATCTCGAAAAGACTCACGTATGAAGGCCGAGAGAAGGAAAAAAAGGAAGGATTAGAGAGGGAGAGAAAAGAAAGAAACAAGAGAAGAAAACAGTTTTTTATTCCAAAAAATGAGAAAAGAGATAAGGGAAAGAGGCTGACAAGATAACGAAGGGACGAGGAGGAGGAGGAGGAGGAGGGAATACAATGAAAGTATGGCTGAATCCGAGAATTGAAACTCCGCTTGAATCACAGATGCTTTTTCGCACTGGCTCGTACGCGTGCATCAAACGTCGCACTCCGGATCGTCGTGTGCGCCGTATGAAACGGATTCAGCATCGTCTGGCACCGCCTCAGCGACCCCGTCTCATCACAGCGGAAACGCGTACCTTGATGTACAGCTCCCACACTTCTGCAAAGAATAGTCGGATCCCGTCGTCATTCTTGCCCTCATGTAGCAGTATGAATTTCATGTCTATCCGCCATTCAGCAATACACTCCCCTCACCGCCGGTCAATCTTACTGCTTGGCGTCACGAACGCGGACACTGTCCATTCGTTGAACTTGTCTACCGCTTTCAAGTACCTGCTTCTTTACTTGGTCCTCAGACCAGCATGACGAAGAACCAGCACATACATGGCGTTTTCTTTCCGCATTATGTCCTCAATCACATCTAGACTCGCATTAGCGATCATTTGGATTACATGTCGATCCTGTCCGCCGCCCATCCTGACACCTCCACCCGTGGTATGGTGAGCGGTACTCGATGCGCCTGACAGTGCCGTCAGCGTCCCTGCGAACGCGGAGGTCGACCAGTTGGGCAAGTTAGAAGATAACGGCGATGTCACACTGGGCGCGGGTTTCGTTGAGTAGTGGGTCAGTGTGTATAGCGGCGTGTCTGAAGGCGACAGTATGAACAAATGATGAGACATGTTGGTGATCTCCGCGTTCGCGATGAGTTGCGCAACGTTCGAGAGCACTATTTGATCCGCCTGCTACTGTCAAACATGCACAAGCAACTCTATCACCCAATGCCGATCACGTGTTTTGTGCACGCAATGGCTCTCTTCTCACAGACGTGCAGACTCGCCTTGCGCGCGAGACCGTCATTGCCATTCGGTCGTCTGTCATGCACTCCGGCCCTCTCTCACCGCATTCCTTCCATCAACATACCAGCTCGTGCTAGATTTTTTACGTCGCCGTCCCCAGCACTGTATCGGAACGCCAAGCCATACCCACATCGCCCCCCAAATGATTACCGTCCGCCTCGGAAACCTTTCCTTGCCTTCCTAGACAACATCCCTCAAGACACAGTGTTCTGGGGGATAATAATTGCCAATGGTATAGTGTTTGTTATGTGGTACATGTCTTCCGAGCGATGGGTATGCCCGCCACCTTTTCTTGATCGTTGCATTTACTGACAGAAGCAATAGCGCCAACTGGGCGATCCCACATCATATAAATGGATGCTGGACAACTTCACTTCAAGCATGCGCAACCTATCCGAGGGTCGAGTGTATGCTTTTTTTGTTCCATGTTCGCGGACATGCTCAGATCAAGAAACGCCTCATCAGATGGACTTTGTTTACGGCCTGCTTTTCTCATGAGAACGTCGGCCATATACTGTTCAATGGATTTACCTACTATTTCATGGCAAGGCCCGTATTGATCATTCTGGGAAGCAGACAGTTTATCCTGTTATACTTGGGTGGTATGCAGATGTTTTTTTCCTGCCCAATCGTAGTTGACAGAATTGACTGATCTACTAACACAGGTGGGATCATTTCAAGTATCGCTAGTATTCTGTGGTCAAAGTTGATTAAAAACAGGAACACGTCGTCTCACGGCGCCAGTGGTAAGTTGCCTAAGTCTTTCCTTGCTGGCATCCATCTCACGACAAGTATACTTGCCTAGCCGCTATATATTCCTTGGTTTCGTTCCTGGCGTGCATTGCTCCAAAGATGACATTCAGCCTGTACGGCATCATTCCCATACCCGCCTGGCTTGCTGTAGCTGGAATTTTCACATACGACACGTACTCCGCCATCAGTGACAAGGTGAGCGTTGACTGTAGGTTACATAGCCAGGATCTCACAATCGACCCCTTAGAGGACAAAAACCGACACTGCTGGTCATGTCGCAGGTCTCCTTACCGGTATAGGCTACTTCTTGACCCGACGGTACAGGATCTCTAGAGTTACACTTCATCTTCCCGGCCATCCAAGCCCACCTCACTAGCAGTTGTACAAAATATTCGCATACTCATCTATATTTTAATGAGCTCTGACGTGTTGCATTCATGAACATAAGGACAAGTTACTACACATAGTATATGCATATGGGTATGGACCAGAGAAAGCAAAGAGCGCGGAATTCATGCACGTACACATCTATACTATCACTGACAAGTTCAAGGTGCTCGGAGCGGCTTAGACGGCGTACTAGTCCGGGTATCCAGCCTTCTGATTTCCTTTTCCAGTTTGTCCATGCCGGAAGGGCGTGTGCTGTCCGCTGATCCACGGACTCCATGTTTGTCAAATAAATATGCCAGCAATTCTTCTTATCGTCAGCTAGCCCATCGAGAAGTGCAAAAAGATGTGTTTCATCGCGCAGGACGAGCTGCGCCGCGATGATTGACGCGGCCGCCGATTCTCGGATGATCAAAGACGATTTATCATTTAATGCCTGAAAAACTTGCGTCAGATATGTGGTATATCGTGGAACAGAAGAGCAAAAGATTCACTGATATCAGCGTTGCTCTCAGCCGCGGTAACTCTTCCTCCGCGATTTCCGCAGGGAGCCGCAAAATGAATTTGCCGAGAGCGATGAGACCAAACGCGTAAGTAGTGGATTTGACGCTATCATCTGAGGATGCAGGAGGATCCTCCACATGGAACGTTTTGAGACTAGCATGAAGCGTGATCAGCCCATAGACTGGGTCAATGCTAGACGTCAGGCAGTCCCGGATCATGTTGGTAGCCTCTAACACCTATTCCAACTCATTAGCAGGGTGGTGCAAGGCGACTGCAATGAAGCTCACGTTCAACTTGTTGCAGTATCTGATGCGCAACAACGCCGAGAACAAGTCTGCTTCCTTTCCCTCAATATAGGGAGATTGGCTATCCAATATCTCCCAGACAACAATTAAACCATACTCTAGCACTTCTTCGCTCTACATAAAGCATGTTAAACTAAAGCGGTAACGCAAAGCCAATATTTATGGTGGCCTTACCTGCGATGAATGTAGAATTTCCATTAGGGCGCTAAACAGACGATCGAACGTCTTATCTTCCTCCCAGACAGTGATTTTGAACGAAGGGATCGTTTGCGAACTACCGCTGAAGGGCGAAGGACTTCCAAGACGGAAAGATCCGGTGCTCAGAGAAGGCGAAGAGGCATTCACTGCTGGATACCGCATACAAAACAGAGCCAAGTTCTGTAGCGTCTCGACGTCGGGATTTCCTGCTTCTAGGATGGCGATATAATGCTGAACCTCCTGCCTTGAAGATTCTGTCCCTGCCCGCAATGTTTGCGCACGCGACAGCACTAATGTAGTTTAATATGAAGAAATGACATAATCTTCAAGAGCATATAACGTACATGTCTGGCGCTTTAGCCACCATCCAGTTTCTTGTTTTCGGCCTTGAAGGACATCCATGAGAGAAGTTGATCCTTTATTCTGCGCAGGACTGTCTCGGAACATGGCAGCCTGTCTCATGATCAGGGTCTTCTTGTTCACTGGTGTGCTCGGTGGTTGTGGATTCTGGATTGGAAGAGGTGCTGGCTTGGGTTTCGTCCTCGCCATGTTAGAGCCAGTGTGACTGCTGACGAGTAAAGATGAGGGTATGGAAGACTGCTGGGGACTAGCCTCTTCTGGTTCAACCAATTCCAGCAACCTTTCAGCGGCGCTCTCAGCCTGTTCAGCGCGTGCACGCAAAGCATCTTCAACGATAGGTTGAGTCACTGAGTTGATATCCATGCCAGAGTCTGATGATAATGTCATAGACAGCTCGAGGGTGGGTTTAGAAGTGCTAGACTTCGGTGACGATGTCCGAGGAACAGCAGGCATTCGGATGCTAGGCGACGTATGGGTCTCCAAAGCTGAAGTGAACGAGATTAAGTTTCCTGCTGCTTCACCATCGGAGTCACTATCTTCAGGCAATGGTACAGTTTGGGCGAGAAGGAGAGACTCGTCCTTTCCATCCAGAACGTTGGCGACATTGAAAGATTGGCGTTCCAGTGACCTCCGATCCGCCCCATTTGCACTGCGAGAAGGAAGGAGTCCTTGTCCAAGAGAGGGAGTCCTAGCATTAAGCTGGACTAGATTGCGGACGGTTGATGGCCGGGCTGGAGGACTGTTTGGAATAAGAGGCGAAGAGGTCCGGCGCCGGGGAGAAGGGGGGGAATTTGTGGGGCTTGATCCATCAGAGGGACTGCGTACATGTCGTGACGATAGCTCAGATGTGTAACTAACAGACCTAGGCACGGAGTTCGATGCGACTCGAGCCCGAGGGGAAGGTGGAGAAGTGGAAAACCTCAATGGCGAAGACGGTCGGACGGCAGCGGATGGCGTAGATGAAGTAGGAGAAATGGCGCGGCGAAGAGATGCATGGGAGGCTGATGTAGCCTGATGGCGCAGTGTCGGAGGGGCAGTAGCGATAGCCTTTGCTTTTGCACGGCTGGCAGCAATGGCAGCAGCAACACTTGATTTTTTTGTAGTCTTAGGCGTCATCGGTGGCGGAGTCGAAAGCATTTCTGGCCTAGGGCATACTTTTTCAACCTGTCTTCGAGCGGTTGCATCGAGTGAGTCGAGAATAACGGTGCCTCTCTCCGGCCAAATCTCGTGGAACGTCCAAAACACCTTACGTGTGCTTTCCTTCACTGCTGGATTAGCATCTCCTAATGCCCTTTTAATGCATTTTTCCAATATGTCAAGGCCGCCCGAAGCTTCAATGTTTTGTTTTGACCTGGATCCGTGAGCTTCTAGATAGACTCTAATGTGGCTAATCGCATATGTGCGAGTCTGCACAGTCTTTTCTTGAAGGGTTTGAGACAAGAGTGGTATAACGGTCCGAGGTTGAGCAGAGGTATATGTCAGAATTGTTGACACGGTCGTCTGAGATTGTTGCGCCGTAATTTTCTTGGTGAAACCAGCCATCTTCAACAGATTCATCAACAGGGTATCGCAATGAGGGTCTAAAGATGGGCCAAGAGCAACTGCGAGTTCAGAATACAAGCATGAAGTGTTGAGTGCCACAGTAGTGCGCAAGCTGACAAGCTGGACGTCGTGAGTCGTGATGTCATGCAGAAGTGCAAAAATATCTACACATACCGCCTTGAGCGACCACTGTACGAATCCTTCCTTCAAGCATGAAAGGAATGTGTCTGTATAGCGTAAATGGACATCGCCTTTGAGCATGCCCCGAACGCGAAGGATGCCTTGTTCACGAGCAGCCCAGTTATGCTCTGACTCTTTACCCTGCTCGGAAACAGAATTCATTGAGTGACGTGGCGACAATCGACACGGAATAGTTAACCTCAAATGGCTTGGCCATGGCAGCAAACTCAGTTTCCAAATCTTTGCTGGACGCAATCTGCGGGAAGGGTGGACTATAAATTTGACAGCTCCCAATTCCCGATTATAACTCACGTAGACAGGATGAACATCTGCGCTCTCACTCGTAGGCGAAACAATAGCGGATGGCGTTGCCACACGGCTTGGAGGCCGACTAGGCGGTCTTGAACTTTCTTTGGAACTACTGTGACTGGTTGTTCTCGACAGATCGCTACCCGGAAGATTTGCGGACGGCTTGCGAGCTTGCAGCGCTATGCTCGGGGGATATATTCTTTGGTTGCCTTGGACCTTGATGTGCCGTCAGTCTCCGAACCGTTGCGACTATGACCGCTGCTCGCAACGGAAGCATTTAACAGCTTGGACAAGACATCCTCAACTATTGCTTTTCGCACGCCTTTCTTCATCATCTCCTTTTTTAGGTCACTACGAGCAGCATCAGTGACGCCGGGACCGGAAAATATCTCGACGACAGATTGGCGTGCGCAATCGCGAACATGCGCATCTCCATCCTCCAAGCAATCCACCAAGTTTGAGAGGTAAGTACGGATAGGAAATTGATGATGGACGCGACGTATATGGACCAGAACGAGAATAGACTATGACACACTTGGTGTCAGCAGCCGTTCAAGCCCGACACACAAGGGAGGACTCGCCTGTTCCCTTACTTTCCATATCTTGCTCATCAATCCTCCTTCCCGGAGAAAACGCTCGAACATCATGAGAGGCGTTTCAGGACCTTTGTCTCTAGTGGATCTTGTAGAAATAGTGCTTCCTCCTCCTGCTTTATAGGCATAGCCACCCAACCGGACTAGGACCTCGCGAGCTTTGACCTGAGTTCTCTCTTTATCTCCCAGTCTTTCGATCAGGCCGCCGGCGGGCAAAAAGGCATTCATTACTTGACGAAGGGTCGCGGCGTCGACGTATTCAGAAGAAGAGACCGAGGAGGTCGAAGAGGACACGGAATAAGGTGTATGTCGGACATTATGCAGAGATCGCGTGATGAGCAAAGGTAACAGTGGTGGTAACGCAGCTAAGGCCGCATTTGTGAGATGTTGGTTCGCTGTTCGTACAGACGTCTTAAATATGCTGATGACTCCGTCCGGTTCATTTATCTATTGAACTTCTCAAGCAAGAGCAACGGGGTACAATGGAATGAGACCGAACCTCAATGCCAGCTTCAAAGGCATTTTGCATCTTGACCAGTGCATCAACTTTGACGTCTACATCTGGAGAGTCGTTGAGTGACAACCGAGCATCGTGTTTGCAGAGAGCATACCATTGCTTTTACATTGATTCAGGAGCTTTTCAAGCTTAGAGTCGTCCGAGTCCATGCCGGACGAGAGCCAAGAGACGAGACCTGGTAGACAGGGTTTTGGCCACAAGCGAAGTGGACCACAACATGCCACTTTATGGATGACTAAAACGGGCAAAACTCCATCGCCTCCATCGACAGGAGCAATAAAGTACAACATCGCTCATATGAATCATCATAGATACAAGGATGATATATAGTATCGAGAAAATCAACTGCTCCTGTCCGAATGTCCCAACGATTTTCCTGGCTGGACTTGATCACGCAGTCGTTGCTTCTGCGGACAATAATGCATGAATTCAGATACGACAATCTCCAGATATAGAAGCCACCGTGCATTACCAGTATCTTAAGCTCAGGAAAGCCTCCCTCGGACTTCCGATCCCACAACAACAGCCCCTCTTGCCCAGAGCGATGAAGCCAGACACGAAAACGCCCAGAAGTTTCATCAGAGTCGCGGGGTACGACAGTTATAGCTTCGACAACTGGAGGCGGAAACGTAAGGAACAGCTCGGTCTGGTACCAGCTCGCTCTATGCAGCCTGTTACCGATGAGAGGAACTGTGAACAACGCAAGCCTAGACTAGTACTTGCCAACGACACTAAACAATGTCGGCCCATTACATGATTACAATCAGATTGAACCAAAGTGTAGGTACGAGCTCACTCTGTTGCAGAATTCAATGGTAATACTGGTCGATGACGACGGAGGAACAAAAGTTATCGCCGCAGTATTATCAGTGGGAGTGGTTTCCATCGAAGAGATGCAGTATCACGTGCCGATAATTACGAATTGTGTACGCGTTGTTTGGCTCACATGGTGTAGGCGCGTCGAGGCTGCTTGCTACATTACACAATGGACATCAATCCCCAGACCGAAGTGCTGCAAAATGGTACAAAATTTGGGAAAAAATGGTCAATACACTGTAAGTGCTAATCCCCTGCCCTCTTGTACGCCATTCTGACAGGGTCCAGTCGAAGTTCGCTTGCAACCGAGAGCGTCATCCCGATTCGAGACCATTCGAACCCTCGTCAATCAATTTATTCACAGTCTGGATCAAATTAGCATTCCATCGAATTTGAGCGGGTGGCAAGACGTGCCAGAACTTGCGACATCTGTCGAGCAAATCGCCGTCACCGATTCTTCTTGCCCATCGACCGCCCTTCGCCCTGACGAAATCGTAGCTCAGATCCATGTATACCAACCAGCTGATTCAAGTGCATTCGAGGAATACGCTGCGGGCTCAGGAATAAGAGACGATCAGGAAGACACCATGGCCGCCTATGTCTGCGAACTGCCAAATAGGACCTTGGAAGGCCTTTGGGATTCTCTTATATATGGCGACGATATCAAGATGAAGCTTCTTGATTACATTTACGCAACTTTCGTCCTAAGTGATGCAAATATCGATTGTGAGTAATTCCTATTTCAGAGTATAATGGCTGACGACGTTGCTCGATGAGTCAATCTCGTTTCATGGAATCGTGTCGTCTTGCTTCATGGGCCTCCAGGCACGGGAAAGACATCACTCTGTCGCGCGCTTGCCCAGAAGCTATCCATACGGCTATCTCACAGGTAAGGTTATCTTTGTTTTAAAGCACCACGTATTTTTTTTGTCCAAAAAGGTACACTCGTGCCCGACTGCTCGAGATAAATTCCCATTCTTTGTTCTCGAAATGGTTTTCGGAATCTGGGAAACTTGTGCAGCGACTTTTCAACAGCATAAGTGAGTTGGCGGATGAAGATGACGCATTCTTGGTCGTCCTTATAGGCAAGTCGATCCAGTTCGTTTGCTCAGATGCCCGTCTGACTCTCTGTCTCGATCAGATGAGGTGGAGTCATTGACTGCTGCCCGAGCGGGTGCAATGGCAGGAACAGAGCCATCGGATGGACTTCGCGTACGAGATTGCTCAAAATATTGTCCACAGCCATCTGATCTGTTTCCGCAGGTCGTCAATGCGCTTCTGACGCAGCTGGACAAGCTGAAACACAGGAAAAACGTTTTGATAATGTCCACTAGCAACTTGGTGAAAGCTATTGGTGAGCGTGAGACACTTGAGACGACAGAATAGAAGAGTGACTTTTCATTATAGATACTGCTTTCATTGACCGAGCAGACATTGTGCAGTACGTCGATTTGCCATCAAGAGAGGCGATCTATGAAATCCTGCGCACCTGTCTTTGCGAAGTTATGAAGAAGGGCATGGTCACCTCCACAGTAAATCTTCATACTGATGCAGCGCTTATTCTGTCTAACGTATCGTAAGAACATACCTTCGTGGGAACAGGCCCGGATGTACGGGGCAATAGCAAGGTCTATTGATGACACCTATCCTTCCGCCGATTCATACGCAAGAGCAAAATCACTAGCATTGAAACTGCTTGCTCTTGCTTCCCAATGTCAGGTGGGCAAGCCATTCTTGTGCTCAAACAGAATACCCGCAAACTGGTGTTGACGTAGACATATCGACTGTCTGGTCGTTTTCTCCGGCGCCTCCCTGTGCTTGCTCTTGCGCGCTATATCGGCGCAGCGAACATCGGACCTCAAACTGAGGAGACGGGAGGATCTGAACTGGAGTTATGGTTAGAGGGGATGGAACAAGTTTTGGCAGATCAAGCCAAGGAGTTGGAACGGTTGGTATAGCAAAAGGCGACGAGGCCATACGTTGCACAAGTTTTGCAACTTACCTGGCAATTGTTTAGGCATCGGTTATAATATTATGATAATGACGCTTCTGCACAAATAATCCATCAATTGACCACTAACGGGAATTATCATTGTGATATAATTAACCATCCATGACGAGACTAGACGAGAACAAGTAGAGCAAAACACCTCTGCGGAAGGCCCTGAAAATCATGTAAGTGTCTGACACGCATACAAGACATCCGCTACTCACAGGAGAGGCAGAACGTTGAGAGAAAGGACTATGCAGTGAGTGCTCGAGGACGTTTGCGTACGATGAAGCGCGTGCTAAATTTTCTCCGAGGTCGTCTAGTCTGCGGTCGTGGCTTGAATCGCACAATCTCTTTCCACTTCTCTTTATCGATGAGCTGTCGATCGCCTTCTGTAGCCAGGTAGACGTTCTTGCCTGCCCATACCCTTCTGCCCAGACGCTCCTTGAGCCGCTGAGTGAGTCGGCCTAGGACACGCAGCAATCGCTGCGAGAAGTCTTCAATTTCTTCAATGTCTCGCTTCAAAACGCGAATGTGAAGCCGGACATCGAAATATTTTGTGGGGGGAGGCACAGGTGTTAAAGGCACAGAGTCCAAATCGAGGTCGAAGACCGAATCACTCTTTTTTCTTCTGCTCTCTGAGTTTACTGTCTGCTCATCGCGCGTGAGCGCAGGACGCATAACGGTACTGAAGGAAAGGAGTCTATCATCAGCAGAGTCGTTAAAAGATGGTATGGCTATCCTGGGGCCATAGAAGTGACTGTCTCTCATTCTTCGCCAGAGTGCCAGCTCATTGCGCTTCCTTTTGAGAATTTTTGGGATCTTTTGTGATAGCCAACGAAGAAGAGAAATGTCTTTCTGTCGATTGGCTATGCCCATTACGGACAACAGGATGGCCCTATTGATTGCGAAATGGGGAGCATGCATCTCCTCAAACGGAACGAGAGTCGCATCGAGCTGCAATCTCCGAACTGTATCCACGTCGAGGTGTAGGGCATCCAGTAGATAGTGTCGGGCTAGGACAGAGTGGCCCAGTCGACATATGTGTCGCAGTAGATAGCTATACGTAGTTGTATTGGGAGTTGCGTGGGGAGAAGGTACGGTTTGGACAGGGAATGACGAATCTGACATTCCGAAATCGTCGTCGTCATCGAATGACACAAGGGTCTGACTAGTCTGCGGGAGAGGTTGAGTGAGAACCTCAAAGGCCTGCACTAGTTTGGAGATATCGCCGGCGCGGCCAAGAAAATCGATCAACGTGTTCAAAGCGGCTGTAGAGAATGGAAATGGAGTGTTATTCTGCGTTGCGACGTTATCTTGGACGCTTGGGCTAGAGGAGTCCGTAGAAATACCCAGTTGGTCTAAAGGAGGGCAATCCGGGTTCTCGAGATCAATGCCATACAGCCGCTTCATAAGGTACTGGAAACCTTGTACATCCACTGTTTCCTTCATAATACGGACAATCATGTCAATATTGACAGCCGTCAGAGGGACGGAACGCGCAAACATGTCCTTGAGTAAGTCGTCCAAGATCTCACGCGTCTGTGAAATCAAGCGAGACTTGCGGACTTTTGCCACAGGAAGAGACAGGCGGTGTGCAATGGCCTGAAAACAAAGACCATACGTTTTGGCCTGCGGTCGAAGCCCAAGGTCCGTCAACTCCTTCATTACATGCGTGATTCCCGTGTAGTGGCCAACAGCCGCGAACTGCTCGAGGATGAAATGGTAATCATCGATGGAGGGTATCGCGTCACAGGCGCGAATATTCCGAATGATGGTTTGGAACCGCCTTTCGTGAAGGTGGTATCCTGATTTGTTAAAATGTACAGCCAGATGCCGAAGTGAGCCTGTTCGAAGGCGCGACGTTGGTGGAGAGCAATGCCGTAGGACCTGTTGATGGATCTCGACGGGAAGTCGTTCCCGCCCTGCAACCCCGAGCAGCGTGGTATAATTTGACCATACCTCGGAAGGACTAGAAGAAGCAGCGAGACTATAGTGCAACTTGTCGAGTCCCCTCCGAAAATCTAGGCTCCTAGAGGTCGCTGGAACGGATGAGGAAGGTTCGGTTTCAACCGAGTCGAATGGATAGGTAGTGGTGGTAACTTGGCGAACGTGGGCAAGGCCAGGCTTGCGAGGACGCGTCAAAGCGTGCACAGTCGAGGTAAAAGCATTGAGATAGGGCAGACGGCCGTGCATCTGACGGCACAGAAGCCCCGTAGACGCTGTTCTTGGGGAGGCAAGTACAAAAAATGTCTATTTGCATTCAACGACATTGCCAAACAAATGTGCAGTACAGACATTTCCTATCTTCCAAGACTTTTCAGAGGTGCAGAGGAGATAAAACCATCCATCCCCAAATCAATCGTCCTTCGTCGATCACGAGATAATATATGATATGATACCTAGTCATAATACCATTAAATTCGAAGCGACAGGAACGTTCAAGGGAAACCCTACATGAATCTAATCCATTGCTACGGTCGTATCGCTTCCAATGTCTCCATGGATGTTACGCTGTTCCCTCGGATGACCTGAGGAAACTCGCATTGGGCCCGTGATCACATTAGAAATGGTATGCAGAACTTACAACAGTTCCAATCGGGAACTTCTGAGCAGCCGTAGTCTCCTCAAGGGCGTCGTCCAAGACCAAATTTAAGAAAAGATCGTAACCGCGAAGCACGCCACTGACTTTGCGGCCGCCTTGGAGATGGATGAATAGTTTCTTATCCATGAACTGAAAGTAGAAGTGAGGTGGATGAAGCCCGAGGAGTGGAAAGGCAGCATGCGCACCTTTTTTAGCTCTGGCTGCGATGCCTTCGACATGGTGGTGAGCTAGGACGTGTTTTGCAGCGCGGAGGTGGTGATGGGAGCAGAAGCGAGGAGTTGATTTGCTTTATTTGGCTCTATAAATTGTCTTGTTCTATTTCACCTCAGCGTTTCACATTTCGGATACTCAGCCTACATTGAACACGGCAGCTACGAAGAACTAACACATCGTCTCGTTCCTACTCACCGTCCAATTTATGTCTACTCTTACAGCTTCTCAGTCAACGAAACCTCCCGACTCCCATTCTGTTCCATCAACACCTCGATGGACTAGAACGAGCGGCCCAGAATCTGCATTTGGTGGCCTGTCTAGGGGCCGTGGAGGGAGAGGAGGCGGTAGAGGTTCAGGCGGAAATGCTGGGAGGAGAGGCGGAGCAAACCGTGACGCATTAGGAGGCCTCGGTGTGGCCACCTCGAAGCATAAGAACGGCACGTCAAAGCAGAGTCCGATTCTGCCCCCAAGAAATTCAGTTTCGACCCCTTCATCATCCTCCACTGCCCCGAATGTGCCTCTCGCCAAAATCTCTTTGAAACCCAGACCACAGTCACGTCGCGCTTCCAAGAACGTTCCTTCCCCGCCTGTAGAAAAACCTTTAGAGAGCCCCTCGTCTAGCTCTCATTCGCGAAACCGGCGACGGCGTTCATATTCGCACAAGCATTCTGTCCCACAGTCTAAAACGTCACTTTCACCAAACGGGTTGATGTCGCCATCCAATACAGCACCACTTCCTACTATATCCAAAGATATACGCAATGATCTCGACACTCTCGTGGAACGCGTCAGAGCGGCAGCGATGGGAGAGAATCGACCTCATACGCCCGGCAGCCATATCGATTGGGCTGGCGATGACGATGATAGTCTGCCAGACTTAGACGACTGGGGAATTACTCCAATCGCACCAGCGGAGAAGGACATTAATTTGATGTCTCCCATTATCATGGATGGCCTTAAATCTTTGCCAGAACTAGCAATAAAGCCACCATCCCCTCTGGGAGCTGATCAGCCTCCGCATTCTGAACCTCATTCACTCCCAACGGATAAGTCATGCAAGGTAAGGACAAATACCATCGTGTCTCAGAGTGGTCTTTGACCTGGATCTACTTCGGCAGGCCACAAACGCCCAGAAGAAGCCGTTGCTTGCACCCAACAGCTGTGTCATCGATATGCACGAAGTCGAGGGACTTAATTCTCCTCCTGAACAAGGCTCCCCTAGGGTCTCATTCGGCGTGCACCAAAACGCTGTGTCTTCATCTTTGCCACCGAAACCTCGCACACCCTCAAATCTTTCCGCTTTTCTTCCGAGTTCCCGTCGCAGGCCAAGCGCGACCCGTATGCAGGCCACTGTCCCCCTGAAGCCTCCAGAATTTCAGGGCAAGATCCCTCCAAATACAGAACAACCGATGACGGTAGATGCTAATATTCAAGGTTTATCTGACGACCAGAAACCCATTCCCGTTCATTTACCTGCATCGGCGGAGAAGGAAATTGATGCTAGAGAAGACGAGGATGAAAACCGGCCCGGCCTGGCTGCTTCTATCCATGCACCAAAAAGTCCTGCTCCAGGTGCCGATTCTGTCCTTCCGCAAAGTCCTGGCACGCATCCAGAATTACTGCAGCGAGGCCACGCTCGTGGACAGACGCTGGGCGTCCGTTGCCGAGGCCAGACCAGAGCCCTCGATTCTCTCGGTCGGGTTATTCGTCTCCCAAACGCGGACACCTTGCGGGTAATCACTTCCGCACTCAATCCACACCTCCGGCTGGCTCGTCTGAGAGGCACGTGCACCTCATCAACGGCCAGTAATAACTGGAGATGCTATCTCGCGTCTTGCTAGGACTATCGGCGCCACTGCCAACCCAACTGCCAAAGTTCAATCGACTGTGGTTACTCCGTGACTCGGATGTTTCTGGCAACACCTTTACATCTGCTCCATATTGCTTTATCTACCGATACCCCATCTATCGCTGCTATTATGAGACACTGTAATATACGTGTGGAATGTAAAATAGAGTGCAAAATGCTTTGAATACTGGATACCCTCAGATTCGACCCCCCCCTTTTTTTTTCCTCCGAAAATGCATCCAATTGTGGCATTCTAGCCCGAGCTGAAATATGACAACTCTAAACCTATGGCCCTAATCGGTCTTGACCTGTTCGAAAGGTCAGAGACGACACCCAAGCTAATCAGCATGTTCCGCAGACGCCCTTCCCACATCAAAGAGACATCCTATGCCGGTAGAGAGCTCAGCAAAATACCCTCTTTCGCAGTGCAAGAAGACGTACATTGTTCGTTGAAGCACGGGCTTTGACAACGCCTTGCACATCATCGTCTGAATTCGCAAGTCGTGACGAGTTTGGAGCATTCTCGTCGTCTTCCGTCTCTCGCGAGCGTCTCAGCCACCACTCGGCGCCCATAGTCCATTCGCTCTCGTAACTGTAAACATTGAAGTCGAATCTTGAGGATAGAGACAGGTCCCGTGAGACACGAGCAGAGTAGGCTCCTGAGAGATGCCCCAACATAGGGTTGAAAAGTGCCGTTATTGTCGTCGGTGGCTGTTGGAGGGAAGCTTTGGAAGGTGGCTGAGCGACTGCAGAAGAGGGAACTTGGAAAGAAGGAGGTGTGGCATCAGGGAGCGTTGTAAATCGAATGCCAGTCGAGACTGCAGGACGGAACGTAACAGTTAGCAGACTCTCAAAAGAAAAAGTGAGACTGGATAGAGAACTGGCCTCCTGCACTGCGTTCTTTGGCACTGAAATACAGTTCAGCACCGACTGACACACGACCTTTCAAACCACCATCCACCGCGTCTTCCTCGTCTACGCGTTTCACTCCGACGCGAGGACTCTGCGCTGCCGTGCTGTCCCGTTCTACATCTTCCGACTGACCCAACCGCCCAAAATTGTGCAGCACGCGGACGCCCCACATGCCGTCCTCTGCGCTCCAGCTATATTCAGTGCACCATTTACCGACATCGTGTTGCAGGTTGAGCATGATGTTGCTGACGTTCGCGCTGCGCCCCTTGGCTTCGACAGGTCCGTTCGACGAAGGGTCGGATATCGCGGCGACCATGGCTTGTAGCGTTGGAGATATCCGCGTGGAATATAGAGCATCGAGTCGTCCAGCGGGGAGGTAGAAGCGACCGTACAATAAATAGTCTAAAAAAAGGGGGGAGAATAAAAGAGTCGAAACAGCATTTCACGGAGTCAAGGGCCACACTGACCACGGGTATCGACTCTTTCACCAGCTAGCCACTCCTCTTCCTTTCCTTCAGGCCTTCGAGGCTGGTCGTACACCTTGAAGCGATCTATCATGTCCTTGAACCGTACGCTACCCGACGTCTTTACATCGAGGTCGCACGAGGTGAATATATACCCGACCGAGCCGCTCAGCGACGGCATTGCCGTCATGGAATATGTCGTCTTGAACAAGGCATTGGGTGCCTTGGATATTGACAAGTGTAATCCGCGGGGAACGGTGAAGTCGAGGATGGCTGACGAATGCAGACACAATGAATGATGAGACTGACGACATGCGAAATCCGAGATCACTCACCGCTTGAAGACCGCGTTAAATTGGCGTAAAGGTTGTCCTCATTCCATCCTGTCGCCTTGTAATAGCTGCGTAGGACGTACGTTGCGAAAGGATGCATCGTTGCGCATGTTTCTCAGCAACGCGTTTGCCAAATTGTTGGCATCAGGTCTAGAAAGATTGGTGCCTGCACAAGTCACGCTATATTATTTTATGGCACAGTGTTCTAAAAAGTCCATTCAAACCCAACTCCTTGCACCTGTACACCCTCGTCGCTACCAAAAACTTCCCGCCATCGCCAAACCTCAGCGTTTTCGGCGTCTTGATTTGCCCTCCCCAGCCTTAACACCCTCACTCTGTCCTCGTCTTTCTTTTTTTCTTCTAAGCATGGCGACACAATATCAACAAATGCTTTGATGCAACTAAGGGCAATTAAAACAAACGGTACCAATATAAGCATGGCCAATCCATTCAAAGTATTTCGAAAGCAGAGGTATAATAAACGTTGGCTGGGAATCTGGACGACCCATGGCTGTGACGTCGTTAGTTGCAGGAATGTTGGAAGCTGGAGTTCGTCCAAGTGAGAGTCAAAGACAGCCAGCGGGATGGGATCGAAGCCACTGATTGGCTAGCTTAGCACGTTCAACATGCAGGACGACAAACGTACGTATATCGAGAGCTTCTTTGCACAGATAACTGGGTGAGAGAGGACAAGATGTGCATGACGAGCATGGTATAAGATGAAACGGTCCATCCTTGCCTGTTCAACGGTCATGATGGGACCGTGACATACGGATATGCACGTACGAGTTGTTCGCGTCTGTTTCGGATTCGGGTAAAAAGTAATACGAGGGCTCAAGAATGATTATCAAAGTCGGCGGACAGGGAAGGACAACTCTAGACTTGAGTTCGCCTTCGTCCATGCCATGCACGCCGGCGACTGTCAGTGAAGACAGCAGAAAGCACATGTGCGCAGGCGAGGGCGGATAACTGACTCGCGTTGAGAATCATGATCTAAAAGGTTGGACTAGTGGCGACGGACAATATCTTGACTCGAGGAGAAATATTTTGAGCCTTTCCGGTTCCAGAATTAATCCGAATCCAGTCGTCGTTGAAGCGTCCGAGCGCTGACACCAATGATTGTCGCGAAGGGGTTACGAGAATGACCTCACCCCTGGTCGACGCGCTGACGCTGGAGAATGCAAGGTGAATTGGAGCCGACGGGTGAAATTTACCATGTAGGAGCAGCGTCTGAAATGGCGGCAACGCTGGACAAGGCTCAGGAAATAGTGAAGGCATAGTCGTATTATGTCATCAGCACCTCCTCTGCAGTCGTACATGTCGTCCGACACGCAGGATGAGCAGCCATCGGGGGAACCATCTTTTCTGGCCCAAATTCTGGCACCAGGATCCTCATTTCATCCTACATTTCTCGCCATCCTGGATGCCGCATTTGTTTTTCTCTTTGTCATTCTCATGATACTGGCATACCTCACCTCCGGTAACCCTCACATGTTCGTATTGATGGCTATCGAAATCGGACTCTGGGCAAGCGTGAAATGGCAAGTATATACGACATTGACATGTATAATCGTGCTAATACTTAATCGTTTGTTCAGGTTCGTAAGCGAACTGAAAAAAGTACACCCCAAGGAACAGCTGGAGACGGAAGCCAGGTCAAAAAAGAACTTATGACAGTGAAGCGACACATTATCAACGCTTCGGCTTATCAGACTGTTCATACCATCGCTTTGTTCGCTTGGTGCTTTCCTGTGCCAGAGAGAATACTACGCATCGATGAGGATATGCTTGTTTTTCTTGTCATGCCGCCTGCTTACATTCGCGTTCGGTGGCATCCAACCCTTCCCTAAATGTCTGGACGCATCCTCGGTGGTTCCTGCGGTGCCTATGGCTGAAAAGTGTTGCGCCTGATCGACCACCTCCACGAGCCGCGAGCGAAATGTCTGTCCGAAGAAGTTCAATGAGTGGCTTTCAAGGCATCAGACGCATTTACCTGACCTTGGTCATGATCTCTGATAGTTCACTCGCTTGTTCATCGCTCAATCTTTGTTCGAGGAGTCTTTCAAGCCGAGCGCGCGACATTTCGATCCATCACTTACATGTCCATAATCGTCTTGCCAAAGCCATACCACAGCCCTCCTGCGCCAACGAGAGTGGACAAACGGACACTGCGAGCTTCGGCTTTGAGTGCATTGCGAACTCTTGGGCTGAAAGGAGGCGGGGTATTGACGTCCGCCCAGTCTCTGTCATGTCAAATTAGTTGGTTGCAGCACGGTGTAGTCCAAGTGGTGTCGCACGAGAAGATGATTGTGTAGGCTAGCCACATTGGTATCTGGATTTTGCTGAGTGCTGTGATCTGTTGATTCGCTGGGCTAGACGTTCCTTCGAAAGTGAGGATGATGGCGTACGTCGCGCTCTGATCCACCACCGAGGTGGCCCATATCGGGAATGTCACATTTGAAAATGCATTGAATTTTCTGGAGCAGAGGGCATAATCATCGAGTGTAACGCGACGATTGGAATAGCACTTGCCTGGTTTTCAGCGAGGATAGATTCGACCGAGAAGTAATCGAGTTCCATTGCAGTGTATCATCGCGAACGTGACGACTTGACGCGCTTTTCGTCGTTTCCCACGAGTCCACTACCATGATCGCAGGCCAAATCCTCAGAACCACCCGCGCTAGTATCGCTCACCGCATCAGACCGAGCTACTCGTTATGTTTTATGCGGACATTCTCGTACACGCCTCGCTGTGGTTCGGAGAACAAAGACATTGATGCCTTCACGACGGCTTTTCAGCAGACGACCATATTCAAGAAGGTAGTGGACCGGCCAGAGGCCGTGAAGGCCCTTGCAGATTTTGCGAAGGCGCTGCAGAATTCCGGTGCGTCTCTTGCGTTGTCCTTCTTAGATTTCAACCTGAACTGCACTCCGTGTTAAGGAGTCGATATCTCGTCAGGAAAGCCGGCCTCAACGTTTAAAATGCTCAAGTTGTTCGCCAATCCAGAGTTCAAAGCGAGTGCAAAGCGTCTTGCAGATGAGATGAACAAGGCTGGGATTGATTTTTCGTCAAAGGTGCGCGGTCTGGGAGACTCTAATGTTGTTAAAACAGTCTTAATGTACCTCAATAGGAAGTTTTGGAGGAAGTCACGTCTTTGAGAAAGATAATGGATCCTCAAAAATGAAGCAATTTCACTCGGAGGTCGTACAATTGATCACGTGGCAGACACTGTTAAATTGGGATTAGTTGGTATAATACACTCATAACTTCATAATGGACCCGTCTGAGCAACCACAAGCATCTTCATCGACTTTCCAGCCACAACATGCCGCCATGGAAAGGTCTCTTCCGCAATCACCATTCTACTCTATCGAGTATCCTGGCTACGTGCGTCCTGAATCAGTCCCCGTCGCAATTCAGAACCTGGGGGGTCAGGCGGTCATCGACAGCGCGTTCAAGCGCACTGCATCCAAAACCGAGACGCTTCTCGAGCTGCGTCTCAGACCCGGCCAGCCGTTCGCGCATCCCGTCCCGGGAGATGTCGTCGCGACGAATAATATCGTGCTCAAAGTCGTCAAGCGGAAGCGGAAGAGATGTACAGGGGAGATGACCGAGGGCGGTGTTGTCGGCGAGTACACCGCGGAGGCTGTTGGAATTATCCCGAGAACGGCCCGTTTCCGGAGTATGTTACCTTTCTTTTCACTCGTTCAATTCGTTAGACCATAGGTCCATAGGCATGGTCGACTTTCAATACCAACCGGACATGAACGATCCCGTGTCCAAACTCCGCGTCGCGATGGACAACATGGATGGTAGATTGTTCTTCTTCACAGCATCACAGAATGGCATGATCACGATCCTTTCAATCCAGTCGAGACCATTCGGTCGTATGTCATTCCAGAAGAGAAGGAAGACTATGTGGTCCCAGCCAGCTATGGCTCTGCTGAAGCCGACCTACGCATGAATCTGGATCCACAGCTGCTCAGCAATCCATCTGAAGTGTCAGGTTCCTCTGAGCAGACAATGCGAAGCAATCTTCGCTTGTATCCCCCTCCTCTTTTCAGTCGACAGAACATACCATTGCCATACAAGTCCGTAGAACCTCTCTATGCCTGTGCATTTTCCTTACTGTACCATGTGAAGTTTCAAGGCGAACAGCGCATCGATGGTGACAACCTCTGTAGACGCCGAAACAGGGGAAGAAAAGAAACGTCTCATAAACAGAATGCGTTGGAAAGGCTATGGCCCCGCAAGTATCATGTTTGCGGACGCTAATGTATTCACCATTTCTTTTCTTTTCACTACGTCCGGCTCATTCTTGGTGGTAGGTTCCTGAAAAACCCCCACTATCGGTGGAGGAGGGTCGCAACCTAGCTGACCAAAAGTTGCTGCAGAAACTTCAGCAGGCGAGCTCTTAATGCGTTTACCATGTCTCGTGTCGCGTTGACGAAGTCCCATTAGCTCTTCAATGAGCGTCCTGTTTGGACCCGCATGTCGCTTTTTAATTCTTTGACACCCTCGGAGAGTCGTGAGGCCTTAAAGTTCGTCAAAATCTCAATGACTGGCCAAATTTTGCACTGAACGTCAGCCCAGCTCCAAGGTTCTCCTTCCGCTTGTTTGTTACGTCTTCCAAGACGGTCCATGGCGGGACACGCTCGTTCGTTTCTGCTATGATCCACGAAAAGACCAAGACGCGAGATTGTAAGTGCTCGCAGCCCGGCGTTCACTTCACCATCTGATAGCCACCACCAAGCTATCAGCGTCTATATTTCCGGAATGCAAACCACCCGATCGCCAGGCCGTCTGTTACGACAAGGCGGCAAGAGAGGTCAGCAGCCAGCGTGCAAGTTCGAACAACGGAAGAAGGCACAGAGAAAGAGGCAGATAGACGGTGCGCGTCAGAAACGGCGCATTGTCTAAATCTTGTTGATATTTTGCATGTGCAGGCGATCTCATATCTTCGACGGGCGGACCATCACAAAAGAAACGGCGGCGTTCCAATTGTGCGATATCACTGACCCTATGTTGAAAGGGATGATAGCAGACACAGAAGACCTCCGAGAAGAATGCCATGTAGGTTACGTTGTGCTTCCTCTGAAACGCATCTCACGGTCGCACAGGAGCGAGATGGCTGGTATTCACCCCATGCGTATGAGAGGATAAAAACAGTCCTCAGACACAAGTTCTTTTCGCTCCTGGAGGGCCATGTGCCTAGTGACGAGGAGTGTCGAGCATTGTTAGAGGAGGGGGAGGACTACGGCAAACCTGTGATAGGCAACAGGATATTCAGATTGCGTCCTGGCAAGCACAACATGGCCAAAGGCGCGTTGAGACCAGAAGACGCTGCAGTGTGTTTCCTCTTCTTGCCTATTAAGTTCATCTTAATGATATATGCCTAGGCCGTGCGACTGAGGGCTACATTGGAGAGAAATGCAAAATCACTTCATGGGCTGCGTTGAGATTGATGTGAGCATGGCAGTGGATGGTGTGTATGTCTTCCATTGCCCTTTTCTGTTGTATTTCAGAGTGCAACAAGACATAAAATGCATACTGGCATATGGTGGCTGGGATCCCTCAATCAACCTGCACAGCGGACAGCCCTCGAGAAAGCATGTATTAATGTACAGCGAATTCCTATGATTTTGCAGCTATTTTTTGCTCCTTGCGTGCCCGGATCTGGAAGGGACATAACGTGAGATGGGAAGAACTCTTAGCAGAACAGAACAAGACACACTGTTCCTGCGAGTGCGTATTTAGCATTGCGGCGGAACTGTATCGATGCCAGTCAGCATGCTGCAATGACATCAGTGTCGATATAAAGAAAACTAGCCTTGGGATCAACCTGCAGAAAGAATTAGCACATGAATGCGGAGATTTAGAAAGGCGAGACATACGCCTTTCATAGATGGAGAACGCGTTGACTTTGGCCGTTTGATGCCATTCCTGTGTGCCTTCTTGTTCTGGTTGTGATTCGTGTGGCTAGAAAGTCGTGTGTGTTCAACATTGGAAATGCTAGACACAAAACTACGGACAATTTACTTTTTTGATTTGGCCATGGCGAGGACGTGTGTTGCTGGGTCTTGACGCTGCTTCCCTTGTGTGGAACTCGACGATAATTGGGTGCGAGGACACAGCCACAGTGGCTTGATGAACTGTGCAGCTGCATCCAAATCTAGCAGGTAAGATAAGATAAGATAACGATGGGCGCTTCCCCATGTCCGTTGTTTATGCTGTTCGGGATGCTGGATGTGATTCATCGAGCGCTCGTTGCTCCCCAGCTAGGTTTCCCTAGTATATAATCTATCATTGGCTTTTGAAAGACGCACGTATGGCCCCATCATCTCCATCACCAGATCAGTTCTCGTTCACTGTCGCTTTTGAGGAGGACGTCGCGGCCCTCCTCGGCCGATCGGAATATCGATCGCGCTCTCTATTCAAACACCAGTCGGCAGATGACGAGGAAGACAGCGAGCCTAACCAGCTCATCTCCGAGACCGAAATATCCGAATCGTACCTCTCGCTGGAGCTTACGACGATCCAGCCGCTCGACAATGTCAGATCGCTGCTTGTCCTGAAGGTGACGTGCCACCCCGCCCCAAACCGTCGCTTCTCCCATGCGACGATAATCTGGCGGTTCCTTGCGGCGCCGTTCGGCACTCTGGAGTCGCCCTCACCCAACGGCTCGCCGTCGTCATCGCCACGCATGACGGCCAAGACACCCAAAGCTGCAATGCCCAAGGTGGCAGCGCTCGCGCCACAGCATAGCGTCGGCGGATGGACAGAGGAGCAGTCGCGCATCATTTGGGGTTTGAACGTGCCGCTGCAGGTCGGGTTCGGGGGCAGCTCTGTCGGCGTCGAGCCGTCGCACCAGCGCGAGGTGCAGAAGGGCGTGATGCATGCGATGACGATCATCGGCACGAAGCGCGACAACCACACTCGGTGCGTGTGGACGATCGAGGAGAACAAGAGCAGCGAGCGCGGCATCCCGTCGCACTTTCAGTTCGCTGTCGTTCTTGAGCACCAGGGCGCGTTCGCCACAGAGCTCGACGTCAAGGCAGAGCTCGCCGGCGGGCTGTGGACGACGCCGATCCAGGCGAAGAAGAACCGCGGCGCACATGGGCTAAGGAGGACGATCGACGTCGCTACGTGGAAGTGTGGCGAGGTCTCCTGGGAGAATGGCGAAGCGGGGTGGAAGGCATTCATGGCAAGTATCACTGGGGAAGTCCCGGGAGTGATGAATCAGTTTGAGCAATCGATCGTTCGTCCGTGATACCACTTCAACACGATGTATATCCAAAACTTGTATTGACTTCATACCCCATTCCAAATTGTACCGATACATACATCTCAGCCGTTGCTATACAAACTTATTGTGGAACTTGATGATACAGTGTCCATGTAGAATATGCGGAACAGCGATTTTGCGGGAAAAAGACCCAATGAACAATGCTATGCGAAGGGAAGCAGAGGTGTTAACCCAAGAAACAATTTCCAAGATTTGTCCGGATAGACAACGGGTCGAAGTCCGAGATACTTGCGATGCGTGCCCATGACGTCTGCTCGTTTGAATCCAGACGCGAGGCAGACCACCTGGAGCTCGGTGGAGTCGCGGGCGCGCTGGTGGGCAGTGACAGTAAGGTTGCCAAAGTTTTCAGAGGAAGTCTTCTTGACGCGATCTACATCTTCTTTTGTGAGGGGCTCCTGGAAGTAGTCATGGATGGCGGCGAGGACGTCTCCGAGTTTGACCGATGGCCTTTCGATGTAAATGGGGCCCCAGATCTCCATCCACGGATCGAGCACCGGATGATCAGACACGATGTAGACTTTGGGCACGTCCGGCGAGAAAGCTTGCTCATTCAAGTCCACTGGCACGCTGGATCCCTTGTTGTCATCAAACACTGTTGCAAAGGATGCGGGGTGGATGATGTCCCATTGCAGGATGGGTACCACTGGATTATACTGGTTGTAGATCAGGTGTGGATGGACTCTGATCAGGACGGGAGTCCCCTGCGGCACGGGAGGGTATGTGCCGGACTCCCATGCTGGCGTGGATACGGGCGGTACAAGTAGAGGAGAGAATGGTGTGTAGGGCGATGCGTAGGATGAGGGCGACCAAGGAAAAGGCGAAGGGGGGGTGTATGGACTAACCGGCCCCCAAACAACTGGATCAGCTAGATGCCAGGGCGAGTAAGAGCCTGCGAAATGATTTAATGGAAAGTAGGGTGGCCAAGTAGGCGTCTGTGGGGTGTCTATACTTGGTATCGCCTTGATCAGGACGTGGATATACAGTAAGATGGCAGAAGAATGAACGTACAAATGTCTGGTTGTGAGCGTGGTTTGGGAGGCTTGCGAGGAATAGGAACGACTTGACGACGGTGGTCGTGTCTGTCGACGTAGAACATGATATGAATATGACCAATTCTGATTGGCTGAGGAGCAATCTCATCGTCGGTATTCGGCCGAGCGTCAACTTGAAAGCGTCCTCCGTCCGATCCCAAAAAAAAAACACAAACATTTAAACCCCCACTCCTTTGTGTTCCAATTCCCAATCATGCCAGAACCCATAGCAAAGCCTCGCACCCTCTACGACAAGATTTGGGATGACCACGTCGTGTATGTTCTTGTTCTCCATCACAATGTCGTCATGCTCATCCGTTCTCTCGCTTAGTGACATTAACGGGGACGGCCTCGCCCTTGTCTACATCGATCGGTAAGCGTCTGTACTATCATATAAAATCTACATGCTTATGCCAGTATAGCCATCTAGTTCACGAAGTCACAAGTCCTCAGGCCTTTGAAGGATTGTGCGTCGTCTCCAGCCCTGTCACATCAGATCTCCTAAGAAAAAGTTCGCTCTCCAAGGCGTCAGGCTGGCAGACCAGTCCGCAGACCCGATTGCACCCTTGCAACTGTTGATCACAACGTCCCGTATGTCTTCTTGATCATCACCATCCTGCTCGCAATTGACCAGATCACGTTAGCACCGTCTCTCGCAAAAACTTTACAGACGTCAAGAGCTTCGTTGAAGAACCCGATTCAAGAGCCCAATGTGTGGCCCTCGAGGAGAACGTTAAAGAGTTTGGCCTGAGCTACTTTGGCATGAAAGACCGCCGTCAGGGTATCGTTCATGTCATTGGTCCCGAACAGGGATTCACTGTGAGCATCTTCTTGTCTTGACATCCCCGTATATCACGCCAACCATTGACAACAGCTCCCCGGTATAACCTGTGTCTGTGGTGATTCGCATACATCTAGTGAGTCACCGACGCTGGCATTCAAGTGCGGTATTTGACAGTGGCAATAGCACACGGAGCGTTTGGTTCTCTAGCCTTTGGTATAGGCACCTCCGAAGTCGAGCATGTCCTCGCAACTCAGACTCTTTTGCAAAAGAAGAGCAAGAACATGCGAATCACCGTCGACGGTGAGCTGCACGAGGGCGTCACCTCCAAGGATGTGATTCTGCACATCATCGGCGTCATCGGCACGGCGGGAGGAACGGGCTGCGTTATTGAATACGCCGGTTCTGTCTTCAGAAACTTTAGCATGGAAGCCCGCATGAGCGTTTGTAACATGAGTATCGAGGCCGGCGCTCGCGCCGGCATGGTCGCTCCCGACGACGTCACCTTCGAGTACCTGCGCAACCGTCCCTTGGCACCAAAGGGTGAGGCGTGGGATCGCGCTGTGCATTACTGGCGCTCCCTCAGGACGGACGAAGGCGCCAAGTTCGACATCGAGGTCAACATCCCTGCGTCCGATATCATCCCCACCGTGACTTGGGGCACGTCTCCCCAAGACGTTGTTCCTATTACTGGCACAGTCCCAGATCCCGCCAAAATCGTAGACCCAGTCAAACGCGCGTCCGCAGAGCGTTCTTTGGCGTACATGGGCCTCAAACCAAACACGCCTATGCAGGACATTCCAGTTGACAAGGTCTTCATTGGTTCCTGCACCAACAGCCGCATTGAGGATCTGCGCTCCGCCGCGAAGGTCGTCATCGCTGCCGGTCCTGACGCCAAAGTAGCTCCCAACGTCCACGCCATGATCGTCCCCGGTTCTGGTGTCATCAAGCAACACGCCGAAGCAGAGGGCCTCGATGTCGTCTTCAAGCGAGCAGGCTTCGACTGGAGAGAAGCCGGCTGCTCCATGTGCTTGGGCATGAACCCGGACCAGTTGGCACCTGGCCAGCGCTGCGCGAGCACCAGCAACCGCAACTTTGAGGGTCGTCAGGGTGCCGGTGGTCGGACCCACTTGCTCAGCCCTGCTATGGCCGCCGCCGCCGCTATCACTGGCAAATTGACCGACGTCCGCAAGTTTCTGCGCCCCAATGCGGAAGAACGTATCGTCCCAGATCCGAAGTTGAAGTTGGCGAATGCTTTGGAGTTCCTGGATGAGCCCCAGGCGCCCCCGGCACCACAATCGCATGAAGAGACGCCACCTTCAAATGACACTCTGCCACCGAAGGAGACACCCTCAAGCGTCCAGAAATTTACGGTCGTGAAGGGGATCGCGGCGCCGCTGCACATCGAGAACGTGGACACCGACATGATCATCCCCAAACAATTCTTGAAGACCCTCAAGCGCACTGGTCTTGCCAATGCCTTGTTCTATACCCTCCGCAAAGATCCCCACACTGGAAAGGACACCGACTTTGTCCTGAATCGAGCGCCTTACGACAAGGCAAAGATTTTGGTCTGCACGGGTAAGAACTTTGGATGTGGCAGCTCTCGCGAACACGCGCCTTGGAGCTTGTAAGTCGGACAAAACGCTTGCCTAGTTAGAGTTCTTGCTGATGCGACTGCGACAGGAATGACTTTGGAATCCGGTGCATCATTGCGCCCAGTTTTGCAGACATTTTCTGCAACAATTCCATGCAAAACGGCATGCTTCCCGTCGCGCTGTCAGAGGCGGAATGCCGCGAGCTTGCAGAGGATGCTGAGGCTGGCTTGGAACTGGAAGTTGACTTGGAGAAGCAGGAGGTCCGACGGCCGAATGGCAAGCGGTCGATCTCGTTTGTCACGGATCCGTTCCGCAGACATTGCTTGTTGAACGGACTGGATGACATTGCATTGACGTTGCAGAAAGACGCGGCGATCGAGTCGTTTGAGCAGAGGAGATCTCAGCAATGGCCATGGCTGGATGGATTTGGGTACAAGGGAAGCAAGATACCTGTTGGGTCTGCGAGGCAAATGAAGAAGACAGATTGGTGAAATGGAAAGAGTTCAATGTACATTGTCAATATCTTGTTGGAATGATGAAATGGGTGGTCCGAGTCACGTATCCAAACCACATGGCAGGTGGAACAAAACAATCATGACCACTGCCCACAATCCTCCTCTTTTTTTCCTCCTCGTTTCCACACGCTCCCACTTACTCCCCTTCCTCCCTCTCGAGTCACCGGGCATCTTACACTGCTAGTTTCAACATCCCCAGCACCATTTCTACCATGGTTTCAGCAACGCCCAATGCTGGCAAACTCACTGATGCCTCGAACCACCAGACTGGCGCGCACCTGGCGGCTGTGAAGCCCCACGCCAACGGCAAGACCACGACGACAATTTTAAAAGCGCCTGTCAAAGTCGTGCAGCATGTCAACACCCCGCGCCGCGCCAGCAAACCCATCATAAACTGGCTTCAGCGCAAACTCGCAGGAAAGACAAAGAGGGCTGCGGACAAGACCTCTTCTGCGGCCTTGGATGGCAAGAGGGCCACCGTGCGGGGTGCCTCGAACTCTCTCCCTGCGCGGACGGCACCTCGCGCACCGCTGTCCCCGCTACCTCCTGCATCGGCTTCGCTCGGCGCGAAGCACATCATGAAGAAATACGACTCGACGAGGCGCAAGACGATCTCGCTCAACGGCGACGATGACGGCCAGGAGTTTTCTGGCGAAGAGGCAGACGACAACAACTCGCTCGACAGGTCGTCGTTCGCTCGCGACTCAATGTGGTCGCCTACCAGCGCGCTCGAGGCGGACGAAGACGCCTCCGTGCGACCCTTGCCCCCTAGCGTTCCACCTTCTCCCTCTCCTTCTCGTTCCTCTTCCTCATATCTCTCCGATCCCCGCACGTTCAGGAGTATCGCCGCCAGCACGAAGCCGACCACACTGCTCAGCATTGACCTCAATACTAATGGCATGGCGCACATCGCGCAGGCACCTCTGACGCCTCCCTCTCAGGTCAACCGCTTTTCATCTCACGCTCGATCGTCTTCTCAGGCGACGAATTCAGTCTTCGTCTCAGGTGCAGCATCTGTCACCTTTTCGCCCTTCCCTCAGTCTTCATCGCGTCCCTCTTCTTTGAGCATACCGAGCACGCCGCAGCCCACGAACGGCACTATCCTATGTGTGCAAGCGCCGCTGCACACGACCCACCATCCCCGAAATAACCCTCGCCCGTCCTCTCCACCGCCGGACAACGCATCGGTTTTGACACTTGCTTCATCCGCATATGCGATTCCAGGACTACGGCCCACTGGTATAGCAGGCTATCATTCGTCGACGCCGTCTGGTAGGGGCGTCGGTGATTCTCTCTCACGTTTTGAGGGCAGCGTTACGTATGCAGACGCGGAGAGCGCGAGCCAGTTTTTGTTAGGAGATGAGCTGGAGGAACGGGACGTAGACGCGAGCGTGCGCGCGCTGCGTCCGAGGAGCTCGCGGCGGGGCAGTTGGGAAAGCGAGGCGAGCGGCTGGAGCGCGCGGGTCCAGCCTTCGAATGGTACAGCGTCTCTTGTCAGAGAGCGGAGCGTGTGGACGACGAACAGCGTGGGCACAGGTGGGCTCAGCACGGAGAATGGGGAGGCCTACGATCGGTCTGAATATATCGTGAATGGCGATGAACCGACGGACGAAAACACAGAAGCTATTTCGAACCCGTCTCGTCCGCAATCCGTCGTTTCTCTGTCTGCGGCGTCGCCCGTTTCGCCCACTTTGGGCGATGCGAGCACCAAGCAGGATTGTGTTTCATCCTTTGAACTTCGCAGCGAAGCTTCGGTTGATAGCCCAAAACCAGAAGCGCTCACCAAGGCAGATAGCGTCAGCCTCGCGCATGAGACCGACGGTGCAGCACTGCCGATGGCCAGCGAAGCCAGACCTAGTAACTGCATTTCACGCGTGCTCCAACGACCTTCATTATGTTGTGTATTTCTTCTGTGGTTTTTTGAGTTGGTCTTTGTCTCTTTTCCTGATATGTTTGTTATATTTGGTGTATTTCCGTGACTACGATACCTTGACATTCCTTACTGCATACGGGTTTCTAATGCACGTTCCGTATTGTGCTTTATGACGTGCTCAAAGTCGTCGATAGTGCACTCGTTTTCAATGGCCAAGAAACCTTGTGACACCCGGCCTTCTCATGTGCATCATGTTTTTGATTAGTCGCTACATAATGGCAAAGCCAGAAAAGTTTTTCACTGTGGGGCCACCAGTATGTATGACCATAAAACCAACTCCAGGGTCTTCCACCTCCCAGGGTGTCGCGCTACCTTTCGACGTCACAATTCTGGGTTGTATGGACATAGATGTGATCACGAAAATATAGGACGTCGTTTTCTACTCCCCGAAATCTCTCATTCATTGCCCTTGCGATCGAATCCTCTACTTAACTGACGAGGCCCTCTCGAACCTTCCTTCTAATCTCCCGCATTATCTCCTTCTCCTCTCCGTCAAAAATGACAGCCTCCAATGGTCGAACAGCAAGCAGTATGAGGTTCTCGTTAGAACCATCACCGGGTTGTCGAGTCACAAGATCACAAGACTCGTCGAAAAGAAGATCGCTGCAACCTCGGTCAACCCCAAGATGGTTCCAGCGCCCCCAGGCCGTCACAAGTCTATCAATCGCCCTTACGCGAGCTTCTTCTCGGACACACGAACATCCATGCCCCTGCGTGGGGAACGAGGTCTCGTGAACGCTCTCTGTCCACCTACGACCCTGCGAGGCATATGGCCCGTCCTATATTTGCGTTTCTTTCGAACGCGCACGGAATTATAAAAGAAGCTCTCCCTCGCTGTGCCCACCTATCAGCCGCTTTGCTCGATCGGCTCTCGTGGTGCGTACACGTTCTCAGGATGAGGTTTGGACTGTGGAGTTTCGTCTCGGCCGTTTTGGTCGCGTCTTCGCATGCACAGTGCCCCGATTATACTTCGTACTCGCAGGTATGGCATCTCGATCGGTCGCCCAGAACGGAATGGTTTACTTGACCGCGTCGTTCAGGTCCCTCACGACCCTCGCTCCACCGGACCATTGCGTTGCCCTACATGCGACCAGCTCCAGCTTGCAGGACCTTCAATAGTTCCGCCGTGGAGGCAGGTCAATTTGACCCGTAAAGAATATCTCCGTGATCATCGTTCATTATAGAAAGTTATCCAAGAGATGAAGAGTCAGCTCAAGGATCCCGACGTTGCGCGACTCTTTGAAAACACCTTTCCTAATACTCTTGGTTAGATTCCGCTGTGTTTCTATTTTTTTTTCGGACCATTGTTTGCTGAACAGTCGAGCAGACACTACCGTTAAATACTTCAACGCTGTAAGCTCCCATATCGCTGCACGCCTGTATCTCATCATTTATGGGTATAGGATCAAAACCTTGCCTTCATAATTACTGGAGTAAGAGCATTTTTTTAACCTGATGATCCAGGTTACTAACATTCTTTCTCAGGATATCACGTATGTTTTATTTCTCTGAGGCAGATATCTGGATTTCACATTATCACTGCCTCCTAGGGCACAGTGGCTCCGTGACACCGCAAACCAAGTCAGTCGATGATGATTCCAGTCGACTGCATGAGCCTGATGTTTTGACATCCAGTTTGCCCATTACCACTCGTTACTTTCGATCGACCATGGATTGGCGACTCTTGTGAAAGCAGTCATCAACAATGAGGCTCGTTATGTTGCTCAGTATCCCTACTGTGCGTGCAACAGGTGTCATGACGATAACTTCAACAAATGACATCGATATTCTACAGGTGGTGCTTTCCAACCTCCCCCAGAAAGTGGCCTATCACCCTCTCATAACGACTGGGCGGACGGCGTCACCGTAGTTCCGTTAGTGCTATATTTCATTATCCTTCTGCGGACCGATTCATTGCTACCACTGTCTAGTCCAGTCGATAGTAAGACGGTGTTTGAATGCAAGGTAAGATGTAATAGATTGTTGCGGCCATTTGATTGACATATCTCTTCAGTATGAAATCGATTCGCTGTGTGGATTCTTGAAGCTTTCAAGGTCGTACTATCAGGCGACGAAAGACAGTTCGTTCATAAACGACAACTGTATGTTCGAAGGCTCTCATCGTCGACCATCGACTCAAAGTATATAAGGGCGTGCTGCTGTTGATCAGATATTCCGCGTTATAAATGAACAATCCCAGCCGACGTTCGATGAGAATTTCAACTTCATCTCTTACTACAGCTGGACCGGGGGGAACGGCGCGCTTTCGCCCATGGTTAACAATCACGGAAATGGGGAACCAAAAGCATACACGGGAATGGTGGGCACGCATCATCGACCATCAGACGACCTCAGCACCTTCGGTACGTGAGATAGGAATATGAACGTTCAGGAGATGATAGCTGACTCCTCGATAGCGTTTCTGGTCCCCGCTAACGCCATGCTCAGCGTGGAACTGAAGCACCTGGCAAATGTGTTGGATAGCAGTGGGCAACTTCGAAATATCAGCCAGCAAGCCAAAACGTGGAGTACTAGAATACATGACTCGATCTGGAAAACTACTGTGAGTGAATTTTCATAACTTCAGGTTTCGATGCATCGCTGACACGAATCACATCTGAGATCGTGGACAATATTTTTGCTTATGAAACCAACGGTGAAAGTGGATGGCCAAGTGGACTTGATTCAATTCTCACATGCACTTTCAAATAGGATTCGGCGGACGCTATGTGATGGACGACGCGAATGTACCAGTAAGAGAAGTTGCGTAACAGACGTTGAACTCGGTTAACGTCGAACACTAGTCGCTATTGTCACTGCCTTACCTTGGTTTCCTCGACAAACACCATTCCGCTTACCAAGCAACGCGGAAATTGCTTTTGTCGTCCAAAAATCCATATTATGCTGCTGGAAGGAAGTTTAGTGGCACTGGGTAAGCACTTTCTCATGACTTCATGTGCCGGTTCTGAATATAATTCCGCTGATCAGAGGTCCGCATGTCGATCCTTGGCATCCCTGGTGAGAGGTGTGACATGACATATTGCATGTGCCCTTGACTGGTCGTTTTGAAAGGCCAATGTCCCAAATCTCAGCCATATTCGGCACAGACGATGATCAAGAAATCCTCAAATCCCTGTACACCATCGTCAACGTGCGTCGGACTTTGTTGCTTCGTTATCGTTCCCATGTGTTGACAACCCCGCAGAACACGAACGGTTTAGGCCTTATCCACGAATCCCAGTCGATCTATAGTGACTCGGATTACACGCGAAGCTGGTTTGCATGGGCGAATAGCTACTTTGCGGAAATGATATTGGATTTGGCGGATCGGAAGCCAGGGCTGATTTTAAAAACGAACAAGAGCTACAGGCCGGGGCAATGACGGCGACAACAAAGCCGTCGAGGCGCTGCGGAGGACTGCGGGATCAAGAAATACGGCAATTCGTTGCGTTGATGTGAAACTGTAGGATAGGGTACATAAATGATGAAGCAATCCTGTGTTTGAGCAAACAAAGGCGAGTGCCCTGTTATAGTAAACAGGATACGCCTGTCGCCACCCCGCAACATCATTCCTTCATGCCCATCGTTTTCTTTCTTTAATCACATTGTTAGACCATGTCTCCTACCCCTCGCGAAATCGGAACCCTCATTGTTGTCGTTTTGAAAGCGGTGAATAGTCACGTTAGCATACCAGACATCATCCTTAATCTGACGTTCAAAATCAGAACCATCTCCCCAACAAAAGACACATAGGTAAACAGGACCCATACTGTGTCGTCACCGTTAACGGGGAGAAACGTCGAACGAAAGCGATCAAACGCGGTGGACAGCATCCAGAATGGGATGAAGAGATACGCTTCACTCTTTACGAAGAAACCGAAAATACTGAAAAGCCACCACACGGAAACGGCACTCCTCCACCCCCACCTCCGAAAAACGAGAAACGACTGAGACGGATAAAAGGTGGTACAAAGATGAAACTTGCTTGCTATGCCGATGACCCCCGTGAACCTGATTTCATCGGCGAGACGGATGTGGACTTGACAGAGGTTCTGACAAAGGGTGAGACAGACGGTAGGTGCACAAATCCAGTCGTACCCAGACTGGTTTCATGTTCCGGATTACAGAGTGGTTCACCTTGTTGAACAAGGAGAAATTTTCCGGCAAAGTATATCTGGAACTGACATTCTGGTCCAATGTCCGCACTCTTTTCTGTCTTTTATCGGGAACGTGAGATTCTTAACGAGCTATGCAGGAACCTCCGCCTGAAAAGAAAGTCGCCCCGAAGCCAACCAAAAACAAGCAATATGGCGGTCCCGGTTCTTTCGTGCCGACGAGTGAAGTACGGTCATCGTCCACTAATGGCGCAGCACATCCATCGCGTGCTGTCTCGGTTAGTAGTATGTACGACCACACAAAACAAGGTTCGGACGGTATACCCTCGGCGTTGAGGGCGTCAAATTCCCTGGCTAGATTGGATCTTTACGTTCCGCCTTATGAGCGTAATAGAGCCTCACCCGTCGACAAGGTCGCCAGCGAATTCGGAGAATTTGGAATATCTGGTAACGGTCGCCGTCGGGAAAGTTTTCCTGTGAGCTATTTCTGTTTGATTCAGCCAACTTCATAGTTTTGAAGCTCAGCCTCAGCCTACTCTTGGATACGAATATATGGACTACAACAATAACCACACATATGATAGGCCGGTGACACCTAGCGGTCAACAATCCCCTGGCTCTCAATACCTCCCTCAACCTTCTTATCAACACCAGTATGACGCGAGTACTCATTCAACCTACCATCAATCGACTATTCGGGCACCACGGCACAGCATTCCCACTTCTTCCTCGGGGTTTGTACCCTTGCCCGCTCCATCTGGATTCATGCCACCCACCCACAATCAGGATCCTCTTGGGTATCCCCCGCCGGCTAGCATCACTCCTTCTCCAGTTGCCTATGGTTCATCTCCTTACATCGGCCAACCTCCATATACACCAGTTCCTTCTCAAAGTGCGATAGCTAGTGGCGCAGTTACATATTTACCTACTGCTGCTAGTTCCTATGCCCCTCAACCGCCAACCCTGCCCGCACCTCAACCTTACCAATACCCGCAATACACATCACCCACCCCCGCACCCTATTCGCATGCCCACTCCCAGCCTCTTCCAGCGCCGCCACCTCAGTCATACACGGCCTACGCTGGACCTACGACAGCTCAGGAGGGCGCAATCGTCCCCACACCGCCACAGAGCACCCAGCCTGCCCCTTCACGGCCGCTGCCTCAGCAGCCACAAATCATCTATGGGCAACCCTCCACTGCAACAACATACTCTACGTCGTCGCCTTCGTACAGCCCCAGTTACGCCGCAAGCAGTGCTATGTACGCGGGAAACAACGCCTATGCATCCGTGCCTCCGCCTCCACCCCTTCCGGGACAGTACCACGCAAACTCGCAACCCTTCCCGGTAAGTGAAACTCAGCAAATCATCCCGGGATCGATGCCTCCGCCTCCGCCGCCCCTCCCGCAGACCAGCAATGCACAGCGCGCTCGCCGTCAGTCGAGTCTCCCCCCGCCTCCTGTCATTTACCAGCAGCCACCTCCACCACCTGATCTCGTACAGCACAATCCGCTGCCGCTGCCGCCTCCACCGCCTTTACCATCACACAGTCCTACTCACAACCAAACGTATCCTCCAGGAGGACCACCGCCTCTTCCCCCGACACCCCCCAATAACACGGGAAACTGGGCTCCACCACCACCTCCGACCAATTACGTATAAGATTATATTTAACGACTAACGTTCAATTACGGTTTCCCTCAAGCAATCGACATCCCGTCCTGCTCTCGTTACTCTTGCCTTGGTTGCTTTGGCTTTCGGACTTTGTTCATTGTCAGTTTGAATATGTAGATTGTATTTTGCTTGGAATTATGCCAGAGATAAAAATATCATACATCCTTGCCTGTCTCATTTTGGGACTTGGCCCGCTCAGCCTTCCATTTAGCAATTTCCGTTTCCGTCCCCACAAGGCCTTGACGAGCAAGCTCGTACCGCGCTTGCCTCCGCATGATATTTTCTTCGCGACGCCGTTCCGCCTCGTGAGCCAGGAGAGCCTGCTCAGCGCTGAACGTGAAACTCGATATGGTGACTGGCAAAGATTGTGATGGATTAGGACCTGGAGTGCAGGAGTTGCAAACTTGCTCACAACCAAGGACTAGAAATGTCTTGAAAGCGAGCGTCTGGCGTCTTGGAATGAAAAGCTCATGTGAGATGTCTCGCTACCTAGGAATTAAGTTTGATGAATACCGGAAGAATGGCCATGTCGCATGCGCAATCAGAGCCAGTCCGATGCCAATGGCTGTGCCCTTCAGTCCTCCCTAGAAGAGCACTTGTCAGCAGCTGTAATTTCGTCGAAAATGAATTTATCTGCGAACCCGAATAGCTGCTTCGGACTGTATCGCATAGGCCGTGTCGACATCGTCTCTATTGCGAATTCCTGTCGACATGTGTCGTCAGGAAACGGAAGAGCTCGGCATTCCCGCGGCCGACCTCGGTATCTCGTCACATGCATTCTACTTGTATTGTACATTTATTACGAGTTCAACATTACAATGTAACGCTGTATCCTAATTCATATGCCTTGACCGGCCATAGCAAGCGCATTCATTCGTCCAGTCTCAGAACAGGTTATGATATGTTCTTCATAAAGGCTCGTTTGGACGATTTTCTCATCCGATCTTCCGCAACTGATCTGTTTTGCGCAGCTGAGCTTTTGATTCCATTCTAAGTACCATCGTTTGACATACCACTTCAACGGGCGATTGGACACTGCGCAAGTCCCAGATACGGACATGTCCATCTCGTCCTCCGCAAGCAAAATGGTTTGTAGTTGTATCACCTGAACGGGACAATATTAGAACAGCGGAACCACCCAATTCAACACTATCGCTTACCTCTTATATACCTCCCGTGAACTTTCGGTGCAGTACCCGAAACGCCGAACTGGATTCACCGGTACAAGTCTATAGTCGTGTATTTCAGCTTGAAGATCGTGATGAGCAACCTGATTCTGGTGGTTGAAAAAAAAAAAACATAAAATCGCCAACAGGGCCTGAGAGCTACCTCGAGGAGAATGCAGTATGGAGAGAATCCAGAATGAGCTTGATAAGTTGTGTTCGAGTCTTGATGGTATTGACAACTCGTTCAGATGCTAAGTCCCACAGGTGCACAGTGCAGTCAGCGCCAGCTGATATCAGTTTGTGACTGTGTCACGGATTGGTAGAAGGGAATTTATCTGTGAGTTGTGTTTCAGGGCCAGGACCCTGGGGATGCCGACGATATGTCTTCCTTGATCTCCCAGAGATGAACGACATGGTCATATCCACCTGTGACGAATTGCAACGAATGCATCATGGCGGAGACGGCGCTGACTCCACCCTTCTTTTGCTTGTTCCATGGCCTTGACAATGTTTGTTCACCGACTGTCTATGTCACGTAAAAACGGGCTTCTTTGCAGGGCAGGAAGAAGCAACGTACTCTGTTCTGCCGTAGTCGCAACCACGACACTCGCTCGGCAGGACTTGCATGTGCAGAAATCACTAGCATGTCTTCGTCAATGTTGATTAAACACGCGTCATCGATCATGTCATGAGACGAACACGACATTCGAATTGTTGAAACACGTCTGGGAAAGGCAATGGCTAGCATGAGACTTTGGAATAAGATCAGAAGCATGGCTCCGCACCGGAGGGGTCGGGTGTTCAAGGAGCTGACCGTGCCATGTGCAGATACCATGACCATAGAACGCCGAGCCTTTGAAAACAGTACACGTCGCGGCTTGTCGTGCGTCATGGGGACTTCGACGGTCTGCATGGCAGGAATCTGTGGATCATGAATGACGTCTGGCATATCTGGATCTCGGCCTGGAAAAACAGAAAGTGTCGTTCCGAAAGATGCCCGATGATGATTTGTGGCCGAATTCTCGCGCAATGGTGCTAAGCCAGCTTCTAGGGTCTCCTCCAAAGAAAACGCATTCCCATCATGCGGTACGACCTCTGGTCGTGGAGGAGAAGAGCATCTAGAAAGATGTGGCGTGCGAACAGGACTCCTATGGACGATCCTCGGCGGGGATACTGAGAGACTTCCCGACGAGAAGAATCGCAGAGGTGCTGATAAATTGCATTCTTTTGTCTCAGAAGAGTGACGTGATGCGTCAAGTCGAAGATCAGTGGCCTTGAAACTTATCAGTCGGTGCATTCATTTTATGAGAATAGAGCCCAGAAATTCACAGAAATCGCAATGCCGCAAGGCTTGGGAGCCGCGGCAACGGGAAAATTCAAATCTGGTGAGAGAGCGTTATCTCCACATTCTAGAAATCGCCTCAACCGATATGCAACGAGGAACAGTGCTTTTGCAGGACGTTACCATGATTAGTCGTTGACGTTGCATCGGTTCCTTTGTGCGAACTGAACGTGGCGTCAATGTCGCCGTGACCAGGCTCCGGTGGAATTGGAATTGGACGCATGGCATTCTCTCGTCGCGTATCATTGCGGCTACGTTCCCGATTTCTGGGATACTTCCGTGGATTGTACGATTGCAGTGGACGATGATGCGGTTTCGAATTGCCCAAACTACTTGCACTCTCTCCATCGCGGAAAGAAAAGTACAAAGGCTCATTCCTGACGGTATTTCTGTCATACCTAGTGTCCCTTGTAGCCCCTTCTGTCTTTTTTCGATGAGAATGGGTGTTGTTTGTGCTGGTGGGTCCCTGAGCATGGTGCAGGCGCGGCTGGCGGGGATGATATGTGTCGTCACTGGTCCGCCTGTACCGTCCACGACGAGGATCACTGTCATTGCCTCTGGGACGGGTCAGACGAATGGCAGGAACAGGACCGCCCTTGCGACCCAAACGACGTTCATTTGGCTGGGCGTCCTCGTTCATAGCGGCGCGTGTTATGTAAGCAGCATGTTTTGTGATTACTGACAAATGAGTTGCATTAACCCATCCACGTCTTCGGGCTGTGGTCGCAAGAGGTCGTCTCCCAATAGTCCCGGAAACAATCTACAGGGAAGAGACTGCGTCTGAGTGACATGTGTGTCATTTAGCCACTGTTCAAATGTGTCCGCTGACTGTTATTTCTCTCGAGAGTCGTTTCTCTCTTTCCAGGTTCGTTTAGTTGTAGCTTCGATTGTGCACGTACTAAGGACCTTGTAAAATAAAGGCGTTCAGGAAACCATTATGTTCGGCGGTAAACGCGTCTCTATGCATTCAATTTTCCGATTCCCGAATCTCTGGCTTCGCGAGACGCGCGTCAGAGTGCATACCTATACAGGTGCCGTCCCCTTGGACAGCGGACACTAGAAATGGATCCACTTACGTCGCCTTGTATTCAATCCATGCAAGGGCAAGATGCCGCGTTGAGCGATCGACTGCCGGTTTCCGGCTACGCTTAACGTTGATTCGGATTCATACTCGGGCACTCATTCTGCTGTATGGGCATCTTCGCCGCGATGTCTATCATGATAGCGATGAAGGCCGCGCCTCGAGTTTGCCCATCCGAGCTCCGCGTCAAATCGTCGCCACAAACCTGTGCGAAGAGATGGGGAAGCAACTTCTGGAACGTCAAAAGCGGAGAATCGTCCTTCTGACACTGAAATGAGCAAGTCCGAATCCGAGGTGTCAGATACGAGCTCACGTTCTAAATTTATCGCACGCTTTAATGGCGACGCGTTAGCTTATCGGCAAATTTATGCCACCAACGAGCGAGACTGGTCTATACCGGGTTGCTCTCAAATGTGAGTCCCCGCTAAGCTTAGAGAACTCCAGCACCACTAATCGACCTGCTTCAAGCTCATTGGCTAGTTAGCCACCATCAACGGTGACAGCATCCTCCGACTTACCCGCTGCGCCACATAACAAAACAATGCCGGTTCTTATCCCTTCCGTGGACGAACTTCCTTTTGTGACCGTGTCCATGAGGGCTTATGCTCACTTTTTCCACCAGAAACAAAGATAAGAGGGGCAATGTCAAGTTCCACTCATCAGTATCGCGTCGTAAAGCATTGGATTGCTCCATATTCCTTGCCATGCATGGAGGCATATCAACATGTTGCTGATGCTTGCATCATTAACGGCACAATGGTCATTGGTTACAACGACGAGCCTCATCAAATTTCTTTGACACCGCTCGAGAAACATGTCTAGCCACAGAGTTGGACTAATGAGTTATTTCTCACAGCATCAGTACCGCGTATCGTTGAGGTCGCTCATGAGCCTCATGTCAATCCGTCGAACAAACAGAGTACAGGACGAAGGGATGCGCGCTGCTCAGCTGTTTAGCACTCGATCATTATGAGTGCTCTCTAGATTTCTTGACCTCAGATTATGGCAAAGCCGTGGTCAATTTGCGACGAACGTTCATAGAGTTGTCTGGTGACTCGGACGCACACGGTGCCATACACGCCGGCCACGCAGGATCAGAACGTGTTATATGGCACAGGGAATCCGTTTTCCACAGTGAACGTCGAATACCCAGCGTTCAACGAAGCTCCGCAATTCTCAGTAATAGAGTTAATCAGATCCACCTCCATCCAGACGCCCAGAATGTTTGTGTTGTACATTTGGAGCAACAACCCCTGCTTCCCAGGGCGTCTGGGTGTTGACGGATTGGAATCATAGCTTGATCACGTAGACGCTCAGATACACCTGTTCGACTGTCGGGGAAAGAATGGTTTCAATAGACCACCTGACTGTCAGTTTGGCTACAGGAGCGAGGTCGGATAGCATTATGGTCCATCCGCTGGAGCACATATCCAAGCTACTCTGTCCAAGGATGCGTCTGCTCGTGGCATTACCGTTCTGCGTGAGGTGACTTTGATATCATCGCTTTGGCGGTGATTTCGTCTACGTCCCTATTGATGGCCTCGAGTCAGAAGCCTGTGATGAAAACGCGAGGCAGAAAGGGATACGGCCTTGCTCACACTCTAATGACTCCGTCAGAAATTATAGGCTTTGGCAAAGAAGCTCTTATCTTGAGAACACAGCAGTAATGACCTCATAAAAAACACATTATCATATTGGTTCAATCTAATGGCTCCATGAAATTCAGGGTATCAAAACATTGCTCATTCGTTGATCCAGCCTCCCAATTCAACGGCAAAAGCAACGGCCAGTTTAGAAAATTCCAACATATGGGTAAAACTAAATTCCTCAGAAATATCAATGCGGCTAAAGAATGCAATCAGACATAGAAAACATGAATGACGCATGACTGACTCGTTCGCCGAATGGATATAGTGGTTCGAATTTTCGAAGGAACTCTCTATATAGAAATAAGGGTCAAGACTGTTGCGGAAAAGACATATTACAAACTAACCGATGGTGAAGGATGAGGCATAGCCGGCTTTGCCCCACGAAGCACTAGAGAGGCCAGAAGATCGATGAGCATGTGTTCGGTTAAATGTGAAAAGTTCTTACTGATCGCTGCAAGCGTAACCGCATTTAGTCTGGAGAAAAGTTTTTAGCTGCCGGACAAGGATTGGAAGACATTTTTAGAGCTCACCTCGACATATGGTATGTCCAGATAGGTATCAACAAGTCGCATGTTGAACTTGGATAACCTGGAGAAGAACTGGAGTCAAATAAAGACAACAAAGACAAGGATTCTCAGGTACTCAGAGTCGACAAAGTCTGTAATAATCCCCACTTCCTCACGTGTTCCACGCTGATTGAATAAGGTTACCTGTGATTTGGCGGGAGCTGCGAACACTATACCTTCACCCATGCTGTCATATCGAACTGAATGTCGTTAGAAAGCAGATCTTCCGCGCACGGACATGTTCTACCTGGCTCATTGCTAGCACATCAACTGACCTCCCCGCATAGTCCTGAGCAATCGCTTGGGAACCCAATAAACCGCCTTCCTATGATTGGGTCACCTCTCAGGCTATGGAGCCGCTATAAGATGAGAACTACCTCTGCAGAGTACCAGTGGAACTCCACAGGCCGTTGAGGGTGGAAATCAGCCGCGAGCAGGGCGCGGTAGGATTCTAAGATAGAGACCGTTCCTGAACCGTCATCTAAAGAGACTTGAGCACTTGTCGAACGCAAAAAGCAACACGAGCTGACCATCTGCACCTAAAAGGAGGCATCTACTATTAAGTATCGTTGAAAGTAGGCAGATGGCTTGTCACACCAGGTGCAGGAAGGAAGGGCCACATGTTCGTGCTAACATAAAAAAGTCACCCGACCGATTGAAGACAACGACACAGGCAGTTTTACCTATCCTGATGAGCTCCGATGATGACAACACGCTTGTCGCTTGACGAGCCATTGATTCGAGCAATCTATGTTAAAGTATCAAAACGGCGATTTATGCCAGACAATGCCAGACAAACAATTGAATGTTGACCCCAAGGATGAGTAAACTCAGAGATAGCGATGAGATCCTGAAGGGACTTGGACGCGTATTGTGCGGTTATCTGTCGCTCGGGTAAGTACGGCCGTAAACACAGATATTAGTGAGGTAAGGGAACCTGTGAAATCTTTGAGAGGAGCCATTTCTGGCTCTGCCTCCCCGTCTGGAAATTAAGTCAGGTCGTGTCAAGGCGTACAGAGGTGATTATAATCACCTCACTGCGGTAGTCTGTTAAAAAAACCATTAATTAATAGGACATAATGAACGGAGAATTTTCCATACACCGTGTCCGGAAACTTGAGAAACGTTTAAGGTTCGCCTTTGGACCCTCAATAGAGAGCGTCTTCAAGATAGGCCTAACTTTCTCGGTGGCATTGGGTGACGGGTAGGGGTCTAGAGAGCCAGGTTCAATTAATTGTCGCCATGAGGGGGCAACGCTGGAAGACCCACGGATGGCGCGGTAGTCGGATGGTCCATTGGTGCCTAGGTTCGGCGTCTCTGTGCTGTGAAAAGAGCATGAGGACAACGGATCATTCAACCTCATATTACATATGAGCATCACATGTCGAAAAATCTGAGGCCCTTGGCCTTGGCATGAATCTAGGTCACGGTCAGTAGGATTAATGGCGAAAACGAGACTCGGATACCTTGTCTAATTCTGTCACCCAAAGAGGCGGTTGGCCTTCAAATTCGACGAGGCGCTTCGCATTGAGGTCCAAAGTGAAGCCAGGATAAGGTGCAAGCGTATTCAGATCATTTATGAATGGGATTTGACCCTCAAAAGATATAGGCGTTGCAGCCACGACGGAAGCGTAACAGATAATTGCAAGGACGGTCCTCATGGCAGTTGCTCGACAAGTTCGCTTTGCAGCTCCCGAAATGGGTGCCAGAGCACGTGATCGAATGACAAGTCTCCAATTTTGGGCAAACTCGACGACGTTGCCAGTGTTTCGCCATGTCCAAAGCTGCACTCAAGGCCCGGCCCCAGATCGTGGTAAGTCGTCTCTTTCTCTCCGTGTCTCTGTAACGTCTGAGTTAGATTAAATCAGCGCCTGCTTATTCCTGCGGGCAAAGCTGCACCAACTCCCCCTGTTGGTCCAGCACTCGGTGCTCGTGGTGTCAAGTCTATGGACTTTTGCAAGGAATTCAATGCCAGAACTGCTCACGTAGAGCCCGGCACCCCTACACCCACTCTGATTACCGTACAGCCAGACCGCTCTTTTACCTTCGTCACGAAAACGCCTCCATGCTCGTACTTCCTCAAGAAAGCTGCCGGAATCGAGAAAGGCACTGGCAAACCAGGTCACGAAATCACTGGGACCATCAGCCTCAAACACGTGTTTGAGATTGCGAAGATTAAATCCACAGATGAGCATATGAGGCACCTACCTCTGGAATCTATTGCTAGGATGGTGGTCGGCAGCGCAAGAAGCCTAGGCGTGCAAGTTGTGCCGTAGAAGCAGCCTTGTGAGTGAAGTATCACTTTTTTTTTTTCCATTTTTATCCAGAACGGAGCTCATATTCCAACGTTCATGTCTCTCCGCAATGCCTTTTTGTGTCGCTTCTAGCCGCGGGAGGCGCTCCCCACGGATCGTGTTGTGCGAAGATTACGATAATTTACCTTTTTTAGCATCAAGAATTATATCTTGGCTCGTCCACATGCGTATATGTGGTCGTCTCACGGAAGTGGCCCCAATCCGTGCGGCTGGCGACCAAAGGTCTTCGCTTTGCCGGTGTAAAAGAAACAGTGCATTTACGCGGCCCTAAAATTGTCTTAATTCCCTAATAACCATCCACCGATACAATAAACACATTTTGTTCTCCCTTGAAATCTTCCGCATCTTCTAGGCTGCTACGCAAGCGGGAAGGTCTTCTGTTCCAATTCGGAGAGCCGCGTGCCGCCATCCGACAGATGTCGATTTCAAAAAAGACCTCAAGTCGCCTTGCGTTATACACACATCTGGCAACGTTTTGCCGGCATGGCTCTGGGCAAATGTCCCGATACCCGGTTACAGTCTACACGTTCAGGTCTGCCTTCGTACAAGTGAGCCATTTCCCCGCAACCTAGTTGCCTAAAAGGTCGGCCTCGTGTAGATGCAGGCATTGCATCAGCCACAACGCATAGCTCCTAATCTTGGACTGGTCCACCTTGTGGCATTTTCCCTTCATGAAAATTTTTGGCGTGCACGAACTGGTCAGTATGACAAGAGAGAAGAGAAAATGATGCGGCGACTGCCATACCCCGGCCACCAAATTCACCTAAACGGTCAAAGAGACAGATGTCAGCGATCCATCGACACCTGCGCCTCTCGATCATCTGGTCTCGACCTTCCCAGACGGAAATATGCTCCACTAACCAATGCCTTACATGCCTTACTTCTGAACCAACACGTTGACAGTACAATATCTGTTTTCTCCTCCTTTCGCCATTTGCACACGTTTCCGATCTCCTCTGGGATCATCAATCGGAGGGAAGCAGAAAACACCAGTTTTACGCCAAGGTTGTAAAATTATCCGTATAAAAGCCGGGTCTTCAACGACTAATCTCGTCACATCTGCGACCGCATCCCTCTCTTTCGCATTTTAAAAACATCAATATGTCTACAGCATCCAACGATGTGCTTTCATGGACGAATCAGGACCCTCGCGAAAGCCAGCTGTTCAATTCCTGGGGCGTTCTCTACCGTTTTCAGGTCGGGCGACATTTTCCTTCGAACGTCTTCTCCTGCGTATGCCTCGTGTTTCCTTTCAGACGACCGTAAACGCGAGCGGACAGAGTGTCACAACGCTATGGCGAGCGATCCGTCCGAATAAAGAGGATCGCGTCGCAAAACTCGAGTGGGCTCCCAATGGCGGTCTAGGTCGCGTCATTTTCGGCAAGGTTTCTAAAATTCGCCTCCGGCCCACCCGACCCAAATAAACTCACGAACTGTTCGTTCCCCAGAATACCCTCCGCATGTCGGACCTGGTCATTCCGGATCCAAGATTACAAGTTAGTTATCTTTGCGTCGCTTCTTTCCTCAGTGTCGGACTTCGATTTCTTTTTCCTTTTTCTTTAAAAATTTCTTGTTGCTCCAGGGTACTCGCTACTTTAATGGTCCCGATGGTCTTCAATACCGTTGGCGACCGAGCGCGACCAGCAATGACATCCTTGCAAGTCTCTTCATAGCCTTGCCGAAATTATGCTTAAACCGAACCCTGATATTTTAGCTGCAAGACCAGACCGATGCGGTCATCGCCTTTTTCCGGCCTACACGACCCACCAGGTATCAAATCGGCGATGTCTATGGAGAACTTCACTTCATACGCAATGCTGGTGCGGGAACTGTGGTGAGAAGAATTTCTGTTCTTTTCTCCTTCTGCGTTCATCTTTGTCGTCAATCTTTACGTTATTGCCTTGGCTTAGATGCACCCACCGATAATGGATATGGTGACGGTCACCGCGATGCTCTATCGTTTCTGCGCTGCCTGGAACCTATGACCGATGTTTTCTGTCGCTGACGATGCCCGCTCCTCTGTATCCGACGTAAACACACATTTGTATTATATGACGAGCAATCACACGATTATTTTATGAACTCGATGAGGAAAGCTATGATGCACGCAACGGATAAGACGTCGTAAACTAAACTGAACGTGAGATTTAGAATCCGGACATTCAAGCCGAGCTCCTGTGGGCGTTCTTCCTACGAATCCCCTTGCTTTCATATAAAGCCTCATTTATCACCCCTTCATCGATAGAAATGGAAAGACCAGAATCGAGATGGAGGTACCTGACTCACGTGGAAGCAAGGCGAGGCATAGAAGTCCTCTAACAGCCGTCGACTGAGTTGGAATTACAGACACGATGCACGGTACACGCAGAGGAGACGCTGATCACCCGACCACAATTCGATTCATAATTTGTGTTTCGTTGCGGCTGCTTGGTCGTCTGACGAAGACACAGCGTCAAGAATCTCATCCACGGTGCGTATGACCCACTCTGCCCCTTCATCACTCGACAACCACGCGTCCTCCTCGGACAGACCATCGCTGTGCCGCGCTTTGAGGAGGCCAAAGACGTGACTGATCAGCTGCGGGCCAACACGTCCTTCAGCGCGAAGCGTCGCTATTCCAACGACAGAGCCTATGGCGCGGCTGAGGTTTCCTTGGTCCGGGTCATCGAGACTGCTGGTGTCGTTGAATGACTTGGTTTTCCCAGGAAGAGGCGAGAGAACAGATCCATAACTCTGGATAATGAAGGCTGCATTGTCGTTGAAGCCATCAGCCACGTCACTCGGCCGGAAATAAGACTGAAAAGAAAGGAAGAATGGCAACGGTAAGATGCGCGGACGGCGAGATCCCGAATTTCATTGTGAACATCAGATAAGTGAATGAGTGAAATCGCGCAGCAGATCGAGCGATAACGACAAGAAAGCGAGTTGCCCAGATTGGGCAGAGTGGAATCAGATGGCTGGAAAACGTGCACGCACAGATGAAATCTGGGTGATAAGACCCTAACTTGTTGTGGAGTTTATCTGCATGAGGAGTGTAAATCGAATCCCAGAGAGACCTTCCCCGCGAAATTATAGATTCGATGTCATCGGAGGTTGCAGTTCTGGCATAAACGGTTAGGTTCCGGATGTTACATGTGCCAGGGTAACAATGACCCCTCCATCTGCGACTCGGAGAAACCCAGATTGGCTGATACTGTGCTCACCTTCGAGATTGAGTCCTCAAGGCCTTTTTTACGTCGTCATCAAGCGCTTCATGAAGAGCAGCCAGGGAAAGAATGACCTGCCAACGGGAGATGAAGTCCTCGTGGTCAGTGACTTGGGACGTTGGGTATGAGCCGCATGGAGATGAATCTCTTCCTCACCCGTGGAACGCCCACGAAAATGGCACTCTTTAGCGCAGACTCTCGCATAAGCGCTGCTTTGTTTGCAGCAGCTGGTAGGTCAAGCTTCGTTCGGGCCTGGACTCCAGTCGTATTTGTGTGGGGGTCAGTGACGAAACGGTAAAGATGGCCGACAGACGCCGGCCGATTGAGAGTGAGAAGAGTACAAGTCTGAGACCAGGATCAACATCATGCCGTGAGGTGTGAACAGCGGCGAGCGCTCCCTACCGTGAGGACAAGCCAGCCAGTCTCGGCGTTGCGCAACCTAGCGGCTTGAGAGGTTTGGGCAAAAAGAGCTCGTAAACTTGATGGCGGCGGACTGGGCAGGGTGTTCGGATTGCGCAAAGTCAAGAGATGCTTGACAGCTGGCGGCAAATGAGCGACCATGATGGTGTTGAAAGGAAAATGTGAGATTCGCAGACTCATGATGAACCTATAGTTTATTGCCTAAAATAGTAAACACGTTGCTCAACAACCAAACGTTTAGCCAGCAACGCCAAAAGATAATGAACATGCTCAGCACTGGTACATCTAGCGAGCCGAACACAATAACCTGTACTAGCTAAATGCAATCTAGGCATGTTTCCAACACAAAAACCGCCGCGAGACATGGCTCAACGGACCGTTCAAAACGTAAAAACGAGAAATGAGAAAACGAGGAGAGATTGAGGGTATCATTTCCATGCGGGTGGCGGTATTAGAGGATCATGACGATTCCATTACGCTCCAATATAGAACTGACCAAGGGCGTTAGGCCGGCGGTCGCCGCCCATAAGACGGTTCAAGGGGTTGACATTGTTCATGTCCTGCATGGCACCTGTAGAGGTGATCAGTGTGGGGGAAAAATAACACAAGTTTAATGGACAACTTACCAAAGGCAAAGTAATGGGCAACCCAAGGCGTGCTGTCCATGAAGCCTTTCACGGTCTTCATGAAGTTCCAGACTTGCCCCTCGTCGCATTGAGGACCACCGGCGAAGTTCTGTAGATAGTAGATCGTCAAAATTTGAACAACGTTCGAGAGTGTGAAACTTGTCACCTGGCATGCGAACTCGGTCACCCAGATGGGATAACCAAAGGCAGTGTGGAAGTCGCTGATGTAGGAGATGAGTGCTTGAGCGTCGGTACCATACCAGTGAAGTGCAACGCCATCAAACTGCCAAAGGATCAGTTCATTCAGATTTTTCAAGGGAAAAGGAAACGGAAAGACACGTACGTGACAACCACTGCAAGCAGAGAAGAACTGCTGCATCCATGTTTTTCCGTCAGGAGCAGAAGTGCAAGCGGGGGTGACCAAGGTGAAGCCTCGGTCCTTGAGCGGGTTGATGTGTTGTCTCCACAAGTCTGCAGCGTGTTGGGGGGTCATATAGGCCTGGCCTACCTGATTGGGTCTAGACAACCAAAACTAAGTTCATGTCCTGTCAAGGGTGTATGCGTCGATAATACGAACTCGTTGGGACCGAAAACAGTGCGGGCCTTAGTGGTCTTGAGCTGGGAGTAGAAGTCGTTAATCTGTTTGTCTCCCCAAAGCATCATGACAGGCTCAAAGCCGAGATCGACTGCGCCGGCAGGAGTGTAAGGACTCCAGGTGTAGATGCTAGAGAAAACACTGTCAGAACAAAGGCTTTGCAAGACAATGAACGACGAGGCGTCTTACGGGCCAACTTTGTCGGTCTTCCAGAATTTCAAAGTGTCACTGTCCGAGTTCGGCCAGGCAATGCCAACCTTGCCGTTTCCGCCGTTCGAACCCGAATTACCTCCAGTGTTGGAAGGAACGCCAGAACCACTGTTGTTGTTACTGGTGTTGCTTCCGCTGCTGGTATTGCTCGGCTTAGGCGTGGAGGTGGTAGGCGCGGCTTTTGAGGAGGTGGGTGTAGGCGTTACGGAAACAGCGACGCTGGAGGAACGCGGCTTGCAACGCTTGCCACGTTTCTTATGGACGATAGCAGCATGGGCCGGGGCACGCAGGCCATGGGGGCTGCTGACGGACAGAGCGTTTACGGAGGAGGGGGAAAGAGAGCAGAGAAGAACGGCGAGGGAGGCGACGCCGACAATGTTGACGAGCTTAGAGACGGCCATTGTGGGGTCGTGAGCGCGAAAAAAGAGCGTTGAGGAAATGAATGTGAGTTGGCCTTGATAATAAATGGAGGGAGGCCTAACGTCAGATAAGAAGAAGGATGGGGAGCGAGCAAGGAAGAACGTTGAGAGTAATAAACCAAATTTAAATGACGGTACTTCCCGGACGTGCGCACGGGCCTTATTGCCAAGGAGGTACTGTATGTTTTTCTGATTAGCGTATCAATACTTTTACCAGCTCGTAACCATGGGCGGTCATGACGACGCCGCGTTCCTTGTCCATTTCCACCAAGAAAGTGTGACCGCGTCTTTGCCCTGGTGTGCCATGTATGCTTCAGAGGGAGCACATCGTCCGCGCCGTCAGAGGCGAAAACACGACGAGTAGAGGCAGTCCTCAACGGATGCCATGACGACCGACGAGTAGATGGGGATTGTTGTTTGCGCTTATTTGGCAAACATAAAAGCCTGGCAGCGTCGTGTTTTTCAGGTTTTTTCTTTGACCTCCAAGTTTTGACACGAAGAAACCGGTTCAACAAGTTCAGCCCATTCCCCTCGTAGCACTCACACCAACAGCCCACCCCTTCACAATGTCTGACGCCCCAGCCGCACCTGTCAATGAGAACGGCGTTCCCCGGTACTCAGGACAAGGTAGAGGAAGCCCCTGGTTTCAAGGTATTAATCTCGTCTTGTGCGTTCGTGGCGATCGCGGTCGCAGCATTCATCTCCGTCCCTCTTCTAGGTCTTCGCTGGCAACCTCTCCTACACCACCACGGATGAAGGGCTGAAGGCTTTCTTTGCGCCCGTCGAGAGTGACATGTACGTGGCATCACTGCACAGCCTTGCACACGATGTTAACACGCCTCCTTCCCTGCCATCTTTTCCCCTTTTAGCCTCTCCGCGCAAATAATACATCGTGGCACCCGCTCTGCTGGCTACGGCTTCGTTGCCCTGTCCACAGCAGAGGCCGCGCAGAAGGCAGTAGACACGCTCAACAAGCAAGAACTCGACGGTCGTCCAGTTATCGTCGAGATCGCTAAGCCATCTGATCAGAAGGACAGAGAGAAAAAAGAAAGGAAGGCCAAGAGGAGACCCGGCAGGCGCGGCAGCAAGGCTGTTCCCGGGGAAGTCTCAGAGGCTGAAGCAAATGGCGAGCAGATCAAGACCGACGACGCCGCTGCTCCTGGTACAGACGAAGCCGCTAAGCCAAAGAAGAAGAAGAAGAAGGCTCCCGTATGTCCATCCTTTCCATCCGTCCCTTTCATCACTCAATATGACCTGTAGCGCAAGCCCAAGGCAAAAGCTGCTGGCGAGGGTGCCGATGTTGCTCTCGAAGCAGCAGGTGAAGTCCCTGCTGACGATGTGGCAGCTCACAAAAAGGCTCCTCGCCCTCGCAAACCCAGGGTTCCTCGCCCCCCGCGTCCTGCGGGCGAAGACCCTGTGGGTGAGCCGTCCAAGACCATGCTCTTTGTTGCCAACCTTGGCTTCAACGTCGATGATGCCGGCCTTGCTCAGTTGTTCGCCGACGCTGGCATCATCGTCAACTCTGCCCGCATCGTCCGCAGACGCTATGGGCATCCCAGGAAGTCCAAAGGTTATGGATTTGTCGACGTCGGTAACGAGGAAGAGCAGAAGAAGGCTATTGAGGCTTTGGAAGGTAAAGAGGTTGGTGGAAGGAACATAGCCGTCAAGATCGCTGTCAACACCCCTCGCGAGGATGAAGCGGCCCCAGAGACCACCGAGGCCGCAGTTTCTCCTGCCCCTGCCCCTTCCACCTAATTTATGATCATGTCCCTCTATCCTAGTCCATCTTTGTGGACTGATGTTACGCCCCAACCCACCACTGTTCATGTTCTCTTCATCGCGTTATAAGTTTTTACCTTTATATGATAACGTTGATGAATACCTTGTCCGCGTTCGTTACGGTTTAGTGCCGCCACCTCTGCTTAATTATGATAGTTCACGGTACGAAATTCAGCGTGTGACTCGGAAATCCTGATGTTCACGTGTTGTTTACGCGCATCACTATGTCTGAGGATGAGGAGGACTACTTGTCCGACAAATTTCTGGCCAATGTCGAGGCACAATCAACGGCGCCCAAAACCTACGCCCAGATTCGCAAGGAAGCGCAGCGCAAGGCCGAATCAAAGAGTCTGCAAAATCGGATCAAAGGAAAGCGGCAGCGCGAAATTGAATCGCGAGAGGAGGGTCTCAGCAAGAGTCTCTTTGCTCGCGCCAAGGAAGAACAAGATGCTGGTATCTCTTCCAGAAACAAGGCCCTCTCTATCATGATGAAGATGGGATTCAAACCCGGACAGGCCCTTGGGCTGAGTGAAGAATCAGCTGAATCATCGTCATCGCTGGGGGCGCCGATGACAAAGGAAAGACAAGCGAGGAGCGCCAACCTACCCTGGAGACCAAGTCCCGACATGTCGTCGAGCCTGTCAAGCTGAAAGAATGGGAAGGTATGTCGCCTCTACCCTCAGCGATTCACGGCTGCTGAACTGGACATTGCCGCATATGCCACAGGCAGAAAGGGGATTGGTGTGAACAAACGATCTCGGTCCCCAGCTGCCTCCGACAGGCTGGCAAAGATGGCAAAAATGGAAGAGGAATCTAGCCGTGAGGATTTCCGGGACCGCGCCAAAAGGGAATACGAAGAGCGACGAGCTGAAGGACGACTAGGTTGGCGACCCTTCTTGTTCACGTATTTTCCATCTGCACGTCTCCTGCTGACACTCGTCTCTTCACTCCATCAGTCACCGCGCAACGTACATGCATGACACTGGATGAGGAGGCCGGCAAGACGGTAACTGATATCGTCACTTCGTCATGGCGATCCGTTTGTCTCATCATCCTCCCACACACAGTACAACGTTTTATGGCTCAACTCAAACAATGACGACACGTTTCCTCCTGATCTGATGGATGCTCTCTCCTCTTATGGCTATCTAAATGCATCCAAAACGCAGGCCAGCCATGGAGATGCATTGGAAACGCGCCTTCGCCAGCAGATGCATGCAGACGCTTTACAGCCGATGGGTGACCCTGAGGCGTCTCTGACCGAAACACACGACTCCGCTATTAACGCCCCGCAGACGGACGTGGAGACCATACAAGAGGCCGCTCAGTTTTTGCGACTCCGTGTATGGCATTCTCTTACACATCTTTTGGCATCTATTCAATCGCGATCTCAGGCACAGGATCGTCTGCAACTTGTCCTTTCGTACCTACGCGACAAGTATTTTTACTGTTTCTGGTGCGGCTTACGGTATGCCACTCGCGAAGAAATGGACGCCCAATGTCCTGGTGTTGATGAAGACTCTCATGATTGAATCGTCGACAATGGGCCGTTTATTCTCGTTCTTCTCCGACAGGAAATAATCATTGACATACCGATCGCCTGTAGTATGTCTGTACTGCATTATTCATCTCCACGAACGGCGACTGTTGTTTTGCGTGCTTCTCACAGTGAATACCTCAAGGTTTATTTTGACGTCCATGCGGCATGTAAAGCAGAACGCGCTAGGCGTGAGCCCATCTTTAATGTATTACCGACTTTGCATGGTTATCCAAGCCCTGTGCAACGTGTTAAACAGACAAAAAGGCACGGTAGAAGTAGGGAAGAAGGTAACGAGCGTAGAAGGACCATTGGGCCAAAAAGAAATGGAAACTTCCAGGAGGGGGGCGACATGAAATAGTGTTACAGATGAAGCTGTCCAATAAAGATATGTTGTACAAGGGTCCAGATGGTATCCCTGAAAAGGGTAAAAGCCAAATAGTGAATAAGAACTGCTAAGCAATGTTGGCAAGCGAGAGGCGGCGAGGAGGTTGGCCGTTGAATTCAATAGAACGCGATGGCGATGAGATCCTGACACCAATATGGCGTTTAAAAGGACGCAAGTCTTTCGCCAAACGCGAGTTGCCAAGTATCGATGAGCCCCATTCGCGTGATGGTATCTCAGAGTCACAGGGAGTATTTGGAAACGATTCGGTACTAGCAGAATTTGGGAGCAACGGTGGGAGAATGGGAATGGTAACCGGGATTGGCGTCATTGGGCGGCTGTCACGTGAATCCTGGGGAAACGTAGGAGATGTGGGGGATGCGCCAGGAGTTTTCCGCCTGACATAGGTCGAAATTGGGGTGTTGACGGCCAAGTCGGAAATAGAACCATACACATTAATGGTGAGGTTGGAAATTCGCCGACCTAGCCGAGGGGAGGAGGTAGGGGAGTATGCCTTAGGTGGTGATTAGATAAGAAGCAAAGCGACGGTCGAATCTAGTCAACGCACACTCAAAGAGGACCTCTCATTATCAGATGATGCGGAGGACATCGAGGAGACGCTCCCGCGCCTTGACGTTGACTGCGTTCGAATAAAATCATTACTCAGTGCCTGATATGGAATGGCATATACGAACGTACGATGGCAGGAGAATAGGGGGAGTAGCGGGTATGACGCTGACGAGAGGTAGTGTCCTTTAAAGATTGACTAGATTTTGTCTTCGTTCGCGAGGATGCTGAAAAGCTGGGAACCTGAGGCGATGGTGGCGATGAAGAAGGAGATTGATGGCGGGGACGAGCAGTCTGGTCTAAGCCGAGCGATGCCATGAGTTCCACAAAAGAAGGAAGGGCGGTCATTGTGAAGGAATTAGAAATAAAAGGCGACGTATATGTAGTCTTGAAGGAAGCAACGGGCAACCTCGAAGGAACATGGAGGGCTCGGAGCCTGACTATAAGGACGCCTGTGTAGTGCACCCTAGAAACAGCCCACGGTCAGGTTGTCAGGAAGTGTTACATCGAGACGAACGCGCCATGGACAAAAAGAGAAGGTATCAATATCGGTCGGCAAGGCGATGTTCACTGATTGGGGAATCTCATTCAAAGGTTTGAGGACTCTGCTATAATGATGCCATCATGATAATCGGCAAGGTTTCAGGAAAAGTTCCATTTTATTAGGTCTAGTTTTCGCCTCAGTTGTCCTCAAACCGTTTCTAACCCGCCTTGAAAATTCCGTTGAGATAAGTAGAGAGTCCTATCTCTCTTTCGGCCAATCAAATGGAGGTGCTGAAACAGGTGTGTCAGACGGTCTCCATCACGGTCATATTGTGGACTAACTTTGGCTTTTTTTGCGTCGTCCGAGCTTGCAAGCCAAGAACTACGACCTGTCAAGTACATAGAGTAACAGACATGTTCGCCGCAAGGCTGTGTTAGCCATCAAGCAAGACAGTTGAAAGGGTTGTTATGTCAATGACAGCCCATGACGTTTCCCGCAGATCGGTCCGTCGCGTTCTACGGCTGCGATTGACCAGGCACAACGATGAACATGACGACTCGCGTTGACGAGGCTTTCGTTCACAACCTGGTGAATCACTAGGTTGTGAACGAAAGCCTCATCAACCCTGTTTGTATAAATGCCACTTGAGGATCGCCCCAGCCTCGTCCAAATAAGGATACACAAAACTTTTCCATCGTCCTTCCATCATGAGCCAGCAAACACCTGCGACCGCTGGGCCTCAGCAAGGCAGTGGTTCTTTCCTTCAAGCCCCGAAACAGGACATGGAGTATATCTGCGCAGGTAAACAATTTTTGATAGGACTTTGATTCACGGCTCATTCTCATTTGATGACATATCCAGATTGCGGGGCAAAAAACGAAATCAGGTCGAGAGAACCCATACGCTGTAGGGAATGTGGTCATCGCATCATGTACAAGAAGCGCACCAAGCGAAGTACGTTGTTTTTTTTTAAACTAGCAACTTCAATATAAACTGAGAGTTCCACAGTGGTGCAATTCGAGGCACGATGACGCATTGATGTACATGCGGTCGAGCTATCTCCTTGATCCTTACTTTCGTGTACGGTCGGCCTCTGAGATGGGCGTTGGGAGGGAGCTAAACGATTTGCCAGCTGGTTTTTGACCTTTAACGGTTAGGTACTAGGATCTGCGGCTGGGAAGGCCATAATGTCATAGCGATTTGCTCCCTCCGCCCCTATTGGTATGGCTTGGATGAAGACCATGATAGGGCGCAGAGTAAATTTACAGTTATTGACAGCCTTAAGGCTAATGCCAAATAATCTGATAACGTAATTGTATATCTGCCGGAGAAATGCCGGGTAAACGTGCATTCCCGAATCGTAATCCATCTCACCCAAGCAGCCTGTTCTCCTAATGAAAGCCAACGAGCCGAGAGACCGCAGTGTCTCCGGTGATATTGACGTACGCAAGGTCTCTTATTCTCCCAAGACATCACTCACATCTCCCTGTTCCAGGATTCCGAACTTGATTCACCAAACGGTGATGGCATTAACCATCCGGGAAAGCCTGGACGAAAAAAGAATCCAAAGTACGCTTTTCTTCTCCTCTGCATGATCAACAACTATGCTTATTTTTATTATCCTTTTCCCCAGCTCTCAAGCCGCTAGACGTGACCAGAATCGGATAGCACAACGAGAGTTTCGGCTGCGGAAACAGCAGAGAGTTCGTCTTGCTTTCGTCTTGCTTATTTTCTTCTTTTTTTTTTTGCTGACCGCTAGGACAGATCCGGGATCTCGAAGCCCGTGTCGAAATTCTTTCCGGCGGGAAAGATGAAGCCCTCGGAGAAATGCGAAACATCCTCAAAGGTCAAGACCTTTCTAGTCGCGTACATCTTTGACGTTCACCACGATGCTCCTGTAGATTTGATGGCGGAGAACCAAACCCTTCGAAATCTCCTACGGAGTCTGGCTGGCTTCATTGGCGATGGTGCTGGAGGGTTATTGCCTAAATTAGGATGGGATATGGCAGATTTCAATGCCTACGTGAACAAATCCGAGACGGACACCGCCTGGGAGAGCTACCAACGTCGGAAGAAGCAAAGTATGGAACCCAATGCCACGAAACTCCAAGGACAAAAGCGTTCTGCGGACGATGAGAGTGCAAGCGCATTCTCCAAACGAGTGAGAAGTGGCGAAGAGGGCGAACAGCGACAAGAAGACTTTTCTCTACTTGTGCCAATGAATGCGCCCTCCGTTGCTAATAATGGCATCTATCCCGCAAATACGAGGCCTCAAGAGAGCGGAAGCATGTTTTCCGAACTGATGCGAAGTTCGAGCAACTCTCCAATGTACATTCAGCCTCCAGCCTCTGCGGCAGGTTCGAATCCTCCGTACAGCGCGTCAACATCTATCAGCAGCAACTACCAACCCTCGTACATTCCGGCCGTTAATATCAACATTGAACCGTCTATTCCACCGATTCCGTTCAATGCCCAAAATGCAAGTGTCCAGCAACCTGTTTCCCAGCAGCAACAACCAAAATCTGCTTCCCTGGAAGTGCCCGACGAAGAAGATGATCCCAATAAAACCGAAGCCCATAAACTTATTCAGTGAGGACTTGTCATCATCGAGTTGTGCCAGAGACTGAATATGTCATCTAGCTATCACCTTGATAACTACAAGCGAAACAATCAATACTGTCTTCCGTCATCTCTCCGACCGTCTGTTGTCCAAAGGCGAGTTATGTCGTTTTGGCTGGTAGTTCGTCGACTAAAAAGGCGAAACATTGGATAGGACGGTGCCTCATGGTATGCTCCACCATTTTCTGCTCGTGACGCTCAGTTACTTAGGATAGGATTGTTTATAATATAGAAAGCGTTATCGACGTCATTCTTCACCCTGAACTCCGCGATCGGATGATACTATTGAGAAGTAAGCATTCCTGTATTTCCTGAGTATACGTCGTCTTGACGGCTTTTGTTAAGATCGTTACGACTTGGTAGAATGTCTCCTCGACTATCGACGTTCAGTGACTATCCATGGCGACGACGTCTTGGCCCATAGTAACTGGGAGATCGGAGAACAGTTCCTACGGCGTTACAAGTACGCGTCGAACTTCATCTATCTTTGTGCTAGGCTAAAGCTGTCTTTCCAGCTTTTTAATTGACAAAGCAACACTGCACATTGCAAATCGCTGGCGAAGGGAACGTGGAGAGCCCGAGCTGCGTCTGAGCGACATTGGAAGCTCGGAACAGACACCTCCGGCTTGAGCGACAAGGGTGCTACAGTCCACTACTTGGCACACAATATTGAAAATAGGGCTCAATTATGATTTGAAGTACTTGTACACATAATGTATTGCTGATCTGAACGTACTGTCAGCAGGTATTCTTATGATATAGAGATCATGTATTAAAATTTTACCATGTAATCATCCAAATCCTGCTTTCACCAGGAAGCTTTTTGCACACCGTTTAGCTCTCTTCTGAGCGCTTTAAGGCGAAATTGAGACTGAATGCATTGTGCAGTCAATTACCGTCGCAGAACTTGAAAAAAAAAAAGAAGCTAAACACACTCTAGTAAGCGCAAACTCGCTCATTATGCCCCTGCCCCTTCCTGACTCTGAGCACCTGTTTTTCACGGTGGTAGGGCGCGTGTAACGACCGAAAGTATTCAGTTGCAACTGTGCTTGGTGGCGGATCTGAGGAGGCAGCGTCTGATTACGCGCAACATAGAGATATGCACGGCGTGCTATTTCGTTGGCCTGCACACCATGGCGGGCCTTGATGTCGCGCAAAATGCGAATGTTCGGCATGGCAGCAATGAGTGAACTGCCGCGTGACACCCGTGTGACGGGGGAAAGAGTCGGTGACGCTTTTGGTCAACAAAGACACATAAACCGTTCGGTGCGAACCGGACAGCAAAGAAAGACTAAGTTGCCTCAGGATTTTCAAGCTGGCATCGGGTTGCCAGCAGGGATATGGACATCGACTTCGTGAGTTTCTGCAGCGAATACCTGACTAAATGGCTACTAATCACTTCATAATCTCCAGTCGTAGAATGTCCTTGCATAAAACCCTACGACTAACCCAACGCCGCACATTTGTTTCGTCTCTTTTCGGCCTCACGTTCCTTGCGACTGTCGTGACGGTCTCTGCATCCGATGTTCTTCCATGTCCAGCAAGACCATCCAAAACGCGTTTCCTCGACAGTGATGCGCAGGAGTCGGTGAAGGGTAGGGTCGTCACTGTCGTAAAACGACCTAGGAGATGGATAGAGGAAAAACACCCTAACACGAATTCCTAATCTGTCCACAAGTTTCGCAAATGCAAGATGTCCTTCAATGTTATTGTGGCGCCACAGATACACTTGATAGTTATACATTAATGTCCTATGTACCTCTATTCTCGTTTTGATTGCGATAATGTTCCTCCTGCTCTTCACGGCTTCCTCTGCCAAACACAGTAAATCCTAGTCGGGAATGTCTGCGAAAGACAGCTCTGAAAAAAGCACTCACGGCAATACGTTTTCCTGTATTGGCAGACATGTCAAGAATCCGAGGACATTAATCGCTGCTTGACAGATGAAAACGACGCGCAATGCATGTGCGTAGGATTGGATGGCAGCATGTTGTAGCTCTGGTTCCAGTGTGGGTATAACGTTGGTGGACCGTCTGTCAGATGACGATAAATCAGAGGGGTTTCTCACACATAGCACCGACTGTACCGGATTGCCTCAATGATCTGGAAGTACAAGACATGCATCAGAACGTTCAAACAGAAGGACGCATTTTACTGACCTCCGGCGAGTTAGGGCCTGAGATTCGGAACCGGAGCTGCTGGAGCAAGACGGCCTGCAGAACGGCCCCGCCCAGGCTCACACCGAGAACTTGGCCGGTCGTTCTAAATAGGTAGGTGACTTGTGGCGAGCTGGTTCAACAACAGTTCAGGAGACATTAGAAAAGAAACATTCTTACTGCCTGTTGCGACGGCCATGTCTTCTCGGAACACACTAGCGATCATGGCCTTGAGGAATAGCGATGAACAGTAGCCTCGCTGACGGTGGAACGAGATAAGCCGTACAATTAAAGTGCTTGTGATCAAGCTCGCCATCCCGAAACCTTGAGGTATCAGATCCAACCAGAAATGCAGTCTCCATGTATTGTCACTCCAAAAGCAAACAAGCAGGCTTGCAATGATGGTGAGTAACGAGGACGCCAGCGTGAGCGTATATAATTTTCCCGTTTTACGCATGACCCTGTTGTACCAGCATTGGACAAGAAAGAATGCCTTGCAAGCGGTGCTCCTCACCAGCCTGCAAACACGCTTCCAGTGGAGATGGCAATCTAAAAATGGCACATAAGAATTTCGGGTTAACACCTGCAGCTAAAGACTTTTCCTACAGAATGTGGTAAAAGGTGCAAGCCTGCGCCGGCGTATCAACGCATGTCTGAAGTCGTAAGTGGTAACAATAATCTGACGCACCAGAGTTTGCAGCCGACTTTAATTGGACAGCAGAAAAATACTAGGTTTGTAACGCTTAACACATTTGAGCACCTCCATTTTGTAGAGAGAGCACTCACTACGGGTATATTGTACAGCTGGCAACTATGCATGAGAATACATCTGTAGCTGAGGAAAAGATAGCGCACCATTGAAAATGCCGAGATGCTTGTGAGAAGGTTCGTGACGGAGACAGCCAAAGGTGTCCTCTGAGTCACCAAATGGAGGGGCATGACGGGATATGGAGAGCAATATTTCTCTACGAAGATAAACGATATGCAAAACAAGAGACTGGCGATAAGAAGGCCATAAATGAGAGGAGATGTCCAGGGAAGCTCCTCTGAGGTTTTCAGACTGAAACCGAGGAGCAGGCAACCCACCGTCGCCACAAGGGTGAGGGAACCCCATACGTCAATACGCCGTATTCTTTCAGACATACTTTGATTTTGGATTTCGTAGGGCAGCTGAATGTTCACTTTCGTCGCCACCACGATAAAGCTAAAAACGAGAAGCGGCGCCTGCTCATAAGGACCCATTCCTCGCACAGCCGTGGAATTTTTCTACTCACTTGCATATAAAATGCATATCGCCTGATAGCCTGTTTTAGTATGATGACCGAGTACAACAGAAGGCAAGAAAAGTACCAGCCGAATTTGTCATTTACCCAGCCGCCCAGCGGCCCGCCGAAGCCAGCGCCGAGTCCGTAAAGACTGGTGTTATTAATTTCAGAGCCATGAAAGAGGGTAACCTCGCTCACATGTTAGCCATCCCTTGGTAGAGCCCGCGTTGTTTCCTACAAATACCGTCGTTAGTTTTACACGGGTCCGGACGTCTTGGCAAGCTCACAGCGGGATGAAGTCCGACACGGTGATACTGGCAACTATACGGAGTTGTATGAATTCGTCATCCGGCGAGCATAGGTTTACTAGCCCATACCGGTCATAACGCTGATAAATGTGGCGTCGATCAGTGGAGGAAGATGGAGGCAATGAAACTCACTGACCCTCCCCCTCCCATACCCGCAACCGCACGGGCGACAATTAGGGCACCCATCGAGGGAGCAAAGCCGCAAAATATGGTGCCCGAGCCTACCATAAAACGTCATCGTCTGGGCCGATCGACAAAAATAACTGATATCGTACCAAACAGTGACAATGCCACCAGCATGGCCCCTTTGCGTCCTAAGATGTCAGATAACCGTCCTAGTGCATTCTTGTATTGAGAAACGGTAAGAGCGTCGCGACCTCGAATCGACACGGACCATACAGGGGCGTGAAGCAACAGACGGACAGGAGGTACGACGTGCCGATGTAGGATGCTTCATTGGCAGCGCGAAACTCGCTTCCAATGGGCGTGAGGAGCGTGGCAACCACGGTTCCTATTGGCATAATTCAATGCCCATTCTGGACTGCGCGGCTTCACACGTACCGTCAAATGCGCCCAGCAACACGCCTGACCATAGGCCTGCCAACATCCAAACAATGTCTACTCGGGAGAACTTGTTCAGCGGGGGCGCGTCATCGATGGGTGATTGGATGGTGTCGTCGTCATCGACAGAATGATATGAAGGAGTCGCCTCGTCGAGCAGCGCGCTTGTTTCGGATGACGAGGACCTGCTACTGGAGCGCATGAGGAGTTGTTGCGGGAGTTACAGTGGCCTGGCAAAGGTGGTTTATATTTTCGCGCGCGATCGCCTCGTCAATGCTTTGTGTCCCTCCGTGATATATCGGAACGAAGAGACAACTTGACTATCTGCAAATCAACGCCGAAGAGCAGAGGAACGGGGGCATATACTATGGAATTAGATTCAGAAATCTGTTGCGCATGTTGAAATTCCTTCTCGTTTTCGATAGGTTTGAGTGTCATTCCCCGTTTTCGTCGGTGGCTGCACCGGGATACCACCGGCCGGACTCCGATAGGCTCGGTGAACCTGTCCTGCAGTTGGAAATTGCGGGGGAATGACGTTTGGCGGAGTTTGACAACGACGATGGCTAGATACTGCGGTCAACGGCGTAGTCTTCGACGATGCGGGATCGTTGGCTCGAGTTGCCTACCAAAACTGTCTTGACCGAATCGTCTGCCCCTTGGGCGTTGAAAGTAGGGCGATTGTTATCTGCGACGAGGATGATGTGTTTTTCTTTTTCCCGACTTCACGGGTCCTGACCGAATGAACCATTGGCTTGGTTCGTCACCCTGTCATTCGTCTATCGTTGCTCCGGGTGGCAAGCTGGACGGGTCGGAGGGCGTCTAAGGTGACAATGAAGGGAGACATGATGAAGCGCTCGTTTGGCGCCCATAAGGGACCGTCGTGGCGCCCATAGAGCAGCACAGCATCAACACGGTATATGGACATCGAGAGGGTCGTTACCGATCGACGCTGAAATCGCTCGATTATCAGGGCAATTTGGAAACGCTCTGTCGTTGAGTTTGTATCCTTTGGACACTTCCTCCAGACATTCGGTCTCCCGGACTGATTCGGCGCCGCCGGGCATGTCAGCACTTGCTTGAGAAGCAAAAGAACATTCTAGGGCCCTAGCAGGCGTTTAACGTGATCTGCGCCTCTGCAAAAGGCATATGGTGAGCTCATATGTATGTGCTAGGTACTCGTTTCGGGTCATTTTGTGCAATTTCAAACGGAAGAAAAAATACCACACAAAACGCTTAAGGTTACCAAGTCTGTGAGCGGGTTCGACACAAAGATGTATCGAGAACTAACGTCGATGTGTACTTCCTGATTTCATAAAAAAAAAAAAAAGGCAGCAGGCAAGGATCGCGACCAGTGGAAGGATATGTCATCAGGCCACGCTAGCTGTTTTTTCCCTTCATTAAAGCTTTTTTGATCGGCGATGATGGATGATTTTGTGCGATGTAAGCACCCTTTTCACTGACGATGGGATGGGACGAGGAGCTTCTTGTGCAAAAAGCTGTTGGAATGTTTCTGTCTGAAATACGCAAAAAAAAGTTCTTGTCTGCTTGGAGAGCTTACATAAAGAATGGACTAACTGTTCGTCGGAGGACGAGAACGAGTTATTATGTCCTCCTCGTCCCTGAGGCCCTTTACCTTCTCACTCGCCCAAGCTTGACTTTTCCCTCCTTTCCGTCCCTCCTCCATCATGCCTTCACCTTCCTTTCAGTCTTCTCGAGTCCTAGACGACTCTCCTTCCTCCCATTCCTCCTCTTCACACCCGTGGAAGTCCGTCTTCAGACTGCCAAACACGTCCTCACGAAAGGTCTCCTCGAATGCCTCCACCCTCGTCGTCAACACTCAAGGACTTGGCGGCATCCATACGCCCATTGTCTCCACCCCCTCTCTCACCCCGACGTCTTTCGTATCTGACCAACGCTCATCATACACGTCGTCCAACACCCAGTCCAGTGACTCCAATCCCGGAAACCATACCCGAACCCCTTTTAACTCCACGTCGGCCTCCAAGTCTTTCCACCACCAGTCGACTGATGTGCTTTCCGCTGATCCCTTGACTAAATCGCGAACGCAATCCAAAGCCGAGAAACAGCGCATGGATCTTTCACGTCATCCTGGCTCCTGGCGCCCTAACGCGATGTCCGCTTACCCGTCCCAATCGTCTTTCGCCACCCCCACGACACCGTCGAAAAGTAAGTTCAACGGACCCCTGTCCCCGAAGGCCATGGGCGCCTCGGCGTCGCGTTTCATCCGACGCGTTGCGTCTGCGCCGAATGCAAAGGGTCTGTTCACTCTCAGTTCGCGCTCAACATCTACCACCAAGAATGGTATGCTAGCGCCGGCTGATATGGTCCCTCCCATGCCCTCGTTTACATCCGGGTCGATGGAGAACGGCACGGACTCGCTAGAAACCGCATCGTCAAACTCATCTAAAGGACGCTCATCCAAACTGTCGCCCGCGGCTGCGTCCTCTACAAAATTGCGAGTAAGCAGCGGACTGGCAGAAGGACCTGGGAAGATTGCATTCAGAAGAACATATTCCAGTAATTCTATCAAAGTTCGACAGGTGAGATTCGTTCTAGATTTCTAGCCAACAGGGCGTAACCATCGCTCACGGCCGGACTCTCAGGTGGAAGTTGGACCATCCAGTTTCGTGAAGCTGAAAATGCTGGGAAAAGGAGACGTGGGCCGGGTATATCTAGTTCGGGAGAAGAAGACAGATAAACTTTTTGCCATGAAAGGTGACTTTATCTCCCTCGCCTCGTTCAATTATCATTTCCTCTCTCCTGCCGTCGTCCGCATGCTTGGTTGACGTTCATCTGTAGTGCTTTCGAAAAAAGAAATGATCGAGCGAAAAAAGATTAAACGTGCATTAACGGAGCAAGAGATACTTGCCACGGCCAACCATCCATTCATCGTTACATTATACCATTCATTCCAATCCGATGGATATCTTTATTTTTGCATGGAGTACTGCATGGGAGGGGAGTTTTTTCGCGCGCTTCAGACGAGGCCCGGCAAGTGCCTTTCTGAAGATGGCTCGCGCTTTTACGCCGCGGAGGTGGTTGCCGCGCTGGAGTATCTTCATCTTATGGGCTTCATTTACAGGGATCTGAAGCCAGAAAGTGCGTCTGCCGCCCTTCAGACTGATGATCGGTCCGTCTTCACACATCTGCAATGCGTTTCATTATGTGTATAGACATTCTGCTGCACGAGTCGGGGCACATCATGCTGTCCGACTTCGATCTCGCAAAGCAATCCAGTGATCCTGCTTCTATGCCTTCCATGGTTCATTCGGAGCAGAACGGGGTGCGTTTCGCTTGATTGAGCGGCGTGGGCTAGGCTGTTGATGTCTAGACCCCGTCATTCATAGGTTCCACTTATCGACACCATGTCCTGTACGGCCAACTTTAGGACCAATTCGTTCGTCGGCACGGAAGGTAAGGCATTGACGCCCCATTCTTGGTTAAAATGACGATTAATTTTCTGATTTTTTGAAACAAGAATACATTGCTCCAGAGGTCATCGCTGCTCAAGGTCATACAGCTGCCGTCGACTGGTGGACGTTGGGGATCCTGATATATGAAATGATTGTACGTGGGCTGCGGCATAGACTCATCACGTGTTCTGACGGGCAATGCAGTACGCGACGACTCCATTCAAGGGCCAAGAACGGAACGATACCTTTGCCAATATCCGTCTGCTGCCAGTTCATTTTCGCGACACGCCGAGAATCTCCAGGTGAGTGTCTGTCACACCTTTCGTGGCCCCATGCAACGCGCGGTCGGCCGATGCGCGGAGTTTGGGTTTCGTGCGGCTTGATGGCTGCGTAACATGCTGATTGAGGATCTTATGCGGCAGCGCGGCAAAGGACTGCGTTACTCGACTACTGGACAAGAGCGAGAAAACGAGGTTAGGAAGCAAGAGCGGTGCGAGCGAAGTGAAGCAGCACAAGTGGTTCGTTAAGATCAACTGGGGATTGCTCCGAAATACGCAGCCGCCGGTAAGTGGTCAGCCGAAACAGCTTGTCAACGCAACGCCGGTATTTCCGAGCTTGTGGCCGGCTCTGCGCACTCGCTAATCGCGCTTTTGTCTGGGACGGGCAATGCTGAGTGTTGGATCTCTGCAGATTATACCCACGAAATCAAATGGACCGGATGCGGTGAATTTCCGGAGCATGAAGGAATCCAATTCATTGCATCTTGAAGATCAGATAGTCTCGGGATTGGCATCACAGCCGGGGACACCAGGCGTGACGGCTGAGGGGACGCAAGCCGACGGTACGGACTTGTTTGGAGCATTCTCCAGCGTGACATTGCATCATGACGGAGACAGTTGAGAGCCACATGCCTGGTGGGTTGGAATCAGTGATCGTGGATGTCGAATGATGTGTGAACGTTTTCTTGTTCTTTCTCGAACAGACATACTGCTGGAACGTTCGGCTTTTGCCGGTACGGATGAGTGTTCTTTGTGCATAAGTTGGATTTTTTGGAACAAGGCTTCCGTTAGTTTATTGCGTTGACGTTCACTCTTTCCACGTTTCTCATTTGCTCGCTGTGCTATCACGTTTTCTCCGTCGTATTCCGTTATGTGGCTGCCATTCTTTCATTTTTTTTTCATGCTGGTTGCTTTTCTCGGACTGGAATTCTCTCATCGCGTAATTAGCATACCACCTAGCAATTTTTATAGAGATGCCATTTCTTTTGTTGGGAACGCCGGGACGAGGATGAGCCATGCAATCAGCCAACGAGAGGAGGCAGATTGATGATGGGACACGTGGAGGCAAACAGAGAAAGATGGCAGAGGGCCTAGATTGGCGAGAAAGAGATAGAGTGTCTAGATGGGATGCACGAGGACTCATGAGAGTGGGAGAGTGATGGAATGATGGGAGGGCAACGGAGCGAGGGTATTGTTTTTTTTTAAAGTTTTGTTCGTTCTCCGCGACGTGTGAACGGCGGGTGGATCGAGGCTGGAGAATGCCGTAAGCAGATAATGGTGATGATCCTTCTTTTTGGGCCAGTATCTGGCTCAAAAGCCTGATGGGGCATAGCGGATGGATCGTGAATCGACGATCTGACCCGATATGGTAAGCACTCGGTGAATTTCGAGGACTGTCTGGGGTGCGAGGACGCCGGAGTTGTTGTTGGTGGGCATATAGTGAAGAGGGGAGCTCTTGTTGCTGAAGAGGAGAGGGGGAACGGAGGAGAGAGCGAGGAGATCCTCGGGGCCTCGGGGAGGGGATCTTGATGAAGTGACGCGTGACAAAAGGCTAAATACGCAAAGAAATAAGTGGAAATATTGGCTGGAGGGGGGTGTGGGGGGTTTACGTACTCGGAAGTCACCCTTTCTCCACCGTTACTCGTTCACTACTTAACTTAGTCGTCCCCATCCTCCGTCTCCTCACACCATGGCTGACCTCTATCCCCCGTCCTATTCATCCCGTCCCTACCAGCGCCACGACCAGCAATATCCTCTTCTTTATAGTCCTCAGCAGGTCGCCTCTCAACACTCCTCCTCCAGCAATGGCTCTTCCGACGAAAACAATGATCAGCCTCCGAGCCCTGCAAAGTCCTCCGATCAGCAGCCTCCAAAGTCCGAGAGCAAGCCACAGGCCACCTTCCTCACAAAATTATACGCGCACGTACCACTCCCTTCTCCACCAGCCCCAATATTCACATATCAGCGCGTCCTCATAGCCTCCTCGAGCGGCCAGAAAATCATCACATGATTCGCTGGGACGCTGCCGGCGAGCACATCATCGTCGAGCGGCCAGAGCAGCTCGCCCTCCACGTCCTCCCAAGCATATACCGTCAATCAAGATTCGCGAGCTTCTCCCGGCAACTAAATGTTCGTCTTCTTTTTGTTCGCGCACCTCGTATCTTCTTTCTCACCTCTCCTTTTAGATCTATGGCTTCATGCGCAAAGTCAACCTGCGCAACGTCGACCCTGCCATCGACGATCCGGACGCAAGCACATGGTGTACGTTTTTCCGTCATTCCTTCCACCGATCAACCTGACTGACGCTTTTTTTTTTCTTTTTCCTTTCCTTCTCAGCTCACCCCACTCTAAACAGACATTCCCCTCCAGAGGTCGTCGCCAATTTCAAACGTCGCGTGCCACCGCGTCTGCCAAAGCCGCGAAAACGAGACACCCAAGAGTCTCCTTCCATCCCCCCGCCTCGCTCCGCGATCGGCATGGCCCCCGTACCACTCACCGTTCCCTCTTCGGTAGGTTCACCGTCCCAAAAACTTGGCACGGCAGGTCGCGCTCGTGGATTTTCCGCTCCTGGTTCATTTACTCCGCTTAACCAAAACGGTTCGTCTGCATGGGGAACTAACTATGCTCGGTCCGCTCTTCCTCCCTTGACGGTTCCATCCGACCCACCCCACTTGTCGCACGGGAACATGTACAACCACTCTCCCCATACGTTGCACCCAATAACGCCAACAGATGACTCTCCGTCGTCAACGGGCTACAGCTCCATCTCTTCATATTCCAACTCGAATCGCGACATCATGGTCTCGTCCCAATATCCATATCAGGAACAAAACAACTGGTCCTTCTCGCCGGCGAGCAATGGAAATTCCTCGAACCATAATGGAAGCCTTTCATCCCTGCTCAACCCTAGCACTAGCGGATACTCCAGACCGACCCCAACCATAAACACCTCGTATGTATCTCCATTTTCGTCTATGCCCATGCAGGCGGAGCACAGTGCCTCCTCCATGTCACCTGACAGCCGCCCAAACACCGGTTATTCCATGTCGTCTGTCTCCTCCATGCCACCCTACCAGGACGAGCATCTCCACAGCGACTATTCGCGCCCAAACTCTAGCCATCATCGCCCGAGCTCCCCAGTTCGACCAGGCTCGTCTTCAAAAGGCAGTTATGCCTCCAATTCGCTCAGCGTCCGTCGAGCTCGTCGTCATAGCCAAGCGATGAGCCCCTACCCCAGTCCTTACGATCACTCAGAGCAACAACGCCCTTCTACGTCCCCGCAGCCGGCCGACGACCACCAGGTGTCTGGAATTCCAAGGGTGCGGAGCATGATCCAGTTGCCGTCCGTCGATCCATATAGTTTCAACGCGCCGCAGGCCGATTTTGCATATTCTGCGATCCCAAATACGGTCAATCACTCGTCTTCGATAGATTCTCTGAGCAACGGTCACGACTGGAACAATCAACGAAATCTGCGTCCGTCGACGTCGACGTCATCGATCTCGGCCGCGTCTCACGCTTCTTCTCAGGCAGCGACGCCGCCAGTCACTGATAGTTATCACGGCGACACAGACATTAACCGATGTGAGTAAATCTTGCCAATCTCTTATTTTGCATCGAAGCTCTGGAGTTTTATTTATCCATTATCATCCTGTATCGTTCACGAAGCCCACGACGACGTTTCAGCATGCTGACTGGTTTGACTCTGCAGTCTCGCCTGATTTCGGATTTGTTCCCATGAATGAGCATCTACCTCATCAATACAACAAGGCTTCGGGCGAAATCTAGACGTCCCATCGACAAACTGGGAGAAACCGTCCTTCTCTGTTGTGCTGTCTTTATTCTTTATCTTTTTCTTCACACCTCTTCGTCCTTTCTGCCCCTTGATCTTTTTCTTCCCGACTCGCTTTCTCGGGCGCGTCGGAAAGGGAACATGAATGCGACTTGTTTGCTTTGCTTTTGCTCTGTGGAACGGGGACAGCGAACCATCTTGGAACATGTTTTTGCCCCTCCCCTCTTATTCCGTATACCGTTCTTGCTATTGCCAAGTTACCCTCGATATCTCTTATATTTGCTATTTTGTTCACGGACGCGATGTTCAATTTTCCTCCGCTCCAGTTGCTCTGTATACCTTGGGCTCTGCCTGCACGCTGCTTCCACCTGTACTGTTGCATTGCCGTATGATCGCTAGCATGACACGCTTGTCATCAGATTTACGGTACTGTCTACGACTAGATGATTGGGAAAAAAAAAAAAAAAAGATGCATGTATACCGTTCTATCAGTCCGTTACGTTAACCCAGAAGGAAAGTTTCCCTCGTGAATCTGCAGATCAAGGTTCAAAGGAACCTTTTTTTTTTTTCCGGTTTGGACCCCACCCGCTTTCCCTGAGTCTGATCGAAATAGATTTTCGCCAACAGAATTTCTGATCGGAAGCAAATGGAGACAATCGGGGTGGTCTCACCGACTGCCCGTTCGATGATGTCACGTGGTAATACGGATGACAAAATCAATCCAGTTTTTTTTTCCCACCTCACTTGACACGGCTACCAAACCTTTTTGTTTTTTTTTTCCTCTCAAATTCTTTAAACATGGATTGCTTTTTTTGGTCACCGGCAGATTTTGGAACTCAGCGAATTACCCATTGCCAGTCAGGGATGGCGATCGTCCCCGAGTTCGTGTGCTGTTGTTGTTCATCCGAGCATCGCTCGGTCGGACAGGATGGATTATGAACTGTCATCGCCCTCGCTCATACTTTCTAAAAGGGCTTGAGATAAACGGACGCCCATCTTATCGATGCACACGCATGCCTATCGCGGTCGCAGTTGATGGTGATGCCCTATGGAGGTCGTCAACAGGTGAAATGAACTAAATTGCGTCCAAACAAGGCATGCGTTTCCTTTTGACGGCAGAATATGCTGTACACGGCGGGAAAAAATATGAGCAACGAAGGACAGGAACAGAGGCGCGCGCCGCGATTGCGATCGTGCGATCAAAGAGAGTCAATGTAATGTATGACGGGTCGACGGTCGATAAGGGGAAAAGGCAAAGAGTAAGGAAAAAAAAAAGAGGGGAGTGAAAGAAAGCAAAAAAAAAGGGTCCATTCCATTTTGCAATGTGAAATGGTTATGTCTGACGATAGAACGGGCATAATGTTTTTCTTTTTCTTTTCTTAAATCATGTCCATGATCTGTTTACATGCTCCACGGTGGAAGTTGTTGCCGACTGTGAAGGAGCCACAGCAGGCAGCTGCGTCCGGAACGGCGATTCTGCCATTGGCTGGCCTCGCCCGAGTTCGAGGTCATCATCATTCGAAAGAAACGACACGGTTTCTTCCGTATCGAGGGTCGTGATCGGGCCGTCATCCAATTCGTCATCGACCGCTTTACGAGCGATGTACGAGAGATAAACCAGGATAGCGATGCACAATACGATCCCGAGCGCTGTCCACAGCTCTGCCAACGTGTGTTCGTGCGGCTTGGCATTCGTCCCGTCGTCCGGAGGGTTCACAATATGGTAGTCCTTGAACGAGTGGATCGAAGCGCCCATGCTGGTGTGGATGATGACTTTAAAGAGTGAAAGGGCCGTGCAGATCGTGTACGTGCGGAGAGTGAGCGTCGGCGCAGCCGCCAAAAGACAGTTCATCACGTTGTAAGGATAAGGCGCGAGGCGGATCAGGAATAACAGTTTTGGGCGCTTTTCGACAGCGCGGACGACGCGCTTTATGGTGATGGTGGCGGAGAGCCATCGTGAAATGGAATCGCGGAGGAAAGACCGAGAAATGATAAATACAGTCAACGCGCCGGATAAAGCAGCGAAATAGGAGACGATAGCGCCCGTCCATGGGCCAAAAGTATAACCTGATAATGTAATAAGAGTAGAGTACAGAGGAATGGGAGCTTCGTTGAGACGAGTAAAGCGAGGTTAAAAAAAAAAAACAAAAAAAAACAAAAAAACTTCCATCAGGAACGAGTCAGTGAATGGAGAAATGGAGACTTACGAAATGTGGTGATGAAAATGAGGAGAAACAGCACGGCGTGACCGTAGTGCTCGTCTTGCTGCAACCAATGAGAAAGCTCGTCCAGACCTAGAAAAGGAATGGTTCATTGATTGTTATTGGCAGAGAGAACATTCAAGATTCAGAAACTCACATGCAAAGACTTGATTCCTGTATAACGCAATGGCGAACACGAATGCAAGACTGGTGAACGCATACAAGATGAATGGAATCCATGGCTTGATCAAATTGGCTATTCGGAGGCCGCGAGGACGAGTGTATGGCTGGACGTGTGGATGTGATCTGATCGGGACAGCAAGGTGTGTAGGATGACGAGCGAAATTCAAGGGAGAGTGCGAGGAGGACACGGGACGGTCATAGGCGCGGCTGGAGCGCGTCTGACCCCTGCCAGGAAGCGGGGTTGGTGTGGATTGCCGCGCAACGGGGCCGGCAAAGTCTGAAAGAGGCATCGCTTTCTCGTCGTCCTGCTGGGACGAGGAGGGCTGAGTGAACTTCACGTAGCGGAATGGTGATTGGGACTGCCTGTGAAGGGGCGACGGGGACGTGGAAACGGGCCGAGCTGGCGACGATGGCTGGAGGTTGAGGGAAGGAGGGCGACGGGAGTGATCCATGTGGGAACCAGTCCACAGATGAGGGAGGAAGAGGGAGAGGGAGAGGATCGGAATAGGGAAAGAGAGGGGAGGATCAGTGAAAAGGCAGAGAGGCGGTGACCTGGCTCAACCCAAAGCTGGCATGGCCCATTGACATAGGCACCAACTCGCTTGCGGTTCTCCCGCCTCTTTTTTTTTGCACAGAACAACGCTCTCTAGGGCGACCCCGTGCTCAATGATGATTTTCCGCAGTGCCCAGGGCTCTAACTCTCCTTCTTCAAGTCGATTTTTGCTGAGTATGAGGACTGGTTAGCGGGGATGGTTACCGTAGCACGTGGTCTGCGAGCACATTGCGCAGCAGCGACTCATTGCTATTTCTGTCAGAGGCTATCACCCGCAGTGTTTGATATACAAAAGGTGCAACATGCGGAATCGGGGCGTCTCGCCTTTCCACAACTTGGCGATATTTTGCCGCTCAGAGGAACCAGCTGACCGCCCGTCCACAGGGGGATTATCTGCCATATGATTCCGCCATCTCACACTCTCGTGCCGTTCCGCCACGCCGTCACTCGACACTCATTCAATGCACCATGGCGTCGTTACTCCGGCACCACCCAAGACAAGCCAAGGTCCCTGCATGCCCAATGGTATGCCGATATCGCGCCGTCGATGATCCCAATCTTCCTTTTGGGTTCCGCCATCTACCTCGTGCGTCCCCTGCTGCACTCAGCTATGCTTGAACCAACGTGCGTCATCAGGGTTTACAGCTCGCGCAGGCGAAATTGTCGCACGAAAAGTACATGGACGAAGCCGACCAGCGGATAAAGGCTTTGGAGGTGGAAATTGACGATCTGCAGAAGCAGCGAGCTGTGGGAAAGACATCAGACGTTCCCTCGGGCACTGCATCCCCGCCTGCCGAATCCAAGCTCGCCAAGAGCTGGTGGAAATGGTTTTAAGTTCTGCATGCATCGCATGATTTGCAGGGTATAGTACTCTATTACTGGATATGACCTCCAAAGCACGGATATAATAAAACTAGATGGTGAGCATAAGATTCTTCACAAGCGTGTTTCTATGTCGGTCGTATAGCCTTGCAGAGCTAGAAACACGAGTGAGTACGGGGCGAAACGAGACGGAGGGCAAAATAAAAATAAAAATAAAAGCGACTGACCTGAGAATTGCAGCCGTTAGGCCAACGATCGCCTTGACTGGCTCTTTGCCACGTCGCATTTTGAAAACGTCATAAGCTGTTACTCTCTCGTAAGCAGTTTGCTCTTATTTAGAACCAACGCTACTCACAAACAAATATCAAGTCCATCAAGAGCTTCGCGCGACTGATTTGCAGCCAAAAATCTTGTTTTTGCAGTCGGCCGAGCTCCTTCTCGTCCAGCTTTGTCTCCTTTGGCTTCGACTTCGCTGTCGCTCCCGATAACGACTCTGCATACAAACGAGATTCCACTGTGGATCCTTATGTCAGACTTGATGGCACCTGCGGCGGATGCTGTCGTCACCTTCGCTCTGGAGATTCCCGATCATCTGGCGCTCAACCGCATTTTCGACAAGCCCAACCAATGTCGCTAATAGCCAACACCAGTCGGAAAATCGGTCAGCGCGCTCCCCGATTCGTTTGCCGAACAGGCCGAGCCGCGAAAGTGTCCCGACATCATCTGCAAAAGCATGCACCAGCTCCAGCAACACAGGTGGAGAAGCATGCAACATGGTATGTAAGAAGGGTGGGGCCCTTTTTTTCGATTGTTTCCTGTCACCATCCTGAGAAAACGATAGCGATTGTTCGGTAGCCATTATCACTGTCAGAGGTTGAAGCCAATTGAACAACAAAAGCATCTTTCTGTTCACACCCACAACCATCAGAATATTTGGCTGAATCAGTGCTCGAAAAGTCTACCTTGTGAAGGAAAATCCAGAGACCGCCGATTGAAGGCGTTTGATCAATTCTCGTTCCCAAGGCAGATGCGCCGATCGACGCAGCAACCGACTTGCTGCCACAGACGTGTGGATGTAGAGGTACAGACGAATAGAATATTGCATTAATTTCTAATATATAGATTCAGCATCATTGTCTCATCCACATGATAATGAAATGACGTACAAATGCCTTGTCGCGACCATTGCTTGTGAGGAACATTTCCCTCCAAACTTCCTCCCTTCGTACTCTGCTTTCCGCACTCTTCACCTTAACATCCTCTTCGTCTAGATCGTTCTCGTCGATCTGTGATGCATCAGGGCCTTCTTTGGACTCGTAAACGATCTGGTTAAATGTGTGCGCGGACGAGGTCGAAGCTAGCAAGGAAGTTCTTGGTGTGCGCGGTGGATGAGACGACAGAGGGTTCATTTGAAAAGATGAATTCACGTCAAAAGACGACGAATATAGACTATCATCGTCAACCGCTGATACCTGCGACGGAGGATGGCCGGAAGGAAACGAGATGGAAGCCATTGACGTTGGCCAAAAGCCTGCGAGACGCGCCCCCCAAGTCAGACTCAACCACGTGTTTTGCCCAAATAAAGCAAACACCACAAACAACCGCCGCACCCCGCTGACTCTGCGCCAGTTCACGACGATGGCGAACGCGTCAGGCTTACGCTCGCCTCCTCCGACTCGCTCAAATGCAGCATCGCCACGACCAAAATTCGACTCTGACCTTCTCAAGGCCTACATGAAGAAACTCCTCTCCTCCACTCTTCAGAACAGCTCATGGCCCCAGCCCAGAGACCGCGATCGCGTAAAGGAATGGATGAACGAGATCGGCAAACGAGTCAAGGAGCGGATGGCGGAGATTCAGCCGCGTGGCTTGTAAGCCGCCCTTTTTTTGTTTTTCTCTATCGTCCTTTCCGCTTAGTCAATCGCCGACAAGTAAATATATTGTCTTGACGCAAATCAACGAAAATCTGGGACAAGGCGGCCGGTAGACATGCATCCTTTTCTTTTTGCTCCGGGTTGACCTTTTACTCAGCGCCGATATGGTCTGCCAATGGGAAGACACGGACATCGTGGTCCAGGAAATGTATTGCAACGTATGCCTGCCGGAAATTTGTTCCCTGCTGAATTTGATCTTGACCGTTTACCATGACACAGGACTCTTTGATCTGTATCTGCATTGCATTCGCTGTATCAATACTGTAAATGGTCACATACCCTCCACATCGCTTCTTACTGTATTCTGGAGATACCCCCTATCTACGACTTTGGGACTGCACTTTGTTGACCTCTGTTGCGATTTTCTGTCTGCCGCACCTCTCCCACCTTCTGCCGCGGCTTGCGACTTCTGGAAGATCAGAAAAGCTCACCCAGCGTCCAGCGGACCCCTCACTCCTCTCTGTAAATAATCCCGCGCAACCTAGCTGATGATCGGCGTCGACGCAACGTAAGATATCACTGCGATTTCTTGAAAACGTACGTTCGCAAACGACACCTACCGATTAACGATATGTACGAATATGTCTCATCTTGGTATGGCGCATATTAAGCGCTAATGCTCTTAGTTTCGTGCCTTGGAAGCATGACGTTCCCGTGGGTGTGAGTAATTTCAGTGTTCGAGGACCCTTCAGAACACTGGCATGCCAGGCCACTCCCCGCATCATCGTGACAGCACCGGCTTGGAAGTACTGCCGAGAAAGGGCAAACAGTCGCTTTTCAGCTGTTTTTCTTATTTTGTCCCAGACTTTCGTCTTCCATATTTGACACTTGATGAGAAGCTAGAATGCACTCAAGTCCCAGCATCTTTGTATCTTGGCAAATTGCGAGTTCCATCCGTCAATCCATTGCATAGCTGATCTTCATCATGCGATCCATCATAGAACACGTTATTCCAATGTTTGACGGCGCTACTTTTCGTGCATGCATGTTTCTCTGCTGACATTTTGTTTTTCCTCTACCCAGCAGATATTCTCATACCGATAATTCGGCTCGACGCTTGTCCGTTCAGAGTAACGTATTCCCTTCCTGTACATGTATCCTACGGTGAAGTTGAGTGCCCTTGACTTTCCCGACGGTTTCTTAGTAGCTTCACTGCAGCGTTTTTTGCGAGTCTTCTCTCGTCAAGGCTTACTCGTCGTTCTTCGCAGGTACGCACTTCGACGTACAGCCACCTATCCGTGGCTGCTCAGGGTGACAAAGAACTTCATCTTCGGAACCGGCATTCAAACGAACTCCTTGGGTATGTCCAGGCAATTAGAGCGCTCGGCCTTTGCGTGCTTGGACGTATTACTCAGAAGCGTTTCGGCTTGCCAAGAGATTCTCGCGGCCAGTAACATGGGCAGATTCGGAGTCCCACAGCAAGCGTGTTCAAATCTTGCCGTTTTTCCGCGCCTTTTTCTCATTTTCTCGGCCGCAGTGGATGCCTCGAATCTGAATACAAAAATGGTCTTGCCATGTGGATCGATCAGGAATAAGAGGAAGGACTGTTCCGGAGTTGCACACGACCTCGGTGATGTGCCGTATCATCGACGCACATCCGAGGCAGAGTAGAATGTCAACAGTGAGAAAGTCCATGGAGTTATGGAGTTACTTCTTCCCCCATCTGCTAATTTAGGCAAGGTCTAGGGGGTCCTTGCCCATTCAATCATCCAACGTTATTTTGGGAATCGGCGGGCATGCCTTGAAGCGGTTCTCTAGGTTTCATACACTGTATGGGAAAAAGCCCATATTCGACTCCTCCGCTCGTTTGATCAGAAGTGGAACTCCCTCTGCCTTGCCACGGCTTGCACAACCAGCCTTGCGGTAGGCGATAAGGGGCTATACTCAATTCGTCGGCCCGTTTACACACTAAGCAAAAAGTCACGCAACAATTTATCTGCACACAAGCTCTCTTATTGGTGGCTTCTGGCTTTGCTTTTGGTTGATTTCCCCACCCATTATCAAAATCAGGGTTCCGTCTTATGACCGACGGTTTGATTGGCAGAAGTCATTGTCGACTTTTCTTTTCTGGGTTCAGAAGCACCTTCGACCTACACACTAACCCTGCATCTTTCCGTCATGCTCCGTGTAGGCCCCACCATCAATGAGACGACATGTCAACTTTTTTGACTCGTCCTGTCATGCCATATATGCGGTTTGCGTGTGCGCAACACAATCACCATTGAACATCAGATGTGTCACTGCGATGTCAAGGGCGAACCGACCTGATGTCTTGCACTGAGCGTTAGCCAATGCTCGCCAAAAGGAAAGGCCATGTGGTGTGCGCTCGGTCAAGCCATCTTTCATCCCCGTTTCCCCGTCTGTTTTTTTTTTTTTTCAATTTTGCACAGCACTTGTTACCCTTCCCCTTTCACATTCTGATTAATCCGCTCATCGGTTCGTTCGTCGATCAAGGGAAACACACGCGTAACTTGCGACACCGGAATTTCGGAAGAACGAACTCTGTATGACCCTGACTGAATTGCAGCATTAGACAGGCCAATGAGGAAAGGAATTGCAATGCAGTCACGCTCCGCTTCAAATGCACATGCACATGCGTCCAGCGTCTGCGATTTCCGTGCCATTCCGAGCATGCCACTATCACACAGTTCAAGGCCCTGTCAGTGCATTGCAAGTTTTTGGAATGTCGTTTCTGATGAAGCTAATAATAGGTAGGTTTTCTCGACAGACGAAAAACCATGGAGCTTGAAGGCCAAAACAACGGATTAAGTGGGATGCCACTCAGTGCTGCACAGTGGCCGACTCACTTCAGGCTCATACAGAGTGACTGAATCCTTTTTTTTTTATTGCTACAGCAGTCGGATCTCGAATGATTGACAAGAGGAATGCAGATTTCCTACAATCTTTTTCGGCGTCAGTCAGGCCATCATTCCCAGCACTTGTTCTCTTTCTTTTTGCTATTTATGCTGTTCACAGGATGCACAAATTGGGACGACAGTCTGAACGGTGTTACTGCGTCCTACCACTACGCACCCTCGTCCAGCACCTTATACGGAAGAAAGAAAACTCATGCATTAGCAGTTCAGATTTATTTAAGCATCAGATATCTCTCCATCAGCAACAATAAATTTTTTTTGAAAAGCTACATACAGCTTATAGCGACCCTGACCATATCAAACATGCACTGCATCATAGCGATGGTACAGGATGCTGCGCATCGATGTAACTCCGTAGGCGAGGTTATCGTATCAGATCATGATACAAGCTGATACGAACAACCGTAACGTGTTCGCCTGAATATTTGGGGACGTGTTATAAAGTGCTGTCTTGTTGTCTATTCTTTCTGATATGGGCCAGAAATCATGAACCACGCTGTGAAGTTAAAGGCTGCAGTCATGAAACCTTATGCCGGCCTTGGTTTTGAGACATGCATGAGTGGAAAATCCTGTCAGTCTGAATCTTTGATTAGGAAAGATGTGAACGATGACAGCACCGAGTCTTCTGGACATGATTATATGCAGGTATTAGGTGCAAGATCTCATCAACACGTAAAAAGACCGCTGTGATAATGGAGAATGCGCAGTAAAGCATCTGATAATCACGATGCATGTGGGCACGCAAAAGCAGAACGAGTTTAAGCAAGCAGACATGGAACATTGGGTCTATGTGCGATATGTATACCGTGTTTCTACAGTAATGTACAACATAAACAGTCAGCAAGATCAAAAGGAAAGTACAATGAGACGACCAAGGCAAGTTACCGACCTCATTCATCAATCATACATGCATGAGGAAAATAATAAAACCCAGTTGAGAAGGCGTGCGATGTGTGTTGCAAAATGCTCATGTCCGCCGAGGTGAAAATGCCGATGACTGTAAACCGAAGCGCCAACGAAAATAATAAATAGAGGCAAAGGATATGGACGCGCGTGCACAGCGCCCCCGAAGGCGGAGTCGAGGAAAAATCGATGCCGGATACCGTTTTCCTTGCGTGTAACTCTATGGCGGCAGTGACAAAACTTGGAGGAGAGGAAAATGAGAAAGGGTAGACTGGATACGGTGCTAAGTCACCCGCATTGGGGTGGCAGTCGACATGTCATCCCCAGCTCTGATAGTTTCGAGCTTCAACGGACTCCCAGCAGGCTTTCCTGATAAAGGACTGCTCACTGTGACCTGTGCGCCGATAGCACCAGTCCCTCCACCAGTACGACGATGCCTTCTTCCAATGAGTGTTGCACCATCTAGGTCTAGCTTGAATCCTGCATCACGAGGTGCACGTCTCACCCCTCCTGCTCGTCCGGTCATTTGATCTTGGCCGGTTTGCAGTTGCCGTTGTTGGCTGCCTACTGCGCCAATGCCAGCAGCACCGGCAGAGACTTGGCTGTCCCCTGCATCGAGTTCTTCGTCTTCATCGCCTTCGTTTAGACCACCTAGGAAGCCTCTAAGCCCTACACCACCTCTACCGTTATATTTCCTACGTCTTGCACCCTCTTCTTCCATGCGATGAACGGCATAAGTAATGTCAAATGCTTCCTTCAATGTAGCTAGTCCAGGACTGCGCCCTTCGACACGCCCACCTCGGGCGGCAGACAATAGGGGGGAGTCAAGGGGACGTAATGAGCCGGCAGAGAATGGTTGGTCGGTGTAGATGAGGGGTGTAGGTTGGGGAGGAGGCGCATAGCCGACTGTTATCCATGGATGAGCCAAAAATTCGTCGATTGTATACCGTTGCGCGGCATCAACACATAAGAGATGTGTGATAAGATCCTTGGCTACAGCGGAACACGTAAGAATGAATCGTAGGCACAAAGTACAACGACAGACCTGAAGAGCTGATATCATCCCACCAAGGGCTTAAAAAGGTATAATAGCCTCTGGCCACTTTTTCTGTCAAGACATTGATGCTCTCGTCGTAGAAAGGTGGAAAGCCGCAGAGCAGAGTATAAAGAACGCAACCGAGTGCCCACATATCGACGCTTTTGCTATATCGCTCGTCTTTGACGATCTCAGGTGCTGTGTAACCTACGGTTCCGCACGGAGTCATAGTTTCTTCGTTCCAGACGACCTTGCTGAGGCCAAAATCGGCAATCTTGACGCGGCCGATGCCGCCACCACCAACGCCGGGAATAAATTCTCCTTCGTCCTCCTTCTCCTCGTCATACGGACGATTGGTCAAAAGTTGTCGCGAGGGCATGAAAGGAATGCGCTCAAATAGAAGATTCTCCGGCTTTATATCACGGTGAACGACACCTCGTTCTTCATGAAGGTAGCGAATGCCTTCGGCTACTTGCACAATAACGTGACGAGCAAGATTCTCGCTGAAGTATGTGAGTTTGACGATTTGGTGGAACAGCTCGCCACCTTCCATCACTGAAAGACCTCAGATAGAGCGAAGGATGCTTAGATAGAGACATACGCTCTAGGACCAGGAAGTAATATTCAGGGGACTCGGAGAATGATAGGAGTTTGACGATAGAAGGATGATTCGTTCCTCTCATGATCTGCACCTCTGCAAAGAAAAATCAGCAACGGCAATGACGAAATCGGTAAGCCACAAACCTTTTAGAATGTTCGAACGCTGTCACATGGAAGAAAGACGAGTCAGCACATGTCTGAGGATGCACCGGGGACAATCAAAGTGAACGGTAGACGGCACCTCGGTTGCGCGCGGTTTTTTCTTGAACCTTGGATTGAGATGCTTTTCCCCGGCCTAGTATGCAACAGTTTCATCGGGTGACCGCGCGCAAGAGGGATAGAGAGAGAAACAAAAGTAAAGTCAGGTAGCAAGGCAAAGTCAGTTTTTTGAGCGGATAATGGGAAGAGAGAGAAGAAAAGCATTAGACTAACTTGGCTGGCATTGAGTTCATATTTTCGGACGACCTTGACTGTGGACATTGATAGCAGTCAATTTATGAGACAGAACGCCTAACAGCCTCGCGGGTACGGACCTGCGACTTTCTCGCCGGTGGTCAGATCGACGGCCTTGTAAACGTTTGAAAACGCGCCGCTGGGATTTCTTGAGTGTTTGATAAATATAGCGTAGGGAAATGACACACTCTCCCATTTTCTCAAGGAGCTTGAAGTTTTCCAAACCTTTGTAAGACGGCATCCTAGATTTGGCTTCGCGTTCCTCTGAGACAATCATCTCCGCAGCTTCTCGAGGACCCGGGGAGATAAGAGAATCTTTGTTCTGATTCTGGACATTTGTGTGATGCTGGTCGACACGTGGGTGGTTGTTGTCGCTGTTTTGGTCGGCTCGGTGTGCTTAGGATTATCCTGGCGATGATGATGATGTTTTCCATGCCGTATGAGATCTATGCAGAAAATATCGTCGGCGATGTAGAGATTTTGCAACGCAGAATTACTCACTCTTGAAGACGTCGACGACGCCCGCTGCGGCGGTGGGCATGGTTAGAGCAGAAAAGTTTGAGATGGATGACGTCATCCGAATCGAGCAAACATCTCTCCCCACTCTTTTTCCCACGCCCACTTTCATCATCAATCATGAGCGGTCTCGCCGACGAACTCCTCGCCGATCTCGACGGCTTCTCCGACAATGAGGAAGAACGGGAACAGGAGAACAACAACGCCCTCAAACGAAAGGCCGAGAATGACCTTGACATGTCCGAGGATGAGCAGCCCGATGAACCCCAGACTGCAATAGGAAATCTTGTCCTTGAGGGCGGCGTAAAACCCGCAGAAGAGCTCGACATTGAGGATGTGCAGCAGATGGAGCTCGGAGGAGTAGAAGACGTCACAAAAATTGCTAAACTGCAGGACAGCAAAAGGATGGCTGAGATACTTAACGTAGTTGTTCACATTTTCCACTGAAAGCCGTCAGCTCACTTTTTGTCGTCAGGAAATTGAGAAATACCAAGTTAGCCCTTCAACAGCGACCGAAATTTCCCAGCCTACGCATTCAAATCCGGAATATAATCTCATCGTGCAAGCGAACAATTTGTCCGTTGACGTCGACAACGAGATCTTGCTAGTCCACAAGGTATCGCACCTTCCTCTCTTCGGTACTGCTTCCCCCCTCTCTGAACTCGTTTTAAGTTTATTCGCGATCATTATGCTGCCAGGTTTCCTGAGCTCGAACAGCTGGTGACTGATCCGCAAATGTTTATTCGTTCTGTCCGAACATTGGGAAACACTGAAGTCAGATCTCTCTCTGGTCTGCAAGTTCTATGTCTCTAACCTATTCTAACTTTGTTGGCAGGATCTCACTAGAGTCGATTTGGCTGGTATATTACCGCCGGCAGTCATTATGTCGGTTGTCGTGACCGCCACTACGACGAGCGGAAAACAGCTTTCAAGCCTAGATTGGGCTGCCATTGAGCGCGCTTGTGATCTTTCAGACAAACTCGAGGATGCACGAAAGAAGGTGAGTGGCACCTAACGGTTGTCCTGAACTTATCTCAGCGCTGTTGCAGATATTCATGTACGTCAGCTCAAGAATGAACATCCTTGCACCCAACCTGTCAGCTATTGTTGGTACTACCACAGCCGCCAAACTACTTGGTGTTGCGGGTGGACTCACTGGACTCGCGAGGATGCCATCGTGTAATGTCCATGTGAGGAGCTGCTTGTCTTCCGTTTTCCCTTTTAATTCTGAACTGAGATTCTGATAGCTGCTAGGAGCACAAAAGAAGATTACAGCGGGCTTTTCAACGGCAACGCAGCGGCGTCATACCGGCTTCATATACCAATCAGAATTGGTCACACATACTCCACCCGAATATCAGCTCAAAGTGCAGCGCACGGTGGGATCTAAAGCCGTTCTTGCGGCTCGCATGGATTTAGAGAGGCAGCACCGAGATGGTACATTATTCTCGGCGTACTGGACGATGTCTGAGTTGACGTTCTTCCAGGGTCTTTCGGCCAAGATCTTCGAGATAAAATTGAGAAGCATATAGACCGTTTAGCGGCACCGCCACCCACGAAGGTAGTAAAAGCCTTGCCAATACCAAATGACGGACCAAAGAAACGACGAGGTGGAAAACGGTTAGTCTTCGTTTCTCTATCTAATGATGCATCTGACTTCGTTCGCGTAGCGCTCGTAAGGCCAAGGAAGCATATGCGCAAACGGAGCTTCGCAAGATGCAGAATCGCATGGCTTTTGGCGAAGCGGAGGAGGAAGTGGGTGCTTTCGACCAGACCAAGGGATTGGGTATGACTGGATCAGGTAAAGTCCGAGCAAGTGTCGGTGAAGCAAAGAGTCGAGGTATGTCCCCGTTCGACTTACTAGGCCTTGTTGAGCAGGAGCTCACCCTAACTCAACAGCCAAAATGTCCAAGGCGAACAAACTTCGTACGGCCGCTATTACGCGAGCGGCTATGAGTGGAAGTCAAACATCGGGCACGGCTACATCACTCAGTGTAACTCCGGCTCAAGGTAACAAAAAGTCGCTACGTACTGCGTTGCTTACATGCTGACGTATTTACACTCAGGTTTCGAGTTGACAAATCGAGCTGTAGCCGCTCAGCGTGTAAAGGAAGCGAACGAACGTTGGTTTGCTGCTGGCAGCTTCTCCTTCATCGGTCAAAAAGGTTCATGACTTCACGCGCCGCTTGTATACGTAGTTGTCTGTGAGATTCATGGTATATGGTCCAAAAAATTATTGCATAGAATAGTAATACAGTGTAAGAAACCGACAAAACTACGTAAGAAAGCATGCAATGGTATCGCAAAAGGATCATGAAAGCAGTAGAGGGGCCATTTCGCTAAATTCAAGCCTGCCCACCAGGATGAGCTGTTGCTACTGTTTCGCCGGTTGCAGTACTCTGTGTGACATCAATGAATCCTTTTCGCTTGGGAATACCCATGGCATTTTGTTTGTTCTGGTAATCTCGAATGGCAGATCGGATGGCATCTTCGGCCAGCACTGCGGAATATGAATAGTTAGTAAGCATGCCACAATGGCCACAGCAGGGAACGCACTCGAACAGTGTAGCTTGACGGGGGGAAGAGACAGTTCCTTGGCTATTTCAGTGTTCTTAATCTTTCCAGCCTCCTCCAACGTCAACCCCTTAACACGCTCGGTCATATATGAGCTGGACGCGATGGCGCTACCACAGCCAAATGTCTTGAACTTGACGTCCGAAATGATGCCATTCTCGTCCACACGAATTTGGAGTTTCATGACATCCCCACATCTATAGTGGGATGGAACCAAGCGAAAAAAAAATCGTAGTTGGCACACGCCGGTAAGTTCCGGAAAGGTGGAAGCGACAGTGAGCAACTCATAACAAAGGACAAACTTGCAAGAAGGATCTTACGCAGGTGCGCCAACAAGACCGGTGCCCACATTCACATCATTTTTGGGCAGGGAGCCAACCTAAGTGTTGGGGGCAGTATTATCAGATAAGCGGTGAATCTAGGCTTGCAGGACTAGAACATACATTTCTGGGCTTTTCATAATGCGAGATCACTTTTTCATGATACCCGCGGCTGGCGAAAGGAGCAAAGGCTGGTTTCAAGGCCGCCACACGGCTAGAGTTGAGGACGTTCTTTGAAAGTGCTGAACGAAACATCTTGGTCGCTGTGAGAGAATGAACCTGCGAATGACTGAGAAACGGCTGCTTTGTAACTAAATCACGTGGTCATTAAATAACTGTCTTCCTGTTTTGGCAAGCACCCCACTCACAATCACCCGCGACCATGTCCCGTCCATCGGACAATCTCCCTTCCACTGCCCGCGCCATCGCGCTCCTCCTCGCCTCAACGCCCTCTGTTCAGGATGCACAACCTGGCGTTTTGCACCAGCTTCTGGAATTTTCCCATCGTTATACATCCCAGGTGCTCACCGATGCAAGCGTATATGCCGAACATGCAGGACGATCGGCCAGAGTTGAAATTGACGACGTCGTTCTGGCCGTTCAGGCCCGCGTAGGGTGGGAGTTCGGTGGGCGCATCCCGAAAGAGGTACTCTGGTTATAGTTGATCGCTGAGTCTCAGCCTAACGTCGTTCAAACAAGTATATCCTATCGTTAGCAAGCCAGGTGAATGCAACACCGCTTCCGGCCGTTCCTGAGGTCTTTGGCGTCCGTGTTCCTCCTGTTTCCGACTGTCTTACATCTGTGGATTTCGATATCGTGCCGAACAAACTACCACCAGGCGTAAAACTCTATGACGAAGAAATTGAAGAGATTGAAGAATCTGAAGAAGAGGAGGAAGACGAAGACATGGAGCCGGCAACCATTCCCAGGCAGCCAAGTGCTGGCCCGAGCTCAACTCCGTCTACCAGTGTATCGGCAATCCCAGAAACTGTGATCAGAGAAGAGGCGCCTTTCCCGATCAGCGCCATTCAGACACCTTCCGACGTCGAGATGCTAGGTGTCACGGCGGCCGGTACTTCTGGGCGGCAGCTGCAGACGAAGGCAGTGATGCAGGTGAAGAAGAAGATGGCCTTTTCGCAGGCGGCGATGACGAGGAAGAGGAAAGCGATGGCATGGAAGATGTCCAGACGGGCGTCAAACGCAAACTAGTTGAAGAAGAGGATTATGATTAGGTGTGCGGTGGGAGCAGCGAATGACGAGGTACGCAGATCGATTTGATGATGTTCTCACTGAAAGGCTATACATTGCGAAAAGCAGCGCTGTAAATAATGCTACGACGTATATTTCTGGGCGAAAAAGGCAACCAACAACACGAGCAGCGTAAGAATGGCGATGATGATCCATGCCCAGGCTGGCACAGGAAGCATATCAATATAAACGCATAGGATTGCAACATTTGCCGACACTCACAAGGGCCCGCAACAGCCTCTGGGACTGTCACGATGCGAACGAGTTATCCGCGCTGGCTGTAACAAGTAGAGAGGATGTAGTGTTGAAGGTCATTGTTGTAGGCGGGAATTCGTGGGCCTTCAATATCTTCACTAGCGTCTAGAGCGATGTGAGTTAGCCTACAGTCGAAGTTTCAAAAAATAAACCGCAACTTACGTTCAAGTTTGTTGCATCCAATATCCCGATGGAAAGGTCGGAAGATCCAAAGCCCAAGAACCGACTGTCAGGGCTGTGCCATTTAGCCCATGTTGTGCACTTCATTCAATATCTGTTCTTGCAACTTACCTGACGTCAAAACATGTCAGACCGCGGTCGCTAACCTTCTTCAGCTTCTCAACGGTCCATGTTGTGGAATTCCATCTACAGACGTAGGCTTGGTGCGCAGCATTCTTTGTTTTCTTTGTGCGGGGAACGGACGCATTGATAGCGGTGTATAGTACATTGGGATCAGAAGGACTGTACCTAAAAAAATCGTAAGAATGGTTTATACAATGCAGCGGTAGAGGTCACTACCTAGCTGCGCGGAAACTGCCACCTAGAATGCTGTCAGGTATTGCAACAGTCTTCACCAGTTCGAGCTGTCGCTCTGAAAGGGATATCTTCCTTTTACCCTTCTCATCTTGAAGGGCTTGCGTCTGCGGTATCGCATAGACTAGTAGGCTGGCAGTGGTCGCGACTACGAGCTGAGCAAGCTGATTAGCAAGGATGGCAGAATCGGAACACTTGAACTTGTTACATTGGACTCTGAAAATGTAGCATCGTATATTTCTTTTTCCGTGTGAATGGCAGTAGTGACAGGTTTCAGAGACGGAAATGATAGAACGGTCAGCTATGCGAGGTTATTGTAGCTGCGGGACGCTTGGTGAAGGGAACACGTACATCGTGACACCCAGCAACGACTAAGAGGCGTCCGTTGGGCGACAACGCCGTGACTTTCTATGCAAATGGCCTCAGCCAATCCTGACGATGTAAAGAAAAGTAATTGCACACCTGATAATCGTCTGGATCATCAGGAGGAAGAGTTGCGCGCGTATTAACCAATGCCAACCTGAACCATGATGAGACGCGTCACAATGCAAAAGATATCAAACACGGACGTATTATCCTTCGCAGAGAACACTCGACAATTTTCATTCGTCGCTTGATCTGCAGCACTATTTATGCCGCAAATGACGGTCCGAGACTATGAGAGGTTGAGGGACGGCTGTCATCTTTGAAAATAGTCGCGCCAACCTCTGCATGCACGGCCATGCTCATCGGGGCATCTTCGCCTTTTGGTAGCTCGTACTCATTCAAAAGATCTATTGACCTATTTGTATCGACTTTATACAATCGCTACAACACGCTGAGCAAAGGTAACCAGTAAGCAGAGAAATGGGCTCGCCAGCTTGTTCTTTATGCCACTACGTGTAGCTCCCCCTCCTCCTCCTAGCACCATTTCTGTGGAAGACAAGAACACCGATGAGTAGACAGGAAATGCGGGCAAAGGATGTGATGTGTGGCCGGTACGCATGGTGAATGCACGAAACTCACAAGCAACTGCCAGTGCAGCAGTCTCGATCAGCGTGATCACGTGTCACGTCTAGAAATGACGGAAGGTCTGGACGCGAGTATTTGTCCAAAAAAACTGGACTGCTCACTGTTGGTTCAGAAACGACCTCGTGGCCACAGCTACGTAGAGCTCGACGCCAAGCGCCGTCTGTTCGGTCGCCCTACGTCCGGGAAATGTCACTGCTCGCTAGCGTTTCGCCTCATGCTCAATCCCTGCAGGCGACATTCCATGTGTTGTCACCCAAGGGCCCACAGGCCTTCATGCTTTCCAGTCCCATGGATGATCTTCCGAAAATCAACACATCCACCCTCATTGGCATTGTTGTTGCAATATCAGGAAATGTCCTCATTTCCTTGGCGCTCAACTTGCAGAAGTTGGCTCACAAACGAGTGGAGGAAGATCACCGGCACCATCCCCCTTCCAGGCCGACGCGCGCAGCTAGTCTAGACGAGAATGACGAAGACCTTTTTTTAACGCGCAACGACAACCATTCTACCCCAACGCGCTCTCCGGTTGAGACTCAACCGCTGATGCCTTTTCCTATCACCTCCGCATCTGGTAACAGAAGTTATGGTACGAGGACACCAAGGGATCCGAACGGCCAGCAGTCCGAACCAGAATCGCAGAAGAGGAAATCCAATTTTTTGTCAGGTCTACTTTCGCATCGGAGCAAACCCGGCGACAATGACGAACAACGACGCCACGCGTGGCGTCGTGCAAAATGCTTCGGTCATACCCATGGATGTCACTACCGATGATTTTGTCCAACCCGGTCGCCGCAAGTCGTCACCCAGACGACATGCGTTGAAAGTCACAAGTGAGAGTGATTATTTAAAATCAAAGCTATGGTGGGTCTTTCTACTTTGTTGCTGGCATACACAAGATCATTTCTCGCCCTAGGTGGACTGGTTTCTTGCTGATGAACGTTGGGGAACTCGGAAATTTTATTTCCTATGCTTGGGCGCCTGCTTCTGTGGTTGCGCCACTTGGGACAGTACGCATGACTTACGGTTCAGAAAAACAGTCGAGTTATTTACGTCGACGTAGTTCGCCCTCATCTCAAACTGCCTGTTTGCTCCGCTCCTGCTTAGAGAACGCTTTCGCAAAGTAGGTTGAGCTATCGCGTTCTATGCCCTTTCCTTGACTCCTTGCAGCGTGATCTGTTGGGAATTTTGATCGCTATAATCGGAGCTGTCACCGTTGTTCTCTCTTCAAATCCATCGGACACTCGGTTGGGTCCCGATGCACTGCTGAAGGCTATTTCGCAAGTGCCGTTCTTGGTGTATTCCACCATCTACGTTGCGGGCGCTATATGTTTGGCTACGTTGTCTCACGGGGACGTAGGAAACCGTTGGGTTTTCGTCGATATAGGCTTGTGCGCATTGTTCGGTCAGTATTCTCTGACTCTTTGATTAATCCCAACCTTATGCTGTTTCAGGTGGATTTACCGTGTTGTCGACGAAAGCGATCTCTACTCTATTAACAATTGAATCGATCGACATGTTCGGGGATTGGATCACCTATCCAGTTACCGTTGTAAGTTCTTCTTGAATGCAAGCGTGCCTTTACCTGATACTTTCAGGTGCTCATTGGAACAGGCGTTGGTCAAATTCGATATCTGAATCGAGCACTGATGCGTTTCGACAGCAAAGTGAGTAAACCGCGTTGATTCTATGAAGATGAATATCTAATTATGATGTGTGTAGGTCGTCATCCCTGTTCAGTTTGTCTTTTTCAACTTGTCTGCTATTACTGGTTCAGCCATACTATACGGAGATTTCAAGAGGGCAAAGTTTCATGAGATTATCACCTTCCTTTACGGCTGTGCTGCTACTTTTCTTGGAGTCTTCATAATTGCCTGGGCTCCTGCAGGTCTAGATGAAACTCTAGAAGAGGATCTCCAGGAGGAGACTGACGTCGAGACGCCACCAGATCATGGGTTAAACGGACTCGACGCTCCTAATTCAAGATTCGGGAGTTTAAGTCGAAGGAGAAGAGCGACACTTATTTCGCCAACTGGTGAATCATCGGGCCTACGGTCGCCGCCTAGCGGCATCGGCCTCATTGGCCTCTCTCCGCTCAGGTAAATATACCAGTAATTTCACCATAGAATGTTCTGATCTATCACGCAGCACCTGCTGTTGGTGCACACCCCGCCACGCGAAATTCCTTTTCCATCGTCATGGCGGGATGGGGACAGGGAGGGCGAAAACGAGCATAATGTCGATGTTCCAGATTCAAGACGGAGAACAATGAGCTGGCTGGACGACGACAGGCCGGCAGGTGAGAGTCCCACAAAAGGCGGTAGTGTGAGAGACCATAGTCTTGGCAGAAGGGTTCGCAGCTCGCTGCATACAGTCAGCCAGCCGCATGTTCATTGTGGATCTGCGGACCAGAGCTGACAGTCATAGCTGACGATCTCTTTCATACACTTGTTCCAATAACTAATAACTCTTAATGCTATACCACAATTGCTGTATGTATTTCGTACTTATGCCTACTCTTCGAAGACTTGTCGGAATTATGTGTGGGGAGTGCTGAACGTACCATCCATTCCTTGTATTTTCTCATGATCGGCAAGGTTTGCTTGAGCCTCGTAAACGGTGATGACCGGGTTGTTCTTATGCTGGTACAAGAATGTCGGTGGGTGAGCATATATAACAGAGCCAGTTATACCTGTGACCAATGCCCCAAGAAGCCACATAGTATACTTGAGACGTCTCGGCACCCTGCGATGAGGGAAAAAAAGTGTCACAGAGGATATGTTGGAGAACTTGGCAGTCCTTCACAGCGTAGATAGGGGTGTTTGCTCGTTACGCCGATTCCTATGAAGTCGTGAACGCACTTGAGAGGGTATTCTCCGATCTCCCTTCCTTGAGGGATATTGCATTCCTGAGTGGCTGTCTTATGCGCGACATCATCGAAATCGAGACTAGGCGCATTTGCATACTGCGGGTGGGCGCTATCAGAAATGAGCATGACTGCTGTCGCGTGTGGCTCAATACCAGTAGCACTCTCGATGGTGTTTCATCCCCGGGGCCAGTCTTCAATAACAGAGAGCGCAACCTGACTGAACCAGTGAATGGTATACGGACAATGCTAATCTTCGTGCTACAGGTCACTCCGGTGATGGCAGGAAAAACTCGGCGCACATCTGATCGTCGGCGTCCGACTTCAAGGACTGCAATATTGAAATGTCAGTATTTCTGCCGGAGATTGAGTCGCACGAAGAGGACCTTAGTTTCGTCCAACCGTTGATCCCATGGTTTTATGATGATTGAACCTTGTTCTTCCGTGTTAAGCGCGACAACATTAGGCCGATCTATATGTTGATAGAGATTGTCCTGAGGACCGAGTTGACCTTCTGAATTATGCCGTGATGATGATCATGACTGTCGTGGCCACAATGATCATGGTGGTTATGAGACATGTTGAAATGCGTCTCAAGATATTGGAATATATTGGGTTCAAGGAAAACAGGCAGATGTGCTCCTTTCGTTTGCCCTTGCCGTAATACATGCAAATAGGCGTACATACTGGGGTTGCGTGTCGTCTTGCGAAGAGAGCAATCTTTTCTTTCTAAGTAAACCACCATACATCCTCCGGTGAGTGTTTCTTCAATCTGTTCCTCTTTCATGATGCTTCTTGTAATTTGCGTTCGATTGCCATCATTCCGCTAAGGGACCACCCGCCAATGCGTCCTGGAGTTGGTGATATGAGACAACTTTTTTTTTCCTCTGATCCGTATTTCTGCATCTTCATTGGTACAGCTTTGCTAATTTTTCCTGCAGTTTTTATTAGTAGCAATTGCAACATGTAAGGCGATCCGTTTCGTCTTACCATGTAGTACCCAAATTGGAATTTCAGTTTCCAACTTTTTGTCCATGTCCAACAACCAGACCTCGGCAAGCAGTGAAGCTGGCAGCTCCAACTCCAGGACGCCATCCACTCCGGTGAATATTGATGAGATGCGGCCCTTCAGGGTTTACAAGCCTTCCAACGCTACATACACCACTCCTATACGTGAGTCTTGTTACCTTCTTACTATCGACTTTATCGAAACGCCCATGGTTTTCAGCCCAATTACCTGATGAATATTTCACCCCGACTGCTGCGGAGCTCAAAGCCGCCCAAGACTCCTTGGCCGCGCGAAGTCAAGCCTTGACCGACGCACCTTTGCAACTGCGTGCCGTCCGTGAGGCGAACGAAAGAGCTAAACGGGAGAAGTGGCCTAGCGTAAGCTGGTGCTAGAGTAGCAAGTGTTGTTACTCATTACAGACCTCCAGACTACGATCCGAGTGAAGTTTACGGACCGTACACAATTGGAGCGCACATTTCAGTCTACGGACAAGATTAAGTCTGTCTATGCTTTTGTTCGCGGTTGTCTGAGAGAAGATGTCAAGCCTGTCAAATTCATCCTTTGTACGTCACAATATTCCCTCTTAGGTAGTTTGGTGTTCATGGGATTCAAAGACCAACCCCCAAAGCGTGAATTGAAGGTATCGGATGGGGCAGTCCGAGATAAATCGCTTGCAGACTTACAATTGGCTCCGTCGTCCGTGTTACTGTTGAAATTCCTAGACGAAAGCCTGAATGGTGCGCCAAGATTTATGTCATATCGGGCGACGACTCAACCAAGAAGCACAGGATCTGATGTCCCCGCGCCTCTCGATGCCAACGTGTTAATGCGCGCAGTCGAGCTTCCACCTCCGAGAGACTATGACAATCCGCAAATGCAAGATGAAAGCCGGTCCAACGGTATCGACAAGTTCCAAGTCCTCGAACTCGGAGCAGAAAATACCCAAGTGGCTTAAAATCGGTCTAAGTTTGTGTGGTTGATCAGTGTACTGGAGTCAACACTAAACGTCACTTTCAGAAAAATGACCACCGGATATCTTGCCTTTGCCCTATCAGGATCAGGATTAGGTAGAAGTTGTGAGTATTAAGTGTATCAAGTGTGTGTCCTTGGTGAGGGTTACTTCGCTTTTGTGCCTCGTCAAGATTCGATGTATACTTCAGCGGATTTTAGGGAACAAGTACATGTACGTTATCGAAACATTTGGGTGTTATTCCATCAATTGTCCTATGCCTATAATAAGATCCTCAGATACTCGGTCAAAGCCAATAATGCTAGGCTTTGGCCATAAGGCATGCTGGTAAGTGGGATCGCCTTGTAGCTTTCTAGGTCGTTGAAGACGGGGGTTCCGAATGACACTCGACTCAGTTCTCCAGTAGGCAGAATATTATCGAGTATCGCTTGAACTGCCTTCTCCGCCGCCTTCACGTACCGTTCTTCCTTTGGGATCAACCTAAGTCTCAGCGATTTCATGATCCCATATGCGAAGCCCGCCGTGGCGGATGCTTCTAAATATGATGATGTGTCGTCGAGGATTGTGTGCCATAATCCGCTGGATTGGTCTTGGTAGCGGACCAAGGCGTCGATCTGGGCGATCAGCGAAGATGCTAGGAACAGTCGGACGCCGTCAGAGACCGGTAGGTTCAACATTTCGATGATCTCCGGAATGGCCATCGTCGCCCAGCAATTTCCGCGTCCCCATCTCGCGTTTGCAAAATTGTGCCGTCCGTCGAAAGTCCACCCTGTGCACAGGCATAAATAACAACATAAGACTTATTGCAAGCCATATGTCATCGTACCATGGAACCAAAGACCAGTTTCTCGGTCCTGCAAATACTTAATACTAGATAGACAAGTTAGCTTCAAAGAAGCGCAAGAACGGATTTTCTACGCTCACTGAAGCAGGAATTGCCTTTTTGCTTCCTCAACATACTCGTTGCGCTTTAGGACCAACCCTATCTTGGCTAATGGCAGAACTGTCATCATAAGGGTGTCGTCCCATAATTGTTGATGGTTGTCCTCTAGATAAGTTATGTGTTGAAGACCACCCTCTTCCGTTCTTGGCATGTCGTACATGGCCCATCCAGCCCACGAATCTAGATGAGCACGGAAATTGGCATGCTTCTCTTGGTGAAGGTATGCGGCAGTAAGAAAAGGTGACATAGTATTGACATTCTAGCTAAGTCAATCAGCGCTTCGTTCTTGTAATGAATTGCTTTGGGTGTACCTTGGTCGTTCCAACTGCCAGACGATCTCGGAACCAGTCCAATTGTATGGTGAGCGCCTCCGCATCGTTGGTAATTTCGTAGAATTTCAATAGACCGTATAGGCCTTTTGTTGGTTCATGTCAGAATGCTCGACTACGTGGAGGAAGATTACCTATGCCATGGGTCCACTACAGTGTCAGAGGGAGTAGCGTGAGTATACTTCTGGCTGTTCGCGTACGACTCGCCTCCCAGTCGTTCCATCCTTTTGTGTCGATTACCCGTCCATCCGGAAGGGCCAACAGAAACTCGCCGGTCTCGTCTTTGATGTTAACTAGACAATGGATCAAGCCTCTGATGCAACTCAAGACTTGCTCCTTGCGAGAGTTGGTATTTCTTGTCGACATTAGGCCTTCTTGCTTGGAGCGCGACTTTCAGTCCTTTGACTCATTGCATCGGTCCGCTGCGGTCCGATACTATCGCAGGGACAGTAGTCAACGCGGGTTTGGACCGGCTCCGTTCTCTAAAAACAACGTCACAAGACCAAGGATTACCCCTCCCTATTTCTTCATAAAACCATGAATACGCTAGAATCCCAAGGTAAGACCTACACATTACAGCGGCCCATCAACGACTCAGTTGGCTATGAAGTTGGACGGTGCCGATGTCGAACACGTCGCTGATAAAGACCTTCGTTCTGTCACCAGTGTGCCGGTGCATCTGGGTAATTAAAGCACTAAAGCAAATTATTTGCGACAATCTGACGGCTCCTACTCACCCAGGAATTGATTCTGAAGTAGCAGAGTTTTTTGCGCAAATGAGAGTGGAACTGATATACCAATCATTGACGAAACGACCAATGCGCGGTTGCGATGGATGATCCACAAAAGAGTATTGGTATGAGCCCAGTGGTTCCAAACACAGTGGCAGAAGTACTCACGACATCCTTATTCCAAGAGCGTCATGGTCATTACATACTGTAATTCCTTCTTCATCTTTCGCGGATTTGTCGTTTAATTACTCTTTGCATTGAAAAGTTGCCCAAACGCTGGACAAAGGGTTCGCTTGTTTATAACACTTTTTATCCAGCTGCAATTCTTGACTTTCGTCCTGCATAGGACCATCAATTTTGCGTCTATCATGGGCATCCGCGAAGATACTCATCTCAAGGGCCAAGAATATGCCTGGTTGACAACCTGTGGTGCGTGATCCCCATACCCCTCGCTATTCGGAGCCTCCATAGCAGACGTTTACTTCCATTTTTAGTCTATATTGCGATGTAAATTCTTTTGATGTTCTCGTGTCGCATAGCTTATCAAACACCGAAATGCCATACCAGTTTAATTTGGGAGTTTCCGACGAATCGACTCATTCAGCGGCTGCCAATCGCAAAATATCTGGCTTTCAAGTGAGCTAAATACTTGTTTCATTCGACATACGATGTTTGATGATACCTCAGTATAGCTGCCTGGGGTGCTGTTCTTGCATGCACAGCTGTGTGTGCAAATTTCACTGGTTTAATAATTGTCCGGACATTACTCGGCGTTTTCGAGTGTGTGTGCCAACCTGCCTTTGTCTTCCTGTGAGTGTATTATCTCTAATCAGATCAACTGCTCATCTTGAATAGCTCGACGGTGTGGTACACTCGGGATGAGCAGGCGCTCGTGATAGGCTCCTTCTACTCTATGAATGGCTTTCAACAATGCGTGGGGGGTCTCATTGCCTATGGAATCGCGCAAATAGACGGGCTTCGACTGAAGAATTGGCAAGTTTTGTTCACAGTATGTCTACACCTGCTGTCGCTTGACATCACTCAACGTAACGCGCTTCACAGCTCTTAGGCTGTCTGACCTTCATCTGGGGCTTGTTTGTTCTCTGGTGGCTGCCGGACAGTCCCATGCGTGCGAAGTGTTTTTCACCTCGGGACCGTCTACTCATGGCTGAAAGAGTGAGAAAGAACGACACGGGCATCCAGAACAGGGAATTTAAGGTAAAGATCGAGTTTCGACTAAGGAAAGCCACCCCTGATGACATACAGATGTATCAAGCTTGTAAGCGCTCCGTATCAAATTGGATCTTGGGGCCTGACATCTCACACTGGACCACCGATAGTCGAGGCACTGACCGACCCAACGGTTTGGTCAGTCGTCCTTATATCTTTTACGAATGCCTTGCCCACTGGGGGTCTGGGAGCCTTCTCAAACATCATTTTGACCGCATTTGTGTGTCCAGCGAAGCTAAAGAAGGATGTTCAACAGTTCTGATATTTCCTTCCTTCAGGGATTCACACAACTACAGACCTATCTATTGGCAATCGCTCAAGGTATGAATGCCGGCCTCCGTATAGCCTTGACTGAGTTTATGACGGCGATTAGGAGTTATAATCATGGCATTTTTATTCAGCGGAGCTTACCTCTCCAAAAGATATAATCAAAAGCTTCTGCTCGCATTTGTCCGTAATTCCTGCTGCACATAGTATATCAAGATCCCCGCTGAGATTGTTGCATCAACAGCTGTACACTCTCCCGAACGTAGCAGGAACGATTGTCTTTCTATGTATGCGTTCGAACTCCTTTTTCCGACATCTGCTTAACTTTATTAGGTGTACCCGCCTCCCAGATACGAAAGTTGGCTTGCTTTTAGCCTTTTAGTAATATCCTCCGATGTCTGTCGCGTTTCAAGTTTTGGCTGATATGCTTTGAAGCTGCACGCAAGGCTTCGGAGCAGTCGCCGTCCTTAACTTGGCCGTAATGAGCGGTAACGTCGCAGGCGTGAGCGTTCCGCGTATTGTGCCATACGTATGTCAACTGACTGACAACAGCGCACGAAGCAAGTCGTAGCCTCTAGCTTGGTATTTATGTGAGTAGGCTTCATTCAATGTTGTCATTCCCTAACCTCCTGTGAAGCGCATGGGCTGTTGGCAACGCAATTGGTCCACAAGGTGATTTCCAAATCGCTCCTTTCATTTTCCACCGAATAACATATCTGACTGGGATTTCAGTATTCCGTGACAACGATAAGCCACGTTATACTAAGGCTTTTATTGCACACATTGTTGTTTACGGCGTCCAACTTGCTACCATCGCTTTTTTACGAATTCGGCTCATGCGTCGAAATGTTCTGAAACGACGTGCCCAGTCCCTGACTCCTACGGAGACCAGTGGAGAAAATTCAGTATGTATCTCATGATTGTTGCTTGCAGATGAGTGACCGAGTGCGACACCTAGGACGAGCATTTAGCTCACGAGCGTGCCTTTGATGACCTTACGGACCAAGAGAATCCTGACTGTAAGTCCTTCCTGATGTTAGCGTCGATATGCCACAATGAACGTCGGTTCAGTCCGTTACGTCTATTGATCAAGCTGGGGTGCTATATGTAACTTATCCGGAAATCGGGGCAAGAACGAATGTATCTTGTTACCGACCGTGGTCTTCCTCGAGTTGTTATCGGGCGATGCAATTACGGGTGCTGCTAGGTAGTACAGAGGATGACAATACAATTTCTACTTGCGAACGATCAATCGGAAGAATGCCACGTCAGAGAAATCTCAAGTTTTCCGGCGAGATCGGAGATCTCTTTTTCTACTTGAGATATCCTCAGTTTTCTAGAAGGCGGGGAAGTTTAGCAACGGGAATGTGCACTACGGTGGGATAACGCACTCTTGATTTGACTTTTGGCCGAACTCGAATGCCTGCGATATTCCGAGCCCTTGCGCGTTCGTGGCCTGCTTCTGCCTGCGTCGCCTTTCCTTTTCCATGAGTTCCTTGAGAGCAGGCATGAGCCGTGCATACTCTCGTTCCAGCTGGATGCAAACTATCAGCACTCTGCGAAGCCAGAGGACAGTAGCGAAATCCTACCATTCGTGTTCGTGCAGCCAGCGAATCTCCGTCGTATTTCGCGGAACCCATTATCTCTTCCTTCATGCGTTTCAATTCTTCAAACCATTTGCTCTCATGCTCGCTCAGCTCTGGAGAAGCTTTGTTGGCCAGGCTTTGGAGTATACCATCCATCTTTCCTACAAGTTTTTTCTGCCCTTCCTGTAATCGTCTGAATCTGGCTTCCGTGTCGACTCGCCTTGGGCCTCGCAACTGTTGTACCAAAACCACCAACTCTTTCGATTTCATTATTATGCGACTGAGCTCTTGTCTTTGCAAGACAGAGCGAGCTTCAGCGGCCTTTTGAGCGAGTTGAACCTCATGAATCTGGGAGGACAATTCAGCCACAACACCACCAAGATAGCGCAATGTATCAGGTGTTAGCGTAAATTCGGAATATCGGCTTCCGGCTTGTGGTGAGGGCAGAATTGAGAGGCGGGGGTTGAGTGGTAGGCCTGTCGGCCGAGAAAGCACCATCGTTGGTTGATACGGCTCATTTGCGAGAAGAGATACGTAAGCTGATGGACCTTCAAGTGGAATTAACCATTTGCTTTTCGAAGGCGTCGGGGATGTTGGTTCAGCGTCGACGCCGCGTTCCGGTGGAGAGGGCGAAAGTCGCGATTGAAGATTTAGGGGGAAGAATGTGATCCGCATGGTTGATGTCAGGATGAAGATGCTGTAGGTCAGATAGACATCATTTGGAATTGCAACTGCCACCACGGGATTGGAACATCTAAGAGGTCTGTCGAAGACAGCTAAATTCTAAGACGGCGATATGACTGACCTTCGTTCTACAGAAAATGTTGTCAAAATGGGTTGAACAGAGGACATCGTAGCCTTGCCAAGAGTCGCCTCGAGTGATGAGTCTACACCGTCGTCCTCTGTCCGCAGGGCTGTAGCCATACTCTGCAAAACATCACTGAGTTGGAGAGCATGTACTCCAAATGCATGATAGATGTATGCCGTGTCCTCGTGTATCGGATCTGGCAAGAAGACGGGATGATTGGCCTCTAACAGGTTAAGAAGGGAAGAATCTTCAGATAGATCAGCATTTTTGAGCATCGACACGAGCCCAAGATCTATGGTTTCATATACTGCTAGCATCGGAAGGTCACGGTCCGACGACTGCAATTCGTCAGTGTATCAGTAAAAAGCCCAGAACTAAGAATTACCTGCTTGATGTCCCATCTCGCCTCCACTTTGTCTACATCTAGACATACATCGATTTTGCCGTCTTGGAATGCCAGCAATACAACCCCAAGATGCTCAGTTTCTCCACCATCGTCTTCTGCATCAGCATCCGCGCTGAAGCTCAGATAGGCGATATCCGTAGCATCACCCCCTTCACTGCCTTCCAAATTTCTGGGTGATGGCTGCAATAGGAAAGGGCCTTGTCGAGCTGGTCTAAATCTGACAGTGGCGGCGGATGCATGGGCACTGAACGCGAGACAGCGGGAAAGACCGTCCCAGGAGGAAGTTGTTTGGTGAGGGCTGTGACATATCTATGTTGATAGCTATAAACTATGGAGAGGTCTTTCTCAGGTGATGACCCCTGAGCTAGATATTCTTGCTTGGCAGAAATGAAGCATTCCAAGGCATGGACGTAGGATGATGGTATGGACCTGTGATACATGTGAGTGCACAAATTACAAGACGAAAGAAAGTTAAATACGCGTTTTGTGGCATGTATGGACACATCGCATATATATCACCGGATTTCATGACGACATATACGGTGAGAGGGCCCCAGTCGGCTCGGCCCGTGCCCAACGCAAAAGATGCTACTTCTCGTTCGGAATCATGTTCTGCAATAAAGGAACCGGGTTTTCTTTCGGGAACGAAAGACAACACTTGCTGTGGTTCCTCGGTGTTCATAGATATGTCATATTCCCTGCATGGTAGTTAAAAGGGGTGAAGAATAACAGAAACCGATCCATATACCTCAATTTTCCATCTATTGTCATAACCATCAATGTTGAGCCAGCTTCACCCCAAGGATGCCAGTCAATCTTTGCTATAGGGACCGCATTGTCTGAAGCATGGTAAAATTGCCCAACTTGGACCGACCTATTGATATATGCATGAGCCATTGTAAGAGAATTGATGGGCATATAAGTATGCGTCATACTTGCAATCTATTGTCTCTGGTACTAGTCTTGTGAAACCAGGACGAGGAAGAACGATCACTGCTACTTGAAATGCACCGGCGACGGCCAAGAGTTTTCCACTTGGATTTAGGATCATTTGGTGAATCTCAAATTGTATATTAGGAGTATGGAGGGTCTGACATTCGCGGAGCATGAGGATCAAAATATGATTTGGCACCGGAAAATGGCATACTTTAAAGCTCTGTTTCGCATTGCGAGTATACTTTGTGTCGCCAAGAGATGTGATTCGAATTTCGCGACCCACTGCGACAATGAGATCCGCATCTTTGAGGACCATGGTCTTCCGTCTTCCAGATGGTGTACGTGTGTCATTTGTCTGGCTAACCGTAGTGAAACTAGGCAACGTATTGGTGGAGAGTTCCAGAGAGGTCTCCAGCTCTATCGACAGCGCGTCGACTGATTTTGGAAGGGAGAATATGGGGTGATGAGCGATGTTGCTGAGCCAGTCGTTGTGGTCGTCCATAGTTTTGAAACGCGATAGAGTGACTGAGGCCATGTTCCCACGAGATTAGTAGTGACGCGTTTTGCTTGCGCGTCCTCCTGAGCCCAGTTCAGCACTATGACTTCCATTGGCACCGGCTACGATCTTTCAGCAAGCACTTACTCCCCAGATGGCCGCATATTTCAAGTACGACTTTCCAACATTGTCTCTTTCTCTAATCAATATCGTTATCAGGTCGAATACGCTAATAAAGCAGTAGAAAATTCCGGGTAACCCCAATATTGCGAACATTGTGAAATCTGCTCTTTTGATGCTAGTGATTTCTATTCCAGAACCGCCATTGGATTGCGGGTGAAGGATGGCATCATCCTTGCTGTCGAAAAACTCGTGCATTCGAAACTTCTTGTCCCGGGTGCCAATCGCAGAATCCAATCGGTCGACCGTCACATTGGACTGGTGGGTTATTGCTCGAGTTCATTCACCGGTGTTGTCACACCCTTATTTGCAGGCAACTGCGGGTCTCCTAGCGGATGGTAGGCATATCGGAAATCGAGCACGAGACGAAGCATCCAACTACCGCGAAAACTATCGCTCTCCTCCTCCACTGAAGGCAAGGTTATGCTCCTTCCGCCGATTCCTACGTCCTGTTGACAGTTTTGCATAGATCGTCGCTGATCGTCTAGGTCTTTACGTCCAAGCATATACCCTTTACTCATCCGTCAGGCCATTTGGCATCAGTACTATCCTAGGAGCAATTGACAAAGATGGCCCTTCCTTATATGTCGTTGAGCCAAGTGGAGTGTACTATGTACGTTTTCGTACTGGTTATCTGCGAGCGGTGCATTAATTGTCATCCAGGGTTATCATGGCGCTGCTGTCGGCAAAGGTCGTCAACTCGCGAAAACAGAATTAGAGAAGCTCAAACTTCCCGAGCTCACAATGCGTCAAGCCGCCATCGAGGCAGCAAGAATGTAACGTCGTCTTTTTTCCTACTTGGAGATGCTTTTTTGAGAGTTTTTTTTGTAGTATCTATCTAGTCCATGAAGACGCGAAAGAAAAGGAGTTTGAGTTGGAGATGTCGTGGATAGGAGATGAGACAAATGGTGTTCACCTTCCTGTTCCAAAAGATCTGATGGAAGAAGCTGAAGCAAAGGCCAAGGCCGCCTTGGAGACATTTGAGTAGATCTGATGTTTTGTATTCCACTGGACTTGTAATCTTACGGCTACCCATGACATGAATGGCCAGACGCAAATCTCCTCAAAGTCTAGTTCTACTGTACTATACAATCTGTTCTAGTTCTCTAGCATATGCAAGAGAAGCAGCGATCAGTTTTTCTTTCGGTATATCCGTCTGCTCCTCGCCTTTACGTGAAAATCTTATCAGACCTTCCGTCAAATCAACTTGCCAACCTCTCTGTATTGAAGATGAGTATAATGTTGCTGAGATGGCAGATGGGGCTTACCTGCTGAGCGAAAGTCAGCAACTCGGATTGGTTGGTGAAAAACAGCAGCGTCGCAGCGTCCTTTAGCGGCAAGCTTTCGTATGCTGTCTCTTCGCAACTCGCAATCTCGCTCCTGCAATAAGACCACTATCAGCATATGCATGCGAATGCATAGGGTAGCAATACCTGATTGTGCCCATCAAGCTATCGACGAAAAATTTGTATTCCTCCGCAGGAGCTTCTTCTCGTGCATTCCACACTTTGCTGTAGCTGCCTTCCATTAGCCATCGCTCCAAATTCACTGGATGACGAATATATGGATTGTCTCCAATAGCATCGGCTGGTATTGGCAGGCTCTCCAGCGTTGTATGAAACTCTGCTATACGGTTCTGAGTGAGCAGCCGAATGAGATTTAGTCCTCGAATGGGGAATTCGCGTTTCGACGGAGGAAGGACAGAGCTTGCGATGTAAATCAGTTTACCATCATGTGGGATAGGAAATCCGCAACAAACCTGTAGTCGGTATAAAGCGTTTGAAGTTGGGAGAAATAGCGGTCAAAGGAAGGTACGTCTCGTGCTCGGATACTCCAGAAAGCGCCAATTTCGAGAATATCGCCTGATAGGCAGGGTCAGATCAAGCCATGAGGCCATCCAATGCCAAAGCGCACGAGCAATAATGAGGTCGTTGATATTATGTTCGCCTTGTGGGACAAGGAGCCCAGCTTCTATGAGGCCCAACTACAGCATTGGATCTAAGCGCATGGGAGAACATGCAAAGGAGGAATCGGACACCACCTTCAGCTGGGTCAGCAATGTACCACATCTTTTGAGATCGGATGGATTAGCACTGAAGGAGCGTTGGAGGTCGTCGTAGAGAGCTTTGAGTTGAGTGGAGGACATGGTCAAATGAGATTCGTAGACGCGTGAACGCACAGGACGCGTCAGCCTTTGCCCAAACTTGGACCAACCTTGATCACACTCAATCCCCAACCCTCACTTCCTTTTTATTGCCCCCTTCTTCACGACATGGAGCACGTAGATGTACAGCAGCTCAAGTCAGGCGAGGTCAACCTCGGTGTACGTGTCCTACTGTTACACGCTGGCTGTGCGGATTTCACTGGATAAAATAACCCTTACATCATAAAGACCTCAATCATGGCCGTCCAGTTCGAGGGCGGCGTTGTTATCGGTGCTGACAGCCGAACAACTACAGGAAGCTACATCGTACGAGCTCATGCCACCCATGGCCTCAGCCCATTTCCTGATGGAATCCTCTCTCAATCAGGCGAATCGCGTAACTGATAAACTGACATTTGTCCATGACCGAATCTACTGCTGTCGCTCTGGGTCAGCAGCAGACACCCAGGCTGTTGCAGACATTGTACACTATGCTCTCCAGTTGCAGAGGTATCGCCCACCGCATTCCGTGCCATAGCCTAGCTGATGGGTCGCAGTCAAACTGCTGGTGAAGCCCCGTCTGTACATTTCGCGGCGTCCGTATTCCAAAGACTATGCTATGAAAACAAGGACGCCCTTAGCGCCGGAATTATAGTCGCTGGGTGGGACAGGGAAGTTGGACCAAGCGTCTATAATATTCCACTAGGTGGTGGAATGTTCCGCCAACCTTGGGCCATCGGAGGTCAACATTTTTTTTCTTTTCGCGCGTAATAGTTGCTCAATCCTGTATACAGGTTCCGGGTCGGCTTACGTCTATGGATACTGTGACGCTACGTATCAGGAAGGTTGGGGACGAGATGAAACAGTCAACTTCGTCAAAAATAGTGAGTCAAAAATCTCAAAGTCCCATTTGCACCCACAAACAGTCATTCCCGACAGCCCTTGCGCTTGCGATGTCCCGGGATGGCTCTTCTGGGGGTGTATTCGGATGTGTGTTATCACGAAAGATACTGTGGAGAGATTATTCATTCCAGGCAACGAGCTGCCTACATTCTGGGAAGGCCGCGAAGTGTTGGGCGCGCCGAAGAGTATGGCTAAAATTGCAGGAGAAACGGACGTAGTCCCCATGTCCATTGAGGCCTGAGCGGTACCTTTTTGTACTTGTTCGCATGTTGTATACAATATATTGAATTCTTCCATGAAGTTGAACGTCTTGTGCGTCGATGGAGATAAATTATCATGCATGCGTGTAGTGTGCTAAGTCATGGTCAACCATTCCGTGTGGGACAGCGAGTCCCATCCTCCACCTTCAAACATCCGTACTCTCCACAGTGCTACAGCAAGCGGTACGATATCGCCTTTTTTTACGATCTCCGAGTCTGAGGAGAGAAGAAAAGCGTGGCTAGCTTTTGTTTTGGCCTTGAGTTCGTTAACTTCCCCAGATGAATCGATACCGCGACGCCACCTTTGCTCGATGCCTAGCATCCGAATCAGGAAGGAGTGAAGAGCTGCTCGTTGCTGTCGTGCGGGGAACATCGTCAGAGAGTTGTATAGAGGAACTTGGCCTTGCGGAGTCATGTCATCGTGTAACGAGGAACTTTCCTTCCGTACAGTTGGGTATAGTATCGAGAGGAGTGGGGCAGGCTTCGAGGACGGCAGGATGTCATCTGGTGGTAAAGGTGACGCAGACATAGATCCTTCGGGCCGCTCCTTCCCTTTTGAATCTTTGTTCAGGGGGAACAACGAGAACAGCGACAGCATTAGGGTATGGGGCAACGCCTGTATTTTTGACCGAGACCCATTCGTCTCGAGTTAATCGCCTCACAATTGGCGAGCTGCTTCCCTGGTGCGTCTTAGTCGAGGCAGATTCCATATGTTTCACCAGAAGCTGTAGTTCCTGTAGCACACGAAGACGGAGAAGGTGACCAACTTGTTCAATGAACAGTGGATGCAGAGAAGCGTCCGAGGAAAACCTTTTATAGACGGGCCTTTGAAAAAGCAACGACAGCGCACGTTTGTTGCAGACAACATAGAATTTCGCTCCGGTGCCTGGAGGAGAGTACTTGGGATGTTGAAGCTCTGGCATAATTGTGGTTTTGTCGCCCGAAAGCTTAGGAGCTGCCGGATTCACGCCAATAGAAACCCGCCTGATCGCGAAACGTAGAAGGAAGTCTGCGACGAAATTAGTGTGTGGGCACGCAACGGAGAGCAGGATGCTCACCATTTGGGAAACAGCGAGTTGTTAGAACACATTTACGTATTGGGGAAGCCAGCATTCTGACTTCAATTCTCTCTTTAGCCAACGGAAGAACGTGCCATGTCAAAAATAGAGACGCACGATATGGGCTAGACCACCACTGCCGCTCTTGAGCTGACATTTCTCTCGGTGCATCATGGCTGCTCTCGTCGACGGCGTTCCGAAGACGCAGGATAGGAGGTCGCGTTTTATGCCGAACATACAAATGATATGCAGTAATAGGGTTTGGCTGGTCGTCTGCCAGAAGAATTGATTTAGAATAATGCGCAGGGTTGAATGACGGCCGGGGTGGGACAGGTCGGTAGAGAGACTTGGGTCTGTGGCGCCGGGGCTTAAAGTCCGGCCAGACTGTCTGCTCGCTGCGCTGCGCTGCAACGGTCTTGAGCAGTCGTGGAAGGATGCGTGGCATGGACGCGTCCAGTCAACCGCGTCAATCAACAACGCCACATCCCTGGTCATCCTTCTCATGTCCTGGTGGCTATAAGGAGCATTCTCGATTTAGACATATATTAGTACGCAGACCGGTTCACTTGGCATGCCTTCCTTCCTCATGAACACCAAGTCTATCCTGCGACGATCCAACAAACAGGAGCCTGTTGCCCGTGATCGTAGTTCATCCAAAGCAACCTCGCCGATATCATTGGGATCTGAGCCGGTCACCCTAGCTGTGATCGGCTGCGGGCAACGGGGCAAGGTCTGCATCTGACCATCTTTCATCTCCTAAGGCTTCGCCTGAACAACGATGGCAGGCCTATACACGGTATGCACTTGCACATCCAGAACAATGCAAAGTCGTCGCCATGGCCGAACCGCGCCCAAAGACCCAGGAGCATTTCGCACAGCTTCATAATATCGATCGGACGCTCGTCTTCTCGACCTGGCGAGACCTCCATGCGGCCTCTGCAGAAACTATCAGCGTTGTCGGAAAACGTCTCGCAGATGCCGTCCTCATCACTGTCCAAGACCATATGCATCTTGAAGTCGTGCTTGCTTTCATAGAGCAAGGCTACCATGTGCTCTGCGAGAAGCCGATGGCAACCACGGTGGAGGACTGCATTATGATGGAACAGGCGGTGAAGAAAGCTGGCGTCATCTTCGGGATGGGGCATGGTGTGTTCTTCACCCTTTCTGCGAGTTCAACAAACGAACGGACACTCAACCCACGCAGTAATGAGATATTCTCCTTACAGCAATGAACTCACAGAAATCGTCCGTTCAGGTAAACTTGGTGAGCTCGTGAACATAGTCCACGTTGAGCCTGTGGGCTATTACCATTTCGCACACTCGTACGTACGAGGAAACTGGTCAAATGAGAAACAAAGCTCCTTTTCTCTCATGACAAAGTCCTGCCAGTGAGTGTCTATCAACAATTGCAATGCATTTCTAATTAGAGATTTAGTGACATTGATATCCTTTGCCACTGGTTCCATCCTTCGACGCCACTCCGAGTGACCTCATTTGGTTCTCTTCGGCATTTCCGCAAAGATGCCAAGCCTTCTGCAGCGGGGACAGCTACACGTTGCTTAGACTGTCCTGCTGAGAAGGAATGCCCATACAGCGCCAAGAAAAGTAAGTCATTTCTGTTCCGGAGATATCTGCGTTCGCGACAACTTGTATGGCGTGCTAGTATACCTGGAACGCGTGTCCCACGGAGAAACAGGCTGGCCCGTCTCGCCAATTGTCGACGGGGTGCCAGATATAGAGAACGTTACGGAAGCTCTGAGGAACGGCCCCTACGGAAATGCGTGTACGACAGTGATAATGACGTCTGTGACCACCAAGTCGTCAACATCGAATTCTCTAATGGATCAACGGCGTCTTTCACGATGGTCGCCTTTACTTCCCTGATCTGTGATCGCCAGACGAGAATGCACTTCACCCACGGCGAGATAGTAGGGGATATGAACAGATTCACCGTGACTGATTTTCGTACACGGACTACCAAGACGCACTATCCGAAAAACGAGGGAGGAAGTCACGGGGGTGGCGACATGGGCCTTATCAGAGCTTTCGTCGAAGCTGTCGCAACCGGGCGGCAGGAAGTGCTAGGCACTACGGTTGAAGAAGTTCTGAGGAATCACCTAACGGTCTTCGCAGCCGAAGCCAGCCGCCGTGAAGGGAAGGTGGTACAGTGCGCTGAGTTTGAACGTCAAGCCAGAGAGCGATTCCAGCTCTGAACGGCTTCCTCGACATCACACCGAGTTCAATGTCCCCCTTCGTTTCATTTGTTATTTTGTCACTGATGTGTAGGTATATAAGGTGTGCTATATAATACATGGATACAGCATGGATCTTCAGATTAGTACATACATTAAACACTAGTCGTGTAGTTCAAGCTCGCGACGAACGATTTCCCGGACCTCCCTGAGCCCTCCAAACTCACATTTCACCCTGCGAGGACTCCTCAAAACGAGTTCCTCGGCACTGTCTAGCTTTCCTTTCGCAAGACCGGGACTCAACCGACCTGAGCTCTTTTTGGTCGGAGTTGCGTCCGCCAGCTCTCGGTTCTGAATCGCAGTAGAAGATGGCATTTCCAGCCATTCTGTGCCGCCGATGCTGACTTCTTTGAGGAAGAAAGGACAGAGCTTGGTCAACATAGACAATGATTCATTTGCTTCGGCAGCAGAGATGGGCACTGGGGAGGATTTCACAACCGCAGTGACGACCTCCGAGGTCGGAATTGCTTTGCGTTTGCGAGAAGTCGGAGTCGCCGTGTTCGAAGCGGGGGTGGAGAAAAGCCTGGGATGATGGGATCATGAGTTGAGGTAACCTAAAAATAACAGCTCAGAAGACGAACATCCAAACACTTTCTGCCACTCCGCCGAGTCGACCCAATAAGCAACGACGCCTCATTTCCTCTTGACCCAACTTGAGCATCTGGTCTCTGGACATTTTTCCAGTCTGACCCTGCAGACTCGCCGATTTCGTGGGAGAATTTGTCAAAGACTTTTGGCGAATACGTTCGTAGAGGGCTTGACGACGCGAAGAAGTCGGAGTTGGCGGCACAGTGGAGGCGTTGGTACCTTTTTGATGAACGGGAGTTGTCGGCGCAAAAACCTTCTCGGGAGTATCGTTCGACGCTGACGGTGTGCTGTGCACGGGTGATCGATCTGGAAGCTGCCTCCGCGAAGGTGTCTTGGGGAAAACAATAGAACTTTTAGATGGTGATTTCAGGCTGGTTGACGGGAAGATGAGGGGCTCCATAGACGGTTTGGGTGGACTCTTGACCGGAGACTTGGACGCGGCCCTAGTCGGCGAAGGCGGGGGCATAAGCGCAGAAAATGACGATGCCGACGCCTTTGGAGACGCTGAAGCAAGTGCGAGTGTGAGAGAAGATACTTTGGTGGAGTTTGACAATCTAGGCAAGTTCGCCATTGGGATTGGAGGTATCGGCGAAGCATCCTTATGAAGCTGTGGCGGTAGTTGAGCTCCTAGCCAACGATAAAGAAGAGAGACAAGCCTACTTCCGCCCACATTTTCAGTTTATGGCGAAACTCAGCGCGACGGGACTCAGAGGCAGCCGTCCAGCGGGCTACAGCAGCCATGCCCGTTTTCATACCCTTATCAATGTCCATGTCGACTTCAATGCCTATCCCATAGGCAGGAACACGTTTTCTATCCGCCTTCAAGTAATGCGTAGTCGGGCTGACAACGACGCCCATGGCAGAACGCGTCCAATCACTTGAAGACGGAGGGGATCTCGGTGCATCCAAGAAGGGGTTGTCTTCGTCCTCTGCAGCCTTGGGTACAGTCTTTCCATCCCATTCCCAGAGCCAGACAAGCCTGTCCAAATCACTGACATCAAATTGGGTCGTCATTCCGGAATAGGACATGATGGACATGTGGTTGAGGACATTGCGAACAATGCCAGTGTCGGCGGATGGAGAGACGGCACAGGTAGCGAGTGAATGAGAAAGAGCGTGCTGAATAGCAGAATGAATCGTGTATAGCCGTGATAAATGGTCGGGGAGTTTTGCTTCTCTCAACCGACGCGTCGAAGCAGGCGTTGGGGGCTATAATATAGGAATATCTCTGTTCAGCTGACGATGGACCAGATCCCGGGTAACGTACATGATTCTACGAAGTTTCTTGGGGTAAGGACCGTATCGTTATCGGGAGTTGGTGGGCATCTCTTCTTCTTGGGGGAGACCTGGAGAGTCGAGTAGATGTCGGACATTTTGGGCTGAGAGCAACTCGCGTGAGGACTGTTGTTGACGCGACATTAAATAAATTACATAATATACGTTTGTTTGCCTTAAATAGAAATAGTCATCGACCCACAGTCACGCCCAGCCCCCGACCATTGCTCTTCCATATCATGACGGTTCCTATGATTGTAGAAAAAGGCGTGTTTCACCTGGATCATTTTGTAAAGCGGCTGGTTCCGTTGTATCAGCGCACTGCGAAAACGGGTGCTATACACTCGTACAAGTACATATCATGTCATCTGTCAAATGCCTCGGAAAACATTTTCACTGACAAAATGGCCCGCTGCCATGCATACCTGCGCGCTGCCTGTCTGCGCCTTTGGACGCGACGGGCACCAGAACGGACCCCAAATGCCAGATAAGTCACAATCTGACTGTCATGAGAGGGGGGCGTATTTGGTATGGTATGGCGTCGTGCGCCAATTTTCCAGCTCAGCGAATTGTGATCGGTAACACGAAAAGCTTCCGCGGGCTTCCGGCAACGCACCCTCTCTGAAATATCTGCACTCAACCTTACCCCCAACGACGCCGACTTCTTCAGCACACAATGCTTCAGGCGACGCGCAAGCTTTGCGAGCGCCGAATGCGCAGCTAAGCCTAGGATCAGTCTGATGCCAAATTCAAGGCCAGACGGCTGGGCTGTTCGTGTGAGATTCGAAGCTATACATAATTATCAACGTCCTAGTTCCTTTTTCGATGTGTACCTTCCTGGCCTGGCAATAGAACCCGCAGAAGCAATTATTTACCTTTTCATTTGCATGGAAGTGCGTCGGTTTTAAAGCCAACCCCCCACGTTTGACTCACCGCCTCTGTACGTTTCTATCTCGTCCCCCACCTAGTCTTGTCAACCTTGTAATTATACAGCCCGTGATGGCGACCCAACCTTTGGGAGAGCCTGTGCAGAAGCTTTGGTGCGTGCTACGTGCCTCGCAGGTTCCCAAAGAGCATCCAGTTCAACCTCAGGCTTCCGTTTTCCTGCGATCTCTAGGGACGACGCACTCACGAGGCTCTTGAGTGCGACTTTCGATCCATCTTTGCCCTTCAGCGAGGTTAATCTTGCATTCTATTGCCCAGACCTTTCCTCGACGACAGTGAAGCGCAATGCCGAGCTCGAAAACAGGGTCGCCGAGCTGGAGCTGGAGCTCTCAGTTTGGAAGCAAGCCCATTCTGTCGCCCTCGAGGCGTCCGAACGCGAGGCAAAGGCACATAATGTGCAAGTTGCCGCACTCAACCGACAAATATCCAACATGGATTGTTTTAGAGGGGTAAGCGCCCAGCGCCTGTTTGCTGAGGCTCCATTCGCGAGCTCATTCTGCCAGAACCAGAATCCTCTCATTTTATGCGTTATCAATGGAGACGAGAACATATTTATTCCAGAGCTATTAGTGCAAGGACAACACGGAGGAAGAGTAGCCGCTCAGCAATTAACAAAAACTATCGCAGAACACCTCTCCAACGAAGAAGTTCAAATATTTGGTCGCCTGTCTTTCTGGATCACAATTTATTATAGCAGAACCGGGTTAACCGAAACTCTGAAAAACCATGATATCTGTACCGTAGAACAATTTGATTCCTTCTTGGCTGTTGGTTCCTTTTTTTTTTGTTGGTTGATCTGGCTAATTCTCTGGTAAAGGGCTTCAGTCAATCGTCTCCGAGATTCTTGATGGTTGATGTCGGACACGCCAAAGATGTCGCTGATGCCAAAATTAAAGGTGCGTATCTCTTCACACATAAATCCAAAACTTATCCTAGCCTGCAGAGTACTTGCAAACTTACACGCGATTCTCTCAAACGCTCCGTATCTTTCTCGGTGGTAAGAAGATCTCGTCCTCCCTCCCAACAACCTGAACCACTGGCTAAAAACTTGACTTGAACAGAAGGCCTCACCGACGTTTCAGACTACGTTTCAACATTCAATGTCCTAGAAAAGGAACAGCTCCTAGGAAAGATAGTGGTGCTTCATGTTCCAAATAATGCGGAAGTGGTCGAAGCGGAATCTAAGCTTCCATCTCTCCGCCGTCTAAATCTAGAAGGAGTTTTCATGCCAGGAAAGGCGCCACTGATTGGGTCGACGAAACCTGCACCGTTGAATGTGGGCCCATTCAGCACGATGACTTCGAACGGGGGACTGATCAGCCCGCAGTCTCCTGCTCGAAATGGCGGGGGACGGCTGATCGACCCTTCGTTGGTAGGATGGCTTCACCCATATCCGCCAGACATTGCACTGATGATCATCATTGACTCTTCGGCAGCCGTTGCACCGCCGTACGTCACCGAGGTATATTGATACTGGAACACGACTGATGAGCATTCTACAGAGGTCCCCCACCTTGCAACGAACACTACCTCATGACATGTTCCAAAGGAGTGAGTATACAACCTTGACTAAGCGCGATTGGTTGTCCTTATGCAGATGCACAGCCCGGTACTTGCAAGTACTCGCATGACTATATCCTGACGCCTGAACAACTGACCGTTCTCGCGAGCAACGCCAAAAGGCTCCCTGCAACTGGCTGAAGAACGGTATGTGGTGCCTGCTTTTATTTCGACTTTGGAGAATCCCCTATACTGTTGACATCCGCAGGTGTGCCATGCCCCTATGGGGACAAATGTTGCTGGGGTCACGTCTGCCCGAATGGACCGAAGTGTTTCCATTTGAGCAAAGGAAAGTGTTGGTTTAAAGGAGGTGAGTGTTGCTGGTTGGTCCGATCCGAAGCTTTTTCGTTGATCGTCCTTTGCAGAATCTATGCACTCACCCGCGGCAACGATCGCGTAAATCTATGCATGTTTAGTGGACTTAACGGAATGTTGTATGCACACGCAACTATATATTGGATTGGATGGAATAAAAGTTCGGCATGTTCCTGATAAGTCGGCAAACGGCGTGTGAGAAATCGATGTCGCCTCAAGACTTGTCTCTGAGCTGCAGCTCGCCGTATCGTGACTTGTATTTAACTTGTAGCCATGGCCTCTGTGCGTCTCTGAGTCTGATTCCTTACGCGTCTTGCTGAACGTTTCATTCCTTTCCTTATCAGAACGATGACTTGGAAGATCTGAAGCCCTCCACCACCCCAGGTCAGTCATGCATCCCGATTTTGTGCCCACTTTACCATTGATCAAGCCACGATGCGCCGCCCACAGGCTACAAGCCCACCGCTGCAAAGACTGTCGATGAGTACGCGAAACTCGATGCCGAGGATGAGAGCTTGGCACGCTGGAAAGCATCGCTTGGCATCGGCACCAGCATCCAGCAGGACGTCAGTGGCCCAAAGGCAAGCTATGCGCGCCTCTGCCGCATCCGACTTGAATCTGACGTATCTGAGCTAGGTCACGGTCCTTACTCTCGAACTCATCTCCTCGACGCTACCCCCCGGGAAAATAATTCACTTTGATCTGAACGACACTGCGAGGTTGGCAGAAACAAAGAAGAATCCCGTCATTATAAAGGAGGGCGTCGAATACAAGCAAGTCAGTTTTTTCAGGTTCACAGACACCATACTGACGGTGATCCACAAATGCACCAGTGTACGCATCACTTTCAAAGTCAACCACTCGATCATCTCGGTTCGTTTCCGGAGCAATTGCCTTTGACGCGACTGCGATCTGACCACATACTCTCTAGGGCGTGCGCTACATCCAGGTCGTAAAGCGAGGAGGGATCAAAGGTAATTTTCGTCATTTTGTATCGTGTGCTGGTGGCTGAAGCTCGCCTCGCCATGTCAGTCGATAAACTCGAGCAGATGCTAGGATCCTACGGGCCCAATCCCAAGGGTGAGCCCTATACTAAGAACTTTGATCCGGAAGAATCGCCTTCTGGCATGCTTGCACGTTCTGGGACGTATAACGTCAGAGTCGCGTCGTTGATGACGATGGCGAAGTGTATGCAGGTGCGTGTTTTCGGGTGCGCCGAGTAGAACAGTTCCACGCTGTAACCTTACGCGGTTTGTCCAGACTGGGAATGGGCCTTCAAGTTGGCCAAGGAATGGTAATCGATTTTGATGGTCGTTTTTCATCTGATTTCCTATGTAGTCCCGCCTCTTTCTCTCAATCCAATCTTCCTGTAACCATTTTGAAGCAATCATACCCGCATTGGAACAAACCTTTTTCTATTGTACAATCGAGCATCTTTTTTTTTTTTTTGCAAATCGCACCTGGTCGTCGCCTATTTGGAGCTATGTGCCTCAGTTGACACAATTGCCAGTCTCTTTATGATCTTTCTCTGTGGAAGGACATTTTCTCGTCCTGCCCTGCTCGGCCTTGGTTTCAGCGCATAAAAAGCGCACAACATCTGCATCAGGGCGTCCGACCTATTCAGAGCGTCGTGATTCGTGGCTCGTTTCAGGCCAACCGCGCATTTCAACTCCTATAGTCGCCAACTCATGGGTAGACCGGATGCCTTCTCGGGTTCAACCCTATCTGCACCTCTCGCGTATCGATAAACCCATCGGAACGCTCCTTTTGTTCTATCCCTGTGGTTAGTTTGCTCTAACCGAAATGACGCGCGCAAAATTGCGCGTCTTTGGACGGGCGTGATGCTGAACATTGACTGTCTCCAGCTTGGTCGATCACTATGGCCGCCTACGCCCTCCACCTCCCGTGACCGACACGTTGACCAATCTGGGCCTCTTCGCCACCGGAGCCATCATCATGCGCAGTGCGGGATGCACGATCAACGACATGTGGGACAAGAACCTCGACAAAGCCGTCGGTTAGTAGCTTCCTGCATTTCGTCCTGGCATGTAAATACTAACGGCACATCCTTTCCTATCTATCTTTCGCACGAATCTGATCTGCTCTACGTTGCCATGCGGCGTGTCAAAGACAGGACTAGGAAGACCTTTGGCGAATGGCGATGTCACCTATTCGCAGGCGACAGCGTTTCTCGGCGTACAGCTGGCTGCGGGTCTGGCAGTGCTTACACAATTGAATTGGTACAGGTGCGTTCTGTCTCATCCTTCGTCGTCAATGGTCTACACTTGGGGCGCGTTACGATGCGACGGCCCTCGAGACTGAAACACCACCCACAGCATATTCCTAGGCGCATCGTCTCTCCTTGTTGTGACTATATACCCGCTAATGAAGCGTGTCACCTATTGGCCTCAGGCGTCCTCGGTCTGTTTCATTTGTCTCCATCCCTCTCGCGCCGGTCTTTGTTTCTCTGAGACGCCGAGCTTTGTTCAGGTCTCGCCTTCAACTGGGGCGCTCTTCTGGGCTGGTCCGCCGTTGCTGGGGTGGTGGATTGGAAAATCTGTCTACCGCTGTACGCGGGAGGGGTCTGCTGGACGCTCGTCTATGACAGCATCTATGCCCATCAGGTGCTTGTCTTCCCAATAACATTCGGCACCCAAAATATGACGGGTAAATGACCACCTTTATACAGGATAAAAAGGACGACGTGCATGCCGGCATCCGCTCGACAGCCTTGCTCTTGGGGACCAGACAAAACCGATCTTGGCAGGTCTTTCATTAGCTAGCCTGTCTATGGTGTCCTACGCCGGATATTTGAACTGCCACGGCTCGACATTTTATCTCGGCGTCGGACTCGCCGCTGTCCAACTTGCGCGCGTGCTACGTGACACCGACCTCGACGATCGGCTGAGCTGCTGGAAGGGTTTCGTAGGCTGCGGGTGGGCTGGATTCTCCATCTGGATGGGTGCATTGAGCGACTACATCATTCTCATTATCTCGCAAGGAATGTAAATCCCTGCAATACAAAATGGCGCACGTATAGCTCGAAAGAACATTGTACAGTGGGGATGGATGCTATGAAAATTAAAAAAAAAAGACAGTCGTCGTATTGCGAAGCTAATTTGAGACAGAACATCATGAAGTTGGTAATACAACGGGGAGTCTAGACAGTCTTTTTGCGGAGTGGTGCTCGGACAGGGTAATAGCGAATGCAAGCGGGTGCAAAGGTTGAATACAATAGGAATGAAAAACCAAAAGATTCGAATGGTATCATGCAGAGCTGTGGTAAGATACTCCCTGATGAATGCGAGATTTGAACCAGCCTTTTAATCCGACACAGCACAACGCCCAGCAAAAGGCTAAGCATGTGATCGCCACAGCAACGTTCAAGAACATCATCATGTCTGGAAGGAACACAGTTGGGATGTAAACGAAAAGGACAACAGCCGATGATGCGACATACCGTCTCGACCTCGCCTCATCGCCGCTATTGTCACCTCTTCTGTTGAAAACATGAAGACTAGACCTCCGCAAGCGAGGAAGAAGCTTCCAAGAGCTTCTGTCGGGGGCCGAGAAGGAAGCATTGAGCGAGGAGGGGATAGCCATAGGAAAAAATACGTGAGGCATCGCAGAACCGCGAACCCTACAAGGAGATCTCCCCACAACTCATGTATTTGGACCTGTCAGAATATCCGAAAGTTAGTCACAGAAATACGAATAATCGATGACAGGTGGACGGCGCTAACCTGGAAGACGTAGGTCTGGGCATGAGCTGCCATGGCTGCACCGGTAACACCGATCACAAGGGCGGGGAAAGGGTTGAAGCTGCCTGAGTAGCTGGGTGGCTCCACGACAGCTTCCTGAACTATAGGCCTATTGTTGATGGAAGCGAAGGTTGATGCCGCCAACCACCTGCGAATGCGCTTGGATTCAATTCCCATGCCTGTGCAGAGCGGTGCCCGTTTCGTCAGCCGAATAGAACAATGTATCATATGACTGCCATAACCTACCAACAAGACCTGCGAACCAAAACATCACCTGGCGGAGTCTTTGTCATTCACAGATCAATCGAACTGATGAAGAATCAGAACGTACGGCAATGCCTATATGCTGTATCTGCTTCGTTGTGAACGGATCACCAGGGTTAGCACCGAACCTCTCCATCCAAGTATTTGTTATGCCATATCCGAAAATAACAAGTGATTCAACGAACTCCGCGGAAACGTAACCGTCAACTGGGGAGCGATTCCATGCCCAACCGAGTTCAGCAAACGAACCGAGAAACCGGGCAAATGTGACGAGGCCATAGCACCAGAAGATGGCACCCTCTAGATGACGGATGCAATCGGTCAACTGTGCGGACGCCAGGGCAATGAACAAACATACTGATGATATGTGCAAGGCATCCATTGACGTAATTCTGTCTGCATCCGCCTAGAGCAAACAATCAATGAGACTGACTGGGAATAAGGATGCTGGACAATACTGACCAGTATAGATGACGATGCCGAGGAGGAGCTGTGAAAGTCCCGCGAACACGAGGGCACGCTCGACGATGGCATAGACGATGTTTCCAAGGCGGCGCAAGTTCGATTTTGAAGAGACCGTGATTTGTTGTCTTGGATCGAGTCCTTGGCCTTAGAGCGCAGGAACAGAGTTCCATCAGAAGCCGTGGAATGCGAACGGCGATGATTATGCGCATTGTTGGCCCATTCAGACGGAACCTCGTCGTCGTGCGCGGTCATATCGTCAGATTCGCGAGTTGGCGACAGATTAACTTTGGCCTCTTCGAACTCGTCGGGCTCCGACACGAGGCCGGTATACTCGGGCCCTAGGACGGTCATGGGCTGTTTGCCGAGGACCACGGAGGTCCAGAATGATTTCACGGAGAATGGCTCGCGTTTTCGAATGAAAGACACGAGTCTGCGAATGAAGGCCAGGATATCGATCGCCGAGAGTGAAAGCGCTATGAGGAGCACAAAATAGCCTTGCCGACTATGGACGGAGCCTGAGAACATCACAATGAGGCACAATGATGGGATGGCGTCATTACGACTAACCTGGGTACCTGTGATCGAGGCGGACGCGAATTGGTCATGGCTCGGGATATAAGGAGGAATAAAATCTGCGTTCAAGACGCGGCCATACTTACATGTTTGGAGTAAGCTTGGTATAGAGGCCACTCGAGGCGCATCCGAGCGCGCAGAAGGCGTAAAAAGCACCGACCGCAAAGCCATGAGCACCATGGTTGACTGATCGCAAGATGATGCCTTGCAGGGGAAGCGAATGAGCAATCGGACGGAACGGGGCGAGGCGATAGAGGATCACCAAGAGGCAGAGCGCCAAAGAATGCTAGACACATAAAGGTGGCGTGAGCGATCATCAACCCGGGGTGGCGGGTGTTTCCGTCAGTGCCGGCGCCCTCCCAGTCGATGGTGTAGTAGGACTCGGGAGTTGGGGCATGGTAGAGGGTGACCTCGGTTTCGTTCAGGTCTAGGAGGGGCGCAGCGTGGTGGTGGCCATGTCCATCTCTCGGTAGAAGCGGTTGACCTGCGGCGCGAACGAGTGCGATAAAGAGGAAGAGGGATGAGAAGAGAGTAAGGACGCGCCGCGGATAACGCATTGGGATGAGAGGAAAGGCGGCTTGCGGGAAGTAGGATAAGCAGAATTTATATGTTGGCGAGGTGATTTGTAGCATAACATCACGCGTCTGCCGACCGGCCGGCAAATGACTTGACCATTTTTAGTCAAAAACCCCCCGTCACCGGGTCTTCCTTCTTCTATGGCTGCCTCTGAGCGTCGTCTCCTCCGCAGGCTCGACGCCTTCATCCTTTCTTACTGCTGTCTAGTTTACTTTACAAACTATCTAGATCGTTCCAACATCGCCAATGCCTTCGTCTCCGGCATGCGGGAGGAACTCCACATGTTCAGCAAGGAGTATAACGCACGTCATCTCTTCATCGTCCTTACAACACCGCTCACTCTAACGATCGCAGCAAATCAACACCATCTTTACTTGCGGCTACATCGTTGGCATGATTCCTAGTAGCCCCAAAAAATTCCGTGTCTGCGGTTCTGTGCTCATTCCCTCGCTAGATAACCTCATGTTGCAAGTCATCCCACCGAGGATCTGGCTCCCTCTCATGCAGATTGTTTGGGGCGTCCTCACCTTCGGGTGCTTCTATTCCCCCGTCTAGACTGCAGCATAGACTCATCTCGCCCCTAGCACCAGCGCCGTCCATCACGTCAGACAAGTCAGTTCAATTTACCATTCTTCCGTGTGTGACCGGCGCTTCTGATCCTACAGTCAGGTGTATGTCATACGCTTCTTCCAGGGTATCGCAGAGTCCTCCACCTTCGTAGGCACCCACTACGTTCTCGGATCGTTCGTCTCCCTCTCGCTTGATTTCTTGCCATTAGTAATGACATGAGTCACAAGCTGGTATAAGCAAACTGAGCTCGGAAAACGTTCCGGCATATTTACCAGTTCAGGTCTCATCGGCACCCTGTAAATTCTGGATCTTTTCTTTCGTCATCACGTTCTCACCGTCGCTTCGCCAAGATTTTCCGGTATCCTTCAAGCTGCCATATACAAGTATGACGTCGCCTATTGGACTAAATTCTCATCTCACGCATCTGTCGTCCTTTTGTTAGGCATCTGAATGGAACCGCGGGCCGTAGTGGATGGCGTTGGCTGTAAAGTATCATCCGCACATGCTAGTCTTGTTACGGATGCCCTGATCATTCATTTGATAGTTTCATCATCGACGGCGTTATCACTCTCCCCATAGCATTTTACGGTTTCATAGTATTCCCTGACTTGCCTGAAACAACAAAGGCATTCTACCTTTCCAAAGAGGCATGTTCTTTCGGCAGTTCTCTAAACGTCGATCATTCCTAACCTTTTCAGCAGGATCGCATCTTGGCTTACGAGCGATTAGAAGGGAAAGTCCAAGTGGCCCGCCAGCCATTGAGCTGGAAGCTTCTACGCCGTGTTTTGGGCCGCTGGCGCTGGTATGGTTGCAGTCTTCTGGTGAGGATCGTTCACTCTTTTTGTTTGCCATATTGGAACACGAGGGCTTTGCCGACTCGTCTCTGATGTTACCAAGTTTGCCATATCGGGAGAAACCGAGTGTTTTGGGTCCAACAACCTTATGGGTCAATGGTTGAAAAGCATTGGAGGCTACACAGTGGAACAAATCGGTTTCTCATCCAATATTCCTTAATGACCCGATGTGGTTCGTGTTCGTGCTGACACTATGATTATCAACAGACTATTATCCGTCCGGGGTGACAGCGGTCGCTATCGCGTCGACCCTCATCTGCGCTTCGTGGACGGATCGTACAGGCGCTAGATGGCCTGTGCTGGTGTACATGTCCGTTTCCTGCATCATAGCCTCCATCTGCATCCTTGTCTGGAGCAGTCCCACCGGTCTCAAATTTTTCGCATATTGTACGTCGGTGCCCCGCCTGTGCACTCACGACCGTCTCACACGTCGACTGCTGCTTTACTCAGATCTCGCTGGTGCATCGTTTGCGGGGCAAGCGACCACCTTCGCGTTCGTCCTATCACCGACGTATCAGTGTCGCCACGAGCCTGACAATAGATTTCCTCATCAGCTGGGCGAACCAAATTTGTGCAGATGATGACCAAGAGAGGGCGATCGTTCTAGCCTCGATGAAGTGCGCGCGTCAATCACTCTCCGCTCCAACTCTGTGTTAAGTCATTTCGGCAGCATGTGGAATAATGTCGTAAACGCATGGTGGTCGCTCGTGTTTTATCCAGCGACGGACGCACCGCGGTTTCGCAACGGCATGATCGCCATGTTGTGCATCGCTGGTGCTACGCTGGCCGTGACTTGGATGGTGTGGTATCTCGAGAAGCGAGAGATCAGGGTTCCCTCTCGTTCCGAGGAGGGCAATCCTGTAGAGCAGGAAAACGAGTGGAGCACCGACATGCCAGCAGATAAAAAAGGATGACTCAAGATACACAAGCTTGGTATATTCGTCTATGGGGTTCCCCCCCTAAACGGAGTAATAGAATGCTACTTACTATACACAAGGACACTTGTACAAGAACGAATGCTATTTGTACATGTACGCTGCACAGCAAGACGAGAGTTTGGATATTAACAACGACAATGTTGTTCATGTACCCGATAAGTCTGAACATAAGGATATAGGCCGCTGGTCAAGAAGACATGGAAGAAGAGAGATGGTGTTAGTGAGAGACGGAAGCCTGCCATATCGCTCGCCCGCCTTGCGCTCCATGATCTCCCGAAGGGGACCAAGGAGTCGCGTGAATGCAGGGGCGTCAAGCCCGGCCACTTTGAGTCTTGGCTGAGAGGGGTCCTTGCGCTGAACGGCGCTCACGGTCGCCGCGCGGGGCGCGAAACGCAACAGGGATAGCTCTGTGTGAAAGGTCATTCACGAACTAGAAAGGACAAGGCCGGCGTGAGGCTCACCGCCAAAGTAGTCGCCCTTTGTCAGATGGCCGACCGTGATCTCGCGCGACTCGCCGGTTTCGTCTTGCTGGACTTTGGTCACGACGGCTTCACCCTCCTCGACAAAGAAAAACTTGTCACCCATGTCGCCCTGGCGCACGACGGCCTCTCCATCCATGTACACGCGACTGACAAGCGCATCCGCGATCTTGCTCCGCTCTGAGGCGTCGAGGGACGAGAGCAGCGTGACGGTGGAGAGAAAGTGCTCATACATCGTCCGGCGGCGGTTCGCTGCCGTGACAATGATCGTGCGGAACGTGATACGGTCGAGCACCCAAAGTGTCGAGGGTTCGATGGATAGCACAGTCGCAGCGCGAGGATGGCCATACATGAGCGCAAGCTCTCCAAACGACGTTCCGGGCGGGCATTCGGCGACCTGTTTTCCAAACTCGGGGTGGTACCCTGGTTGAAGGAACATGTCTTCAGGCTTAAGATTGGACGAGGTCTGAGGATCAGTGAGCCAGGTCGGTGGGAGGGGCTCGGGACGGATATAACAATGCAAAAGGCCGGCCTCGACGACATAAAAATACTCGCCGACCTCTCCTTGCCTGATGACGACTTTGTTCCGTTCCACGTGCATCTCCTGCATGGCGTTGAGCACGCCGGTCTCCTGCTCCTCATCTAGATCGCGGAAGATGAGGTTGTTGGCGATCGACGCCTTGATGCGGCGGATTTGATCGGCGGTCTTGGGGTAGACTGGCAATGGCTCGTCGGGCTCGCCGTCCACCGGGATGGATTCGGCGGAGACGGAGGTGCGACGGGCGAAGATGGTGGAGGTCGGCGGGTGGAGATAATCACCCGGATTGTGGGAGGTCGTGGGCGTGGCGGAATCAAATCCAGCAAAAGGGTTGGCGGTGGTCAAGGGAGACGTCGGTGGAAGCTCGTGGTGGTCAAAGCTGAACGCAGTCGTGGGTTCGTCGTCAGAGAGCAGCGCGTTGCCTGGCACGTTGAGCATGCCGAACGGACTGCGGGCGATGCTTTCTCTCAAGGAGGGGCGTTGTTGTTGGACAGGTTTCGGATGGTGGAAGGGACTGGGTGTTGAGCGCTCGACGGTGGGAGCGCGATATGGCGTGTCGACATAAAACTCTGTGGGTAGGTCAATTCGGTGGGCAGCGAGGGCATCGCGTGCGCGTGTGCGCTGCTCCTGGAGACGAGAATTAAACCAGTTTGCAGAGAACTGAAGAGCGTCCTTTGGCTGGACGCGCTCAAAATCGCGGACAAGGTCTTTGACGAGGTTGTCGAAGGTGGACATTCGTGTGGCTGTGCAATCAACTGAACTGGTCCTTTTGCTTGGTCAGCCACGTGATCTATTGAAATGTTATGTACTTAATCAGAGTCGTCCACCCATTCACCGGCAACAACACGAGAAATATATTCTCGCACCCAGCCAGGCCGGCGTCCACGTCGCTCTTCCAACTCTGCCCGCGCTCGCACTCTGTTTTCATCCTCTCCGTCCAGGTGTTTCTCGAACCACACCCTCCTCCGTCCTCACCCTTCCCTCCCTTCGATTGAGCGCAGTCCTCCGCCTGTTCCATACCGCCGGATGCATCGTTGTAAACAGCAAGCTGAAAAACATCGCTAGCTTCTGCCCGAGACCCGGCTCCACGGCGCGAGCCGGATCACCCAGGATGCCTTCCTCAGTCTCGATATTCATGTTCGCCAAGGTATCCAGAAGCGCCGTGGCGTGATGATCGAGCCTTTCATGCGGGGCTGCCGCACGATTGACCCCACCTGCCGGCTCCGGAGCTCGCTGAGGCGCAGCCTGTGCATTGTCATCCCTGTTCTGCGCTTGAGGATCCGCGTTGGCTGCATGTTCCTGCTGAGCAGGAGCCTGACGGCGCCATCCGCGCATGAGGCCGATCTGGATAGGTCTCCAGATCTCATACAGCATCCAAATCAGAACCAACACCCCAATGACCGGCTTTCTCGTCGGAGCTACCAAGTACAGCAGCAGAAGCGTCCTGAGTAACAGCAGCATCATGGGAGCTAACAGCGGCCGTAGAGGCATTTCGCGCAACTCTGGCAAGATGCCGTTTGGATTCGGGTTGGGATTAGGGCGTTGAGCTACGTGCAATGGTGGCAGACCCATCTGCTGGAGCAGGGCATTCACGTCCAACGGTACAGGCACGGAGTGCGTCGCGGTCCGTCGTACGCCTTGGATTTGCGACACATCCAGAGACAGTATCTGAAAAGTGTACGTTAGCACCTCCAGTGCGTGGATTTGTATTGGTGTCGGTTTTTCTGTCGGGTTCGACAATGATAAATACTGTTGTCCACTTTATGAATACGACTATAAGCCAGGTGTCGAGCCAAATTGAATCAATGACATACTTTACCCTGAGGATGTCATATTTCAAGCCACCTTCTGTATGGGCCGGAAACTCCTGGTCGAGGATGTCGGGCCACGACCAACCATGAGCCTCTACAACTTGCATAGCTGTGCTACGCAGAGTCGGCAATAAGTCATCTCCAGTAATCTGGGATAGTGGTTCACGGGTCAGCGTCGAAAGAGCGCGCTGGTGTTTGGCCATGACGAATGCCAAAGGATGATAACGAGAGGAAGGAATGGTGCCGCGGCTAGGGGGAATTGGTGTGGGATCGAATTGCGGACGTCGCGCATGCGGTGTCTCGGCCGGTGACGGCGGGCGTGTCACTCGGGGTATTTCAGGCGGCGTGCTCGTCCACGCCGAAGGATTCACGGCGAGATGCACTATCCGCACGTCGTCTGAAGACTACAGTCGACAAGGTTAGCGATACGCAGGAAGAACCGCAGACCTGCCAACGGACTTGCCTTCCAGAGATCTTCTACTCTTTCGTCATTGGACAGATAACGCCCTCGCCATACGATTCGCTGACCCTCGACTCGAGGGCCGCCGACACAAACCCGGAAGATCTCCCGTTTCACGTCTGCGACCGTCGCCGAGCTTGGAACCTGGATGGCGAATGAGTGCGCATGGGCTGGCAGTTCAACACGCAACTGGACGGAGGACATGGGCTGTGATCAAGTTACAGATTCGTGCCGCCCACGTCAGTTTGCATGACCGCGGCACGTGATACACACCATTCATACTTACTACTACCACCGACGACATCATTCCTAAAAATGTGGCTGCCCTTGCTGCTTTGGCCCTTCTCCCTTGTTCATGCGCAGCTCTCCCTGCCAAAACCTCCCTATCTGCCTCCAGACTCAACATTCGGAACGCACCCGTCATCGGGTTATCCGAACCCACAGTGGTCAACGCTGCTTGGCAATCTACTCTACTTTTATGACGCGCAACGAAGCGGTGTCTTGCCTGAGACCAACCGTGTTTCCTGGAGAAATTCAAGTGCGACAAAAGATGGCGAGGACGTTGCACTAGATCTCTCTGGTACGTTTATCACGCTGTTTATCCCAACTCCAATCATCTCAAACGTTTGTACAACGTAAGGTGGCTATTATGATGCGGGCGGTAAATGCGACGCTGAAACCTAGAATCCAGCGCAGCTAATCGCAATTTTCATGACAGACTACATAAAAGCCACCTTTCCTCTTGTAGGTCGAACAACGCGTCTGTCTCCTCGCCGTCCTCTAAACACCATACCCAGAGTTTTACTCTGACGTCCGTATGCTGGGGAGCAACAGACTTTGGCAAGGGTGAGCGCTTTCATCGCCTCGTGTTGGCTAGGCATTGAAACGCAAGGGGACAGGTTACGACCTCACGAACCAAACAGCCTACCTTGACGACATGCTACGATGGGGTCTTGACTGGATGATGAAAGTGCGTCGACACACCTTGTAAAACCAACTTCATCTTTATCTTTCTGCTATAGGCGCACCCATCTTCAAGTACCCTATATGTACTAGTCGGTGACAGTATGTTACGGTTGCGCGACTCACGTGTCTTTCGCTCTGATCTCAACTTGTCATCTTAGCCGATACCGACAATGCCTATTGGGGAGGCGACCTCGGTATACCTGCACCACGCCTTTCCCATCAAATCAATGATACCAACCCGGGTACTGATGCTGCAGCCGGAGCGGCTGCGACGTTCGCCGCCTGTTCGTCCCTCTACGCTGGCCGTGGATGGACTGGACCCTACCCTGGGCCCGCTTCGTTGCACAATACTACCTACTCTGAACAGCTTTTGAAGCATGCTCAAGATTTGTACACATTTGCTCTAAATGCCACAGGTGGCATGAGCCTGTATCAAAAATCTGTACCAGCCGTGAAAGACGCATACGCTTCGTCCGATTACACCGACGACTAGCCATGGCAGCTCTCTTCTTGTCCTGGGCACAAAACGACACGTCCCTGTATCAGGAAGCATCAAACTACTACACAAAACTGGCGGGCCAGGACAGTGTTTTCAACTGGGACTCCAAATCCCCGGGACTCCCCGTTCTATTTGCACAAATTGCTCAAACCTCATCCGGATCCTTTGGAAACCTGTCCTTTTGGCAAAGCGAAGCAGAAAAGTATTTCGATCGTATTGTTGACCAGACGGGACGTGGTCATCTGACTCCGGGTGGTTTGCTCTTTTATGATGGGGATTCGAACGATGCCAGCCTAAACCCCGCCCTCAATGCAGCCATGTTGCTCACGAGATATGCCCAGATGGCCTCCACCTCGGAGAAAAAACAAAAGTACTTGGTACACCCCGTTCCATCAAATTTTGATTTCTCAAGTACTAAATCGCAACCAGGATTTCGCGCGCAGCCAAGTTGACTATGCGCTCGGGAAAAATCCAATGAATGGTATGTTGCGTCCTGTGATTTGCTTTTCATTTCGCGTTATTCGCCATACAGTGCCTTATGTCGTCGGATCCAATCCCAATTCTCCGTCCAACCCGCATTCTGCCCTCGCGAGTGGCGGAAGTGACATCACGCATATAGACACATCTCCCGAACAAGAAGCATACCTCTTATATGGCGCTGTCATTGGCGGTCCGGATCTACATGACCAATTTTATGATATACGCAGCGATTGGCCAGAGACAGAGGTTAGTTCATCTCTCAACTTGTTTCCCGCCAGAGCTGCAGCGCTGAGGATATTATAGGTTGCTCTTGATTACAATGCGCCCATGTTGACACTGGTTGCGATGCGCGCAGTTCTGAACGATTTCGACCCCTACTTCACCGCTCTAGGGGCTGGGGCCTACTCGAAGGTAAGGCCAATAGGCCGTCCCTGCGACGCGGCCATTAGAGATGGGTGTCACCACCCTCTCAGCAAAGGGGCGCGTATCGCAATGGGAGTCACGCTATCAGTCACTGGTGTGTTCGTTCTAGGTTTATTAGGCTACTATTTCCACATTCTACGCACCCACAAGAGCGTTTGAGACCACTCATCCTATTTCCAAACGATTGACACGAACTCCAACCATTTTGGACCATTTTCACAACAATGTACACGTTTTGCACGATCAGTATACCTACCGTGAAAAATTAATTCTTGTCACAGTATCTTGTAATTTAGTGCACTCACCTCCAGAACGTACCGTTCTTCCTCTTTCATATTCTCAAGATATAATGCTGCCGCGTTCGGATCCAGCGCCTTGTATTTGACCAATGCATTGACAAGCGTCTCGTGAACGTCTGGAACAGGCCATGTAGGGCCGCACAGGTAGAAGACGCCGCATTGGTCGTATAATACCTCGACCAGCGACTCCGAATCCTCCAGCATCTTGTGTTGAATGTACACCTTCTTGATCCCATCTCTGGAGAATGCGAGCCCAGCGCGGGTGATAATTCCGTCAAGGATGAAGGCCTCAACCTCTTCACCGTACAGGTATTCCGCCGCTCTATGGCGAGAACCGAAGTAATAGTAGACAGGTCCGATCTCCTGCCCTTGCGAGGTAAGCCAGGCGAGGTGCTGCAAGAAAGCGCGGAACGGTGCCGCGCCAGTACCAAGTCCAGCCATGATGATAGGCTGTCGGGGATCTGGGGGCAACTGAAAGAAACGTTATGAACCAGAATAAGATGGAACGCTGGGGACTCCGCATACCTTCATAACGCTGGGCTTGACCGACACTGTGACTTTCTGTCCCACGCGTAGACCAGCCAGATAGCGAGTGCACTGCCCAAGTCGGCAGGTACCTGCGAGATGCTTTAGTACATGAAATGCAACACAGTCCGGGCGAAAAAGAATACCATCCGGTGTTAACCACTCGACCGTAACAACCAGAAGATCGACTCTGTTTCCAACAACGCTCTGCGAGCTCGCAATACTATAGTGTCGGGGTTTGATGTCGCCGACCATTTCGCAGAGTTTCTCGATTCCAGGTTTAGCGCTCGGATAACGCCTCAAAATGTCCGCGAACGTGACGGTGTCCTTTTCAGAAAGCTTCTTGTACGTCGCAGAACCCTCAGACGAGCCGATGAAAAATAATGTGTGTCTGTCGACAGGAGATGTCGCAAAAGAGGCAAGCTCGGTGTAGAAAGACTTTGGAGGATGACCAAAGATATCAATTTGCTGCTGAAGGGCTTGTAGCACCGTCCGGGTATGCATCTGGCCTTCTCGCGTCGCGAGAGGAATGGTGATCAGGCGGTTCGGATCCACGCCATACCATGCACAAAAGTCGAGAACTTCATGTTCGTCGTTCCAACCGTGCACACCAAGAGCTTCACCGATAGCGTACGTCAAGCCCGTCCCCGTCGTATCAAACTCCAGATGGAACACGTTGCGATCGTACTCGAGGGGAGTAAGGCGCCTATTGACGGTGCAAGTCACAAGATACGTGCGATCTGGAATCTCTGGACGCAAAGAGGATTCCAGAATACCATCGTCTTCGGCGAAAGGAGAGAAGACAGATGGGAACAGCAGGTGCTTCGCGGCATCATGCCAGGTTCCCAACCTCGCGCCGCTCGTTTTATCGTCTTTGCCACTCGCCTCAAAGACAAAACTATTCGAGTGTATGTTTTTTAGTTGAGATGGCATCGTCTCTACTGGTGGTGGTGGTACTACGATTTCATCGAGGGCTTCCCATGCACGGTGGCTAATCTCTTGCAGAAGCACCTGTGCTATCGACCCGTCCAGAGTCGACTGGGCAACTTGAAAGACATTTGCTTCCGTGGCTGAGTGCCCTAGATATAATCGCAAAAAGGCTAAATGAGCCAGGAAGAGCGAAAGAACGTCAAAAGGGATGGTAGATGCGGCTTTGATGGCCTCCGCGGCGGACTTGACATTGATAGTGAAGAGACGTAATTTCTTCTCTTGGGCTGTTGCCAAGCTGGAAGACGGAAATTGCGCAAGGACTTCTTCGGCTGAGCAAGAAGTGACTATCAGAACGGGAGCACCAGGTTTAGCGTGGCTCAGGATAGAGTGCGTTTTAGCGAGAGCTGGATCGAGAACACCGACGAAATCTGCCTGGCCAATACCTTCGAGAGGAAGCGCAACGGTGAACGGCAAGAAAGTGTCCTCATCGATCTTGGAAGATAACAGAAGTCGATGGATAGCGATGCCCCCTGTCTTGGAAAAAACGTCATAATCCACCAGCGAGCGAGCAAGGATGCCTTTGCTGGAGAAAAAGATGTCTCCGACTCGACAAGGGAGAGTGGACAAGGTCGAATGTGGGTCGCTTAAGAATAGCAATTTCTTGCCGGCGGAATCTGCAAGGGAACATTGTCTGGGATTGATGGGGCGATGCCGTGACAGAAATTAAGGAAAGCGTCATTGGACTGGAGAAATTCGGCCGTCTGGGAGGGCATAATGCGGTGAGAGCGAATAGTGGCCTCGCTGCGACCCAGAAGGGCCCCGAAGACGTCGCCGAAAAGGATTCCTTGAGCACTTGGGCTCGGGACGTCGTCAAAGACGTGCAGCTCTCGCGCAGCTGATGGAAGGACCTCGGCAAACAGATTATCATCCCAGGGACGTAGCACATTGACAATGACGACTCCGAAACCATTTGTCTTCTGCGCGTATGCCTTCGCTAAGAGAGCTAATGGACCGTTGAGCAACACAAGTACGGTCGGTGATGCGGCATCGCCGTGAAACTCGAAGAAATTGTAGCCGGAAGCAGAGAGCAAATCAGAGAGCTGGGTGCTCCCATTCTGTCCGCTCTTAAATGGTTTGATGAGTGTGCCCGTCTCACGGGCGGCTCCTTGGTGGTCGAAGAAATGAATGACATGGGAATCAGTGAGTTTATGCGCAATTGCCGCGAAATCCGCTATTTGCTGGGCCTGGAAGAAAGAAGGATGATGGGATCCTTCGACAGAAGCGACCACACGGATACGATAGGTGACAATGACGCGACTGGTGCCAATGTCTTGCCCACAGGTGTCAAAGTGGGGACGTGGAGGATTAAGCGGCTCGTCGCAATCGCTTTGGGTAGATGCATGAACGACGGCGCCATGGAAGACAATCCTACTGGTGTCGTGTAGGCGGTGAGGACTGAGCCTCGGGTGAAATCACGGCTGGGTCCTGCAGTCAACCTTCCGACGATGCTGAGGCCGGCGCCTGCTCTTGTTTGAAGTTCGATAACAGAGGGCCCGTCGTCTACAAGTTCAGACCACTGCTTGGTCCGCAATCCGAATCCAACCTGTTCTGCAAGGTCGTAGATATATACGGCGAGCTCGCTCCATTTTGAGTAGCAACGTATTCGACGACGTCAGATGCAGGAACGCGACGGTCGTTATAGACCTGCGGTATCGAGGGACTGATGGTCTCCACCATAGTTAGAGAGTCCGGAGAACGCAAGAACTAGGAAGGGCATTGCAGCGGGCGTGGATTTTTTTTTATCTCAAGGAGGCGGCTTGGAAAAGATGGAGCAATAAGCACGCCTTAACCGCGCGCACGTGATCAGCGCGTCTTCATTAGCAGAAGGATACAAAGACTAGCTAATCGCGAATCGTGTTGTACAAGCGGTCACCCTGGTGCGATTGTGAGCGCTGTGATATCCTCAATCATAAACGAAAAGCCTACCGTATCACCCAATCCTGGGCTGATAATCCCTTCTACGGTCAAACCTTCATCCACTCCCGCCGCCCAGATCTGCATGTGCGACGACTTTAAAACACAGGACGGGAGCAAGAGGACAAGACGAACCTCGACACCGGGGTATTCGGCATGAACGTGGTCCAATCCTTGTCGAGAACCGAGCACACAAAGCAATTTGATATTGTTCACTGCACTGCACATTCAAAGGGGCACAAGGTGAAACTGGCATAGCATGAAACACACCTGGGATACCCCAGTCAACGAGCATTCCGAGCGCCGCACATGCTGTTCCTCCGGTTGCGATTAAAGGATCGAGCAGGAAGACGTGGTCGACAGGTGGAGAAGAAGGGAGCTTGGAGTAATCTAAGCCAGCCAACGGTCAATGGTTAATCTCGATCAAAGGCAGCCATCTCTTACATTCGACTGGCTGCAAGGTTACTTTTTCTCTGAACAATCCGATATGATATACTGGTGCGGCCCTGTCAAGTCATTTGCGGATGCAAGTCAAACTTGGTGTCATCAGTTCGGTCGATGCATCCCACACATACGGGAATAGAGTCAACTGACAAAATCAGTTCGTGGTCTGACATTGACCGAGGGACATACCAAAGCATCAGTCATTCCAAGCCCCGCTCGCAAAATCGGAGTCAAGCCAATTCGAGGCTTGATGATCGTACCAGTGAAGGGGCCGACGGGTGTTTCCTGGAAAGCATGCAGAGGGTTGGAGTGGCTTGGAAAGGCCTGAATTTGTGGCATTACACTCACGCCTTGGAAAGAGGTTTCTTCTAAGTCCCGAGTGGCCTCGATGGCCAAAATCAAGCTAACATGATGAATACCCTGTCGCAAAGTACGACCGTCCACATCGATCGGATGGCATTAGAGATCGTAGTTACCTCTCTGAACTCCTTGGGCGATGTGCTTGCCTGTCGCAGCTTTGACAGTTCTGCATTCACAAGCGGGTGCGAGAGGACGTTGATTTTCCCAGTCATAGTCGGGATGATAAGAGCACTTCGGCGATAGTGGTGTGTAAAGGAACGATTACATAGGGGCTAAGCCAAACTGAGTTATACCCTTAGAGCATCACAAAATGGAGTTATCAACCACAAAATATGACGAAAGGCGAAGTATGCATGTCATTCCACCCTTGTTCATCTCCTCTTATATTCACATGGTTTCAGTATAGTTGTCTTCTCAAGTATCTTGTCCCACTCTTCCATAGATTTATATTTACGAGGTCTTTTCTTGAAGTCGAAGAGGGTGAAGTGCGTATTGCTTTCATCCTGCGGAGATTTTCTTCAGAAACAAGTTGGCATGAGTCGAACAAAGTCCACCTTCGAAATGAACTTGAAACCAATGGACGACACGAGCTTCTCAAAATCTTTGACCTTAGAGAATCGACTAGACACTTCCGCAATCATTAATTCGCCACTTTGAAAGGCGACATCAGCCGTTCCATGTCTTTAGAATGGATCATGGAGTACAAACTTGTCTTTGAGGATTCGCCAAGCTTCACGTAGGCAACTAGGCCAATTGGTGCTCATAAGACTGAGAGCACAGATGACGACTATGTGCCCTTCGCCAGTGATTCTTGCTTGGGATACCCTCAGATCCTGGAAGGGGAATCCGGCCACATATATCGGCTTCAATCACGTATGGGTTGCCGGACGGCGGAGCTCGCTCCATTTGAGTAGCAACGTATTCGACGACGTCAGATGCAGGAACGCGACGGTCGTTATAGACCTGCGGTATCGAGGGACTGATGGTCTCCACCATAGTTAGAGAGTCCGGAGAACGCAAGAACTAGGAAGGGCATTGCAGCGGGCGTGGATTTTTTTTTATCTCAAGGAGGCGGCTTGGAAAAGATGGAGCAATAAGCACGCCTTAACCGCGCGCACGTGATCAGCGCGTCTTCATTAGCAGAAGGATACAAAGACTAGCTAATCGCGAATCGTGTTGTACAAGCGGTCACCCTGGTGCGATTGTGAGCGCTGTGATATCCTCAATCAAAACGAAAAGCCTACCGTATCACCCAATCCTGGGCTGATAATCCTTCTACGGTCAAACCTTCATCCACTCCCGCCGCCCAGATCTGCATGTGCGACGACTTTAAACACAGGACGGGAGCAAGAGGACAAGACGAACCTCGACACCGGGGTATTCGGCATGAACGTGGTCCAATCCTTGTCGAGAACCGAGCACACAAAGCAATTTGATATTGTTCACTGCACTGCACATTCAAAGGGGCACAAGGTGAAACTGGCATAGCATGAAACACACCTGGGATACCCCAGTCAACGAGCATTCCGAGCGCCGCACATGCTGTTCCTCCGGTTGCGATTAAAGGATCGAGCAGGAAGACGTGGTCGACAGGTGGAGAAGAAGGGAGCTTGGAGTAATCTAAGCCAGCCAACGGTCAATGGTTAATCTCGATCAAAGGCAGCCATCTCTTACATTCGACTGGCTGCAAGGTTACTTTTTCTCTGAACAATCCGATATGATATACTGGTGCGGCCCTGTCAAGTCATTTGCGGATGCAAGTCAAACTTGGTGTCATCAGTTCGGTCGATGCATCCCACACATACGGGAATAGAGTCAACTGACAAAATCAGTTCGTGGTCTGACATTGACCGAGGGACATACCAAAGCATCAGTCATTCCAAGCCCCGCTCGCAAAATCGGAGTCAAGCCAATTCGAGGCTTGATGATCGTACCAGTGAAGGGGCCGACGGGTGTTTCCTGGAAAGCATGCAGAGGGTTGGAGTGGCTTGGAAAGGCCTGAATTTGTGGCATTACACTCACGCCTTGGAAAGAGGTTTCTTCTAAGTCCCGAGTGGCCTCGATGGCCAAAATCAAGCTAACATGATGAATACCCTGTCGCAAAGTACGACCGTCCACATCGATCGGATGGCATTAGAGATCGTAGTTACCTCTCTGAACTCCTTGGGCGATGTGCTTGCCTGTCGCAGCTTTGACAGTTCTGCATTCACAAGCGGGTGCGAGAGGACGTTGATTTTCCCAGTCATAGTCGGGATGATAAGAGCACTTCGGCGATAGTGGTGTGTAAAGGAACGATTACATAGGGGCTAAGCCAAACTGAGTTATACCCTTAGAGCATCACAAAAATGGAGTTATCAACCACAAAATATGACGAAAGGCGAAGTATGCATGTCATTCCACCCTTGTTCATCTCCTCTTATATTCACATGGTTTCAGTATAGTTGTCTTCTCAAGTATCTTGTCCCACTCTTCCATAGATTTATATTTACGAGGTCTTTTCTTGAAGTCGAAGAGGGTGAAGTGCGTATTGCTTTCATCCTGCGGAGATTTTCTTCAGAAACAAGTTGGCATGAGTCGAACAAAGTCCACCTTCGAAATGAACTTGAAACCAATGGACGACACGAGCTTCTCAAAATCTTTGACCTTAGAGAATCGACTAGACACTTCCGCAATCATTAATTCGCCACTTTGAAAGGCGACATCAGCCGTTCCATGTCTTTAGAATGGATCATGGAGTACAAACTTGTCTTTGAGGATTCGCCAAGCTTCACGTAGGCAACTAGGCCAATTGGTGCTCATAAGACTGAGAGCACAGATGACGACGTCGACTATGTGCCCTTCGCCAGCCGATTCTTGCTCTGGGATACCCTCAGATCCTGGAAGGGGAATCCGGCCACATATATCGGCTTCAATCACGTATGGGTTGCCGGACGCCAGGTCGAATGACAGGACGACCATCCCTTTGAAATCAGGGACCGCGCTATAGTTGCTTCCCACAACCTAGATCAGCGATGACTGTCTTTGCCGGATAAGTTGAAAGCGACGTGATGAAGCATTCCACTGGGTTTGTCGGCCAATGTTGGACCTGACGACGAAATCCTGCATGATACTAGCGTTTCAATGGCCCTGTCAATCCACAGAATTTCCAATGTGGTGCACATGAACATACGTCCTCAAAGACCTTGGGATCATCATGTATCATCTTGTGAGCTTCATGACTGTCAGACTTGTAAAGTCTCTCGTTGATCATCCTGCTCCAGGACATTAGTCAGAATGTAACCGTGGCTAGTGAATGGGATGAGGCACCTAAAATGTGCCCCTTCCAAGCTTTCTTTCATTGAAGATTGAAGGGTAGTGAGAGGAAGAGCGCCGTCACGTTTTGAGCGTTTCTTATTCTTTTTAGATGCAGATGGCTCCGACTTTGGTAGTGCATCTGCTTTGATTTGAGAGGGCAAAACGGAAGCCTCGTGTACGTTGGGAACGTCTGGAACGTTGGGACGTGAATCTTTTGGTCTCTTATCTTTCCTTTTCCTAGGCTTTTCGTAGTTACGCTTCGGTGAGCTGCTGGTTCCACCGCGCTGAGGCTGTGGAGGGGTGCCTTTGATCTTCTTTGGGGGTTTGTCGTCGCGCGCGCTAAGTTCACTATCCGGTTCTTTCTTCCGTTGTTTTTTTGAGGGCTTTGGTACTTCTGAAACAGGTGTTTCTAGCACAGACCATCCGGGTACGTCGAAGAGAGGCATCGTGACGCGTGTGACGACGCTGGTCACGCCTCCCAAGTTCACGTCTTCCAACCGTGTCGATGAGCTTTTTCAGCAATCCCTCGTCTGGCACTCAGCCCCAGAGTGGTGGCCTCTTCGGGAGCTCGAACACAGGCTCTGCTTCGAGTATAAACCCACCCAACTTCTTCGGCGGTAGGTATTGTCATACAATATTCATCGTTAAAAGTAATGACGCGTTTGGTCAGGCGGCGGAGGGCTTTTTGGTGGACAGACCAATACATCTGCATCCGCGACAGGAGGACAGTCGACTACGAATGCTTCAACACTAAATGCACCCACCACGGCGGCTCCTGGAAGTTTATTTGGTGCAACATCCACAGCTCCAGGAGCTACCAGTAATGCCGCCGGTTCCGCTCCCTCTGCGCCCTCCAGCACAACATCCACCAACCCTTTGTTTGGCGGATCTTCGGGAGGATTTAGCCTGCCAAAACCTGCAGATCAAAGCACTGGCGCTGCGAAACCAACATCGTCTTGTGTGTATCTTCTTATGTCGTTGCATGCGAACCGATCTCATTCGCGTCTTCAAGTTTTCAGCCAACCTCCCGCGACTGCGTCTGCTTCTGCAGGTAAGTTGAGTATTATTGTCGTCTCATCACCTCATGACACATACATATGTTCAGGTGGCTTGTTCGGCGCGCCCAAACCTGCTGACAGCTCGACGTCGACGCCTGGTGCCAGTACTAGTACTGGTACTTCTGCTCCTTCCACTGGCCTCTTCGGAGGCAGCCTGTTTGGAAAACCTTCCGCTCCTACGACAAGTACGGCTACCGCGCCTGCGGCATCTGCGGAGAAGAAGGATACCACGACGACTTCAACTGGTGAGATCGACGTTCTCTGATCCAACTTTTCTTACTCACTTCAGGCACTTTAGCGCCGACGGGAGGTCTCTTCGGGAGCTTGAGCTCTACGACAACAAAGCCCGCGGAGAGCAAGGAGCCCGGCACTGGTGAGCCGTGCACAGTTATCGAGCAGGACGTCCCCCTAACGTATCAGCTTCATAGTCCCTGCACCCGTTCCAAATTTCAATTTGTTCGGCGGCGCAAAACCTGATGACAAAAAAGATAAGGAAGCTGCAAAACCTCCCGAGATAACGATCGGTACGTTCTGAGACTGGTATGCATACATCGAAGCTAAAGCCATGCATGTGACAGGTACCTCAACCACCGCAGCTTCTTCGATGCCTCCGGCTGCGGTCGCAGTGCCTCCTCCATCCATGTTGAGAGGAAAGACCCTCGAGGAGATTGTGAATCGGTGGTCGAGCGAACTGGAGACACATGTGCGGGAATTTAACAAGTTCGCTGGTGAAGTGGCGGTTTGGGACCGTGCCCTCATCGAAAACGGGAATAACGTGAGTCTGCTCGTTAACGTACGCATATTTCTATCTATATCCTTTCTTTTCCAGCTTGCCACTCTCTACAGTCACGTCCTAGCCGCGGAAAGAGAGCAAGAAGACATAAATCAGTCGCTTGACCATATCGAACAGCAACAAAAAGACCTTTCCTCGACATTGGCTGCTTACGAGAAAGTAGCTCAGGAGATAGTTGGGAATCAAGGAGGAAATTTGAGACTTGATACTGGTCCCGCTGACACTGAACGGGACAAAAAGTGCTTTTGCAATCATTCATCCTTCGTCGAATCCAAGCTAACATTTTCCCCAAGTTATATGCTCGCGACTGACCTTTATACACACCTCGACGATCTGTCGGGATCGTTAACCCAAATGATTGAAGCGGTCAACGGGCTTTCCCTGCCGGGCGACCCTAATGCTCAAGGTCCCGGGGACGATCCAATGGGGCAGATCGCACAAATACTAAGCAGCCATTTAGAGAGTTTGCAATGGATCGATGGTGCGGTACGCGAAGTAGAATCCAAGGTTGTGGAGGTGGAAAAGAGAGTTAAGGATTCTGGGTATTCTCTTTCCAACGGAGCTGGATTCAAAAGCAGAGGCTTTGGTCTGAATCGGTGATGAAATTTTGACCCTGCTTCACGAAGTCATGTATTATGCAGGACGTGTAACTTACACCAATCGCTAAAAAAGCGTTCCTTTTCCATGTTTTGTACGCCCTCGAGAATAATGGAGAATAAGGTAAGAGATTAAGTAGTGGTCAAAGATCCACAACGGCATTTATAAGACACTGTATCTACCCATGCTGCACTGGGATTCCGCATTTCAGCCTGCAAGGCCGCTGCTGACGCTTCAATGAGTAGACGTTTGATCTCACGAACGGCTTGTTCAACCTGGAGAAACCATCCCAGTGAGTAAAAATATGCCAGTGAAACACTGAAAGTTATTCACCCTGTATTCTTCGTTGGATTCGATAAGTAGGTGAAGTTTGGGGGGCCCTTCGGGGGGTGGTTCTTTGCCATGTTCATAGTAGATGCCTAACAACATATGAACGAGGCAGATACGACAAGTCACATCAATCAAACTCACCTTTATTGGTGACGGAGGCGCCAGTCATATCGATGAGCTGCAAAAGGTGTTAGTAATTCATATGAGAGAGACCTTAAACAGACCTGGGTCATTGTTTCCTTGTTAGTCACTCGCCATCTTGCTTTCTGAGGATAATCATTTATAGGAATGATGGCGTGGAAATCAGTCGAGTCGGCACTCGTTTTCCGTCCCGCTTCGTCTGCCTGAAGCTGCGATTGCAAGACTAGCTTGTGAGCCCGCATTTGCGCATTGAGCTTGGCAACGACGCTCAATGCCTGCTTGTGTGCCGCAGTGTCTTTGCCTGCCCGCGCTGCTGCTTCCTCCGCAGCGCGCATCTGCGCCTGGATCCTCTCCTCTTCCTTGGCATGGGCAAGACGGCGTGCCGCTGCTACAGCGCCTCCAACGCCAAGAAGGGCTTTAGATGAATCCGGCGCCGGACCTCGTTTGATTTCGACCTTGAAGTTCCCAAATGTCATGTCATCGCCTGCGGTCGTTCCTTTTGTAGTCGCCGCCTCTTCACCGGTAGTGGCCTTTTCATCTTCCATGCCAGGCTCGCCGTATGCCTTTCTTTCGGCCTTTTCCCTTGCATCACGTTCTTTGTCCAGTCGATCAAGACCCTTTCCACCGAAACCTGAACCAGCCGCTTGAGCCTTGCCCGTCTTGAGCTTCTCAAGGAACCCTGAAACAAGAATATATTAAAAGTCCACGAAAGGTAAAATAACACCCACCGTTCGCCATCTCTTCAAGCTCATTCGATATCGTGGCATTGCTAGCCTTCAGAGCTCTGTATATGTCAAGCGAATAGCGCTCCTGTTCCGGTGTGATAAATGTGACACAGGTTCCCTTGTTACCAGCTCGACCTGTTCTTCCTGCACGGTGAACATAGTCTTCCATATGATTGGGTGCATCGAAGTTGACCACCAACTTCAGCTGCTTCACATCCAGCCCACGCGCAGCAACTGACGTGGCTATGACGATTGGAACCACGCCTGACTTGAAGTCAGCAATGGTTGAATCGCGATCGACTTGATCCTTTCCACCGTGGAGCGACATGCAAAGATAGCCTTTTCGCATAAGGTCCCGCAGGAGATTGTCTGCTGCCTCCTGCCTATCAACGAAGATTAGAGTACGGCATTCTGGATCTTCGTTGTACATTTGACCAAGGATCTCCAAAAGGCGATTGAACTTCGTCTCTTCTCCACGGACTTCAACAATTTGTTCAATTTCAGGTGCGACCACAGATCGACCACCGACGGTAATTTCCAATGGTTTGTGGAGAATCTTCCTTGCCAATGAATCCATTTGCTTGGGGAATGTGGCCGAGAAAAGGACAGTTTGGCGATCGGGTCGGATGTTGTTGACTATCTTCATGACTTGAGGTTCAAAGCCCATATCAAACATGCGATCTGCTTCGTCGAGGACGACATAGGTCACTCTTTTCAAGTTAGTGACACGCCCCGAGTTCGCGGTCAGCAGATCAATCATTCGACCAGGTGTGCATACAATAATTTCAGCTCCCTTTTTCAGCTCAGCGATTTGATCTTTGATGGGCGAGCCTCCATAAGCACAGACGGCCTGCAAAGGCGCGTTAATGTTCCTCGTGTTTGCGTTGATAAAAATGACGTACGCGGAGATTCATGACTTTCAGGAAGGGTTTGCACTCGCGATGAATTTGGACAGCCAATTCACGTGTCGGCGTCATGACGATGGCAACAGGACCTTCCATTTGTTCCAGAGGCCGTTGATCTTTGATATGGCGAAACATGGGCAAGAGAAAGGCGATAGTCTTGCCCGACCCCGTTTTTGCTACACCAATCACATCACGACCCGACATGATGGCAGGAATGGCTTGAGCCTGAATCGCAGTGGGTGCAGTATAGTTAAGTCGTTTTATCACGTCGAGACTGTAAAATAAAAGGATCGGTATAAAGAACGGAATGTGTTAGAGAATTGCGCACCAGCTAGCAGGTAAACCGTAATGGCTCCATTTTGTGACTGGTCGTGGGCAATCCACACCGCGAATCTTGATACCGTCCAGCTCAAGTCTGAGAAGCTCAGCCTCTTCATCTGTCATGGCGGCCACATCGGGTGGAGGGACGTAGAACTCTTTCCGGAAGGCTTCGTATCTGATACGAGAGTGATCCACCCCATCTTTGGCGCGCCCGCTGGTCGTAGTCCGTTTGGAGATCGTGGACCATGGGGTGGCGATGGGTTCTTACCACCGATGGGGCACCGCCGGGGGCTAGGTTCGATCCCGTTGGCCCCAGCCCTGGACCTTTGAGGGGCCCCTTCGCCAGGGGAGAGCCCTCGACGGTCAGGAGAACCAGATAATGATGAATTCATGCCGCCGGGCATGGTGCGTTGACTCATATCACACATCATTGAATTGTTTCCTTACGCCAAGATTATAGGGCAACATTTCATGTAAACTATAAAGCCTTTTTTGTTCTGTATTGCTTCATTTTTGTATTTTATCTGTTGTACAGTATACTGCTATCGCTGTCGTGCTAAGCAGTCGATTGAAAATGCCTTTAAAAGGCAGTCAGATGACTTGTTACACTGTGCCGCTCTGAACTACTTTTCTACAGTTCCGGTCAAGCAAAGACAACAAATTTGTAGACTCAATTTTGTAGGGACCAAACACTGAGCCAACCCCACGAAAACCGTCGGAATAGACGTATTTCATCAGGAGGGCGAGTTTTGCTCGAGCAATTCCTATTTAGATGACCTTTTTGTTTTTGTACCCTAAAATTTTGGCGCACAGTGGAAAAAAATAGGAAAATTCACGGAAAATTCAAATTCAGCATCCTCTGATTGATTGGAGACTGATTGAGTGAAAAAATCAGCAAAACATCCATCGGCGACCAGCTAAAAAAAGGGCCAATGCCTGCAGGTCGTCCTCGAAAGAAAGCCAAAAATACTTAGGTCTCCGCAACCAAGGCGCAAAAGAAATCCTCAGCTTCCGCAAATACCGCATCCCTGAGCGACGCCAATGATTCCGAACCTGGTTCTGCCTCGGAGTCGGGTGAAAATGAGCAAAGCCGGGCCTGATGGGAACTGGTCGAAGAAGACTCAGATGTCGAGGAGCTTGATGAGTGGGATGACACGCTGATCGGGGCCGTAGAATTCGGTGCAAGGATGGCAGATATGGTGGTCACGGATGATCCAAGTGATGCAGACTGGATTCCGCCCAATCTGCGACGAAAAGTGGCTGAACCAAAAGGTAAGAGCCTTGTCAGTGGCATATAGTGGAGGCTCGGAGTTCATACCATGCTTCAGAACGCCCATCAACTTATGGCAAAGGTCCAGACGTCATGAGCAAGTCAAGACGCACACAACAACGATATGCCAAAGCCTGGAAAACCAGCAACGCCTCGATGGATTTGGGTTTTCAGTGGTTGCCAGGCCAGATATGGAAGCTCGAACCTCTGAGCCCATTGTCCCGCGCGTTCGGCTTGCATCGGAGACCGAGGATCAAGAGATCGACGTTGTTCCCGTCGACGTCACGTCAGTTGCCACAGCAGCAGCCGATGGCATGTTGGTCGAAGGCGCATCCACTGCCACAGTGGTGACAGCACCTCCAGTAGCTAACTCGGACTTGGAGATCCCTGTGGATGCCGATTCGATGAGCGAGGATGGAAACAACGATGATGATCAAGTCCGAGTAGAGGCTCTGGGGCTGTCTGAGGACTCACGAGAGATGGAGAGTTGGGAGGAGGAGCTGGAGGATCAAATTCAAGACACATCTATCGAGATCAAAGGCTGGGACGTACTCCGTGAAAGAATAAAATCCGAGTTGAAAAAGAAGAGCAAGACACTACCTTTGAGCCAAGTCAACCAGCTTATGATCCTCTCCAACTTCGCGACACTCCGACTCAAGGGTTCTTCACGTATCCAAGCCAGCATGGAGATTGCAAGGCAATGGCATGAAGGGCAGGGTATTTGGTTCGCACGACGTGTGCGTGCATTGGCAAGACATTACCAAACCTTCGAGCAACTTCCGAGGCAGCGCCGGGGTGGGCGAAAGAATGCGCACTCTTGGCTTGCAGATGAAAATGTTGAGAAGTGTGCACGAGAATATCTGACAAGCTTGCCAACGGGAAAAGTCACTCCCAAGACCCTCCAATCAGCCATGAATCAGGTCATCTTTCCTGATCTCGGGATACGGCCAAAGAATCCACTCTCAGAGAGAACTGCTCGTCGTTGGTTGATCAAGCTGGGCTGGCGACGGACTCGCATCAAGAAGGGTGTATATATGGATGGTCACGAGAGAGAGGATGTCGTCAAGTATCGCAATGAGGTTTTTCTCCCTGCCATGGCAGAGTATGAGGCACGGATGGTTCATTATGATGGTCCGGGACTGGAACGAGTCGAGCCAAACCTTCAAGGTCGTGAGGAGGTTATACCCTGCTTTCATGATGAGAGCATTTTCCATCATAATGACAATGCTCAGGATGCATGGTGAGTACTGATTTTGGGCATTCATGTCAGGGCTCACGCAATATATAAAGGTTACAAAAGGGTGAACAACCGCTCCGGCAGAAGGGAAAGGGTCGAGCAATCCACGTCTCAGACTTCATCACTCCAGCAACAGGACGGTTGATTCTGACAAATGAACATGGCCAGGTCATCCGTGACAGCCGCAAAATAATCTTTCCAGGAAAGAATAACGACGATTGGTGGGATTGTGGACAGCTTATTGATCAGATGAAGGATGCTGTTGAAATCTTCGAGGCTGCTCATCCAGGCAAGAAAGCACTGTTCATTTTTGATCAATCTTCAGCCCATGCATCACTTCCCCCCGACGCTTTGAAGGCTTTCGATATGAACAAGTCAGATGGCGGAAAACAGCGCATTCAGCGTGACACGATCATTCCAGATAACAATCCCACGGCCTCACTTCGCAGAATACCTCAAAAGATGACATTGGATAATGGACAGCCGAAAGGTTTAAAACGTGTGTTGGAAGAGCGCGGATTCAAAGTCTCTCATTTACGTGCAAAATGCTCACCTGTGTGTCCTTTCGAGAGCCGGGATTGCTGCATGGCTCGTCTTCTGAGTCAGCAAGATGACTTCATGAAACAACGCTCAATGCTCGAAGATTTCATTACAAAAGCTGGTCATTACTGTATATTCTTACCGAAGTTCCATTGCGAGCTCAATCCTATTGAAATGGTATGTTCATTGTCCTGGTCTTTAAAGCCAGGTTTGCTGATGAAGCTACTCAGTATTGGGGTTGGGTGAAATACCGGTACCGAGAAGCTGACAAAAAGACATTCCAGGATGCGAAAGATGCTGCTATTCGGTACCTTGATGCATGTTCAGTGGACATCATCCGCCGTTTCATCAACCGAACGTGGAGATTTATGGATGCATACCGAAATGGTCTAACAGGAAAGGCAGCTGAGTGGGCAGTCCGTGAGCAGAAACAGCACCGGAAGATTTCCGAGACAGCCTTAAAGTATCTCGACTGTAGTTAGTTGATTTCTCCACCGAAATATAGCTCTCAAAGACCAAAAAATTTTGGCGCACACAAAATGTCGTGGGAAAATTACCGGAGGTGTTGTTTTCGACGTTTTCAAAGATTCTGGTTTGAAATCTGATGTCGGTTTGGCCAGAAAAATTCGCATTCACAAGATATCAAATTGGTTGTCTTTGCTTGTCCGGAACTGTACTCCCATAAAGACTCAGTACTCAATCCTTGCGACCTTCCTCATATACTTCAATGACTTCTCACCCGTCGCTCCATAACGTACCAGTGTCTCCATCATCTCCGACGGGCCGGCGCAAGCAGGCCGTCCCTCCAGGCTTCAGAGCACCTCCAAAGCAACGGCCTCGGATAGCTGACATGACTATCCGAGAACTACAGGACGCATTCAAGCTCAATGCAAAGATATTATCAGCGCCGTGCGTGCATACCATCATTCATTGCAGATGTTGGTGCCGCTATTGACAGTCGGACAGGGGTGCATCAACATCTACGTATGTGGAGAGAGTATCTGCTGAGCAGGCAGCAATACAGGCGCGCCTTGTGGAACTTCAAGGGATTGACACTATCAACTCCAAACTCAAGAGTGCACATATCGACGCGAGCGGATCTTACACATCTCCCGACCCACCGACAAGTAGGACTCTGGAGGCTAAGAGGAAGGCTCTCTACCAAGCTGTGCTTTCTCCAATTATCCGATGCGTCGTTTTCACTCATCATAGAAGCACCAGGTCCCCATAAATGGCCAAAGCGCTCCTGGAACGCTGAGTATGCAAGAAGCCATGGACCTTGAACGCCAAGGTTTTCTTCAGGAGAAGGAAAGACAACAGCGACTGGAAGACAAGAGGAAACGGTTAGGCATTCCTGCCAGGGGAGAAGTCCTCACGAGAGAAGAGAGAGAAGCAAGAATATGGGCATTCATGTGTGTTCCCGCATCTTCATTGTCGATCGAACATATCATTAATATTAAATCTGAACGAAATCCAACAGGAACCATAAACCAACAGAGTCAGACTTAGAAGATGATGACGATGAAGATAGCGATGATGATGACCCTCGACATGGTTCGTGGACGATCAGGACGACGGACGGAAAGGACAGGATATCATAGAACCCGACTACGAGGACTTGAGTGATATTATCCGGGTTGACGAGAGCAGAATTCCCTATAGTCCCTTTTACGTAACACATGATGGCGAGTAATGGAAATTCTTGAAAATGGTCAGATCGAGAACCGGCATAAAGAACCGCTCAGCGGGCGTGGACTGGACAGCTTTTGCCACGCTTAAGCCATGATGACAGACATGCTGAAGACCGATCAGTACAAAGGAAGCAACTCTCACTAGGGATCCATCTAGCATACCGTTATGAAAGCTGCATAAACAGCTCAGGCGTGCTACAGCCGAGCCTGACAGAATGATCAATTGGCTGTCAATGTTAATGATGACCTGCATACCTGGAACAAACTCTTCAAGACATATAACGCCTATGAGTCGCACCGAGTTAATTCGATTTCAGGCTGTTTCAGAAGAGACACTAACATTCGACACCCAATAATGCACTCTCTTGAGGGAGACGGTATACAAGGTATTTTGTGCTTTGAGGAGAACCAGAGGCCGGACCCTCTAGGCAACTTTTGACGTGTGACTCTTGCTCCTTGGCCGTTTGGAATTCGCTAAGGTTCTTGCCGCAAACGGGACATCTGAAAACACCTTTATAAACCAACGCACAGGACATTACTGGCAATGCCGCAACTTACTCGGCAAGGTCGCTCAGTTGAGAACTTGACTGTCTACGGAGCGGATGGCTGGGTAGAGTGAGGCGGGCTTGATCTACGACGATTCGCTCCATAGAGCTCGTCCGAGAAGTCATGAAATTACTTGGAACAGTAGCATGAATTTCGTCGTAGCAAGTCCTACAGACTCGTTGGGAACTCGCGGAGGCCTGGGCTTCAGGAAAAGCTGGGTCGCGCACGATGTCAGAAGGATCGAGGGGTGCCCTATACGATGAGCAACGATCGCAGAAAATACGGCCGCATTTGCGACAGTGCTACAGAATTGCTTAGTTATAGCATTCCCGTAGAATTGAATTGGATAGCCTACATGCTGAGATCGCGGTCATTAAGAAGCAGAATTGGCAAGAATGAGCATGGACTCACTCTACGAAGCAGGAAACTGAAGCGACGTTGACAATCTCTGCAATGTTGTACAGATGCGTCCCTCTCCCATTGAGCGTGGACTTGATGGGCAGATGGCGCTACGATACGGGCTTTTTGTGGCGTCTCACGAGTGGGCACTCTGAAGTCTGGTGCCTGCGACAGCTGGGGAGTGAGATCAGCAGGCGACCGGGCTGCTCCAGGCCGACGAGAGCCATTGGAAAATCCAGATGCTCGCGAAGCTGGCCGGCTTTCGTCATCGTGGGGAGCACCCGGGTAATGGAATTCCTCGTCATCATCGTCATCATCGTTCTCATCGTCTTGATCTGATTAAACATTGACATTTCGGGTGGCTAAAGATAGATTGACTACGTACCGTCTCCGGATATGAGTAAACCTTGAGCCCCAGCCATGAGGCGAATGCGCCCTAACTCCCTGTTGTATGCATTAAGCAGAACTTCAGCCTGGGTCCTACGCTCAGCATCATCGTCCCCTGGTATTAAGAACTTTAAGAAATACCTGCCTAAGGCTCAAATACACCACTCACCAAGGATGCCTTGTCTCAATTCCATAGTAGCTCGCTCTAGTTTAGCTATGGCTCGGCGAACTTCCACTCCCGAGATAACATCAGTAGCGTCGAAATTTTGAGAATGGGCTCCCACGAGATATCGAGAACGGGAAACATAGTCTTGAGCCGAAGATAAACGCGTAGAGGGGATGGAATTGAGCTCCTGGCTATCAGACTCTCCAGGGGCGAAAGAGACTTCGCCCGTGAATGGAATCAGACCACCTTCAGCATCGATGTGATAATAAGCGCCATCTGATTCGAGGAACGGCAATGGAGGTATGTCCAACCTCCTTCGCATGATGCGGACCCAGCGCCGCCGTCTGACCCATGTCGGCGACTGTTGGGGGACAGAAGTATCTGAGAAGCCCCCAATGTTGGTCTGGTCGGATGGAACGAAGCTTGAACCGTGGAGTAGACGTTCCAGCTGCGGCGGCGGATCCGCTGACCACCTATCGTCTGGGCTACTAAAACGGTGGGCGTATTGCCAACCTTCGTAAGCATCTACTCCAGGAGGGGTGACATCAAGAGTCCAATCTGAACTGCAAGACCACGCAGTTGAGCAAAGGCATATTTTTTTTTTTGGAAAGAAAACACGTACAGCCAGAAATGGCTTCGTTCAACACTTTCAGGACCAATACGAGAAGATGGCCTTGGAAGCGTCCAAGGAGAGAGACGGACCGGCAGTTGCACATCGCTACGCCATGCTGCGATTTCCCGGACGCCTGTCTCTGCGGGTGTGAAAAGCCTCAGCTCATATGGAGGACGTCGTCCATGCTTGCCGAGACCAGAAGAAGAGAATTTTGGCCTGCCACCGGAGACGGCTAGCGTCTTGAGGCGAGAGTCAAGCCGCTGGTTCTCGTACACGATGATGGGAACTGTAGTATGAACAGACAAAGGGTTGTACGGTATAGAAGTACTCTTCCATTGTTGAGCTTCGGCTTGTTGTAAGACCTGAATGATATGTCAGAATCTAGCGGTAATGTGCATAGAATCATGCACAAACCTCGCAAATCCAAACCTCAAAGACAGCAGCGGCTACATCATATGCTGTCTCACCCCATTTGTTTCTGACAAAAGGATTGGCAGATTGCTTTGTCAACAGATAGTGCACAACGGGTAGATGTCCCTTAGATGCCGCATTCACTAGGAGACACATGAGATGAAACTGATTCGCCTAACACTGTATGAACTCACTCAAAGGCGTCCATCCGTCTTTACTGCATATGTCTACGCCGCGGACGCCGTGTAAAGTAGAAGCGGCGCCCCCAGTTTCACATAGCCACCTGACTATATCAAGATAACCCTTCAGTCCTCCGCTAAGAGAGCCGATCATGTACGTGACAGAACACCTTTCACACCTTTGAACATGCGTTGTGAAGAGCCGTCCATCCATCAGCATCACGCGCATGAATGTCTACTTTGTCGGGAAGCAGATAGTTGATAATGGCCATATGGCCATTCAGTGAAGCCTTGTGCAAAGCGGTCTGGCCATTGAAAGGTTCAGTGAAACGGTACAAGATGAGTAAAATTCAAGTATTCACCTCTCCTTCCCTATCTTCCAAGTCAGGTATAGCGCCGCACTCTTCAATTACTTCAGGAACCTCTCAGTATCATCGCTAGCTGTTCAGGAGCAACGCATATAGCTTACGCCATGTTACAATCTCGAGGTAACCCCTGCTGGCTGCAACGTGGAGAGGAGTTGATCCAGTTCGAGAAGATGCTTCATTGGCCAACGCGAATGATTCTACCTCGCCGGCGTCCAGGGCACTCTTGAAGAGTCTTTTCAACAAAGAAAGGTCGCCGACAGAGGCTGCAGCATATAATGATTCGAGTTGCGCTGGAGACGGTGGATGACGGGACTGAACAGGTACTTCAACGTGTTCCTCATCATCCGTGGTATCGACTGCACCAGGGTAGACAAACTCTTCCTCCTCTTCGTCGCCCTCGGCGTCAGAGGCGGAATGCTGTTCTAGATTTTCCTCAGCTTGTAAAGGGTCCAGCTGGGCCGCATTCGTAGGCAGGAATGGTTCGAGCGTCCTGAAGGTTGTCAGCTTTCGACCTAGAAAACTGAGGGAAAGGAATTTTTACCCCATGTTCAGAACTGTTACGGCGGAAGGTTGAGAAAAGGCTGTCACTGAAGAAAGGCACGGGTTTTGATTACATAAGGTCGATATGTACGATACGTCTGTGTCAAACGTCGCTCATGATGGTTGCATTTATTCAAGGGACGGAATTGAGAACTGCCAGTGAACGAGGCTCAGCAACTCCGATTCCCGGCAGCATTTCATTTAAGCAGTAGATGTCGCAATTCTCAGCCAATGGGAATTATCTTGCTATTCTTGTCAAGGCGGAAAAATGATATTACTCGTTTCTCCTGCTGCCACCATCCCAAGACTCATTGCGAGCTGGTTCAACAGTCGGCTGCGCGCCATCCGGAGTTGCCAAAACATCCGTGTAAACGTAAATAAAGGATGCTCGCGAAATTTGCGTCCCGTATTCAGCCTCCCCTCCTTTCCAACCTCTTCCGCTCCTCCTCCAGCGCTGTTTCATCCATGTCCCAGCCAACCTCCCCCGCCTCTCCAAGGGACCGCAGCAATCTGATTCCCTTCTCATCCGCTTGAAGGAAGGAAGAGCCTTAGCCCAGGATGTATGGTCTATTTTCAAGTGAGTTGCGCCACATCATCATATCGCCCTTGGCTTGAAGATATCCTACCCAGTGCGGCCAATCTGCCGCAGGACTGTATCAATCTCGGACAAGGGTACATGAACTTCGCACCTCCTCAATGGGTGAGGGAAGCCGCCGAAACAGCACTTGGTACTGTTGCAGCAAACCACTATTCGCATCCTAAAGGACGTATCCGTCTGAGGGAAGCCATAAAGACGTTCTATGGTCCCATGCTCAACAGAGATCTCAACGTCGAATCAGAAATTCTCGTAACAAGCGGTGCGAATGAAGGTAAGCGACTGCTCATGATCCTATCTTGTCGCATGTGCTAATTCAGTCGGCAACAGGCCAATACTCCGTCTTCACTGCATTCTTAGAACAGGATGACGAAGTCATTATGTTCGAGCCATTTTTCGACCAATATCTCCCATCTGTCACATTCAATGGTGGCAAACCTATCTACGTCCCCTTACATCCTCCCGCTAACGCCAAGTCTGCTCATACAAGTGCCGACTGGACCATAGACATAAGCCAGCTCCGGTATATTGGTCATTTTAGTATACCTCTGACGAAAGCTCACCTGCATGTGATAGCAAAGCCGTCACACCCCGCACCAAGATGATTATTGTCAACACCCCTCATAACCCCGTTGGAAAGGTTTTCACCCGCCAAGAGTTGGAAACCATCGCAGCCATCGCAGAAGAATTCAACTTACTCATCATGTCGGATGAAGTGTCAGTCTTCACCTGCACAGCCCTCAGTTTGCGGTCTTTTTTTTTATGTTATTTCACAGTATGACTGCCTTGTCTTCGACAACAAAGAACATGTACGCATCGCAACGCTGCCCGGTATGTGGGAACGTACTGTGACCGTGGGTTCTGCTGGCAGTGAGAATTGTTCAATACCATCCAGCGCGCTGCTAACTTTATTCCAGAGGCCTTTGCGGCAACTGGCTGGCGAGTCGGATGGCTCATTGGCCCCCCGTCAATCATACAACCCACTTTGGCTGCCACCACTCGCATTGTCTTCTGCTCAAACTCTCCTCTTCAAGAGGCTGTTGCTTGCGGTCTCGAACAGGCCAAAGAGCGACACTTCTTTGAAACCCAACGGGACGAGTACATGGAAAGGCGGGCTGTGTTAACCAGAGCATTTGACAAGCTGGGTTTGCCTTACACCAACCCGGAAGGAAGCTATTTCATCTTGCTAGTACGTTTGACATCTGTGGCTTTCACATCTGTATTCACTCGTTTTCCAGGATATTTCAAAAGTCAATTTTCCAGACGATTACCCTTTCCCCCCAAGTGTCCTAGGTAGAGGTCGAGACTTCAGGTAATTGGTTCAGTACGTCTCCAATTCATTACGGAATATTAAATTCTTCATGATTTTAGGGCGTGTTGGTTCATTGCTATGGAAATTGGAGTATCATCGATCCCCGTCAGCGAGGTATGCCAATCATTCTTATGCTGCTTTTCGCTGATTTTTACCCTAATCTTCCCTCCAGTTCTATTGTGAGGAACACGCCAGTATTGGTGAGGCTTATGCTAGATTTGCATTCTGCAAAGACGTGGAAACCCTAGAGAAGGCCGCGGAACGACTACAAAAACTGAAGACATTCATTTAGAATCGGCATTCTCAGAGAAGCTGCTGCTGTCTAGATTGTTTGTCTATATGCCGATAGATGTACGGTGTTTTATTATTTCATAGTAGTATCGGATGCCATTGCTATTATCCTATCCGCTATACGGGAGAGGGACTCGTCTTGAGAGCCGGTGGGCATGTCGTAGAAAACAGGGTTATGTGCAATGCGTCGCGCTAGGAATGTATGTGAAAGCAAATCGACAACATCCTGCCGTTCGACGCGTGGCCTATGTTTCCGATACCACACAGCGAGATGTTCTTTTTCTAGCAACTGTGATTCCAAAGGGAGACCTTCATTAATGAAGCGAATGATGGTGTCCTTCACCTCCGCTTGACAAAAAATACAGAAACGGCCAGCGCCAAAATGCTGTATGGCACGGCTCTGCATGCGAATGATGTCCGTTATTGGGTAGTCGCGTAGCTGACGGCTCCTGCCGTCGCTCTCTTGGATGAAGTATTGCGTCCCCATCACGATAACAACGCCGGCTCGGACTGGCAAGTCCAAGCAGAAGTGCGAGGCACAATGAGAACTCGGATGATGCCTTCTACATATAGTTCCAGCATTAAAGTCCGGTCCGACACTGAAATGCCCTCGTGGAAGAACCCGACCCCTTTCGATACGTAGTCCTGCAAGCACTTATCGCTCAGCCGAGACAGATAATGGTGAAATATGTCGGCATCGATCTCCGGCAAATAGCCATTCTCCGTCTCCATCTCGAGTGTGCAACGCGTTATAAGGTCAAGTGCAGTTTCGTGACACTGTTTGCGCGACGGAACGAAGATGATGGCAGATTGTCCGGTTGAGGATTGAATCGCCATATGAGCGGGTTTAATCATGGCTTTGAACATGGCAGCAGACTGCGGGATAGTGAAGCATTGTATCGAGATTTCAAGCGCTTGTTCGCGGGTCTGCGGGCTGAAGTTGTGAAGACCCAATTCATCGACCCTGAGCCAGCTAGCTAGATCGGCGGGATCGTGTATGGAGTCGGAGAATCCGACATATCTGGTGGGTTGCGACTGGGTGCAATGGCGAAGTATAGAGAGGCTGAGCTCATATCTTGCGTCGAGAAGCTGTAAGTCATCACACACAACTAAATCCAATCCCGAGATTGTCGTCAACCCATCAAAGTCATACACTTGCTGAAGTAATTGCGTGGTGGTCAACACCTGAATAGTTTTTCCTGTGGGCCGCTGCAGTCCCTGCGACCCGACTTCATGAATGGTTGATATCCGGCCCATTCGTGCATAAGGAGCAAGCGCTGAAACCATTTCCGAAGCCAAACTCTGCTGTGGTACAATGATTATGGCCCAGCAATCACCGGAGGATTGCAGAGTTGTCCTGAGAAACAGCAATAACCACTAGAGTCAGGCGCAATGCAATTAGCACGCGGATGGGCTTACCAGCAAACGAGACGGGCCATTGTAGACTTGCCAGATGCAGCAGGAGCACAGAGCAAAGAGTGACAACGCGTTTGCGTCAACTTCCAGCATGTCTGGGTTTGTATGGCGTTGAGGTGTGTGATGCCAATCCTGCTGAGGTCAGGATTTGCGGTAGCCGGAATCGTAAGATAAGGCAGATCCAGGATGGGCGTTGGGCCGGTAGGAGGATCGGGCATCAACAACGATTTCAGTGATATGGCCATCTCGTCTTCCGCACCCAACCACCGGTCAGAAACGTAGCGAAGAGTCAAGGAAGATGGCAGGGCATGTTCATCGATTGAAACCATAAACTCGATATTCAGCGCATTTGTATTTTCATGAAAGGTGAGATGAGACAGCTGCAGGATGGATAAACCTTGCTCATCTTCCACCCAAAGCCAGAATGGCTCAGTATTGCCATGAGTTTTGTGATGCCATGTAAATGTACGCTCTACGCAGACTATGATTTTGAGGATATCGTGGCCTAGTGGTCGAAGTTTGTATCCCAAACGAAGAGATGGGAATCGCTTTGCGACATCAAGAAGTGCTTTTCCGTGATACTCGTTGAGATGGATGAGTCGACCTAAGTCGGATGCACTTTGCGTTACAAGGTCAGCAACTGCCCAGTCATCAGCATGCTCTTGCAGGCTGTAAATAATTTCGTTTTTGAGATCAAACTGCTTCAACGGATGATCGAAAGGCCATATCCTCTTTTCGATGGCCTTGCTCAAGCCCATCAAAACAGCCGCCACATACGCCCACTTGCGGCTGATGGCGATTTCAAGCAATGCCCGGACAATGCGACCACTATTCTGAGCGACATAGGCCATGTCGGATATTAGCGCGAAGTCGTTTACTTGTTCCCATGAAATATAGGCTTGCAAAAGAATGTTCACTTTGCCTTGTGCAGTATCTGGCCCTCCCTTGGCAAAATGAGTGCTATATGAGGGAAAATTGGGAAATCAGCTCACCGGAACGTCACAAGGAACACGCCTGTGAAGTTGCTCCAACTCCTTGATCTCGGATTCACGCAATTGGATCTGACCAAACTTTAGAGCGATTTAATGTCTTCCTTAACGGCGAATGAATATGTCAAGCACCTCAGTACTCATACAGAGCATTTTCAGCACATCTGCCTCCGTCATTTTATGACGGAATTCCTTGTTGAAGATCTCGATTGAGGAATGGCGAATATAATATTTCGATGCAATTCTGCCCAAGTCGGCGATGACGAACGCACCCGTATCGAATTGAAATTGATCATCCTTGCGTCAGACAGCTTCTTGGCCGCTATGGTTATTAATTCATGTCGCTTTCCTCCAAGCCGCGGATCATCAGCTAGCAAGTCTCGGGATAATCCTGACATTCCGTGAGAAAGGATTAAAGCGAACTGCAACTGAATCGCACCGTATACGAATGGGTTTTTCTGCATCCTAACGAACAGATAGGTATAGCCAAGCCACTGCACCCCATCCGAGACGTTGGCAACCGTCCCAAGCCCGATTTCAGCGTTCAAGGAGTCCACTAGTCCACTCTGGAACCTATTTTACAGAACAAAGCAATGACTCAAAACACATAGAACGGATGTGACTTTTACGAACTGGGATTCAATGGGATGCTATCACAGCACAGAATGGTATTAGCCACACATGTGGTATACTGAATGATTGATTTAGTCACCTGTGAGGTTATAGCCTCTAGATAGTGCGCCAATTTATCTTCTGTCGTGCATATGTATCCTTCTCCACTGTCCTCGAGGCCAGGACGTCCTGCACGTCCAAAGACCTGAAGCACGTCGAGAACGGAAAGGTCTGAGAATGCTCCTTTGGCCGTATCATAGACCTGAGTGCCTTTAATAATAACTGCGACGCGAAACAATGAGAAACGCATAAGGTATAAGCAGTGCAACTTACCAGCATGGGCAGGCAAATTCACTCCCCACGCAAGGGTGGCAGTACAGCATAACACCTGTATGCTGGTCGTAAACACATGTTCACGAGGAAGGAGATGGATCACACCTTGATTGCACGGGCCTCAAAGAGCCTCTCCATTAAATTCCTATCGGATCGCAACATTCCTGCATGGTGAATTCCGAAGCCGTCATCAAAGAGTAATTTCATTTCCTTGTTTTTGGATTCCCCTATGGTGCGACGGAAGAAATTCCACTGAGGATGATCCTCACAGCTAAAATTATCTATATCGCCCTGGAGTGTGGCCATGTCGCGTAAAGCCATTGCCGTTTTGACAGTTTCCTTCCTGGCATGTACAAAGACCATTACTTGGTGGCCTCGATGGACAAGCTCCAAGACTTTCTGGTATGTGACATAGTCCAAATTTTTCTTGGACTGAGTGCTCCCAGGCTTGCCCTTGATTCCTAAGAAGTGTTGTTCCAGGGGTATTGGACGAAACGATGAATCGAAATAGAAAAGTCCCGTTTGTCGTGAAACACTATACGAGGGGAAAAGATTGAGCCTCAATTCTGCACGGGATATAAAATGAAGGGCAAACCTAAGAAAGTCTGCGACGTCTAAGTAATTAGGAAGTGTAGCACTGAGGCCCACTATCCTAATGAGAGATTGGCTTGATTCAACCTGTGTATTGACTGATGAGAAGGGCAATTTTGTTAGTGTATCAGCTGCATAATTGCCTGTCGCAAGGTTCTAGCTACGATAGTTTCTATGATCGCTCCTCGTTCTTCATTAAGAAGGTGAATTTCGTCGATAATGAGCAACCGCAGACTCTGCAGAGATATCGAATCACGTCACTTTGGCTGGGAGTACCCACTTACCGAAATTAGCTCTCCTTCACCCATAGGTTTCCGCGTCACCACATCCCACTTTTCGGGCGTCGTCACGATGATCTGGGTCTCGGCAATTTCTGCCTTCGTAAGCTGCATATCGCCTGGCAAATGCCTTAGAAATTTGAATGCGAAATGCCATGCAGGCGGCAGACCTGTCAATTCCCGAACCTTAATCGAAAGCCAGCTTAGTCTCTTGCCGAGCTTCCGAACAATTTCCGACGCAAGGGCTTTCATGGGCGCACTGAATGGGTCAGCAGTAAGTCCTTCAGACGTGCACTTTGCCCTCACACGTAGATGATCTTGAACGAATCTCTGGCAATAGCTGGTGGACTGTCCGGAGGAGATTTCACTCGATGTTGGTCAATTACACGGAGGATGGTCAACATAGCTACATCCGTTTTTCCCTGAGGTCATTCAGCCCAAGGCAGTCTGGACGCCGAGGTATAGGGACTTACGGCACCAGTCGGGGCTTAAAATTTACTCTTGAGCGAAGAAAACAATGATGAAAATACTTATAGCACGAACCGCATATCAGTAGATTTTCATTGGAGCCATAAGCGGTTGGATAGACAGCAGACTGGATTCTATTCAAAGACCTATAACCCTGCCGAAAGTTAGCACGAGATCCTGCATCTACAGAAGGGCATGACGAACAAGAAAGCATCCCTTTGTTAATGTATCCAGTTCATCGACAGAAACGAGGTGTTCTGTCTGCCGAGGAGGTATGGGACGAGCTGGAGGTATGATAACTTCATCGTATTCCTGAGAAGTACGATAATTTAGCGAAGGGAATGGATGGTCGTAAGGGTGCGCACTTCGTGAGCAGTACGGATTGTTCCAATCGGTAATGAATACCGGGAGCCGAATTCCGAAAGAACATTTCCCTGTGCTGTTGCAGATGCTGAGGAATATACGTGAGGCAAGGCTTCGGGAACAGGACGCTTGAGCACTGTGAGAATTAAATAGCGCATGGAGAGCATTGTACATTTACCGCAGAACCAGAAAATAGAGGCCGAGACGCATTCTTCTGCAAGGTGTTTTCTAGGCGTAGGCGGGCCGCATCATGAGATAAATCTAAGCATCACCTCGTTAACAGAATGACTGAAAGATCGGATTGAAGAAAGGCTCATTTACCAGGATGCTCGGATTTGAAGTCCACGATAGTTTGAAGCTTCGCACGTAGATGAATCAGCACTTGGACACTATACTGTGGATCATGCCTGTACCTGTTGCGAAACAGCCTCGCGTTCACACAGAATATCCATCACTAGCTCTATGTCATCAAAGCCGACTAGGTCGGTAAGCTCCTCAGCAATCGTATCGTTAGACTTTTTCGACAACAGAACATCCGTCAAGTCAGTCAACATGGAATGGGCGTGCGGTTTCCTGATATTTGAATCAGTTAAGTGGAATATGAGAGTAATTTTGTTCACTCGCTGGAGCAGCCGAGCGACGAGAGGATGATATCCCGTTACGTCCCCTGTCTCTCCCATGAAATTCAGAAGACTCGGCCACTTAACGTTGTCATCCTCAGAGACATTGCCTTCGTGTGATCCTGAAGATGATTTAGCAATGAAGGCAAGAGGAAGCTATTTAAGAGTTGAAAACTACCGATGTCATTCGGAATACTTGAGTTTTTCCAAAAAATGCATGGGCAACGAAGATTCGTAAATCAAGCTATATAACGCACAGATCCCACTGGTCCAATACTAGTTGACTCGTTCCCGGTAGTTCATGAGACAATGACAGGAGATTCTGCAAGTGTTGCGCGAATAGATGATCAGCAACCATGTCGGACAAGGCTGAGGCACAAGGATGACAATTTCAAGTTTGAGGTTGGATAGCTTATGTAATGTGTAATGTGATGTTCATCAATTCGAACCAACGTCATGTCAGTGCTCTACTCCCAGTTACGACCCAGTGACCATTCTTCGGATAAGCAGAACCTTCTGCCGAGAGCTTCTTCCTGACGACGTATATAAGGGCAACGTCATGGAAGTTTCGATGGCCTTTAGGACGCACGTCTTTGGACTATGACGACCGACAATACGGACAAGGATATTTCTGAGATCGAGCAGGAGGCTGCCTCTCATGCACTTACGCTGCGTGGTAGAAAGCTTACGTTGGCTCTTGCGTTCGTCACTGGCACCGGGTTCACGCTTTTCGGGTCGGCACTTACCTTGCGTCAATGCATAATGACTGCTCACAGCGACCAAATCTGCAGATACGACCAGGGTGTCATGTCATCATTGCTCACGGCGAAGCAGGTCAGTATTGTCCATATGTCTCAAGTAAGCACGTCCCAATTTACATTGCTCAGTTTGAAGTCACCTTCCCCGAAGTTGTAGTGGATGTCGCACACAAACACCACGCGACTTTGCAAAGTCTACTCGTCGCTATTTATGTGAGGCTTATTGTACTCTCTTCCTTCACATCTTTCTCACGATTGCAGGAAATCGGCTGTCTCTTAGGAGCTCTCTCCAATCTTTGGGTCGGCGACCGCCTCGGCAGACGAAAAACTATTGTCGTTGGGGCTTTCATCATGATCATCGGTGCGATATTGCAGACCACATCCTTCAGCTATGCGCAGATTCTGGTTGCTCGAGTCATTACGGGACTTGGTAATGGTTTAAACGTGTGTCCGTTGTTTCTAAGGCATACAACAGTTTTGTACAATGCCGAGAATAGACTTCAACAGTCCCCACATATCATGCGGAATGTTCTCCAGCTGCTCATCGCGGGAGTTTGATCATGATCGAAGGAAGTCTGATCACTTTCGGCATTATGGTTTCGTGGGTCCCTCCGTGACATAGATATATTTTCTGCTATTGATTGCCATTCAAAGTTATGTCTGTGGGCGATCTATCTTCACCTTTATGCAGATCTTAATTATTGGCCTGCTTCAGTGGATTGATTTCGCCTTGCAAGGACACTTTTTCTCCAAAATGGGTATCCCACTAACGGTTTCCACAGTTTCTGGGTCAAAGGATCCAGTGCACAATGGCGGACTCCTGTCGCATTGCAGATTACTTTTGCCTTAATCATGATCGGCAGTATTAGATATGTGAGGATACTTGATTTCACTCCCGTACATTGTTGCTGATTCCAGAAAGTTGCCTGAGTCTCCCAGATGGTAAATGTTTGAATATACTGCAGGTCACCATCGCTAAACGGATGTCTCAGGCTGGTCAAGTCTAGTCGACCAGCGGAAGCGCTTGCCGTAATCTCTGCTTTAGACAATAAGCCACTGGATGACCCTGAAGCGAGGCGGACATTTCATGCTATCTGCAAGGCAGTGGAAGTCGAGGGCACTGTATACCGTGATGGCGAGCTAGGCAAAGACACGCGGGTTTCCACCCAAGTCTCGCTGCGAGAGTTACTGACTGGCGGCCCTTCTCAAAACTTTCGGAGAGTCACATTGGGAGTGGTAATCCAATGCTTTCAGCAGGTGTGTCGAGATGTCGTCTTGAGTGGGTCACTTACCTCATGTGCGTGTACCTCTCCTCAGATCACAGGAATCAATATAATCACATACTATGCCGTGAGTGGCCGAATGCCTATCTTTCGAATGCAAATGATAATATTGGCCAGCAGACCCTCCTCTTCGAACGACTGGGAATATCTGACACGAACTCCCGTATTATCGCAGCTTGCAATGCCACGGAGTACTTCCTTGCTTCACTGATCGCTATATTTATCATAGACCGTGTTGGGCGACGAAAATTGATGCTTCTAGGAGCCGTTGCACAGACCATCACAATGATATTGCTAGCCATCTTAGGAAGTATCAATAATGCTGCCTCAAGAGTTATCAGTGCTGTTTTGTTGTTTGTTTTCAATTCATTTTTTGCTCTTGGGTGGTTGGGGATGACATGGCTATATGTGCGTCAGTCCTATTGACTTGGATGAACTTCTCACTGATTATGTGTAGCCTGCGGAGATAGTCGGTTTACGCATGAGAGGGCCAGCCAATGCTCTATCAACTGTATGCTAAAATCAGATTCCTTTCATATACATTATTGAGTCAGATTCAGGCCAGTAATTGGACCTGGAATTTTTTGGTTGTCATGATCACTGGTCCAGCTTTTGCTAATATATCCTGGAAGACATACATAAGTGAGTATGCTTATCCCGTTGCTCTATGCTTTCTGCTTCTGAGTCTGTTCTAGTTTTCGCATCATTCAATGCTGCTATCATACCGGCCGTCTACTTTTTCTTCCCAGGTATTAAATCTTTACATATTCCTCGATCAGCTCCCAATATCTCTTCCAGAAACAGCAGGGAGATCCTTGGAAGGTGTGATTACATTTCGTGATCTCAAAATAATTAGTTGCACATCCAGTTTGCAGATATGGATGTGGTTTTTGCCATTGCATACAAGGAAGGCATCTCACCCGTCACAGTGTCATTCCGTAAAGACTTGCCTCCGGCGGGCTCGAGTGAAGCCGATGAGCTCTTCAATTCAAATACACATAGATCAGCTAGACAAAGGAAGGGTGCATAACCTCTAGCCGTCTAATGCTTGTGAGGTCTTCGCATCATGAATTATGCTTCTTTTCGAATGAAGTTTTCCATGGTGTATCACGGACCACATGCGATGTACAATACATAACAAGGCCAGTGCTTGCCGTCAATGAAGCTGATAAGCAGATGCAGTACTTGCTTCCAACCGTGCATGTACCGAAGCCCACTTTGAGACCGAAAACGGCGAATCATCACCTGAGTGGCATTAGAGTGGAATATTAATGTAGGGACGAGAGAACATTTCGGATCCTTGGACATCGGTCCTTCGTTCCTACATCGTGTGGTGACACTGACAGAGAAGACCAACTATGGCATGGCCCTGGAACTATCTCAACCGGTGCATGGGAAATCGTACCTGACAATGTCAGCACACCTGGACCGGCACGGAGATGAGGAATGAGGTCTTGTTCCGTAGAATTAACTGTCAGTGCTCAGGAACTTGAGAGTCAACGAACATATGGATAGTAACAAATAGCGTTGCTTCGAATTGCTCTGACCTACAGGAGTAATATCCACGGTCTAGTGATGTCGGCAAGCGCCCCTGTGCTCTATTGGAACGACGATGAACACTGTTGCTGTGTTCGAGCATGAACAACTACCATTTTTTCTTTGCCTGGAGGGGCCGAGATCATCATGATAATCTCTGATATGTCGCGGCTCATAAAGCGGCGGAGCGGTCATAATGTGGTGACAGATTTAGCAGAATCGAATTGCATCGCGTTCCCAAAATCTTTACATGTCAAACATGCTATTGGGAGGTTTGGATGGTCGAGTTCTTGTATGTTTCTTTCACAAATGACAAATGTCTACCACTGACAGAGGCACCCCCCGCCCTGATTGATCCTCGCGGAGACACTATCCAGCGTGCCGATTGTGAGGACGAATGTCTTCGCTGAAAGCTCGGACACGATGGTATAAAAGAGTCCGATCTGGTTTCAATCCAGCAACCCATTGAGATATCATGAAGTCCATCACATTCCTCTGGAAAGTCTGGAAGAAAAAGGACAAAGCCACAGAATCTGGTACAGGTTCAGGGAATCCGAATGCCCGAGGCCGAGTTGCACTGGAGATTCGACCAGAGACAAACGACCTAGTCGAGACCTCGAGATATTCGCTACATTCCGAGGTGATTTGTCCTCTTTCTTCTACATGCCGCCCTTCGATTGAGATTCCTGGCAGCCTGCTCTAGGCGCGTTGCCATCAATCCAAGGTGAAACAACTAAACCCATAGTTTTACCTATTATACGCGTGTCGCCGTCTCGGTCTTCTCGTTACGGAGCGCCATATAATCCTGGTCACGGTCCTCCGCCTAATTCTATTCATGGTCCTCCTAATTCCGCACATTACTGGACAAGTCGTTCGGCCAGGAGGTTGAATCCAAGGACCGAAGTCCAATTGTCGCGGCGATCTTCTGGTGGAAATGGGACGAAAATGAGGTCTGCGAGCCCCTTCGTTCTTCCCTCGTCGACCATACCGGACTTGGGCGCTGAAACGATAGAGAGCAGATCCCTTAAATCTGACGCTTATCCTGCAAGCGCCGAGGACGCGCCTCATATCCAACTGCCGTCTCGTATCGCAGATTCGCATACGAGGGAGCTTGATGCCAGAATTTTCTCAATCCCATTTTCGAAGGGTACTGATGAAGTTTCTCCTGATCAAATCCCTCCCACACCCCCTCTGCGTATCAGAAAACGACCTAAGCCGCTTGATTTACGTCTATCTGCGTCGACGGCATCTCTGCCGTCTTCCCCAGCGATGTCCTCTGTCGACTCCACGCCGATAGCAACCCCTACTTCTCCTGACCTTTTGTGGCTTTCGCCCTTACCCCCTTCTCCACGGGGTACCTCCAGAAGGTCAGAGCGCAAACGCCATCTTCATGCTATACCTCCTTTAGTGTACGATGCGCCAAAAGGCCCTCTGCCGGACCCTCCTGTGCCATTTTCTGCGTCCAAAGCCTCCTTTCAACTGGAATCAGGCATGTCGGTGCCGTTCCCAGGACCTAAGAGAGGCATTCCGTCGGTAACGCACCACCACGTCACCACAAGCCTGCCTTCGATAGAGTATTCGTCGTCTGGAGTGCGGAAACGTGTTCATTCTACACCGAACTTGAAGCTTCCGGAAGGTCGTTCGGTACTGGTCCGTCCAGTCTCATAGGCTGTTCATCATCGTCTTACGTTTTCAAAAGCAGAAAGATTTCAGCTATCCTTGGATGACAGATCAGCCAAATGCTCAGTGGGGCTACGCCATATGATTTCGTATGCCTTTTGAGAATATTCATTCCTGTATAAAGCCGTTCGCAAATTATAGGTACGCGCAGGTAGCACCGCGTAATCTCCACTGCTCGGTAAAGTATTTTGGTAGCGTACGAAGCCACATTAACGGCGCTTATCTTCATCATTGAACCGCCGGAAGAAATATAAAGTAAAACGTTGCCAGGTGGTCGTTCAATCTCGATGTGCCCATACGTTGAAGGAATCTGGATTTCACAAGCGGGATAGCAACACATTCAACGAACGGAGCTCATTGTTGCTTCTTTGATGCTGCTATCGGTGCCGTTACCGCGCGCGAGTCCTCAAGGAGCGACGACACGATATATGCGACGAGAACCATGTTGGCCGAAAATACTGCGGTTATTGCAGCATATGTGGAGTTTCCTGTGGCTCGGCCTCAGGCAATGAAACGCAAAAAAAAAAAAGAACAAAAAAGCACACGCACCATGCCATAGATATTTCAGTGAACCAAAATACAAGGAGATTGGTACAATGCCAAGGCTGAGGCTGAATGCGATGAGCTTCAACAAAACACCGCTCAAGTCAGAGGTTAGCCTTCCCCTTCGTCATTGTTGGAGTCCTCTCTACAGACCTTGCGGAGGCATCAGCGTTGGCTTTGCCGACGGAAACCTGTTCGCTCATGAGGATAATGGTATTGCGGAACCGGCGGAGAAGAAGTTTGAAACAAAGTTCGGTCATCATCAAGGTCGCGGGCGCCTCTCATACGTGTCACCACACACGTGCTGTTACAGTCCTGGTCATCGACGTCGATGAGCAACAATGTCAGTGGGCTCGGATATTGCCCATACCGAAGACAAAGTCGAAAATGCTACAAAGCCAGTCGGATATCTTTGCTGGGCGTCTTCCTGCACATCAAAATTGGGATTGGATACCTGTGACTGGGACATATTAATCATGTCCTTGTGCATCAAGCTCCTTCTATTTCCCTCATAGTAAGGGAGACGTACGCTGAATGAACAGCTCTCTGACTGACCCCACATAGTCGCTCTACAGACTTTGAAGTTCACCGCAATTGGCTAGCTATAACATCGTCACTGCCGATCGCCAGGTGGTATTTTGACGTGCGCGAACTTTTACGAATGTTATGGTTCTGGCTGACTTCGAAGTAGCAAACTTCAGAATGGAGTAGGTTCGTTCCAGTCTGAGTTGACTGGTTTCATTCATTCTCTCGTAGCTCTTGATTACCCGCCATTCTTTGCCTTCTTCGAAAAGCTATTGTCTTTCCCTGCAGCATTCATAGACCGAAGTATTGTGGACCTCCAAAACCTCAAGTATGACGCTTGGACCGTCATTTCATACCAGCGGTCGACTGTTATACTATCGGAGTTGCTGCTAGGACTGGTCCTCCTGAGGTTCTTTCTGAGGCTGCTTCGGAGTTCCATGCATAGGCTGAAATATTAACAGGTTTACTCGCGGTTCTGCGGATCCTTCAACGCAGCGGATAATCTCAGCCTCAGTCTTCCTTCATCCGGGCTTTCTCATCGTGGATCATGTTCATTTCCAATATAATGGATTTCTGTTTGGTATACTCTTGTGGTCGCTTTTAATGGCTCGCAATGTGAGCGCGATTTTGATGAACACTGAGAAGCCTCTAATTTATGTCTATCTAGGGCAATAAACTTGGTTGCGGAATATTTTTCGCGGTCTTACTGAATTTCAAACACATCTATCTGTATCTTGCTGTACGCACTCATTATCTGGTGTTATCGATTCCACGCTCACTTTGACATTAGCCAGCCTACTTTATTTATCTGCTCCGTTCGTTCTGCATATCACCTACCGGTCAATTGCAAATGAAGAATTTTGCACTGTTGGCGAGCTCTGTCTTTGCCGTCTTTGCTGTCTCTTTCGGTCCCTTTCTCCTGATGGGGCAGATATCTCAAGTCTTCTCTCGCCTCTTTCCGTTTACCAGGGGTCTGAACCATGCATATTGGGCGGCTAATGCTTGGGCACTTGTGACTGCAGCAGATAGATTGTTGTTGAAGTGTAGGTCTCTTCTTTTCTTTTCGATAAGTGCTGATTTTCCGTTAAGATATCCAGCTTACCAATACCGATATTTCTGTAAACACGTCCGGAACATCCTCGTCTTCTCGTGGTTTGGTTGGGGATACCAACTTCGCTGTTCTGCCAAATGTCAAGCCCATCCACACCTTCCTTATTACCATTGCATTTCAATCCGTCAGCTTTGAGCGTTTCATACGCCGCTTCTCCGTTCGCTGACGTCGCTGTCTAGATGTGGTTGATCAAGCTCTGGCTCAATCCGACCTATAAATCGTTCTTGACCGCTGTAACTTTATGTGGTTACACGTCGTTCCTGTTTGGATGGCATGTGCACGAAAAAGCGGTTCTTCTTTTCTTAATTCCTCTAAGGTAGCTTTCAATTCCCTCCACCCGCGGCTTGCGCGCCTTAGCAGATCTCCCTGTTTGGCAAGTTTGCTCGCAGCTGAGAGGCAGGCATATTTTCGGACATTCATCCTGACAAGCATTGCTGGCATTTTTGCCTTGTTTCCACTTCTTTTCACCCCGGGAGGTACGTGTACCGCTCGTTAAGCACCTGATGAATCATCCCGACTCTAATTCTGGTAGAATCCATTGTCAAGGTCCTGTATTCTGTCATCTGGGTCTTATTAGTTTACGGGTCTCTCAATCGCCGCGTCTATGAGTACGCCATCTGAACTTGTCTCATTGCGGCTCTTATGATTCGGATTGTAGATTTCCACGATCCTTGATCTATGTTATCATAGATCTGTTCGAGAAAGTGTATCTCGCCGGTTTCCCAATTTTGCTTGCTTTTGTGGGCACCTTCCCATTCCTTGGCCAACGCGAGGGACATCCGATCGGTAACGCATGTCCAGGTTCAGATAAACGCAATAATGAAAAACTGAACAACGCAAAAGCACTCGGAAGATTGGAATTCCTCCCCTTAATGTTGACGAGCGTCTACTGCGCAATTGGCTTGGTTTGGGGTTTCTTGCGGCTGATGTTCATATATCTCCATGAGGAAGCCATCTATCAGGGTCAATTGAGTAATATAAAGTGACGAGTTTAGCAGCGGCATTCTGGCGAAGAGGCAACCCAAACATGTCATTATGTATCGAGTGATTCATTCATTTCTTGGAGATATGGACCACTTCAATCGGCGTCGGTGATAGTCGTACATCACGAGATCAGATATCTTACCGTCTTCATCTTCCAAGACATGATCTAAACCGACCTTCTGTCCTCTAGCATGCTTTGCACTAGCGCCCCACACGACGGCGCTTGAAAACACATCAGCACCCTTGATAATCATGAACTCAGAGGAACACACTATTTCATCTGTTTTGCGATCTCCTTATGTATGGCACTGCAAAAGTCCTCCACAGTGCATTTGCCCCGTCGTAAGACAACGGGCGCACTGTAATCCGGAGGCAGCCCTCGGGGTTTGGTGTATGCTCGTACGAGATCAAGCGTCTCCCACATTTTGTCAATTAATTCGTCGATATTGAGCCACTCTCGGGAACTGATCGGTACGGAATTTGGTATCTTGTAACTGACATCGGAGAGGATTTGAGCAGGCATGTTCTTGGGGCCACGCCGAGACACTTACAGCAGGTCCAACTCCTCAATGGAAATTGCATCGATCTGCGGATGTCGGTAGAGGCAGGTAACAGTGTTGCGCAAAGCCACAGTTCCATACCTTGTTCAACACCTGGCTACATATCAGCCGAAAAATCAAATCCATGAGTAATGATAGGCTTACATAAAGCGCTGGGATATATACTCTAGATGAGGTCAGTCGCCATGAAGAGAGGTCAACAGCTGCAGGCACTGACCTATTGCCTTCGATTATATCAACCAAATCATCAGCCGTGGCACCCGGTTCTCGAATCGCGACATCCGCATTGCTAATTTTGTATTCGCTGAGGATTGCTTTGATTTCGTCATGATCGATGTTTGTTAATGGCACAGTGTTCGTAATTGCAATTCCTCCTTTATCTTTCTTGCGCACAACGATCGCTGGTGGTCGCTTATTTAATCTAATGCCAAAACTCTCGAGTTCGGATTCGATAATCTTTTTGTCGCCTAGAGGTTTGAGAACATCGAGGACAATGAAGATCAGGTTGCACGTCCGTGCGACTGCATTGGATCAGCGGAGTTAGACCTGTTGACGATTCCGGTACATGAGCCTGTGTCTGCATACCAGCAATCACTGTAAGGGAATCAATTCAAGCTACACAATGCAGAAAAAAAACCGAATCCAACCTTGTCGACCTCGACCTCGACCATCGTTGGCACCTTCGATGATACCAGCTATCATTTCGACATTATTAAATCACTAAATTGATGGCTTCATAATGAGAGACACTTACGAAGATCCAGAATCTGAATTGGTGCTCCGTGTATTTTCAGCGTGCCGGGGACGGTGGTGAGTGTCGTAAAATCAATCTCGGACACTTCTGAATGCGTCCCCGTAAGTTTCGTCATGAGTGTAGACTAGCAATAAGGTAAGTTATGGGTCTCAAATAAAAGCAAAAGGTGCTGACTTTGCCGACTGAAGGAAAACCAACAAACCCGACAGAGGCGATGCCGGTCCTGTGGTAATGAGTAGGGACGCGCTGCCGGAAACCACGATGACCTACCGAGCGACATCGAATCCAATACCACCACCACCACCGCTGCCGCCGCTGCCACCTGTCGGGGAGATAAGCTCGCGCCTGAGCTTGGCAAGCTTCGCCTTCAGCTGTCCTAAGTGGTAGCTGGTGGCCTTATTCTTTTGGGCTGCGAATTGGGTAAGTCGTGCCCAATACACATGAAATGGGCAAAAGGGCGTACTTCTGGCCATCTCATCTTCGATTTCCTGTCCATGCAGGACGATGTGTTAGCAGGGACAATAGATAACAATTGTGGAATTCGATGCCTTTATCTTCTGTATAGTGGTCATTGTTGTGTGGAGAAGACTGTGTCGGCAATTTCCGACGTGTCGGACAGCAGTTGTCAATTTTGCGTCCCTGTCTCAGCAACTTCCTCCACTCCTTCCCAGGATACGCACTCTCTTTACTTATGCGACTAGCTGGCCCTGGTTTCTGATCCTCTTACACTCATTTCTGCACCTAGTCAGCCTCCCATTCCCTCCTAACAATCATGTGTGGTGGTCCCAAGTGGAAACGGGAGATTGTTCCCGACCACAAGGTCTGCCAAGCCGTATTTCATCTGTGTGCATATTCTGACTGGTTCTTGCTCCCAGTTCGACTTCGTCGATACCCGCGAGTTCACCGACAATGGTTTTATCATGCGCCTAAAGTACGTCTTTATGTCGTCCGGCAACCTCCCGCTCCTGACGCGGTGCAGATACCTCTGGCTATATATCATCGTTCTCAAGTCCTTCATGGTTTACGTTCTGGATATCTTCACAGCAGTGACTATGTTGTCTACAAAGACATGGTCAAACGAGATCTTCAACCAGTGTAAGGATATTGATGGCTGCGTCTTCATTCCTTTCGACACCGGCAAGTGGCTTTTCGTCGGGTGTATCATCTTCTCCTTCTTGCTGGTGCGTATCAGACATCCTGATACACGTGCTGGTGACATATCTAGTGTTAGCTTGCGTACGAAGCGAGAAAGGCCAAAAAGATCATAGCAAGCCGCGATATCTCCTATGCCTTCACCAACATCATGGCCAACAACTATTATTCACTGCGTATGTCGCTCGGTCGACTAACAATTCGTCCCTGACCTCTTCTAAAGGGTCCTACGATCATTTCTGCTTCTTTGACCATATCAGCAACTCGACAAAATTGAGCGATGATTTTGCGTTCTTCGTCTTCTTCGTTTTTAAAAGTATAGACTTCGCTTCTGCTTCCTTCTTTACTAGGATTAAGATCACTATTAGGTTGGAAGCGCGTTATCCTGGCAGATGGACCACGTCAGACCATCAACGCACTAACCCTCTATGCAATCTTTTTGTCAAGACGAGACGCACCCGGTCCATGGTACGACCCTAGCAGATATTTTGCAGGAAATAGTGTATCAACCTCCCTGCTGACGGTCACAACCTTCTTGACTGTCCTTGTCTTCGCTGGTTCGCTGTTGGTCTTGATCGTAGCCGGCATATGTTATGTCCCTTTGTTGTGTCACATCAGAGGTAATTTGAAGGTAGGTGCGCTGTGGTGCTGTCGGATATATTCATCTCAAGCGAGTACCGTCAGGAATACTGCTGTCATAAAGTCGACAAGGTATCTCGCTCCACCCTCCTTGCATGCTTGTGCGACGCTAACAGCCCGTCACAGCGCATTGATGCTGTCATCAAACGCAGACGAAAGCAACGGTTAGCCGACGCAGCGAAACTTGCCCAAAAGGAAGCCATGGGCGACTTCTCTCACCTTAAGAACAAAGGAGGCGAGGCAATCAAATCTCTACCGCAACCTACGCTCCCCAGCGTGTCTCTGGAGGATGACGACACCATTTCTGTTAATACCCGTGGTCCGCCGCCAAGCACTTATACCCAGGACTACTACTATCAGAACAGCAGCAACAAGAGTGCTATGGATAACTATCCTCCTCCCATGCCACCGTACAATCCATACTCCATCCACCCAGTGCCGAGCAATCACTATCAGCAATCTTCCGTTTCGCTCAGCCACTACGAGGATGCTGCACCCTCACCTTATCAATTATATGAAGATGATAATGATTCCACAGCTCACCTCTCTGCGTCTCCTGCCCCTTTCGCCCACCAAGCCCAAACGCGCTCACAGACTATTGAGTCTAATAACTCTTACGGTCATTCAAACGCAGGCAGTTATGACCCCCATGAGGTCTACGGAGGTCGTGGCGATTACTTCAACACTCAATCTCCGCAAAATGCGTATCATGGGCCGCGAGGGGGGACGTATGATGACGGCAGAGACGGTTATTCACGAGCATTGTAATATAGCAGCATTCCGCATTTTCTATAGTTTAGCAGCATCTTTTACTTTTGTTTCTTGCAATACCAGCTAGGTTTGGGTGTGGACTTTCGTTTTCGTGTTTCTGTAGAACAGTGAACGACGTCGGGTATAGATGATAATTATTAGCCCCGCATAAAGTAATCACAGATGCGTCCGAAATACAGCTAGATGCGTGTACCCAATGTTATCCTCTCCTTGTCAACTCAACTTCTCCCAAACTATAACACCAATGAGGAGGACAAGGATAATGATGATAGCTGCAGTTATCACCCGTTCCTTGTACATCCTATCCATGGCGTTAGAACCACCTTGCGTGAATCGATGCAGAAAAAATCTAGCAGCGAGGGGATGAGACGCACCGTCTGATCATTTTTTTAAGAGTTACCGAAGCTCGATCAATGGATGAGTCTGCCGTATGTAGCTGAAATCCTCATAATGTGAGCGCGGCAAGACCTCAAGGATAGGTTGGACAGACACACAGTATCCCTCGCATTTTCTATCTGTTCCCTCTGGCCACGTAAGTTCATAAGGATATCGGCGCCCTGGTTCTCTGTCTCCAAAGCGATACGGTGCGACTCTTGCAGCCTGCGCGTCCCGTCCTCAAGCATCGCCGTGCCCGCCAGCAGCCGAGCCCTGTCGCTTGTTGATGCATAGGGGTCGTCAGAGATGGACGCCACCCCGTTCGAATTCGACGACAACGCGGCTTGCCGTAGGCGCTGGCTCTTCTGCTCGGCGAGCATTTTCTTGAACCCGCTAGGTCGCCCTTTGCGGCCTGGAGGCGGGTATGGTACGGTGCGCGATGCAGTTGAGGGATCCCTTGCAATTCTATCTCCATCTGCGAGACCTGTATCGTCGAGCAAAATGTTGTAAAGCACGGCTCTCTGTGCCAGGGATGAAGGACTTTACCATCTCGTCGGCTTCATCAAGCTCCATGTCCACACGCCGAAGAGCAGCATCTCTTTGGTCTAATTAAGAGCTCAAGAATGCCTAAAAAGAATGGCAGCAAAAGACGTACCATTATCGGACCTGCGGCACTGACGTCGTTGAGCCGCTTGCGGATGGTACCTATAAACTGCTTGAAGTCCTGCTCATACGAATCAAAGAGGGCGGTTGGGGCACTGTTCATACTCCCTCGAAACGAGCGTTGTCTTCTTTATGGTGGTGAATTCACCGGGTTCAGTTGCGTGTCGCCGACACGGCCGTGTTTCAGGCTTGCACGACCTTGTTTGTCTCCTTCTGTTTATAGGAGTTGAAGGACGACCATCATGTCCAGCTCAGGGTGCGTCTGCGAGCTTGTCACATCCTGGTTCTTGACTAAACACCCAGCTTTGCAGGATGTCGCTCTATCTCGATCCGCAGATACGGGACTGGGTCTTGTTCCCAATTACGTTGGTCATGGTGTGCCTGTCGGCGGACTAGAGCGCTTCCATGTTGCTGAAGAACCTTGTTAATGCAGATACTAGTCGGTGTCTTGCGGCATTATGTCGTGACGCTTCTTCAGTCCCCGCCCAAAAAGATGACACGCGCCGCGATACGGGAACAGTCAGTGGCATTATTGCGTTTTGCATATGGTTGGGCATAACACCTGCGACACAGACGCGCGCTCGTGCGGTCGCAAATTCTCCGAACCACATCAATAAATTCTCCCATCCCTCGAATCTCTACTTCTCCATCTCGCAGAATCTGTCCGAGTCCTTTGAAAAGGGACGTACTTGAAAGAAGGCCCGCCCAAAGGCGAAGCAACTCCAACGCCGCCGAATCCGTTAGACCCGGCTGCGATGGACGGCATGATGGCAGGAATGAAGACACAGATGGTCATGATGGTGCCGCAGATGATTATCATGGGCTGGATTAATTTTTTTTTCAAGGATTCGTTCTCAGTACGCAACCTGTCATGATCCCGCCGCAAAGCCAGGATATTGATACAGATCCTTCCAGTCAAGCTTCCTTTCCCTCTCACTTTAGGTTTCAAATCCATGCTACAAAGAGGTATTGAAACACCAGACATGGACGTTCGATGGGTCTCTTCGCTTTCCTGGTACTTTCTAAACTTCTTTGGCCTTAATGGACTGTATCGGCTTCTCCTCGGAGGAGAGAACGGTGAGCGTGATAGAGCGAGCTCTTGTCGACGAAACTGACGCTGTTGGACCAGCCGCGGATTCGTCGCGGGACATGACGGCGTCGGCATTTGCCAATGTGAATGTTGCCTCAGGAGCTCCACAGGACTATACCAAGCTTTTCAAAGCTGAACGAGATAACCTTCGATTAGCTGAAGGGATATATTCCTGGGTCGGGAATAACATAGAAGAGGCGTTGCTTGAAAAATACGGAAAAATATAAAATTATCTTTCTATCGATCATAATTTATCTGCACGACAGACGCAACGCCCTTGCGACCTTGATCCTGGCGATATCGTACATTCACCACGCTTATCTCATACAACGGTGGCGATAGAATACAACGGTCAAAGAAGGCATCACGGTTGGCATTAATGACATGAGCAAAGAAGTGGGGGCTCCCACCCTGATCAGTCATGTGTTGTGTTGTTACACGAGACCATCATATAACGACAATGCCTGTTGAAAAGCTGAGCACCAAGGAAAGGTCACGGCTCAGGACGCTACGGACCTGCACGATGGTTGGATCCTGTTTGCTGCCCTCGACGAATTCTTCATAAGTTAACCTTGCATCCTTGTTCTTGTCCATGTTTCTGAAGATCTTATCCACACGCTGCATGAACAGTTATCAGACGACTAACCGGCAACGTAAAGTTAGCAAGATGATGCATGCCTTCTCTGGGGTATCTTCGTCAGCGGGGAGTTTGACCATCTCGCCAGTCATCTTGTATATCGATTGCACGATCTGAAGCATCTCATCATACGTGATGGTTCCGTCTTTGTCGATGTCATAGAGCTGGAATGCCCCTGGATGTAGAACCGTGAATCTGCGCCGCAGGACGCATTGTAACGCGCGAGGGCTCACACTTGAGTTTCTCATCTAGCCGCCCACGACTTGTCACGCTTAGCGCGCAGATGAACTCTTTAAAGTCGATGGTGCCGTTCTTGTTCTCGTCGAACACGTTGAAGACATAGTCAGCAAACTCTGCTGGATCGCCAAAGGGGAAGAACTGCTTGTATATCCGGCTGAACTCGACCTTGTCGAGGTGTCCAGAGGGCAATCCTTGCGGAAACCTTTATACCTGTCCGGCGGATTGAACAAGGGCACGATGGGACAGTATCGATATGACGGCACGCACCACTGCTGTAGCTCCTTCTTATCGACTGGGTCATGGTATGCCAAATAAGCAGGTTGGGCTAAACGCGGAGATCGTGGGTGGACGCACAATAGGTGTTCTTCTGAAGGTCTGCGAGCTGGTCTGGGGAAAGCTTGCTCTGGGATTTGCCCATGGTGAGGAGAAGGACGAGGGAAGCGACCTGAAGGCTGTGTTCTGGCTGTGTACACACATTTGACTTTTGTAGCAGGCCTATCTCCGAGTCTGCCTAGTGGTCGCTTGCCGTTGCCTAGTTGGGCGTGCAGCGTGGTCGGTGCAGGCGTACGGGGCAAGTGGCGTCTCAGATTGACTATCGTCGTCGCTGTGAAGCGCGCTGAGCGGCTCAGGCGGGGACCGCTGTAGCCGACGATGATCGAGCGGGCAGGGAACCACATGCTGGGCTGATCTCGCTGGTATAAACACCTTCTCATTCCCTCTTTCGGCTCCTCGCCCCTCTGTTGCTCCTCCCTCACGATGTGCTACGCCTACGGTTCCGTCGATCAGGCCGTCAACGTCTGCCCAATGTGCAAGGTCTTTCCCCATCCTAGGTCTGCGATATCCTCCACCGCCACTACAGTCGTAGCGAGCACTTGTTCACTCCGTACCTCCACAGGTGTCCCCATCAAAGGGACATTTGCCGCAATCGCAAACTGCACCCTCGCCACGACGTTCTCTACCTCAAGAACGCCGAAGGTAGCCACCTACGCCACCTCCTCATAAGCGCCCCTACTCATCTTCTCTGTCTAACCACCTGCAGTCGAGTCATTCAACGGCTGCGGCTATTGCAAGGTCTGAGCATCTATTGTCAATCCTCGATCTCGGCTCATCTGTGCTGCCATACAGTGGGCCCTAAGCGATCCACCGCCCAAACAAGCAGGATATCTCAATCAGGGCTGGCCGGGCTGTTGCCGCCCACCTGCCGCAAACGAATACCGACTCATCCAGGCCGCCGACTGGCGATCTGTCAGCATCGTGCATGGCATCCCTATCCCGCCCGAAATCAAGACTATGCTCGATAACCTTGGCAGGAGGGGTAGCCCAGTCCTCTCTGGCAGTGGTCGTATCGCGAACGCAGGCGCCAAACCCTCCTCAGGGCTTGATCGCCGCCACAGCAACTCTAGTCCCAGCAGATCCGGTCTTAAATCATCTCCCGTTGCGACCGTCAAAGGTCGATCGAACGGAAGCCCAAAGCAGGATGTGGCATCACTCGCAAGTCATCTATCACACAGCGCCAGCGGAAGCACGATCTCTTCTTCTCCATCTAACCCCTCTCCCGAACGTCATATCCAACGCAAAAATACCGTCCTCGATTCTCCAGATAAGACAGATAGGCGTGTGGATGGCTCACACTCATCTCATTCCTCTCCGAGTCGCAGAGTCATCGATCTCGAAGGCTCTGGCCCAACTCGCCGGCATTCGACCAGTCGGACCCCTCCCACGCCATCTATACCACTGTCAAGACCTTCTGTAGACGCCCGCTCTCAAATTAACCAATCTTCTCCTGCGCGCCGCGGATCTCTCCCACTCATATCCACGAGCACGACCAAACCAGCAAGTCCAAAATTGCCTGTCATATCGGATCGCACCAGCGTCAATGTGCTTTCAAGATCACGAGGCAAAAGTCGGACATCTCTAGCGCGTCGAGCAGCAGTGGAAGCAGCGACAGCAACGGATCGTTGACAGACAGCACCATCACGTCAGAAGGATTTACGGATTACCTCTCGGACGAGTCGGAGGCAGAGTTGCAGAGGCAGGCGGAGGCTAGGGCAGCGCTGGTCGCACAGATGCAGGCCGAGGAGATGGAATTTAAAGCGGCGCGACAGCAGCTCGCACTCGTTGACCTCCACCCGCCCAGAGCATGGAATCCGCATAATCTGAGCGCGGGACGCACGGCTGGTTACCCTTCGCATGCCACACAGACACAGATACCTACATCCTCTCGAAGTTGAGGACGTGTCTGCGGTAGTGTTATTTGTTGTTTCCTGTGTACAGTACATACACGCTCTCGTTCAAGTCCCTTTGCTGTTGTCCTTGTGCTCTGACGCTTCTGTATATGAACCTCGCCCGCCACTCGATCACAGCGACAAAGCCAGTTCAAATTGTCGATGCTCGCTTCGATGCCGATTGCGAAATATTCACTGTAACTACCCCTGCTGGCTTTGCTATCTATCGCACTGCCCCCCTCAAGTTGATCCGGACACGAGGTGCGCCGCTCGTAGCCCTCTGGCTGGTATTTCGTCGTATTCATCAACATTGTAGAGCTGTCTGGTGGGACGCTGGCCACTGTTCTTCCCTTGCATACGACGAATCTGTTGTTTCTGCTCGGGGAGGTCCGAGCCCACTGTATCCACCGAATAAAGTCATCTTGTGGGATGATGCGCTGGGTACGGAAGTTGCGGAGCTCGAGTTTAGAGAGAGAGTCCGTGGGCTTGCATGCAGACGCAACTGGCTTGCCGTCGTTCTCCGGAGAAGGGTCGTCGTGTTCCAGTTCAGCACAACTGTCACGCGGTACGGCGAATGGGATACTTGCGACAATCCCAAAGGTGGGCAACTGATGATCTTACTACCCTGCTTCTCTTTCCATGCATTCTCTCAGATGTGAGTATACATGTCTTTTTCAGGTCTGCTCGCCTTGGCCACGAGCCCGCACTCGACACTGCTTGCCATTCCTGGACGCCAACTAGGCCATGTGCAGCTCATACACCTGCCTCCGTGTCCGCCACCGCCGACATCGGGACCTAGCAGTTCTGCAAATGCACCTACAAACCGTAGCAAGCATCCGATATCGATCGTTGCCGCCCACACGACGGCACTTACAACCCTATCTGTTCCGCCGTCGGGGCGTCTCCTTGCGACGACGTCGACGCGAGGCACTCTAGTGCGGGTGTGGGATTCCCTGACTGGGAAGCTCGTCAGAGAGTTCCGAAGAGGTACGGACAAAGCTGATATATACGGAGTCGCCTTCCGACCAGACGAGAAAGAGATATGTGTCTGGAGCGATAAGGGCACCGTACACGTGTTTGCACTCGCGACGTCTGGCGCATCATAGTAAGTTGCCTTTCATGTCAAGCTTGACATCGAGGCTGAGACCTTCCCGGCTAGCAATCGCCAATCGACCTTTTCGCCCTTGACACCGTTTCTGCCGTTGCCAAAGTACTTCGAATCTGAATGGTCTTATGCCCAATACCGAATACCCGTGCAAGCCTCGCACATCTCGATATCAAGCTCCTCTGTGCGGTCAATCAGCGCCGAGTTGGCAGACGATGAACGGTGCACGGTAGCTTGGATACTGGCCCCATCGCAGCCCGAACCGAACTTGCCAAGCAAGAGTCAAGAGTACCAGCTCATCGCGCTGACGTTTTCCGGAGGCTGGTACCGTCTGTCACTGCCTAAGATGACATCCTCTCTTTCCGCTCGTACATCTTCGGCCAGCGGCGCGCGACTACACACCGCCTCGCCCGTGCCGTCGCGAAGCAAAGAGAAGGGGAAAGAAGTCAAAGAAAGTCGTGACTGCACACTACTGGAATTTAGGAGATATGGAAGATGGGACGGTTGGGCTTGACCTTTCTATGATGGTAAGAGACTGTATTCATATCTTGTTGCACTCCATAGATATACCCCATGCATCTGTACTCAATATTACATAATCATGTTCTCAATCAAGTGATCGCGTCCATCCTGCATTGATTCGAGTCTACTAGGTTCATTCAGTGAGATGGAGAATCCTCATGCAGAGCGCCAGGCTGTGCTGCTTGAAAGAATCCTGAAAAATACGGTATGTTCTCTGCTAGTCTCCTCTTTCAAAACATTGAGCTTTTTGTGCAGTCAAAGTGTACAGAGATGATTTTAGAGCTCAATCATTGCCTGGAGGTCTGATCGAATGGTTCTTCGTCGCGTGGCATTGCTGATTATGATTTGTCTTGCGCAGGAGGTCTTACGAGCCAACGCGTACATCAAAACCGCGGCTGACTTGTCGACAAAATACAGGAAAAACGTGCAGTATAACCTAGTGGCGACGAGAGGGACAGGTAGCCACTCTTCCGCGGATAGTTGAACGCAGCGCAACGATAAACTTACATGTAGAAATCACGGTTTCTGTTCGCGGGTACTGGAAGATCTGTATTACGTATGCTATGTATCAGACATTGCTCTGAACTCCCGTTATATCGATCCCCGAAATGACCACCGGGATAGACTGCATAGGAACTCCACATGGACGCAGCACATCGACGTGCGGATACTGCTCACCACCGGGTGAGAGAAGTGTGACCCGTTCAAGTTATCATACTGCAGGCCTGGAAGCGCAGAAGCTCTCGTGCCAGGTGAGCCCTAATCGCCCGAAAAGAACGAGCGCAAACTGGTGTGCAGGTCTATCAAGACATGATAGACCGTGGATGGCGTCGGTCCGGTAAATTCAAGCACATGAAAACGGAGCACCTCAGGCGTTCTCATCAACTCTGCAGGCACATGGTGCTACAAACCCGACTTGAGAATGTCCTGCTGCCCACAATATACAATCAAGTATGTGCACCTTACACGCTACCTAAACTTAGCCGACATGTCTTTGAAGATTAGACGCTCTGATGTTCAAGCCATCCAAGAGTCAGAGGAAGGTCATGAACCGGTGTGGCCGACTATCCTCATTTTCCACCATCCCCATCTGAAACTCTGTTGTCACAGCTGGAACCGCCTCGTGCTCGAAGGGAATAACGACCACGGTTCTCGTCAGGAAGCGTGAGCATGATACAACCTGGATCATCCTCAGCGTCGTTGACGCTCTCTCCCCAAGAAGCAGTAAAAAACTCTTCAAGAAAGCTACCGATTTCTCTTTCCTTGCATCAATCCACTCAGGTGAAAAATCCTTTCGGGATGATAAGGTACCAGTTGCACATGAATTCGAGGTACGGAAATATTCTTTCGTGACCCTGTTATGATCAAACACGACCTCTCAAGGTTATCTTGGAACCCTCCAGCTACACCGAGGAAAAGTACCAGCTTTACGAAAAGTATCAACGAGAAATTCATCACGATATAAAATCAACTCCTTCAGAGTTTATCCGTTTCCTAGTGGAATCTCCTCTCCGGGTGGGTGCAAATCATCATGCCGATTCATTCGCGATTGACGGACCTCGTTGTTGCAGCCACAATCCATCTTATATTCTGCTGACGTCCCGGATCACCTACCTCGGAGATATGGCTCCTATCATCAACTTTATCGCCTTGATGGCAAGCTCATCGCGATAAGCGTCATTGACATCCTTCCTAGCTGTGTCTCGAGTGTATATTTTATCTACGACAAAACATGGGAGAGATTCTCATTAGGTAAGGTGAGATGCGAATTTTTTTTCGGAAGGGCTTTCAAGTAATACTTGTGCTGCATCCTGTCCGTGATCGTAGCTCAGTGCGATGCGAGAAGTCTCTCTTGTCCGAGAGATGAACGAAGCAGGAGCCTCCGATGTGAAATCATTGTACATGGGTACGTAGTTAATTGTAACCCTTTTCCATTGCAATAGCCAACTACGCACCAGGTTATTATATCCACTCCTGCCAGAAGATGAGATACAAAGGCGAATATTGCCCATCATACTTGGCCGACCCAGTATGAAGACACTACCACAGCGTCCCCGGCTAATCCTATGTCTATTTTCAGGAGACTTACGAGTGGTATCCGCTGGAAACATGTCGCCCACTGTTAGACCGCTATCGATATGCGTGCTTCTCCCACCCAGAACATTCCACATCCAACGTACCTGTGAATGAGGACGGTATGGTCATGAAATGCAATATATTAAAGCGCTTTATTGATGGAATATCACAGATCTGGAACCCGACATTGATGATCCTCCATTAACTTCTGAGGAACTGGACCACATATACGTCGTAACAAGAGTTCACAAGCAGACGCTGTATACGGCCCCTATCGTGGTGGGTTCTCAATCTACATCATTACCGGCGTAACGTTGATCACAATCGTCAGATGACTGCGTACTGGGACTATGAGAAGGTTAGGCGTGGCGTGATAAGTTGTGTACTTGGACTGGGTGTTGATGTTGCACGACATTTTGCTTTCCGTTATTGAGCCTGCTTGTTGTGGTAATAAATGCCCACGGTGTTTTTATTCAACACCGTCATAATAGCATTCGTTTACTCTGAACTTTTCTGCTATCCTAATAATTCTTGTGTGACCCAAAGAATGGTATATCTTCTGTCCGACGAGAGCGGGATCACGGTGATCTAACAACTGACTTCTTGCATGACCAGCTTCGCCGCCAGATCAGGGAACGCAGGCAATACATCTATGCAAAGTCCTTGGAAGCTCAGGAGCGACAGACCTATGAGCGGAAGCAGCAGTTGAAAGATGCTCTAGCAAGCGGAAAGCCCTTGCCCACCGAATTGAAAAAGCAAGCGTCGAGCTTAGGCAAGGAGTTGGCCTTTGATGATGCTCAAGCAGGTATGTCCATAATTCCTGACATGCTACCCTGAATTTTAACCATACGTGACAAGAACCGACATCGCATATTGATAACGAATACTCGCGAGCCGGTATTCAAGACCCAAAAATCATCATTACAACTTCGCGCGATCCCAGCTCCAAGCTGCTGCAGTTCTCAAAAGTATGCTGCACTCACCATGTCCATGTCACGCTGTTTCACAGGAGATACAGGAAATGAGACTCGTTTTCCCCAATTCTCATCGAATCAACCGTGGTAATTATGTCGTGGAGGAGCTTGCGGAAGCATGTAGAGCCAACGATGTTACAGACCTGATTGTCCTTCACGAACATCGCGGTATTCCAGGTCCGTCCTTTCTTACCCATCCATTTTGCTTTACCTTTTGTTCATTAATTTCACCAGATGCCATGATCGTATCGCACTTTCCCCATGGACCGACGATTTACTTCACCCTAAACAACGTCGTATTGCGACATGATATCGCCTCCTATGCAAATTCAACGGTATCCGAGCAATACCCCCATCTAATATTTGAAAATTTCACCTCAAAATTAGGAGAGCGTGTACGGGACATTCTGAAATATCTTTTCCCCGTTCCGAAGGAAGACAGCAAACGTGTCATGACCTTTGCGAATGACGATGATTTCATCTCATTCCGGTGGGTCAAATTAAACGGGGGAATAAAAGCACGATTAACATTTGAGTGTCAGACACCACGTCTTCGTAAAGCTTGGCAAAGGCGTGCAGCTCGCAGAAGTTGGACCCCGGTTTGAAATGAAGCGTCAGTATGTTTTCGTCATCGAGTCAAGCTGGCGATTCACATTATTTTAGCATATGAGATTCGTCAAGGGACGATCGAAAATAATGCAGCTGAACGAGAATGGGTCTTGTCGCATTATTCTCGCACAGCCAAGAAGCGCAGTGTGTTATCGAGACCAGATTCATCGAACGAGTCCGTTGCAAAATGGGCGAAAACTTGACGAGGCGGAGAAAGCCCAAGTGTGACTATTCCATATCGATGGCCCTCGACATCAGGATATAGGTCTCAGGTGTCAGTGTTCTATGGCACGTCAGATTATGATGAGTCTGCTACACCGATACCGTCTGTACTAGAGTATCCGATCGGTGTTTCGCTCCTCAGTCACGCCTGACTAGCCGATTAATCGACGTGAAGTCCCTTGTCTAAAACCGCAAAATGCTCAAAGAAAGATGCAAAGAGATTGATGGTATGCTGCATATCGTACGATCCCGCCGTTTCGCGTATGGAATGCATTGATAGCATGGCACATCCCACATCAACGGTACGAAGCCCGATCTTTGAGAGCATTGGCCCCACAGTCGATCCACATGCCCTATTGAAGAGACGTGATCACGCATTGACCCAGTTAATAGGATGGGCTTCGCTTACATGTCATTTCTGACTTCATATTCCTGCACCCTGCCTCCTTTACGCTCTACAAGTTGCTTCACGACGAACGAAGTGATCGCGTCGCTGGCATATCTTTGTTTCGCATTCGTTTTGATGACAATACCGCCATTCATAACTGGTTTGTGCAATTCCTCATGTTTTTGGGAATAGTTCGGGTGGATGGCGTGGCCCATATCTGCCGAAACCAAGAAAGACTTGGAGATGGCCTGCGCCGCAGCTTTAGGTGTCGGAGAAAGGCGATTGAGCAAAGAAGGTATGAGACTGGATTCTGCTCCTGATGTAGAAACGCTGCCGATCTCTTCATGATTAAACAATGCAATGCAATTCACATTTCCTGGTGTGTTGGAACCTTGCGGGAAGGGGTTTTCGGCGAGCGCCTCGACGGCACAAAACCTGTATAATTGAGATAGACGTCCTAGCTTATGCTGTAGGCACGTACGATGAGAACAGATTATCCAAGCGAGGGCTGAAGATGAATTCATTGCTAAGTCCGCCTAGAGTCGAAGGCTGAGTGTCATACAACGATCTGGAAAGCCGACTATCAGAAGTATGCTAGGTGCTGAAAAAGAGTTTGATACAATTCAAAATCACGGATGTCACCAGGGTCCACTGATAGTTCATTCGCTATCACAGAAAGGAGCGAAGGATGATGATTAGCCTGAATACTGGACGCGGGAAGACCGTCAGTTTCTGATTGTTTATTATTATCCTTATTGTCCTCGGTTGTTGAAGAGTTTAGATGAGATTCTATCAGGCCAAGGATAGGTACGAATTCGGTTTCTTGACTGAACTTGAGAGTATCGTTCACATTCCTGTCAACTACCGATGGAGAGCCAGTTAAAGTATGCCATAAGACGTCAAAAAGATACTTACGGTGAATTGCAAGTGTGGGGATGCGTAAGAGAGGCCTATCGATCTTGATTAATTTCGATGTAAAAGCCCCTCCTTTCTCTGCAACTACGACTCTTCCGGCTAAAGAGAGATCGCGGTCAAGCCATGAATGCCATATGCCTCCTCCATAGGTCTCTATGCCAACTTGCAGGTATCCTGATCCAGTCTTTTTGGACTTAGGGCGTACCTAGCACAACAGCCGACACTTGTCAGACGTGCAACTCATACCCAAGGCGTCGAAGAAAGGATCTGTTACCCGCAAGTTTGGACTGTCAACGTGAGTCGCAACGATGCTCAATCCGGCGCCTGGCTTCCATTCAGAGGGCAAGGTAAATGCAACAAGAGATGCCTGGTTGCTTCCCGGTGTTTTGGTAAAGGGAAAAGTGTTCAGGATGAGAAAGATAATCACCGAGTGTAGAAGTACTTCCCCCCCGGCATCACATCGGTTTCCCAGTCGTCCTTTTCTCTGATCTGAATGGGCACGACGGTCAGTCAGAGTCGATGACGAAAATGTACTTATTGCGCAAACCTTTTGGAACCCAGCTTTCTCAAGGCGGGAAGCAGCATTGTAGACGGCATGGAATGGAGTAGGTGACGCGTTTACAAACTTGAGGAAGCGGACAGCGGTCTCTGGGCCGTTCGTATAGAGCATCATTGTCATCTGGGATAGGAGCCACGATCACGATCGAGTGCAATTTTTGACATATCACGTGACTGATAATTATCTCTTGCAGAAAAAAGAAAACCGAGTTGCGTCAAGGACGGCGAGCAATGGTCAACAGCTATCTCAGACACGGTCCTACACAGGTAGCTCCTTGTTTCACTCTATATCATATATGCATCTTGATTGCTCCTCCAGGCATTTGGGCTCGTTTGCAGCGCGTCGTCGAATTCCTGCTATGACGGTAAATGCGCATATGTGCCTGCATTGGAAGATATCTTGGTCTGGGACATGAAAAAGGGGCAAATGGCATGCTATCTTGTTTCCCAATTCAGTGTTCTTACTGATCCTCTACAAAGCTTGCTATGTGGCATGAACCAGGCCACAAAGCGGAGGTCACTTGCATCGCCCGTTCTCCTAGGAAGGACACCTTTGCTGTCGGCTATGCAGATGGATCCATACGCTTATGGAATGCCGCTTCCGGGATGTAGAGAACACCTTCAATGGTCACAAGAAATCCGTGACAGCGCTAGCGTTTGATGAAGAAGGGGTGCGCTTAGCATCTGGGTCGCAGGATACAGATCTCATCCTATGGGACATTGTTGCTGAAGCAGGTCTTTTTCGGTACGTGTATTTTTTTCCTTTAGTCTTGTGCATTATTTAATGACTTTAGGTTACGTGGGCACCGAGACCAGATTACAGCACTCAAATTTATAACTCTCAGCGCGGCCTCTTCATCGACCGCATCAACAACCGGCTTTTTATTCAGCTCATCGAAGGACACTTTCATGAAGTTGTGGGATCTCACAACACGACACTGTGTTCAGACTGTTGTTGCCCATCAGTCTGAGATATGGAGTTTAGCTGTCGACGCCATCGAGGAATTGTATTCACGGGAAGCGCAGAAGGAGAACTTAAACTATGGAAAATAGACCATAACGCTTTATACCAAGGTCTTCAAGAGACAGATACTGGAGAAGTATATCTTATTCACGACTTTGACGTAGAGGTCATTCACTAGCTTTTCAGGTTTCCAAAATAGTGCATCCACTATCATCTCTCCCGCTGTCCTCCCGCCACCGAGTTTCGCAGGTTATGATCCATCCGTCGCATCCCGTCATCGCTGTTCAATCACATGATCGTTCCGTGAGCTTTTCCGGATACGCAGTCAAGAGGAAATGCAGAAGAAACAACAGAGACGAAATAAGCGAGCGAAAGAGAAGAATTTGAAAAACCATGAAGTCTCCGCCACTCGAGAGGCAGAATTAAACTTTACGGGAGACGAAGTCAATGTCGACGATCTTTTTACACCTTCCTTGTTGTCCGTGCTTCGGGGAAAATCCGGTCCTTTGATTTCGGCTCAGATGGTTCCGCAGGGAGCAACCTCCAGGTTGAAATCTTTTGTTCTTTATGGGGACTTCATCTCATTCGCCCTGCAGCTTCTAGTCGCATTAACATGTAATGCTTTGGAAGTCTACAACCTACCCCGGCCCGTCAAAACAAAAGAAATACCGGAAGCCACTCGATTATACACCGTTGATCTTCCGGGGCATAGGACGGACGTACGAACCGTGTGTTTGAGTTCCGACGATCAACTCCTGGCTTCTGCATCAAGCGGTAAGTATCGGAGATGAAGCTCAAATGCTTTAGCTTATCTCGTTGCAAACAAGATTCCCTAAAGCTATGGAATGTCAGAACTACGGCATGCATACGGACTATCGGTTGTAGCCATGCCGTGTGTAGTACGTTCTTGCCAGGTGACCGCCATGTAGGCTGCTCTGATTTCTTTCAATCTTCCTGGTTCAAGCTCTTTCTACAGATCGTTGTGGGCACGAAAGACGGTCACATCCTGTTGTACGACTTGCCTTCATCGTCACTAGTACAGACTGTGGAAGCGCATACTTCTACTGTGTGGTCTTTACACGTGAGGCCAGATTCGAAAGGACTCGTAACTGGTGGTGCAGACAAAGACGTGAAGTTCTGGTCATTCGAGCATTGGGACTCGAGTGAGAAAAGTGTTTGTTATTTCTCGACTTTTTGTGATCTCACGGTTAATCTTCTATTTCACTTTGTCCCAGCCAAGCGGAAACATCCTCACGTTAACACATGTTCGCACGCTCAAAATGACGGACGAGGTCCTTGCTGTTCGATATAGTCCAAATGGAAAGTGGCTAGCGGTTGCTCTCCTCGATTCCACTGTCAAGGTCTTCTACGAAGATTCACTCAAATTCTATCTGTCCCTATATGGTCATAAAGTATGCACATAACGATTGCACTATCTTTCACGTTGTTGACGACATTCAAGCTTCCGGTACTGTCAATAGACATATCGGACGATTCTAAACTCATAGTGACCTCTTCTGCCGATAAAAATGTGAAAATATGGGGCCTCGACTTCGGAGATTGTCACAAGTCGATTTTTGCGCATGACAGTAGTGTTATGCAAGTCGCATTCGAAAAGAAATCGCACTATTTCTGGACCGTCGGTAAAGACAAGACCCTTAAGTACTGGGACGGTGACAAGGCATTTCTTCGTCTTCACTATCCGTAGTTGGTCGCTGAATTCATTACCTTGCGCAGTTTGAAAACATTCAAAAATTAGATGGTCATCATAGTGAAGTTTGGGCATTGGCAGTCAGTCGCGAAGGCAACTTCGTTGTCACCGGTTCTCACGATAAATCTATCCGTATTTGGGAAAAACTGGACGAGCCTGTGAGCTAATTATTTTTCAGACTTTTTTCTGTTGCACAAAGTAGCCTGATTTAGCGCTCTCTTTTAGCTGTTTTTAGAGGAGGAGAGGGAAAAAGAGCTCGAAGATATCTATGAGAGTGGCATAGCGGATGCTCTAAATCGTTCGGATGCTCAGGGCATCTCTAAGGACTCTAGTCAACAGTCCGAGTCGACGATGGTCACGAAGCAAACGACGGATACCCTCATGGCAGGCGAACGGATCATAGAGGCGCTGAATCTGGCAGACAACGAGCGAGCCGTTTTTAAAGAATATGAAGAAATGCGGAAAAGGTTATCGGAGAAGGATTCTTTGAGGCTACAGCCTCCGCCAAGAAATGCGGTCCTCGCGGCATATGATTTGGAGCCTGACGAATACGTTTTGAGAATCGTAGAAAAAATCCAGACGGCCTATCTACAGGATGCATTATTGGTGCTCCCGTTCGAGAAAGTTGTGTCGCTGATGGGTTACTTGGATGTCTGGGCTAAAAAGGTACACTGACTGGGCAATACCATGTCGCCCAGCAGCCTCTCACAAGTCAACTTTTCTAGGGATGCAATATCCAGCTCGCGTCGCGGATTCTCGTATTTCTATTGAAAACCCATCATCACCAAATTGTCTCCAATCGAGTCATGCGCACCACCCTGATACCTCTACGACAAAATGTTCGCTCAGCGGTCCAACGCCAGAAAACTATTCTGGGTTATAACCTTGCGGCCCTCGGGCACTTGCGCCAACGCTACCTGTCTGAACACACCACGGAGCTTCCTGAAGATGAGATGGTTGAAAATTCGACACTGTCAAAAATCACTGAAAATAGGAAACGGAAGCTGATCCACTTCAAATCATGACATAGCCGTTTATAGTATGTAGAATGTATCCATTTTACTCGGGCCTTCGTAGTATGATACGTGTAAGGTATAGGTATCGGATCATTGACCAACGCCAGCTTTTGGACCCCATAACTCTTCGAACCTAAAAGATAGCGTGAACTCTAGATGCGAGGCTTGAGGTTTTCGACGTACCAATTGTCAGGCTCCGTCGCCTGGCGATACATCATGTGCGTGATTCCGACATCCGGGTTTTCAAGTTCGGCAAACGCAGTGCGAGTAAGATCGACATGACGAGAACCCGCAGCGCAGCCTGCACAGCTGTCCACGACGCGGACGAATATGCACTTTTTCTTTTTGTTGCACACTGCATACCTATCAGAAACAGCATCATAAAGCGACATTCAATCCCCACGTACGTTCAAGAAATTTAAAACAAGCCGGTTTACCATCCCATCCCCTGAGGGTCAATGCACATGTGAAAGATTTGTCCTAAAGACCAAAGTTGATGTCATCTAATGCCAAGGCGGTGGAAAGCTAACGCACTGTTGGCGCCCATTTTCCATTCTTCCAACAGCTAGGGTTGAGTAGATCGTGGCCCGTGTACCAAGTTATAGTGACTTCTTCAATTTTTCCTATGCCTTTTAAACCTTTCCAAATGTGTCGAAAACCTTCCCCAACGAGGCCGCTGATTTTCTCATGGACCTTCTGTTTCGCACGGTCGTCGGCGGTCTTGCGACGTTGAACAGAGTTAGCGTGGAGAGGATATTTGTAGACAGGTCTGTGGTGTTGATATCCCTCCACCCATCCTCTTGACGGAATTCGTAATCGTCGCCTAGATAGTGTGCTCTTGCGTACTTGCTGAATGTCGACTCGGATCGGGTGAGAGCGTGTGCACCCACAAAGGAGAGCAGGATGAAGATAGACCAGAAACTAAACAGATATAGTAGAGCTCGTCGTTGGCGGGACATTTCTCGAAGCAGCGGAGAGATGTTTGTGAATGAACGCGAATCCGAGCGCGACTGGTTCAGGACGCGAGGAAGTAATATCACGTTATCTCTGACGAGTTATCACGTGAGAGACAGGCATTACGTATTTCAGTTTGAGCGGAAGGCCTTTTTTGGGTATCTTTGGGGGCTCCAATATTAATACAAGTCAACAATATATGTCAACTATTTTTTTCCGTCTTCGTCATCTTATCGTAAATCATGCCTGCCGAATCCCAGGCAGTTCACGCAACCCATTCACGCAGAGTGTCCAGGAAAGCAACTACGGACGACGAGGTCGATAGACGGCGAGCCCGCGGAGAGGTTTGGTGTTCTCTCTTTCTGCCATATAAGCAATTGACCCTTTCTCTAGATTTCGTGCGCAGAATGTCGAAGGCACGTTTGCTGTATATACATCATGCCCATCTTAATCTTATTCCACTTACTTCTGAAGGCTCAAATTGAAATGTGACAAGAAGCTGCCATGTAGTTCGTGTAGTGAGTTGTGTCGCCGAGGTTTTTCCTGCATGAGAAAACAACTGTTATTTTTAGCTCGTCGGGGTTGCCCGTCCATATGTCCGAATGGGAGCCTCTCAACTGGCCAGGGAACGAGGTCTTGCTTTTCGTTTGCGTCAAGCTTATACATATGCTCACCATTGGGATAGATTCGTGCTCGCGGATACGGCACAGCTGCATTCAAAGATTGCCGAAATGGGCCAACGTATACGTCAGCTGGAAGACGCACTCGCTATATTCCAATCGAGTGTTTCGACGGAACCTCATCCCTTATTACGGGAAGACCTCCTGGGCATCAAATTTGGACCGGAAAAAGGACATAAACCAGAAAAGGAAGAAATGAAGCGTGCTAGTTCCGTGGACTCAATAGATGCCCTTGGCACATTGACTATTGGAGACCGCGGTGAAGCCAAATATTTCGGACGTTCAGCAGGTTCAGAGGTAGGTCCTCGATGTTGAGATTTGGATGTTGTGCTTTTCTCATCGCTCAACATTCAGACATTGTTTCTGGTGCGTGACGATCTGAAAGTCCAAATACGAATTGACCAACTTCCCAAAGGCGGGAGCCGAATTGGATGCGAATTCCGCAGAAACCGAGGACATCCCTCCTGTCTCTGCTGACATCGCACGTCTTTCAAATACTTTCCCTTTCGGTGAGGGAACTGAAAGGTCGCTCGACCAATTATTCGAATGTCTTCCAAGTCACCCCGTGCCTGGTCACTCTGTGAAACATACATGGAGCAGGCATCTTGGGCGTTTCGGCCACTCAAACGTGACGAGATCATCGATGATGTTTTGTCTCCGGTGTATAAAGTTCTGAAAGAAAGGCAAACAGCGGAATCTGCGTCATTTTCCAGTGTTTCACCACACAAGCTTGCCGTCTTATTTCTTATATTCGCCATCGGTGCGCTCGTTGACCTCACTCTTGAGCCAGGTGCGTTAAGTCATTTGTTCAACCTGCTGTTAATCTAATTAAGAACAGAAAGTGCCGAATCCGAAGCATACTATCACCTTGGCCGAGCTGCGATGTCATTTCGTTCTATCTTCGATTCTCCAGAGATAGCTACGGTGCAGGCAGTCGCGCTTATGGCTGCATACCATGGAATGGGTGGGAAAAGATATACGATGGACACAGCTGTAGGCAATCTGCATACTATCGATTTACACCAAACTCTGATGCTAATTTTTGTCGCAGTGGTCTCTTGTCTCTCTGGCAGCTAAGCTGGCTCAAAGCGTAAGTATCTGACATATCATTGTGTACGCCCGTTCACGACACATCTCAGGCCGGTCTTCGTATGTCCCTAATGTCCCAGACATTTTCCAATGTACTTAATCGTGCAAAGATCGTGACAGTGCAAGATTTAATTTAGATGTCAAGACCGTGCAGCGGCGGAGAGCATTCTTCTGGGAGCTTTTTTCGACAGAATTATTTTACGTGAGTCAATAATCGGTTGTATGTTATTATTTTGGCTCATAATTCCAGTGCTTGGCTATCGGCCGACCACCATCGATTCGGTTATCATATATCGACTGCGAGTTTCCGACGGACGAGGAGGTGACACTCGACGAAAAAGGAAACGTGCTAGTTGGTTGTAAGCCTATACCTCTACACGCACCAGGAATGGGGAAATTTGACAACTACGCAGATTATCAATGGAAATACGAATTCACAAAAGAAATATTTTCTACGATTACGGAATTGACTCTCACCGCGGAGGCCCCTCAGTACCAGACGATATTAGAACTCGATCGTAAAGTTCGCGAGAAGGCTTTACCTCCGCACCTGAATGTCTTTCTGAGCCCTGAGGATGAACATTGCACCCCTTCTGTGTATATGCGAGGTTGTTTATTGGGGCAATACCGCTCAGTCGGTTGGTGACATGACTAGCGTACCATTTCAGAGTACTTACAGACCATCTTAGCTCTTCTTTACATCCACCGCAGTTTCTTTGCACAGGCTATGCTTGATCACCCGGTCAATCCCTTGCGGAGCCCGTACGCGCCTTCCTTCCTCGCGGCCTATCGATGTGCATCCGGCGTCATTAAATCAAACTTGAATCATTTCGACCGATTCCCCGATCTATGTTGCAGGTGGTGGAGTAATTGGACGCATCGTACGCCTCCCCTACCTCTATGTTCCTCATGTTCTTAAAGCTACGTTCGCTAGTGTTTTCTGCGGCCGTAAGCACCGCAGATGTTTTAACTGTTGTCGGATGCTCACCTTCTGTGCCACCTACTAGGTCATCGTGGGATGTATCGTTACTCGGTCCCCTTCATCTAGCATGGCTTCGAGCGCCTTCATAGAGTTAGGCCTATCATGTGACCTCTTTGAGAAAGGCGCTATGCACTCGCGACGCGCCCGTAGCGGCCTGGTGAGTGACGGAGAAGCCAAAAATGCATCGAGCTGATCGACAGCACCTAGGCCATTCTTTATAAATTGAGAGAAAAAGCATTTCAAGTATACTCCCAGTTTAGAACTGGAAATGCCACTTCAAATGCAATCTTGTACATTGGAAGGCCGGACTACGGAGACGATGAGCTCGCGCTTTTTGGCGGTCAGACGCGCGTTCTCGTCAGTAAAATACTATCGAGCAAGACGGCGACTCACAAAAGATCGGGAACACCGTCTGGACATAGCCCGACTGAAGGTGATAAACACTCGGAATTGACCCCGGATGTCCACCCTTCACTCGTGGAGTATCTTTCTATGCTCCCGCTTGAAAATCTCAATCAGTCGAGTCCCTCGTCCCAATCTCCACTTCCACAGTCGTATGCTCAATCCGAAAGCGTGATTCGCGCAACCAGCTTTTCCGGCACTGCTACTTCGCCACGGCAGCCCACTGACTTGGCTTGGAAGGCAACAACTCCTTCGGCTTTTTCAGGATCCCCTAAGCCAGCGCAATCATTTCCTGATGTGCCCAATTACGATGCCCAAGCCCAACACCTTGCATATTTGTCTGCGCCTCAATATGCCACAATGTCCTATCAGACGGACTCCCCGGAAGGCAGTATCGTCGATTTAGGCATGATGATGGGTGGAGATTCGGGAATGGATGAACAGTGGATGTCCTTTATGCGGGACTCTGGACTTTTAGATGGCACACTAGACATTCAAAATAGAACTGCTTCCCTGTCGTAGGTTTACTTTCGTTGTATGTAATTAAGATTACGATTTTGTTTGGAGTCAGTGTACATTTTGTTTGGTGTTTCCAGTCCCGAATAACCGGCCTTCGCCTGAGTCAGGAATAGAGGACTTCCAAGTTACTGACTTGTCCACCAAGATGACAGGCATGCTAGCAAACTTTCCGGAACGGATCTGATTCACGGTGACGAAGAGGTCATGAATCGCGGCGCTGAAGTTGCCCCTTCCATAGCAGTGACAACTAGTTGGTCTTTGGTATTTGTTGGTTACAGGACACTGAGGGCTGATTTCGTTTTTTATATAGCATTTCGAGCGCCCGATCCCAGGAGCGAGCCCGAGTTGCCCTCGTTAGACCTTCGCAATCCATCGAGACATATCTACTCCCGTTATACCCAACAAATCAGCACACGAGCGGAACACATTCTTAGCCGTATCAACGTTGCCGCTTTGCTCATTGTCTGGATAGCATCATTGACAGAGTCTAACAGGATGGCTTCGCACTGACTTACTCATCTGGGCTTTCTGCGGGATTTGCTGTCAGGCAACCTTTTCATTAAAGTCCAACGCATCATTGATATGGTACCAGGCTCTTGTCTTTTATAAACCGAAACGCATCGCCATTACGGCGGGCTATCATGGTTGTCATTCTACTATTCAAGTCTATAAGAAGACCCGGGATATGGATATAGAAGTGATTGACCTCGAGGATGAGTTTCAACCCGGAGATTTGTGTTGGCTCGAAACGCCTGTAAACCCTACTGGAGAATCAAGGTTAGTTTCTCCTATGCAATCGCATATGTCGCATCTGATCAGAATACAAGGGATATTAAACGTTACGCTGATAAAGTACAGTCCCTCTGGTGTTCAGATAGCATATGCTTAGGGTCTCTTTTTTTCCCCTCCCTCTAGATTCACAAGGTCGGAGGAAAACTTCTTGTTGATTCAACATTCGGCCCCCCGCCTCTCCAATATCCCTTTAAATTTGGGGCAGATTGGTAATCATGATTCTGTTCTGTACATCATGTAAGGTTTCTGATGTTGTCCTATTACAGTATTCTTCATTCAGGTGCGCAGGCCGATCTAATCGACCGTTTCGTCGTTTTAAAAAGAAATTTCAAGGCACGAAATATTTTGGAGGTCATTCTGATCTTTTATGTGGAATTTTAGTCGTCAAGTCTTCAGACGAATGGAGCCGAGTAAGTTTGATAGGATTACACTTGTTTTTCTGTCACTCTCATCGTCATTGCAGTTGCAAAGTGATCGTACCTTCCTGGGCAGCATGATGGGCTCCTTGGAGGCTTGGCTGTTACTGCGATCCTTGAAGACCTTGCATCTCAGGGTGCCTCGGCAATCGGAAACTGCGACGGCTCTGGCACAGTGGCTCGACCGTGCAGCGAATCTCCCTGCAAATCAAGTCTATGATGGTGTGCCGGGTAACGTTATTCGTAGGGTCTGGCATTCTTCCCTTCAAGGACGAGATGCTAGAGGCTTCGATCCCAAGGAACAGATGGAAGGTGGTTGGAATGCCACCTTTGCCCTCTTGGTATGAATTTCCACTCAACGGTGTCAGTTCCTAACGTCGTATGCAGTTGACCAAGCCAGAGTATGCTTTGCATTTTCCGCACCTCCTCAAATATTTCGTGGTAAGTTTTACATGACTTTTTATATCGGTGTATTCACCCTCATGAATAACCCGTAGCCTGCAACTAGCCTTGGCGGCGTTGAGTCTCTGGTGGAACACAGGCTACAGAGCGATCCAGATGCAGACCCTTGCCTTATCAGGCTCAGCATTGGGGTAGAGGATCTCGAGGTTTGTATTTATCTTTACTTCTAGCTATGAAATTGAGCTTGAATTTGTTCTAGGACCTCCGAGACGATCTGCGTCAAGCTTTACAGGAACTTCTTAGGGTAAGTATAACCAGTTAATGAGAGTTGAGCAACTCATGAGGCCTGCGCAGCTGAAGGCCAAGCTTTGAGAGATGTATGCGACATGGATTTGTTTCCCAATATAACGACTTATGTGACTAGATTTACCTGTGGATGTATAAAGCTGGGAATGGAGATGACTTTGCCACTAAGAGAACAGTTTCAAATTAAGTGCACAGCATCAGGTTTGGGTACGACTTCGTTTACGGACTCCACTATTTATTGCACAATCATCTTAGGCAAGTTGCTAAGCCCGGCATCTAGACATGTTTCCGCTTACTTCTGTAGAATTCAAAGAAACTTGCTTTATCTTCCCAGCCCATATTTGTCCTCTTGATTCTTCCCAATCGCGCGATTAATGTTGCACAGCACTCGGAAACTGCATCAGTTCCGTTCTGAGCACCGAGAACTTCGCTGACGAGGAATAAGGGAGAACTGGGTGATTCCGAAGTTGGAAGGAGACGAACAGATATTGTCGGAACGGTCAGTGTTGATGCTACAGAGAAGATGTGCGAGAGGGGATTAAGTATCGTGGATGGAATCGACAACGTTAGAGTCGGGGAAAGGACGGAAGGCGGGTCATATCTGTGAGATATGTGCATTGAAACGTGAACTAAGCCAATGCAACACAAACGATATGAAGCAGAAATCTCACTGACCGTATGCACATAACGTAGATACGATATTGTTGAACTGGAATTTTTTGTTGAAAGACATCTGCAAAGCGAAGCAAACCTCGGCCGTTGCTGGTCGTGCACTCTGGTAACACCAGAACTGGACGATTAGTTGCCTTTCTAATGTCATCCAAGCTGGAGACCTTGTCCGAGTTATGTGAAATAGAAGGGACGCTGCCAGTCAAGGATATCATCCTGAGCAACGAAACTTGTTGGAATCCGGCGATGGGCACACGTTGACTGGTATCCTTCTTTGACGGTAAAGAGATTCTACGATTGTGCTGCGTATCTGCAGCGTTCTTGATTGACTCGAGGGACCAAAGGGTGTGAGTCCAGTGCTGGTATGGGGACTACGAATGTGGGGCTCAACCTGCTTGAATGGTCAAAATCCCTTAATGACAGAGAAAGGCAAGGTGTTACTTGTAGGCAAGCCACAATATTTCTATCCACGACGCCCAGTTAGCGACTATGACATCCCCGGGGCGTGGAGACCAAGGTCTTGAATAGCAGTACGCCTCCTGAGCGAGATTATACGGTGAGTTGGGGACTTCAGAACAGATCCTTACCCTCCCTTCAATGAAACTTTCTCCGGCGAAATCCAGAAGAATCCAAGAATGAACAAGACAGATCGACAGATTATTGAGGTCAAGAGGTTCTCGATACTACATCGTATGACGGAGACGGGTGCCTAAAATCATTCAGTTCGTCGGCGCAAGATAACACTCAGCTAGCCTTACTAGGATTGAGCAAAATCCTGGCACAAATGCGATCCATACGCCGAGCAGGACAAGGACTAGAACAGTCCGCACTGTACCGATGATTAGCCTCAGTGGAAGAATTGCATTTGCCAGAATGGTAGACCCGGCAGGTGGGAGGGGAGTCAGAAAAGGCTGTATGCCTGTTCCTAGGTCCTACAGTTTATAAGTACGTCGCCTGAGACTGCGAAGATTGAGGCAACGCGCACCCTGTAAGCACTGAATTTTTCCATGAATTACGCCTTGGAGGCTTAGAAGTTCGTTTGTAGCGTCACGTGAGCATCACCTGCGTATCCTGTCCGTCGTTGTCGAAGTCGGAACTTTGCAACCAGAAACGACGGCAATCTTGGCTCAGCCATGGCTTCGAAGTCCTTGTCCTCTCCCCTACAATTATTTAAGCATTATACCGGGGAAGCCGTGCGGAGGTACAGAAATCTGCATATACTTGGCAAGGTACGCCTTCGTCCTCATCTTTCGTCATATACTGAACTGTTCACTTGTCAGATTTTCATATGGCTTGTCGTTTTGTTCTACATTTGTCTAGGTTCGCAGTGCCTGTCACCTCACCTGCATTCGTCTCATAACCCTCTAATTTTAATCAAGCCCTGTTCATCATCGTCGTGACACCTGCACGTATTGCTCAATTTCTATATGACTATGCTCGCTTGCTAGCGAAAATGAGATTTGGGTGGCTCATCATTGGATCTGCCATAAGTGCGTGTAACGCCACTCCGTTCACACTTGTTTAGTCTGAAATCTCATAAGTAATTATATCATTCCCTCCTCTCGTTGGGCACACTACGCTAATGCAACTGTGTGGATTCGCTTACGGCTTGAAGGGATTCTACATCGCTTCGGTAGCTTCTATGGTTGGCTCAGCATTGGCTTTTGTGACGCTGCGCTATTTCTTCCGAGAAAGGCTGCGTTATTGGTCTGCACGAAATGCGAAATGGCAAGCTTTGGAAGAAGTCGTTGTAAGTCCCGCTTGCTTCGTGTATACTTTTCTTCTGAGGAATACCGTCTCTAGCGAGCGAAAGGCTTGCCCTTGATCATCCTCATTCGAATATCGCCTTTCCCACCTTGGGTTTATTCAAACTCCCTTTTTGCTGTGAGTGTTGTGCACGTCCATAGCTTGTTAATAATTGTTAACATTGATATTGCAATCAGTCCATAGAATCTGTTTCTTTGTACCAATTTCTCGTAGCGACGCTCTTCATCTGTCCGAAACTGCTGCTTCATGCTTTCATCGGTTCTCGCCTTGCGGCTCTGTCGGACGGAAAGCAACGTGACCATATGGATACCCGTCAGTACGATGATATACGTTTCTTCCCTTGACTCATCTAGTTTAGAGACGAAAATCATCAACTCTTGTCTAGTCGGTGGCGGGGTCATAATTGCAATGTTCGCCAGCTGGTTCGTTTTCTCCGCTGTCAAATCTAGTTGTTTCGGGTCTCTGACGTTCCGTTGACAGGTTGGTCTACACTCTAGTTCAGAAACACATAAGACACCTTGAAGGCTTTCCACCCGAAGTTGACGAGTTGGCAGCTGAAGCCCTTGAGAATCCGACCGAGAGCGAACCTCTCTTACCTGGATATACCGTCTAGATCCGATAGCATTTGTAACGTAGACAACTAAATAATGGTGCTCTAGTAATAATGTAGGAAAAGAAGACTGAAACTAGCTCCAATCAGGAATACAAGGATGAACAACCGGCTGTCTTTGGCCCTCCTTCTCGCCTCCCTTAGCTGCGCGTTACCCTTCTCTATAGTTGATGTGGTTGCAATAGCATCCTCGTAGAGTTGGTCCGTGAGTTCTGTTGCCTGGTGAGATGGGTGACCAGCTCCATCTGTAAGGCGCTGATATCCATCAGTCTGGATTCAGCTTGTTGAACGGAATCTAAGGTGTCTTGAACAGAGTTTAGAATTGTGTTGTTCTCCTGCTCGAATTGCTGTATCTGCGAGGCTGAGAGCTCGATCTCTTCTTCGTCATCAGAGGTTAGAGAAAAGTCGCTGATGTCGGGAGTTTCCCTCCTTGATGCAGGAGGTGCAGAAACGCTACCCACGGCTTCTACTGACCACCCATGAGTCACCTCCGTGTCAGCGCGACGGGAGAGAGTGGTGTCGGGTGACGACAGTGAAGATGCGTTCAGAGTCGCGATAGAGCCTAGAGTTCGAGTCCTCTCCAACTGCCGTTTAATGCGCTCCTCCTGCATTTCTTTTTGAGTTTGACTGGCTTCGGCCAAACGTCTGTTCAAGAACCATGTGACGCTGGAATGATGGGCAGCTAAAAAATCCGATGCTAGAACGTTTTCGTCCTGTCCGAAGGACAGGGTATCAACCGCGAGAACGTGGATCTGTTATTCGAAACCAAGTCCGCCCGTTCTGGAGGACAAAGAAAAAATTATCAGCTTTGTCCTTGACACACACTTGACACACGGTACTCTTTTCAATAATTTCCATCTCCTTGATGCGGTCTGCACAGCGACCAAGGATCACACGAGCTTGCGTGTCTATTTGGTCACGTTCCTCGTTAGATAAATGTCTTATGCCCTCCCAGGAGGTGTCGCCTGAGTTCAGGTCGATACCGCCATTAGACCTTTGACCTAGTTGTCCAATCCTCGAGTCGGCACTCAGGTATGGTCTTCGTATTTTCGACAGCATGCGCGCCAGAGTGTTAATGTGATTTAACTTGCCAAAGAAAAATGTGTCGCGTCGGGAACATGTTAAGGTCAGCGAACACTCGAACACTCACAATCACGTATGCCTCAGCCAAAAACCGTCGTGCTATATCGTTATGCTGAACCGCATTCTGTTTGGAGAGCCTCGGTCGCCTTGATTCTGGTGATTTTAGGCCGTGTACGAGTTCTCGAAAGTCACTGTTCGATCTATAAACAACATGGCCAGTTGCTAAGTCTATGGAGCGGTGAGTGTCATTCCAGTTGTAACAGCTTACATAACGCGAGTCCCGTGACTACCGTGGTTCGTTTTTTTTTTCCCCCATCAAATACAGAGCTTTCTCTTTAAAACCACGCGAACAGCTCCCCCACGCAGCTATTAGCCCTTTGTGGGCGACGATATCTGCTTCTCTGTCCCCGTGGGAGATAAACCGTCCTTGTTTGAGGCTGACGCTGATACTAATGCCCATCGTCGGCCATAGTTAGCGACGAACAACACGTTTTGTGCTTTTACAAGCATGTACAGTCTACTATATATAGCCAATGAAATCTGAATCTTTCTCATTTTACACATTTCAGCGCACAAGATCCATCGAAAATGATACTAGCGGTTTTTGGATCAGCTTCATTTCACACAACGAGCCTTCCACGTTGCCCTTCAGCTGTTCGCGGCGTGATGACGCTTCTATGACAAACTCGATGTTGCTGTAATCTCCTCCGATACCGCTCATTTAGGCAGCAGCCAAACGGTCCTTAACGCTGCCGATTTAATAGGTGTCATGTTTGAATGGACGGTCCACTCACGGCAATAATCGTCGACGTCGGCGACAACGCGGCAAGTTAGCATATCTGCGAGTTTGAAAATGTCACGTTCTTCGACGAAGGAACAGTTGATTACTGTCACAGAGATGAGGGGCCTGGTATAAGTTGAAAGCAGGCGACTTTCGGCCAGTTCGACTAGCGTGCGGCCGGTCAGCTGTCCACACCAACGGAAGTCCAAGAGCTCTAACGAAGGACATAATCCTCGTGTCGCGTTCAGGTAGTCTAGAATTTCATCGGAATTTCACTCTCGTGCAGCCGCAGCTCTTTGAGGGCAGACAAATTGGGAAAACATGCAGCAAAATCTAGGGCCGGGATGTCCACATCGTGGAGTTCCAGCACCTCGAGCGAATGTGATGTCATACCAAGGAAGCGTCGAAGGGCAAACCCTAACTGATGGTCTGGGAATATTGGATGATGCGAGGAGCGCAGGTGTAGACGTCGCAACCCTGGAGCGCGAAGGTGCTGCAAGAGACCAAACAAGTCCCTCGAACCAGTCAGCACCAGAGACTGCAATGCCGTTAATGTAAGCGCCTGGGTGTCGTCCTGTGCAGGTGTAAAGGCACACGTCTGACCACGTGGCAATTCCAGGCGAAATTCTTCCAGCAGTGGAAGGGTCCGTAACAGACCCAACGTGGCATGCAGGGACGGTTCAACTTGCAAAAGGTAAGATGACAAGATGAGCGTCATGCGGGTGATCGAATGGGGCACGGTACCAGTGGCCGGTAAGATGTTCCGACAGAGTGTGACGGCACAGCACAGCGGCGCTGACTTGATGAAAGCATCCAAACCTCTTAATTCGCGGTCTGCGTCTGCGCCGTCAAATTCTTCCCTCACCGACACGTTGACTGAGCGGAGCGCTGGCGCCGGCCTATTGCAACGCCCGATAACGTGGTTGGCCTGGGATAACAACATTGCGTTAATTGTCACGGCTCGCCATAAGGAAGACCTAGTGAGCAGCAGGTCTATGATGAGCCCAATCTGTGATGTTTCGGCTCCGATTTCTAATGTAACATCGAGGAAACTATCTTGAGCTTTCTCAAGCCAGAAACGCGTGCGCTCGAAAGCATTCCTGGCGTTGAAATCAACATATACATGGGACCAGACAGATGGGATTTGCGCCGCTTTGCGCCATCCTGTACAGACGTGCGATGCTACGAGTGGTGTCTTGGTCCATCCATCCCGCACGCATTCATCGAATATGTTCGCAAGTATTTCTGGGGGAAGTCGATGAGCCAAAGTCACCATCCCTCTGAAATACTTGATTCGATCCTGATGCTGCCGTTTCTTGAATTCAAGCTGGCGAACGGTATGCATAAAAGTCTCTATCTCCTCGTCGATGATGGACAGAGCATATTGATGGTTGCTTATTTCCTGTTTGAACTCGGCGACGGCGGTGTCAGACAAAACAGACGGATAAATGGATCTGCCGTAAACGCGTTATCATCAGATATACATTATAGGTTTGGTTGGAAGGAAAAAAATTACGATGCAGCTTTAGACATGGTTTGGGAGTTGAGAGAGCTGACGAGCGTGATCAAATGATGACAAAGCAGGCGACCTCAAATTCTTCTTCACGCTCACAAGCCAAGATACCAAACTCACCCTACAGGTAAACTCTCATTCAATTTTTTCCAGGCCTATGATGATTCAGAGTGGAAGCTCGAATAACCCGCGGTCTGATTAATCGTTCTGGGTTAGCAAGTAGACTTTGCATGTTCTAGATACTGCTGAGGCCATCGTTTTCTCCTTTTCGAACTTCCCTGACATCTTCCTCCTGTGCATGTTACCAGCCTCACGTTGGTTCACGTCGATTGGTGTACAGAAAAGCGGAAATCCCATGGATCCTCGCAGAGCACGCGACCCTCGTCTAATTCGTGTCGATGCTCGTTTGCAACGGACACCCTCTGATTCATCAGCACCAACGCTCGGATCGACCCCAGGCCCATCTTCCTTTACACAATCCTCGGCCGCATCCCAACGATTTGAAAATGGGCCCGTCTTGGCTCCGCAACCTCAGGCTATGAGCAATTTTGAAACACTGGATTCTGTGCCCTTCACGACAGAGTATAAGCCCAGGCCACTTTTCTGCGTCGTTTGTGCAAGCAATCAGGTGTGTAGCAATTTGACTGCATGTGAGCATGTTTTTGAACGGAACAGAACCGCTCGATGGAAGGTCACTTCGTCTTGTCGTGAGCTTCCTTCCGCTACACGACGAGGTTGAACACGCTGACTAATGGACGTCCCTCGCCAAGTAAGGCGGGGTATCGAGTGGTCTCCTTTGGAACAGGTTCTGCCGTGCGCTTACCCGGTCCGTCCATCGATAAACCGAATATCTATGCATTTGGAACCCCGTATAATTCAATATACGAAGAATTGAATGCAAAAGATCCTCGCCTGTAAGCACCTATGAAATCTTATCCGTCGCCTCCAATTTATATCTAGACGTAGGTACACAGCGAACGGACTCCTCCAAATGCTCGATAGAAACAGACGCATAAAACTGGCTCCTGAACGTTGGCAAGACAGCAAGACGGTGACTGATGTTGTCATTACATGTGAAGAACGCTGCTTTGATGCTGTTTGTGATGGTGAGTTTCGGCGAAAAAAAAAAAGCTTTGTCGCGTCCGACATCATCTGCGTAGATTTGATGTCTCGGGGCGGCGAATTGAACAAACCCGTCCACATTATAAATCTGGAGATTAAAGACAATCATGAGGAAGCATTGATTGCTGGGAAAGCCATGTTGGACTTGGCAGCCGCAGTAAGCAGAGTGCCCTGTTTCCGTGATATCGGAAATTGACCTCTTCGTTAGATTGAAAGTGCAAATGACCTAGATGAGAGCATAGATCGATACTGCAGGAACAGGAAGAAAAACATCCACATAGTTTGCTGCACGCTGTCGGTTTTTACTAGGATTGATTTCTCGCACCATTGTTTGAGAAAGTTTGTCCTTCATCATGGACCCATCTAGCCGCGGTCCGTGGAGGTTTTTTTGATGAGTTTTTGTTCTAGTTGATGCAGCATGATCATCAGCGGCTACTGCTCTTTATTCTGTCATCCTCTAACGTTTACATCTGGGGAAAGCACGCAATGCGAACGCCAGGTTTTGCAAGACAGAAGGGTTATGACGGCGTGAGAACAGAAGACGCGATCCAACACCTATATAGGGGGCCTCCGAAGTCTATATCATCTCTGATTAGTATCCTGTCTCATCTCTACTCCCTCTACTATGCCTTCTCTCCGCCTTGGTAGCATTGCGCCCGATTTCGAGGCCGAAACCACTGCTGGTCCTATCAAGTTCCATGAATGGATTGGTGATTCCTGGGCATGTTACATTCTGCGTTGGAGTACCGCGCATGCCCTGACAGCTTCATAGGCCATCCTATTCTCTCACCCTGGAGACTTCACCCCTGTTTGCACTACAGAACTCGGCGAGGTTGCCCGCCGAGCCAAGGATTTTGCAAAGCGCAATGTCAAAGTCATTGGCATCTCCGCAAACAATTTGAAGGATCACGAGCAGTGGGTGAAGGACATCAATGAGTACGGTTCCAAAACCTCTCCCACCGACGTTCAATTCCCGATCGTACGCGAGTCCGATTTTTCTCCGCGACTCGTATACTCAAAGTTTGGTTTTCTAGATCGCCGATGAGGACAGGAAGATCTCTACTTTGTATGACATGTTGGATGAACAAGACGCAACTAACCGCGACGCCAAGGGTCTCCCTTACACCGTAGGTATATGCGCTGCGATGCAAGACGGCATATAATATCGATTATCCTGTAGATTCGCACAGTCTTCGTCATCGATCCCAAGAAAGTGATAAGGCTGACCATCGCCTACCCCGCCTCCACTGGCCGCAACTTTGACGAAATTATTCGGTGGGTAGTTACCCTGCATCTGCAGAATGTTTCATACATTTACAATATCAACCATTAGTGTCGTCGATGGTACGTGGTCTCTTCATCCAAATCGCATACTTTGCTCATGATTTGAGCTAGCTTTGCAGCTGGCAGACAAGCACCGCATCACCACGCCCGTTAATTGGAACAAAGGAGAGGATGTGATCATCCACAATGCTGTCTCCAACGACGAGGCCGCGAAGTTATTCCCGGGCTATACTACTCACTTGGTGAGCCGAACAAATAGGTATGCAGAACATGCGCTGACTGTCTACGCAGCCATACTTGAGAACGACCCCCTTGAAGGTCGATTGAGCGAATAACATACCTAAGCGTAGTAGTGAAGTGTATACAGAATGTGTAAATTACGAACTGTTTCCTCGAAAATGAAACCAATCGTCTGCAGCACCGTCATTGTTGATGCGATAAACAAAGCCCAAAGTAATACATTGATAACCGCGACGCGTCACCTTTCCCATCCAACCTGCATTATGGCCAGTGCTAACGGTGGCGCCTACAGGCAAGTCCGCATCCAGCTATCGAACTGCATTGCCTGAAACATCCACAAGTTACTCTCTTACAGTTTTCTCGCCGAGTGGAAAGCTCGTGCAGATAGAACATGCTTTGGCTGCCGTCTCTCAGGGTGCGACCAGTCTCGGGATCAAAGGTGAGCCTCCTTCCTCCATTCGCCGCTCTTCCAGCCTGAAACGACAAAATTAGCATCAAACGGAATCGTTATCGCTACCGAGAAGAAATCCTCTTCCATTCTCATCGATGATTCCATGCTAGACAAAGTTGCCGTGATCTGCCCTCATATCGGTATCGTATATTCAGGCATGGGCCCGGATTTCCGTATCCTCGTCGCAAAGGCTCGAAAAAGTGCACAGGCCTATTGGAAGATTTACGGAGAGTACCCTCCAACGCGTGTATTGACTCAGGAGATCGCAGCAGTAATGCAACAAGCAACTCAATCTGGGTAATTAATCTCTCATGCATGTTCTGCACCACGTCAATTAATTGGACAAACAGTGGCGTGCGGCCGTATGGTGTTTCATTATTGGTCGCAGGTTGGGATATCAATCGCGGACCTACCCTTTATCAAGTGGATCCTTCCGGTTCATTCTGGGCATGGAAAGCAAGCGCCATTGGAAAGAACATGGTGAATGCCAAGACATTTTTGGAAAAGCGGTATGCTTGATTTCGCCATGGAGTTGGTCCGTTATTAACGAAACGGTACTTAGATATAACGATGACATCAGCCTGGAAGATGCCATTCATACCGCCTTGTTGACGTTAAAGGAAGGTTTTGAAGGTCAAATGACCGAAAAAACGATTGAGATCGGTGTCATCACCGTACCTAGCGTTGCAGAGCTTGAAGCAGGTCAGGTCGGTGCAGAGACTGGACGACCAAAACCTACCTTTAGGAAGCTGACCGAGGAAGAGGTACGAGACTATCTGGCATTGTAACTATACTTTGTAGGTTAGCTTTTAGCTCCCGTCGGGTATAGTTGTCGATTCATTGTATGCATATGTCTAGGTTCAATGGTGATTTCCCGTTCCTATCCGGCGCCTGCTACGGTCACTTTCTTTGTTTCTGCAATCTTGCTATTCTTCTGTGCTCGGAGGATCTACTCAGACCCACAGCAACAGATCGTTCAGCACAATTCGTGTCGACGCGCTTAATATGCTGTCTGTTTCATATTTGGTATGTAACCAGTCATTTCAAATGCCCCGCAACCAGACTCGTTTCCTCAAACCGTCTCCAAAGGTGTGCTTCCCACCATTGTTCCCTGTAGGGAAGCTGCATTAACGCTCACAGTTATTTTCGTGCCGATCGGCAGCATGCCACTCTGCGAGTTGCGCATAAAATTCACCTAAAATGATAATTTGTCGGCGCCTACTAACATCGACACCATCGACTCATGGCCGCGAAATGCGGACATGGTTTCACGTTCTGTTCCACGGTTGCGTCTTATCCCCCTAGATCATGCAGGCCTCATAAAAGGCCATAAAACACCCTCTGGCGACTTATTCGAACACATCCAGACGCAACCAATGGTGGTGCAAAGGACACGACACAATAGCCCTTCCTCTCAGACCCCGTCGCGAAGACGCAGGACCCCAATGGCATGCAGATACTGCCGCTTTCGCAAAGTAAAGGTACTGACACCGCCATCATTCCCCGCCAAACCTTTTGCTTACGGGCGAACAGTGTGAACCGGTTGGTGGCCGTTCTCAGCCGTGTATCAAGTGTCAGAAAAAGGGCAATTCTTGCGTCTATGAACCTGTGCGAGTTGTGCCCTCCCCCGCTGCTTCGTCGTCCACAGCGCCACAATTCCCGCCATCGACTTTATCGACCGCTGTCTTTGCTCCTTCGAACGAGGCCGATCACGGACACGCTTTGAACCCTAGCTCTCATTCTGGCGCTAGCCAGCTTTTCTCCAAGAACCAGTCGTCTTATCCGTTTGAGATGCAAAATACCACTCTGCAATCCACGAACTCCAACGTTATCCCGCAATATAACCCGTTTGCAACGCAGGACCCCGCCACACTTACTTACGACGCGACTGTGGCTAATGCTGTTTCTGCGTCGTTTTCTTGGCAGAACCAGGCACCGAACATTCAAAACGAAAATTATCAGTGGGGGATGCCATGGACAGCCCCCCATGGATTTTTGAATGCCATCCCGCAGGACGCAACCTTCATCGGCCAGAACAACTCTTTCCCACAGCGCACGCAGGATACTGCACTTTTCTATGCGGTCGCAGACGACTCAGGCTTCGGCGATCAGTATGGCACTGTCGTTCAGCCAGGCGCGCAGGATACCGCGTCCTCAGAAGAGAGTTCGACGCTGTATCAAAACTCCTACAGTAACGTTAACGAGGGATTGTGATGGGCATGCTCCTCACGTTTCTGACAAGAGACGGAATAAACTAGTGTACCAGTCATCCTAATTATGCCCTTTCTACATATGTCCAATGGCAACGACACAGAGGTACCGGAACTAGGACTCTCATATGCCTCAAAGAATTGTATTCCTAAAAAAAGACCATTGCAATTTCATTTGTGGTCTACAACAGTATACAAAACCGGACAAAGCGACAGCTCATGCCCAGGTAATTAGAACTGGCGCTTTCGCATGTGGGCCTCACAGCGGCCATTCGAGCTTCTCTCCGAAATTCCAATGCACAGCCTTCACAGACGTATATTCTTCCAAAGCGTAGCTCCCCAGTTCACGACCTACAAAAAGATTGATGAGAAAGTCGAGAAACGATACATGTCCGCAAGTGAAATTACCAATTCCGGACTGTTTCTTCCCTCCAAAAGGTACATTATTGTTCAAGATATTGTATTGGTTGACCCAGACCTGGACAACGTGGAATGGGTGAGGCGCGTGATAGGCAGGGTCCTTCTGATAGGTTCAGGATTTAGTGAGGATCTATCTTACCGTGCCGGCCTCAAGCGCAGACGAAACGCGCATGCACTGATTAGCATCACCTGATGGGTATAACGAGCCATGAACGACATGAGAGCCATATTACCGGGAACCTGGCTTTCTTACTAGAGTGAAGCCCTGCACCCAACCCATAAGAGGTTTCGTTGGCAAGGGCTATAGCCTCCTGCTCGGTCCTGAAACGGCCGACGGCGAGAACAGGGCCGAATATCTGACACCGAGATGAATAAGATCAGGTTCTTTTACTAGATTGTTGAAATGCGTGCCTCCTCCTTGACCTATTCGAGTGCAGGTGAGGACCAGTGCAAGTCAATTCGTGGTATATGGCTTACAATTTTCATGTCGGATCTGATTTCCGTGAAAACTGGGAAACGGAGCCTGAATATTACGCATCACTTGCGACATGAGTACTTACTTGTAGGATCCACATAGTAGCCTTTTCCGGGGCGCTTGGTGCCGCCCAAGATAGTTTTGGCCCTTCATTTTTACCAGACTCGATATAGCCCCAGACACGATCGTATTGCCCTTTGGAAACCTGCACGACTCAGATTCTATGCCTTCTGAATTGAGTATTGAGATAATGAAGACCGCACCACTGGACCACCTGCCGTCTTCGGATCGAAGCCATCTCCAATGACCTGTTGCTTCACTTTCGACAACAGCAAGGCAAGGAATTGGTCATATACGGTGTCTTGTACATAGACGCGTGATCCCGCAGTACAGTCTTGGCCAGTGTTGTAACAAATTCCTAACGCGGCCCAGTTTGCCGCTGTCCGAAATGAATGGTATTCATGATAAGACAAAGATAGAAATAGCAGGAAGCGTAAAGATAACATTCCGCACCCTGTTCGAGGTCCGCAGATTCAAAAACGAGATGAGGCGACTTTCCTCCAAGTTCCAAGGAGACCTTGATAACGATGAGACTCGGACCGAAAGAAATAAAGACTGCTTGTAAAGTGCATACCTTCTTGAGGTTGCTCTTAGCCGCAGCTTCCATGATTTTGCGACCTGTCACTGTAGAACCTGTAAAGGCGACCTTATCGACGTCAGGGTGCGCAGCTAGGGCGGCGCCTCCAACAGGCCCATAGGACGGCACCGTGTTCACTACGCCCGGTGGAAACCTTGGTTGGAATGAGCGGTAAGGCGGGGGCATGGGCAGCCTAAAGCGTACCCGGCTTCCTTGATAAGCTCGGATAATTTCTGAAAGAACTTAAATTTCTCAAAATGTAACAGTAATTTCAATACGCACAAGTGCGGTCAACGGACATAATTCGGAGGGTTTCATAACGATGGTGCAGCCAACTGCAAGGGCAGGGGCAACCTTCCACGACCTATTTTCTTTGAACGCCGATATTCGTCCAGTATGAACGGCAGACCGACCACATGTTTATAGGGTAGTTCCAAGGGATGCTAAGCCCAGAAAGGTAGAACGCGTCGCAGGATAAGCGTGCCAGGCCATGCTCACATTTGGCCGCATACTCCAATCGGATCGTGGCGGGTGAATGCTAACTTCGTTCTATTGTCGACTTCAATTGTCTACAAACAAGTGAGGGACGAGGGTAACCGCCGCATTTTGTTGGAAAATACCTGTCCGGTGATCTTGTCTGCCCACCCAGCATAATATCTGAGACATTGGACGGTGTCTGCGATGTCGAAATCCCTGGAAAATGAAAAAGTAAATGATGACCTGGTGAAGCATAACGTAGGTGATACCGGGCAATGCGGAGAGGTTTCCCATTGTTGAGAGTTTCCAGTTCCGCGAGGTCTTGGGAATCTCTCTCGATCAGGTCGGCCAGTTTATTGATAAGGCGAGACCGTTCGAATCCAGTGACATTTTTTCCCCAGGTAGTCTGAAAGGCCCTTCGAGCCGCAGCAACAGCCTTATCTATGTCTTTGGGTGACGCTAAGGCAGTCGTGAAGCGCAGATTTGGGAGGAAAGGTCGGGTGGAAAATACCAGAAATCACAGAGCAAATTGTCTCTTCAGTCGCAGGATTTACGACACTTCGACAGAGACTCAACACCAAAACTAGCGGCCAACGAAGAAAAGTCTCTTACGGGATGAGTTCACTGGAGTCACAAGAGAGGACGAATTCATTATCGATGAAGAGCCCTGTAGGAACAGTAATCTGTTTGTTCAGGGCTGGGATGTTGATGGTGACAGGGAGAGCCATGACGAACGTGAGAGTTGCAGTACTGTGTGGGGGCTTTATCTCATACCACACAGTTCTAATGAAACTCGGCATTCAACCCTCGTCAGAAGCCGGAGCTTATGTTTTCAAATCGTCTCGATATTCTCCCGCCACCGAGCCCTCTGCCCTCCCATGGAGTCTGAAGAGACCAAGTCTTTCTGCCACACAACTCGACCGACATGCAGCAGGTGCTGTGTCTGTGATGACGACCAATCGCTGGGTCCCTACTTTGAAAATGGTGCCAAACCGGCTTCCAGAGAGCGAAAATATTCCACCTTCAGCCGACGAACATCTTGATCCTGCTCCTCCGGACCTAGGATACCTCGTCTCAAACGCCAAGTCTGTTCATCCAGCTAGAGCACAATACCCACTGGGCACCAAAAACATTTGTTCCGCTAGTCTTACAGAAGTTCTACGTCGTATGCATGGTCACGATCTATCACCCCATCACATCCTAGCTTAGATGGTAATTTGCGCTCCTCTTGTCTCTCGCGATACCGGTTAAGAGTACACAGTCTATCTTGTCTTGTTTACTTGAGAGGACGGTATTACATAAGCGTTTTGACCGAAGTGCTCCGAGGTTGAATCTTTTCATAGTCCATCGCTTTACAACCTTCAACCTTCTCGGCCATGTCTCTAGTTATTCGCTCCCACGCGGTCTCTCGCCAACTCTCTGCTAGCGTCAAATCTTTCCACTCGACCGCATCTGCCCGTTCTCCTCATGGACATTATCACGTATGTACATTTTGCCATGTTGTCAGATCGTGCTCACCTAAAATCCGTAGCATCTTCCATTTGCCCTTCCGGGTAGCAAGAAGGGAGTCTTTGGCCTCAAATTGACCGCATACCTAGCCAGTGGCTTCATTCTTCCTTTCGTCGCTGCCGCTTATCAGTTGTGCGTTGTCTTCCCATGGGTTCAATTTTGTTGCCTATTCATGCTCTATTCGTGCTTGTGCTTTCAAGGAAAAAGGCTGGGAATGCCGCCTAATGCATCCCATGTTACATTCCGACCACCTTAATGACAGCGTCGCACCCTGGATTACGTCCACCTAGACATACCCAGATGCTTTAGAACGTCTAGACTAGATTTCTTGTCAACTGTGGTTGCATATTCATAACAGGATGGTCATCTACAATGAGACTCCTTGGTGGTAGTCGTGATGCGATCAGCTTTCTCTGGCTTCTTTCAACAGCTCGAACTCTGCCAATGTTTCCTTCTTTTTGAGCTTCCGTAACCTGGCCCGACAATCACAAGTTCTGACTAGAAAGCCGGGGTCGCCCTCAAGTGCATCTAACGCAGACAACGCAGCCCAGCGAGCTGCGGTTGCTAGTACGGCGTCCTCGGCTTTTGCCAGAACAACATCATGAACGAGGACTGCATAAAGCAAGAACATCAGCCTCGCGCTGCAGTCTATCATTTCCAATTCACCTATATAGCGTATGCCGTTGGGCAACTGCTCCTTTTCTGTTTCGAATCGTGTGCAACCTTGCGCTTGAAGAATCTCGAGCAGAAGTTTTGTCGGATGATACGAGAGCGTCTTGAACGTGACATGCTTGTCATAGAATGGTTGAAGCAGGTACGCATACATTGCTTCGGCGCCTTGTGGAGAAAAACCCTCGGAAATATAAACGGCACCAATGATTGATTCGATCATGTCCGATAAGGCCTGCAGAAACCATGGTCATGACAAAAAGCTGAATATGGATCAAAAGCTTTTTCTGACCTTGGGTGGATCCAGTTCGATCCAATATTGTCCTGGAACCCGATCTTCCGAGGCTGCAGCTTCATACTCCGTTCTCGCTTTCTCGCCTAGTTTTGTAACGTACTCCTGGATATTTCGGGATAACTCATATGAACCATGAAACAGATGTTCATGTAGGCCAGAAGAAACACAGATGGCAGCCAGGGCTGCATTTGACACCATAGCACCCTGAGTAAATGATTAACTATGAGGATATGCTCTTTGGGACGTTTTCATGCCTTCAAAAGCGTTAGTCCGCCAGGGGAGAGTTTCTGGTCACGATTGAAGATATGGCGAACAGCCACTGGAACATCACATCGGTTACGATTTCATGTCGTTTACCAAGCCACTTACTGAAATCTAGGACACCATCGCCAAGGAATTCCAACCGCTCATACGACAGGGTGTCGGCTTTGTTTGAAGGCGAGTGCGACTAACCAGTAATGTCAATGGAGAGCGCTGACAACCAATACAAAGTTCGCACCAACGCATGGATAAGAAGCTCCGGTCGGGAAAACTTCCAACCAATGATAGATTCAACTGCCGTGATCGATTCGGACTGTACTTCCGTCGTTACTATACGTGCAGTCCTGATTTGATTAGAACGACCAAAATCTGCCCATTCCTCGATGCCAGTGACAGGTATATTGAGAGCTTTCATAACCATGAGGGCCCCTCCGTCGCCGCCTGAAATATACGCAGCTCCAAGAATTGCTTCAGCAACATCGGCGATCGCCTGAAGGATGGGTCAACACCGCGGTTGTCGCAGCGCTCTGTAGACCTACTTTGTCCCCAAGCCACTGGCTGTCTTCGGTCGTTCTGCTTCGTCCGCCTTTTTTCCTCTGGGGTCGGTTGGAGACCGAAGGCTCGGAATTAGGATCGTCTTTTGCTCCAACGCGTCCTTGATTGCTTGCATTTGCCTCGCCATGATTGTCTTTAGTCGCCGTAGAGTCCCTGTCCTCATCTCTCGGGTATTCGAGCTGAAAACCAGGTGGATGCCATGATTTGCAAACAAAGGGTTTTGATTGAATATATGCTGGCAGATCAACCACACACGCGTTAACGAAAAGGGACTTATTGCTGATCAAGGACTGCCTGACAGCATGCAAATGACCCTCAGCGCATGTTGGATTCATAACGAAAACGTGCAACGATGACACGTATTTCAAAAATGCATCACCTATCAGAAAGGAATCCATTAGCGACGAGAACTGTAGATCTGGATTTTAGCCCGCACCTAGCAATTCAAGGCGCTCGTAGTCGTATTCGACACCAGCAGACGGCGAGCACAGAGCCACGTGCAGCAGGTCTTCCCGTATCTTGTGAATAAAGAGCTTAGCGTTCAGCTCCTTCACCAGGAGCAAATCGTCGATTCTCCGGAGTATCGAAGGTAACAAAAGCATTGATCTGAATGTGCTGAACAGTACGCTTAGATACAGTGGATGAGATAACATATGGAAATAATAACCTGGCAGGAATTGTGATTTTTGCGCACAGTTCGGGTATGAGGTCTGCACCACGTCAAAGAATTGGATAAGCCGATGACAATAGATCTTACACTTTGCTGTCGGTTTGGCTGGTTGGGACACCACAGGCTCAGAAGCGGGATTCAGGTGGTTTAGGAGTATTGGAGACCTTAAAACTTCCACTATGTTTTGATTGTAGTCTTTTAAGCCAGTAAAGCCCTTCTGTCTGGCTTTGCAATAGTCAACCAGGCTGTCGTAATTTGCTTCGCGCTGCAAATACTATGTTAGGCCTCATAAGAATAAGATTGGATCTGACATACAGGACTGTCTGCTGGTTTGCTCAAGGGCGTGAGATCACTCCGCACAGTCACAACATTGTATCGCCTGGTAAATTCAACCCATCTGTCCTGGACGACAGAGTCCGCAGTGCTCCGGACCAGCTCTTCATAGTTTGACGAAGTCAACGGAATTGCATAAGCTTTTGCTGCAGCATAAACCTGATCCCAGTTGATCATTGATCTGGCGTCCCATGAGCAACATGAAGGGTTGTTCTCAGAACGAATATCATGGCCATTTTCAGAAGACAAAGGTGCGAAGAAATAGACCATGTCCGAACCCGAACAATGATATGGTTTATTCGTTATTAGTCTGCAGATCCTCTCAGTATAGTGGTAGAGGTTGTCCAATTCAGAGATTGTGACTAGAAAAGGTGCGCTGGGGGTCAGGCGTACTGAGAATGGGATGCCAGAGCAAAACAGTCTGAAATCAGGAAACTCGGGAAGGGGTTGGCGTGTCAGAAGGAGAATGGGTGGATGTGATTGTGTGAGAGTCGCATTGTCAAGCGAGACCATGAAAGGATATAGAGAGTTTCCACTTGCATTTCTGCTGTTTTCCCAGAAAATCGGTTTTCTGCGAACATAAAAGCGATGTCTGGACTGCAAAGGAGCATCTTGTGGAGCAGATGAGCAAGACGGCCTTTGTTGCACTGCTGGATATAGCCTATAATTTAATTTGCCCTCCTTGAACAGAGTTCGAAGGGCCGCTAGGCATGCAGAACGTCTCGCATGTGCTTGAGTAGCCGAGGGCAAACCAGAAACTTTGTCAATTAAGGTTCCAGGAAGGCGGACGGTACAGGTGATTAATCCCCGATCGTCGTGAGCCGCATATTCAAAAAGTTCCCGCTGTCTATTCGCATCGCTTATCGCATTGCAGGCATACCGATAAACGACGACGGTAGCATCCGCGGCAGTAATTCGTAGCCCTGTGGTTGGGTCGATCAGTGGAGATCGACCATTCTGCTGGTCGCCATCATCCTCTGGATAATGGTACAGGGACAAATTTCCAAAATTGGATGGAGGGACGATCGTTGATTCTCCATACCTGAGACAATGCGACCAGCGTAAGATCCTAGCGTCCAGCGATGTGATTCGCGATATCACTTTTCGGTGAGAATTGTTGTTCCTTTCCACCATATGGATAACATTACATTCTGATCCAAAGGCCCATGCCCTGGAGGTCAAGTAGGATAGAGGGCAATCAAACACATTGTAACTGGAAAGACGTGAATTAGCAGCTCATCCGAGGGTCAGAAACCTACCGAATAGTGAGAGATACATCCGAAGAGACCAAGTCTTCAGCCAGTTTAGTGGCAATTAGAAGATTGGATTGTCCAGAGGTGAACTTGTTCAATGTCTCTACCTTTGGATTGTGATGGTTTAAGCTTAAATTCCTTCAATCCATCAAGCTCTTACCTGGTCACTAGTTTCTGACATGTCGACAAGAACACATGGCCGCAGAAATTCGAGCCCATTTCCTAGCATCTCCAGCATCTCCATGAGGACAAGTGCAATTATTCGATACTGTACTATACAACATTTAGTAAAAACATTAGGAGAGAACAAGAAGGTACCTAAAATAATGCCTCGGAATGTGTCCTGGAGCGGTTCGTACGACACGAGGATTTCGACCAACTTCAGGAACTTCGGTGATACGTTTAGTTTTGGGGAGCTCACGTCGAGGCAAGGAGGGGAGAATGTCGAATCGGCTATGATTCTCCGAACTTCGCAGCGAGATGGTGTTAGGTTGGACTTCCCTTGACTCTGAGAATGTAATGTGTCATCAAGCTCTTTGACAAACCACTTCCAAACGAGATCAGAAGCACACGGTCCCAGCTCGGAAAGGGCGATATGGGACCAACTAAGATATTTTTGGTGGAGGTTATCGGAAGGATCGGTAAGAGGATACATTTGTTGGGAAGCTGGCCCAGAATTTGTTGCCCAAGATCGTCGTAGGGCACAACGACGTCGTTTGGTTGCAACACATTAGTCGGATCTTGAACAGCGCTGAGCGCCGTAGAGTCTAATGTAGCCTCAAGGTGAAGAACTTGAGAAGCAGATGCTAACTCGTTTGGACAAAGAGTGAGCATCCGCGGTCGTTGAGATGCATCCGCTACATGATAAAATTCGTGCATGATTCTAGACAAGGGATGCTGAGAATAGAGATGCTGAGGATGTAGGCGTGTGCAAATGTAGGTGGCAGTATGGACATCAATCATGCTGAGCCTTCCTTGGAGTAGGAGATTCAAGGCAATCTAGGGAGGTGTAAAAGTTAACCCATGAGACTGTAGAACGACTCACTTCTGGTGTCATCAATACCAGATTCCGCAATGAGAAGGTGGGTTCGATATCGGTGTTCGAGGTCAACGAGTGACGGATACCCATCGCCTGAAGCCTTCCATTGAGCTCGTCTTCGTATTTCCGGAGGTCTGACTCATCACTACTAGGATAGTGAATAGCGTAATGTATGCGAAGTATGGAACGCCTACTCGATCATTAGGATCATCACTCGGTGACGCACAGGCGAAATTTCACGACTTGATTTCTCAAGATTGACAGCCCATTCGATATATGGTGCAAGTATATCAAGGAACGCTAGACTGGTGGTCAGAAACCAGACACACGAGCCGGCGTGGTGACATACAGCTTGAAGACGCGAATGCAATAGCTTATCACGTAGATATATAAGCGGATACAAGACAGAGTGTCGTTGACCGTACTGCTTCTTTGTTTTGCATGCTCAAGGATGCGACCAACAAGGGTGACTTCGGGGGCGTGGTGGCCTGTTCTCCGTTTCTTCGCAGGCCGGCCTTCGTCCGGTGGTTCATGTTGAGATGTAACGTCCGGTGCATTGCGTTGCCCAACTGTTTCCCTCCAGGTCGCTTTCCATTTCTTGAGCATAGTGAACAGGTCGAATTAAGAGCAAGAGTGGTCAGATGACCTGCGTCGACTTTTCGGGCTCCTGCCATCGTCTGCCAAGACCATTGCTCTCATGCAGCAACACGGGCTCCTTGCGCACATTCAACGCTATCACACCTGACGGACCAGGATTACATGGATGTGCATGAATTTTGCGTCAATTATGGACCCCTGCTAAAAGACCTGGGGATTCAACTACAAAATGACCTGAAACCTGCACCACAACCACGCCTAGCCTCAACGCCGTGTCTTCCAGAACGCTTGCCGTCTTCAAGTAGTCCATTTATTAACTCTATTTATGGTTTTCTTTTAATGATTTGTCTCTACCTTGGTAGGTTTCATTGAGCGCGAAGCGCAGATGCTGGCGCCCAAGGCGATGCTCCGTCAGCTGAGACGCAGTCCAACGCCACCTCCCACCGAGGAGACTTTCGAAGAAGAGCCGGTGCCGACCACCAGCCGAAGCGGAGGCACGAGTGCTTTGTCGTTCTCATCCCCATCCTTAGCTGCTTCGGCACTATCTATAGCTCAGAGCAGCTCATCATCGACCTGGACGGAACCTCAGGTAATTCCTGTGCATGGCTCGTCTTCCGTAACCTGGTTGTTTATTTCGGCTTGGTAGCCGTTTGAAGTATTTCGGGCAGTGGAAAAGAAAGATATTACTTTTTAATGGAAATACGGGACAGGGCTTTCCCGGTGGGTCATCCTATCCTTGTGATCAAGCACATCAAACTCGTGCCTATCTCAACTATCAACCAGCTGCTGCTTCGAAAGTCTGGTAATGCGACACCTCTTCTCCATGCCATGCGAATTGGCCAATCCCACAGGGATGTCGCTATTGTTCTCTTGGGAGCCTTTTCTCGTTGGATCAATCATTTAGATGACGAAGATATACCCAAACCACGCACGAAGGTCATCCTAAAAGCACTACGTAACTGTTTTCTTCTTATCCAGGTACTCCGAGCTTATGAGTCTTCAAATAGGAGTTAATCTCAAGCTTGCGATAGATTTTGGGTTGTCAAAATCCCAAAATGACCTGACAGCTTCCTTCATGCAAACATTGATCATGAGTGAAGGGGACAAATGGATTTGGTCGCAGGTCTCGCTCATTTCACGAGCCCTCTGTTTGGGGACAGAAGGAAAGCCTGTAAAAGCGGCCGAAGCGGCCGTGCGGCGTTTTGCCACCAAAGAACTTGGAAAAGCCCATCTCATAGCCACGCTTGAGGACTAGTGAGTTCAGTTACATTTCTTCGATGCCAGTGTGTTGAGACGGTTCGACAGTGTGGCAAATGCGACCGGGTAAATTTGAATTATTAAAGCATCGGTTAAGTATTAAAAACTCGTCTAGAGACTTACTCATGCTCAGTGCCTGGTCACTCGCACTAGAATCAATCAGCGCGCCGCATATACCAGTAGGTTTTCGCGTTCAAATAGTTGAATATGCCAACGATCATCAGTCCTACTATTTTGCTCGGGATGATCGAGTTTATAGGGCTTTTGTATCACGTCTCGAGGGGCACTCCGGCGCAATCCGTGAACGTCTAGGCAAAAGATTAAAGTGGCAGATGAGAGTACTGAAAGCCGTCTTGGGTGGGCGAACGACGACCTATCATGTAAGGGCCAGCAGTATTTACATTTAGTCATGCTGATGCCAACTTGACCAGAGGAAGATAGAGATCCTGGCAAGTGAGCTAGACGAGGGTGAGGGTGTGTGAAGAACCATTCTGTCTCTGTTCCATCCGAAATGCACTGGGATTTTTGCAACCCTCATTGCTGTCTACCTAACTCTCCAGGTGTCTTGCTCGTAAAAGGTACCTCACTGTTCAAGGACATACTCAGTCTGGGGTGTATCGTCGAGCAAAGATCAAATTTCCAGGGTTTGATTCTTGTCCTTACCTCGGCGACTTATCATGGTCATAGCCTACTGAGGATTGGACTTGAATGTCTCTGTTGCCGTTCTGTAAATATAGCTTAGACTCGGTCATCACCCACACCAGAATCAATTATGGACAACACATCAGACACTATATATTTGTCACAGTCGGATGCTGAGTCCTTTCCACCAGACGTAAATTCCAACAAGAAGAAGGCTGAGGACAGCGGGAGTCAGTTCGAGTTGTACTATGGTATAGATCCAGATCGTTGCTAATGGTGGGCACTAGTTATGGATACATTGGCGGTTCAAACAGTCAATACGAATCGTTAAACTGACCTGTCGCATATTCACCAACCAGGAGCTCTTGTTGACAATAAACAGCATCCTTGATCCGCAGGCAATTGAGAGAACAAATAACAAAAGCTGCATCCTCCTGTCTGCCTTATATCGCGTGGCTAATTCAAATTTAGTAACGCGCGCTGAGAAAAAGCTTCATCGGTTTCCTACTATAGAAGATAAAGATGGCCAGGACTTTGAAGGGGTGAGTTCAACCATGGAGCACAGAAATTGACACCTACTTGGGGCGCCTGAGGAGACCCTGTCTAGGAGTTCGCGGAATGTAGGGTGTTTACCATATTGAAAGTGAATCAGACTGCGTTCATTGCGTTAGTAATATCTAAAATGCCCATAATCGAGAGACGTACACATCCATCATCAACAAGAGGAAGGAGAAGGGAATGATCAGTAACATGGAGTTCAGTATTTCATCAACTATGTGTGTTTCTTCCTCCTTATCGTCTTCCTGGACGACGTTGCTTGGAACTTTCGCGAGGATACCGTTTCATTAATTAAGCGCCATTGCTCTTCTTCTGGAATGAAGGGCGGCTTATGTGCTTTGTCGCGGTTGACGTTCTCCCTTTTACGCGGCTTGCTGGTCATTCGTTCTCGAGGTGGTATTAATTACATAATCTGGCCAGGCGTCCGTTCACGCGACCCACCAAGACCATCACGTGAAATCTTTCTTCTATGGACTCAGACGAAGCAGAGAAAGCCATTCTGCTCGATGCATTAAACGCCCATGGACAGCAATTCTTAGCTTCTTTCTCTCTTTCAGGTGTACTTGTAGAATCGTCAGGACGAAACGGCATCTCAAGAATACGATCGAATTCCGCCCGACAGTCAGCGCCTGGTTCAACAGAGGAGGATGAGGAATGGACAGGCATTCAAGACAACTACGATGATTTTGGAAGCGAAGAGCTATCATCTAGCGATGAAGAAGGTTTGAAGACGACTCCATTCTTTGGCCTGCAACACTAGAGCTTCCCATTCAGACAACGTCGTGGTGTTCAAGAATGATCGTCCAAAACTCAATTCCCGTGAACGCTCGAGAAAAGGCTTTATGGTTGGTCCCCTGTTCCCCTGGATGCTTGCAAACTCCAATGTCCTTCAGTCAGCGAAAGTTTCTAAAATCAGGGATGGGCACGATGTTAGTAGCAGTAGAGATCAAAGGAATAAAGACGAACCGGACGATGAGAGGTAATTATGTTCATCTCAACATCGACCGGGGTTGATCTGTGGTTACAGGACTAATGTTGAAAACGATGCCTTGCTTCATCGTCTTATTCACACGAAACTTCTTTCCGGATCGTTGAATTCAGAACTTGATCTAACAGCAGCCCAGCGTCGCAAAGCTCTTGAAGGCAGAGTATTAGAATTATCCGGCTCAGCAAAACTTGGACAGGGCGAGAAGATCGTACGACAAAAGGAACACAATAGAGCAGCGAAACGTATTCGAGATGGGCTATTACAGAAGCAAGGAGAACGACAGAAACAAAAGCTGGAACAGGTAAGATCCTGTATCGTGTTTATGATAATCATCTACCACTTTTGCTGCACCTAGGCTAAAGATGTTGGCAATTACCACCCAAACATTAAGAGCCTGTTCAAGACGGACTCCACATCTCGCTCCAGGCGGCGGGAAAGAGGTCTAGGGCTGGGCATAGGAAAATTTAGAGGAGGTCTCCTGCACATAAGCCAGAAGGACCTGTCGGCTGCGACCGGCTCGCGGCCGCAAGTCGGGCGAGAAAAAAAACTTGGACGCGGTCGCATCCGTTAGCGCTGATCACGTTTTTAGCATAGCAAGTGAGCATACAAGCTTTGTGAATTTCTCACGTTTAGAAATGACGTGCAGGACTCCGGACGTTTTTGCCGCCCTCGCGACTGTGGATTTGATCCGGACTCACCATTCTTGAGATGACGGAACTACAAGACACTCACATTGGAATCTGTTCCCCTGCTCCATTTATCAAGATGACGTTCTCAAATTCTTGAGGTATTACTCGTGGCAGTGGAACGATCCTTCCAACGCTGCAACGGCTCGATCTCCTTTGACAGTGGGACAGTGAAACAGCGGATTTCGCCTCACCTGGAATGTGCATGCCATTCCTCCTGCGACTCATGTTTAGACCTGCGTACCTCACGTTAAATAAACGGTACTTCCGCTAAGTTACTGGATTTCCTACTTGTCAGCTGGAGAGTTGAAGGGATTTCTCGCTCTGTCAAACTCTCCTGCTCTGCACGCGACCATCCATTATGATATCCAACACCACAAAAACACGCGCCATACCGATATAGCTCGTTACCGTGCTCATCCTGAATGATGATCGGATGAACCCGTTCCTGTTTCCCGGCGGTCTTCGTGAACGTTCCCAACCTGCTGTGTATTGAAACCTTTGACAATGAATACGGCGGAGAATTAGTCACCTAGCTATTTCAAACCCATCCTCATCATTGAAGACAACATCCAGTCCTACAGGAACGATGTAATGGATCAAGTCGGGCTGATTCGCGTCTATGTCCCAAAGTACATGCTCGTACACAACCCACTTATGATCTCCTTCGTTTGGACGATTTATTGTCGAGTTGAAGCTGACTTTTGGTCGCGGTACAAGCGAAGTTTGCCCCCGATGATGCTCTGTCCAGCCCGTTCGAATAGGCGCTGCATGTGATGCACGCCGTTCTGTTATCGGCGGCGTCGAACCGCTCACGAGAGAATCAAAGTCGTTCGATATATGAAGAGGGTACGTTTGAGGGATAACAGCAGGTCCATGGGAAAGGCTGGATATCGTGAGCCCGTGTCAGAAGCTCCGATCCATGGATCGAGCTCGAGGTCGCTTTGCTGGGATGGAGTTGCCAAGTTTGAAATGTAATCTTTTCCCTGTGGAGCCCTGTATACCGAAGGAACGGGACTTTGGGGACCATATTTCCATCGTGCCAAGGAGCTCGTCGGCGAAAACCTGGTCTCCATTGGAACAGTTTCAAAGTCGGTCGACTATAAGACGAAATGCTGGTCGGTGCCCAGAAAACATTTGATGGTGTGGAATGAACAACACCCTAGTCATTCGGCCGGATGGGTGAAAGAGCTGAGGGGAATCCCGGTCGGTGTATCTGCCTATCTGAGAGTCTGTAAAGGCATCCTCATGTTTGGTCCTCTGGAAGAGCTTGAAGAAGTTGAATGCCCTGGTTTTCTTTTCATGGGTCATGGTGTTTGTCGAGGATGCTCATCCAAATGACCGGGTTTTGTGTAGCCTGCCACGAGGAAAACGCACATCGCAAGTCAACTTCAGGATACTGCGCCGTTTTACACGTTGCTCGAAAGTTATGCATATACACAGGCATTTTATTTACGTGTTTATGTCAAAGCCGAACCTGTCCTTCATTCCATTGTAGTTGCCTGATTTGTGAGAGCGCTTGCGTGACCTTGCTTATTGCGTCCGCCGTAGTCCCGATTGCGGAAGGGTCCAAGACCGTTTGTAAGCCAGACAGTGTCTCCAACCTGGCAGACAAGCCGCGAAGTGTAGCCTGTAATGCTTGAGACGTGTCTTCCAACGCTGGCATGGGTGAAGAAGGGGATGGCTGAGGTGGCGGAGATGAGCACCACAGATCGAGCAGATCTATCGTGAGTCAAAGCCTGACTTACTATCTGCACCGGAACGTGAGAACGAATTGGTTGCGAGAGCGCCTGCATAGCTTGATATGTACGCGATACCGATTATTTGGAAGCGCACACTTACCTGGGTGTCATTAGTTCTCATAGTTTGATTCTGGATCAAGAGATTTTCTCTCGAGGCCTGCAAAGACGCGTCAGAAATATTCGAATAGATCTGACATCGCTGACCTGAGGGGTCTCATCTAGCTTCGGCGGTGGAAGGGGAGCAATGTCGTTTTCAGCTGATGTCTGGTTGGTATCCGAACTTGTCAAGACTAGACGTTCTCGTCCTGCCCAGTCGATTTCAGTCAGGTACACTCGGCCACAGATAACACATTCCTTATGTGCATCAGGACAAAACCACAGCCGTCGTAAATTGACCATGTACCTTTCTGGGATCCTTTTCCGACCCTGCTTTGGGCGGGCGAACGAGAGGAATGCCATAGCATCTGGAATTCGGACACTCTTCGCCAAGCATCGCCCATCCTTTCAAAAGGCGTTTCCCGATTTCTGAGGACGCCTGATCAGATTGCTCGCGACGGCGTCGAGATTCCTCGGTATCAGCTGGAGGGGCAAATACTGGTGAGCTCAGAGTGCTTGAAAGCTCTGTAGGTGGTGTCGAAGAGCGAGAAGCATGGGAATCGGACATAGGGCTAGAGGATGAGGTTGAGACGCTCATCGGGGGTCTAATTCCTAGAAGAGATACATCAATGGCAGACGATAGAGAAGAATTTGATCAACAGACCGTTAGCCTTGTCGCATCTCACACAGATTTCTACCAGCTCGTTTGAACCAGAGGGTGAACGCAACAGAGGAACATTACACCCTTTTGTAGGGCAAGGATGGTCTGTCAAGACCTTTATTCCGAATAAATTTCAGTATTTGGAAGATAGTGGCATTCCTTACCCAACCCTTTAACATATATTCTCCGAGCTTGTCAGAAACATCCGAAACGGAGTTCATGGTTGTCGATTTGCAGTGCAGTGAAATGCACAGGCACAACAAGTACCGGTTACGTAATCCGATCAATTCAATCTTACGATCGTGGATGCTGCTTTTGGAAGTGCCACGACAGCCCAGTTCAGAGCGACACGCCAACTTTCTATGCTGTGGGGACGATACCTGCCCGAGTGCTTGTTGGCGTTGCTGGTTGCATGTATACAAGGCTCAGAATATATTTGGAGGACCCAGGCCTCTAGTCCCCTGAAAGGCGGCGGATGGACACCGCAACGCAAGCTCGCGGCCCGGTATGGTTTCTAAACTCGAGCCAACGACCGTGCTTGACCTCTTGTCCATTCCTAGTGAACGCACACGAGACCTTTGGTATCACGGATATAATAATTATATGACGTTAGGTGGGCTGATGTTCCGTTTGCGTCCTTTTCAATGTCAACGAACTTGCACCTAGCTTTCCCTTTGGATGAGGTCAGCATTTAACGCAAGCAATTTCTCGAATTTACTTCAACGCGCCCTCAGCTCACTCCTCTATCATGTTCTGGACAAGGTCCTGATTGGGCTAACCCGTAATAAGTCCGTTATCCTCGCCTTTCTTTTGAAACTGACTGATACCTAGGAAAAACATAGCTGCCAATGATGTTGCCGGAAATTTCTCTCTAACTCTCATCGACGTGATCGACACTTTCGTTATGCTAGACGACCGGCCTGGCTTTGAAGCTGCCGTTCGAAATATTATCAACTGGGTTTCTTTCGACGTCAACACCAAACCTCAGATTTTTGAAACCACAATCCGAGTAATGGGTGGTTTGCTTTCCGGCCACATATTCGCGAGCAATAGAGATACTCCTTTTTACCTTCCGTGGTATAACGGGGAGCTCCTGTCAATGGCACACGATTTAGGTAAAAGGCTTCTGCCAGCTTTCGCTACCCCTACAGGACTCCCGCTTGCCAGGGTCAGTTACTCTCATATACCACAACGAGAAAATCTCTCACATGCTCATCAGATTAACCTACGGCATGGACTGGTTAGAGGCGAGACATTGGAAACATGTGAGTCTGTTGACAACTCATTTGCTTCCTTGTTAATCTCTCAATCAGGCACGGCTGGCGCCGGATCCTTGATTCTAGAATTTGCAACGTTGAGTCGTCTGACAGGCGACGACAGGTTTGAAAAAGCTGCATATAAGGTATATGGTTTCTATATATAGTTAGTGAAGTCCATGACGCCTCTTTTTCGCTCTAGGCTTTTTTCGCTCTATGGAATCGAAAATCACCCATTGGGCTAGTAGGCAATATAATCAACACTTGGTCAGGGGTTAGTGAACTACGATGCCATGGAAATACGTACATTGAAAACTGTTTAGACATGGACATCCCCGGAAATTACTGGAATAGGAGCAGGTATTGACTCTTTCTATGAGTACGCGCTGAAATGGTATATACTTAGCGGTATGTTGTCCTTTTTTCTTTATCGCACCAACGGAGATGATAATAGATTATTATTTCCGGTTCTTAGGTGAAGTGGAGTTTCTGGACGTGTGGGATGAAGCATATGCAGCTGTAATGAGGTACTCGCGAGCGACAGATGGTTTTTGGGTAAGCCCTTGACTGCCCTCTAGCGAGCCATACTGGATTTCATCGCCTGAATCAGTATCGAACTGTCTATATGAACAGTGGGGACGTTGCATATTTCACTATTGATTCTCTGTCAGCATTTTGGCCTGGTCTGCAAGTTCTCGCAGGCGATGTACAAAGCGCCATACGGCTACATCTTTTGTGTACGTTATACTACTCCACGCATCGGTGCTAGAATAACACATTTTGAACAGTTTACAACATATGGAGAGAACATTCGGGGCTGCCCGAAGTCTTCGATACCAATTTCAAGCAAGCCACATCTCACCAGTACCCTCTTCGTCCAGGTATGTCGAAAAACACAACATAGAAGTGCCCCCGGTTCACAAAAAAAAAGAATTTATCGAGTCTACTTGGTATCTTTATCGTGTAAGTCGCTATTGACAACTGTCGTCCATTTTTATAGATGTTAACGCGAAGCTCACAGGCCACACGCGATCCCTTCTATCTCGACGTGGCCGAACGTGTACTGTTCGACTTGACTACAAGAGCGAAAGTTGAATGTGGATTGACCGGCATCCAAGATTTACGGACCAACAAGCGCGATGACCGCATGGAATCGTTTGCTCTATCGGAGACGTTGAAAGTTAGTCATCCAATGCTAGTGATGATTCAGGCATTTCTAAGTTCCCCAAGTATCTATACCTCATTTTTGATGAAGACAACCCTTTGCATCGGGATGACTCGAATTACGTTTTCACCACTGAAGGTCACCTATTGACGTTGGGAAAAGACCATCTCAAACCGCTCTCTCCCGCTCGCAAAAGACTACGCAAAATCGAGAGCCATCAATGCCCAGCATATGAACCGATGACCCAAGGAGCTGATAGCTCCTTATCCGGTCTAGTTCGAGGGATACAATCTCGAGGCGATTTCGAATACGCACGATTTTTAGTAGGTCTACACCCTACAGAATCAGATATGAATGCCTGGTCACTTGACGGATGGTGCGACAAGCCTCGAGTCGATATTTTCGTGCGCCCACTTTCTGTTCTGTGGATAAAAACACGACTAACTCATCCCGGCCAGTCCTATGACTTCATCTTGTCGGCAACAGGCGAGCCAGTGCCAGAAGACTTGAGTCCCAGTCTGCTCAAACTTGGTATTGTCCCGGACGGATACATCATTCAGAATCTTACGGGCATACGGGCTCTCATCGTCCGCCGATTTGACGGCAAGGGTTATGAAATCCGAAAACGTGTGTTACTATTTTCTCTGTGTCTTGAGCTTGCTCTGATGTGCATCGGCGAACAGTTGGACACTACAATGTCAGACCTGGGCAATATGTTTACGTCAACGACTCTTCATTGGTTCCCCTTGAAGAGGGGCCAGCACAGAAGCGCGACAAGGAAATTCAACTCCATTTCGTTGTGGACGATCCCGATCCATTGTTTGAAATCCAAAGCAGAGGAAACCCGATGGCTGAAAGCGCTCACGCCATCGTGACTGGTTTCACCGCTTCGTTCGGAGCAGACTTGTTCACCAGTTCACCAGCAGGAGGATCATTGTTCGCGAGACAGGATGGCCTCCCTGTTCGTCGGGAAACTAGCAATTCGTACGGGTGTAAGGACTACAGTCACGTATACCATGGCGAGGTTGTGCTCGTTCGGAGAGGCGACTGTACTTTTCTGGAAAAGCTTCTGCGTGCAAAGTCGGCGAACGCGACAGGAGTGATCGTCATCAGCGACGAGGACCACGCCATTCACCCAACGGCCAATACAGAGGAGCTTCAGGCGGCGGGAGATATAAGTGATACGGCTTTGGTCCTCTTACCTCTCTCAGCCGGGCAGGTTGTGGTCGAGATGCTGACTCACGCGGAAGAGCATCATGCTAGGACACTGCTCATGATGGGCGATAGCGCTTTGGGCGCGTCCCAAAAGCCAACTTCGGACCACGCTTCTAATATGAATAAAGTACAAGAACCCCACCGGATATTGTATCTAAACGGGCATCCACTGCTAAATACGAGGCTGATGATCTAGTTGTCGGATTGGATGATGGAATATACGGGAGCATCCAGTTTGGAGCGACCATTCAAAAACGTGAGCTCGATTATAAAGAGGTATTGAAGGATCTTCCCGCCTTTCCGCGCGATGAGTTCACCTGTGGCTTTGCCAGAGCCACCTGAAAGCACGGGGTAGCTCACGGGCAGGGCGAAGAGATATCGAAAAGGCATACCTGTAGCCAGGAGATCATCGATGACGACGACGTTGTCGCCTGTTTTAATGGCATCGGCTTGCATTTCAAAACAGTCCTATGGCACGGCTCGTCAGGCCTGATCCATTTGGACACCGCATGATCGAACTAAAACGTACGACGCCATACTCCTTCTCGTACGAAGCCTGGACGCAATCGCCGGGAAGCTTACCCTTCTTTCTGACAGGAACAAAGGCGACTCCAAGCCTTAACGCGATTATAGGGCCAAGCAGGAATCCTCTAGCATCAAGTCCAATGATCGCATCGATTTTCGAGACAGTCGACGTGATGCGATATGTGAGATGGGTTATCAGGGCCTCAAAGACGGGCGGATTTCGTAGGATCGGGAAGATGTCCAGAAACACGATACCCTATGACGATACATAACGAAAGTATGAAAAAGAGGCGCTAGACATCATCGCACCTCTTTCGGGAAGTTTGGATGGGAGCTTATGTGCTTCTTGATGAGCTCGACGTCCGCCATCGAAGGGATATAACAGTTTGTGTATCTCGGCCAAGGTTCGCGAAGTCACATGGCATCGATCACGTTGATGCTACGATTTTTACCAGGTCAGACAACTTGCATCCCAAACTGCACATGGGAGATATATCGCATAAAATGGTAGGGAAAAAAAAACATGTACAGCATGATATAGCATAGTGATTTAAACCTGCTCCAAAACCTCTGGCTCCTTGAAGTCCTTTGCAACCCGTGTGCCTGTCTCCTATATGAGATATATCAGTTGAAGCTCGGTAGACGAATTCAAGGGACATACATCCGTGGACTCGCCGTGGAGTTCAAGCAGCTTGGACACATCGAACTTCGGTGCCTTCAAGATTTTCGCCTTGCGAATGAAGACGTTTTGCAAGGGGTAAATGCTCCTCGATGCTTTTTCAATCTCCCGACCTATGGCCTCCGGAACAAACTTCTGCACGAGCTCCTTCAAATCGCAACTCGATGCTTCCCTAGTCATAATCTCAAACATCTTCTTCCTGATCTCCCGCACCTGACTCGACTGCGCATAGGTCGTCTTCCTCACTTGCGCGGGGCGCCGTTTCGTGAAGCCGATGGCAAAGAGACGAAGGAGGTAGCCATCCGTGGTCTTGACATCGACGTGGGCTTCGATCAGCGTTTGCCACTTTCTCACAAGTGAGCGGAGCTTGTCAGACGTGAAGTCCATGCCATGGAAGTTGGTTAGGCAGTTTTTGCCCTGAATTTCGTCGATCCGTAGCTTGATCTTCCGGTATGATTGCTCTTCATCCTTGTTGAGGTCACCCAAGGAGACTTCAATGATGCGACCCTTCAACGAGTCGTTTGCATTTTCTGCGCAACTTCAGTGTCTGGGAAATGAGGTGGAAATGCAAGAAGCATACTGAGGCCCTGGGATCGGTTGACCAGTGTTTTTCCAACATTTCGAACCTCGAAAATAGAGGGGGCCTTGATGTCGAACCAGTCTTTAACGGAGCGTCAGATTGCTTCAAGCCAGTTCAATGCGGCGCCATATTCACCTTTGCGAGTGAAGGGATCGACAACCTTCTTCTTGATACCCTTCTTGCCCTTGGAAAGGCGCTTATTCTGACAAACACATTATGAGCTATCTAGCTGCAGCAAGGTAGCACTACTGCTTACCTTGCCTACTGCCATGCTGAGCTGAAGAAACGAGTTGCGGCGACGAAAGAGGGACCGCGAATCGAGTGGCCGGCAATTGGACGGGCTGAGTTTTGTGTTTACGAGGACGCAATTGAACTACGCACCAGTCTGCTGGGCGTGTGGCTTCGAACCTTAATTTTGGAGCTGTAAATACGTTTCCCACGCCTGAACCGCAATGTGACTGTGACGCCTGCTGTTGTCACGTCATGCTCACTCGCTCACAATTCGAATGCGCCTGTCGCCTTTTCATCGAAAAGCAGAACCAGCGCGGCCACGGCGACAAGCTTTGGTCTTGGACTGACTCCACTGTGAGCGGGCCCGCCGTAGTTTCGTCTGCAGTTCCGTTACACTGCATGTAACCTTCAGTCCCCACAGAGTCCTGGATTTATATCCAGATCTGTCTTCTTTCCTTCGCCGCTTTCATCAGTACAAGATAACTCAATAGATGACAATGGTGTAGAACAGCTTTTTGAGGACGACTGCACCACCGAACACCGTGAATCTTCCGTAATTAACATACAACAGCACGTTGTCTTCCACCCGACGTTTCGGGTGCCTGCGTTTTATTTCGCCGCGCATTATACGAGTACGTAAGACGCCGTTGACCCCCCGCTGAAACAGCCCGATTCTGAGCGCATCAATCTCACAGACGGAGCGCCTTTGACTTTGACGGAAATTTTGCGCACGGCATTGTTTCACTCGGATGCTTTTAACCATACAGAGATTGGCACGTTTGGTATAACAAGGCCGTCATCATCGTTCCCACTTCTTTCCCAAGGAGAACACCCCGTCACCGGAGCGCCTTGCTGGTACTTGCACCCATGCCGGACAGACCAATGCATAGGAGAGCTAATGGCCGAACTGCAGACGGAGGGTTGGAGTGGAGATATGTGGCTCGTACGGTGGTTTGAGGCTTGGCTGATGATACTCGGCACCATCGTTAGATTGTAACATTAAAATCTCTGCAGTTTTTGAGGCTCGGGGACGACCTCGGGCATTGAGGAGGTGTAGTCAGCCGTGTTGGAAAGGCAGATGTCTGCCATCTGAGGTTTTGTGGATGCATGAGAGTGAAGTGAACGAGCTGAGACTTGGAATAAACATATGAAAAGGGTGCCATAGACCGGAACTTAGCCACCGGTCTTACTTTGATCAGGCTCGGTATAAAAACTTGAAGCTGTGTTGCGAGATTTACAATTTCCGTTGGCGTCGTTCCCAGCCCCGTCGTCAGCTTGCTGGGTAAGGGTAAACCTTCCGGTCTTCCGACTACTCTGGACTGAAGCATTCGTGCCATCAATTATCGTACGATTGAATATCATATCAGTTTCGTTTGTGGTTATCGCCGAGCCACCCTTTCCCGATCTATAAAACCATGCTCTTGTCCCATTTCGCATCAACTTCCCGCATCTCGACCCACGCCTTGAGACCCATCCTTTCCCGTTCAATGGTCGGTGTTTATACTTTCCTCAGTTCTGGACTCGCCAAGTTCACCTTTGCTAGGCTCACGAAGCTGTCATCGTCTCTGCTGCTCGTACCCCCGTTGGGTCTTTCAACGGCGCGCTCAAGACGTTTACTGCGCCTCAGCTGGGTACCATCGCGCTCAAGCATGCGATCGAGTCCAAGAACATCGACCCCGGCGTCATTGAAGAGATCTACTTCGGCAATGTCGTCCAAGCTGGCGTTGGTCAGTCCCCGGCCAGACAAGTCGCTCTCAGCGCCGGAATGAAGACCAGCTCTGACGCGACCACCATCAACAAGGTCTGCGCCAGTGGCATGAAGTCCGTCATCCTCGCTGCACAAGCCATTCGATCCGGCGACCGCAGTGTCATTGCTGCTGGTGGTATGGAGAGCATGAGCAATGCTCCGTAAGTCTCAGACCAAGAAGCTGTGTTCTGGTGTATACATTGATGTCCTGTCCTTTCTTCAGTTTCCTCATCCCCCGTCATCTGCCTAACTATGGTAAATTCCAAACCATCGACGCGCTGGAGCACGACGGTCTCTGGGACGCCTACAACGACTTCGCCATGGGCAATTGTGGTGAATCCGCTGCAGAGAAGCATAATATCTCTCGCGAGTCACAAGATGCGCATGCCATCGAGTCTTACAGGCGCGCCGAGCGGGCCTGGAAATCTGGCGCCTTCGATGCGAGGTAGTGCCTATCACCGTCAAGGGCAAGAAGGGCGATACCGTGGTGAAGGAGGACGAGGAATACAAACGCGTCATCTACGAAAAAATTCCCACCCTCAGGTCTGCTTTCAAACAAGGCGGCACTATCACCGCTGCCAACTCGTCCCCCTCAACGATGGCGCCTCTGCCCTCATCCTCATGTCCGCAGAGAAGGCTGCAGAACTCGGCCTCAAGCCTCTCGCTAAGGTCATCTGTAAGCGCATATAGTGACGTAAAGAACCTCGATGTTGATTTCTTGTCTTCCTTGTCCCCTTTGTGCAGCGTGGGCCGATGCTGGTGTCGATCCGATCGATTTCCCGATTGCCCCAACCATCGCTGTTCCTCTGGCCCTCAAGAAAGCGAACCTGACTATCGACGACATCTCCTTATTTGAAATTAATGAGGCCTTCTCGGCGGTTATCCGTATCTGTGAAAAGGTCCTTGGAATCGATCCGGCAAAGATCAATGTCAACGGGTAATCCTCGTTTCTTATCAGTACTCCGGTCCATGTCTCATATCTTTGTAGTGGTGCGGTTGCCCTCGGTCATGCCATCGGCAATTCGGGAGCTCGAATTGTCGTCTCCTTGGTCCACGCGCTCAAATCCGGCCAGTACGGCGCGGCTGGTGTTTGCAATGGGGTAAGTCATCTTTGTTTCTTGGGTCACGCTGTTCCTTGCTCAGTCTTTCCAGGGTGGAGCGGCTTCCGCGATCGTCATTCAGAAGCTTTAAATCTAGATATCGCCTCCATGCATGGTCATCGTGGATTAATATCATATGTACTTTTATCGCTTTGTTCACCGGCTCTTTTGGAACGTGAGATGATTTTCACTCGATCTGTTAGACTTTTTTTCTGGCAAGATGCAATTATACCCGGTGGTGGGGCCTCTACGCCGTGACTTTCAGATATTGTGTGGATGATTTCGATCTTATCTCCAACATTCCCTTTCTGCCCTGAAAGCTACTTTGTTCTCCAACGATTCGATATGGCGATCGAAATTGAGGGTAAAGATGCCCTGGACGGACATAACGAGAAAGGCGACAGCATTGAACAAACCACTATCCCGCAGCTTGACTATGCTCATGGCGACGAAGCCTTGCGACTGATCAGTGCCGAGAGAACTGCACATTTTAATGACGAATATAACCTGAAGTTGAGGAGAAAATTGGTACGTGGACATGATTGACCGCCACGACGATACCACCGACGGCTATTTGCATAGGATGCCCTGATCCCTCCGATATGTGCTGCAGTTTATTTCACACAATATCTGTAAGAGGAGAATAATCTGGCCCAACAATTCTGACTACCCTAAAGGGACAAGACATCGCTGAACTACGCAAGGTCAGTTCCTTCACGTCTCTTGTCTATGCATTTGCCGACTGCAGCTGCTGGTGCCAAGCATCATGGGCTTCCCCATTGTTGGCCAGGTAAACGCTGATCCACCTTCCGCCGTGCCAAAGCTTTTGAATGATACGATGCATTACAATCTTGTGTCCTTGTCATTCTATCTCGGTGAACACCTTTTTCCTTTGCGAAACTTTCTTGTTTGGCCAAACTAACCGTTCCAGGCTTTTTGTTTTGGGAGTTCCCGACGACATATATCGCGCAGAAGACACGCTTGGCAAAATATCTCGGTGAGTGGCTCGTGTATGTCGCTCGATGCATACCTCACGCGTTGAAATGCAAGGGGCAAATATCATCGTGTGGGGTGTAATTTTGATGCTACATGCGGTCGCGACACCCTTTGGCGCGTTCTTCGCGCTCCGGTTCCTCCTTGGTGTGTAATTATGAATATCTTACTTCTACCCTTCTGACGAACCATGCAGGAATGTGTGAAAGCTGCGTGGCACCAATCTTAATCATGATCATATCAATGTTTTATAAGAAAAATGAGCAGGTTGGCACAATAGCTTTCTTATATCAGCATTGAGCAACTTCAATTTATGGCTCGCAGGCACGACGCATTTCCTGGTTTTATGTTATGGTATGCACTGCCTGGTGGCTTGTTTCAACCTGACAGTCTCATAATCCTCCTTAGAATGGGGTTACGCAGATATTCGGAGGTTTCGTGGCCTATGTATGTAAAGTTTCGATGCAAGTTGCCTTTCAGGCTTGATCACACACGCAGGGAATCTCCTTCTATGATGGGCACGTGCTGGCATCTTACAAGATAATCTTTGTTGTCCTTGGAGGCCTAGCCATTATTGTTGGCATTTGCGTCCTGATATGGTTGCCAGACTCTCCTGTGGTCGCGAGTTCTCTCACGACGGAAGAAAGGATTGCCGCCCTGGAACGTGTACGCGATGACCAAGGCGGTGTGGAGAACAAAACCTTGAAAAGGTACCAGGTGGTGGAAGCCTTGATGGATGTGAGAACGTGGTTGGTGGTCCTGTCGACTTTGGCGTGTAAGTTGCTCATCCCACGACTTGCCGAGCTTGGCGGCTTAAATTCACATAGCAAATATACCTGCAGGAGGACTCAATAACTGTAATTTCATGCAGCTGCATTCAGGCGTCGAGGCTAATTCCGTCCAGTCAGCAACATCATTATAAAGAGTTTTGGTTATACGTGCGTCTCGATCAATCCTTGTTAGGATGCCTTGCGCAACGAATACGGGACAGGTCGAAGCAAGCCTTAATCTTATCGACTCCCACAGGCGTATTTTATTCGTTGAGCGTGTTGCTGTGTGGCTGGTTTTCCGACAAGAAGGTAAATTCGTTTCCTGACCAGCCCAGTCCGCAATCCGATGATGCCTACTGATCAGAATGAACGTATGACGCCCATCATCATTGCAATTGTCCCAACCGTCGTCGGCGCCGGTAAGGACTTGCCTTTTGCGATTGCAGATTTCCTTGTACTCAAAACTTTCAGCGATGATGATCGGCCTGAATGGATCTCGCAACAAAGGGGCCTTGTTACTAGGCATGCTTGTTCAGTCGCATACTGCGATTCTTTTCTAACATTTCGATAGCGGCATACTTCTGCGGAACATTCGGAAGCGCTCTGTCTACCATATATGCGTATAATGCCAGCAATACTAGCGGACACACGAAGAAGAGTACAATCAATGCGATGACGTTGGTTTCTTTTAGCATCGGAAATGTGGTCGGAGCAGAGATATTTCAGCCCAAGGATGCTCCTGATTATATTCCGGCGAAGATTGCCATTGTGGCGCTCCTGATAGCACAAATTGGCCTGTCACTCTTGATTCGGTCGATCAATTTACGGTTAAACGTCAAGAAGCAACGGTTGATTGCTCGCGCAAGGGCATTGCATGGGTGGACAGATGAGGATATCCGTCGTGAAAGAGAAAAGCACGCTTTTGCGGACCTCACAGACCAGGAGTGAGTATAATTCGTTTGCATGATCTCTGCTAATTGTGTCCAGGAATATCTATTTCGTATATACGGCTTAAAGCTTAAAGCTTAAAGACTTGTACTTTGTGTCAATATGAATAGCCAAACAAAGGCGTGTCATGATCAGCGTTCTTTAATTTTCTTGATTTCGCCCATCAATGCCCTTATCCAAGCCCCAGGATTTGTCCAGCCAATTATCAGAGGTGCCTGCTCTCGACAAACGACAATGGATTAGGTCCTTTTTGGATGATCAGAAACGATATAAAAAAACTCATGCAGCGCAAGCCTTTGAAAACCTCTCGTCAAAATCAAACGCGTCAACAACGCCGCCGCCTCTTCCGAACACTGTCAAAAAGCCCTTTGAGCAGCTTGGGTTCGACACTCCAGTTCTGAGGCATCGCTCCACCAACGCAGCTTCAAACCACTGTCAGCATAATGAACCATCTACTACGCGCCAATCTGAGAATGCATCGGAAGCAATCCAGCCTGGTCGAGAAACGAAACAGAATCAGCACGCTGAGAAGCGGCCGCCACTATCCGTGTGCCTAACAAACAGCACGTCAGATACAGGAGCTAATAGCCTCAAAAAGAGTATGGTCAAACTCATTTCGCATGTTTTACCTGTGACAATATGGACAACAGGACTCCGGGAACGCAGGAAGAAGAGACGCGAGAATCAAGCTGCCATGAAAGGCCATCGGCGAGATACTCCAAGGCCCTCGAACGAGAAACGCCAGGGTAACAAACGTCGTAAGGACGGCGAGAACGCCGGATTCGCTTTGATGCACGGATTCGTAGCCACCAATGTAGGAGGAAGTCGGTTAACGGTAAGAGAGCAGTAAGAAAAGAAAAAGGTCACAAGTTTCACCTTTTGTTAGATGAAACGACCGCTTCCATGTCTTGGAGTCTTCTGCAAAGGGAAAGCTTCAGCGAAAGTCAACCTTAACAAATCGTATCGCAAACGAAGTAAAATATCTGGTGTAGCTCATTGGACTGAAATTGACCTGGTGTACACAGGCAGATGGACTGGGACGTTTTCTGAAGCGGCCTTTCTGAATACAAAAAGGCTCCGACATGAAGGAAAAGGGACAGATCTATCTGGCGCATTTCAACTCTCCGAAGACCTGGAGAGTGCTTGTGGATCCGTTTCTGACGGGCAGACTTCAAATAAGACCTCTCATCATTTCAAACATGCCACTCCTTTGTCTAGCAGTAGCACAAAGGGTCACAAGAAACTAGAAATCAAGAATTTCAGAGAAAGCCAAACTCCGACGGACTGCTCTAGATCGGTTGTATGGGATATCGAGAACTCCGATGGCGTGCTCCCATCGAATGCAACATCGGTTGAAGGACCAGGCGACATCGTCCTCGAAACGCAACCATTTCTAGAGAAGCTCGCAGCGCCGACTGCTCCGCCACACCCTTCGCTGACACGCTTAGCCCCTGAACAGAGAAAAGGAGCCGATGCAAGTGATAGACCGCAATTCTTGAGGACAGAAGTTGCGTCGGTGCCATTTTCTGGACCACCTTTTCCGAGTTCTAGCCCCGCTACAGGGCCAGACGTCCTTTCAAAGTATTTTTCTAAAGACCAAGACGAAGTGATGGCAGCGGTCATTAATCAAGACCCTGAAGACGCCAGTAATGCAAATTATGGCCACGACGAAGACCTTTCAACATCTTCAGACATGAGGTGCGATGCTACTCTAGTTCACTGTCACTATCACGGACTAGGCAATACGGTTACTTGCGGGGGCCATTCGGAGCATACCCACACTGATCCAACCGTCTGCCATGCGGTCCTCTTAGATGATACCTTTCTCGATGGGCTCGTCGTTCACGATGATGACTTGCCTGTGCTTGAGGAAGATTTTGAGGGGACGGCTACTGGCGCAGCCATCAGTTGTACAAGCGCAGAAGACGATAGTCCATCACTGGTTTTTTTCTCTGGGAACGACTTCTCGACGGGCATGGCATCCGACCCGTTCACTGTTTATCTTCATGATCCTAGACAGGGACTCCGACAACGCATCCCCGAGAACAACTTTCCATCATGTGCTGCGTTCGAGGATCCTGGTTATCCAAGCCCGTACTCTGCATCAGAAGATGTGGAAAATCTTTCTGAACCAGATCCATGTTATAGCGAGGGGTTTTTAGGATCCGCATCAGATGGCCAGGACAAGGGTTCGATTTTCGCATTGGAGGCGGGATTTTGCGAAGGCCGCGTTTTACTGTACGGACATGCGGCGCACGAAGGCAACGCAATGCGATTCAACGGCATCAGCGAACCGGCTGCAGTATCCGAGGCAGAAGCATATGTTGCGAGACATATCGCGAACCATTGGTATCCTCAACGCCTCTAACACTGGTACCAGAAGGGAATCGCGATCACGCTTGTAGCCTCTACTGTTAGTAACTTACATATATAGAAGCAACATTTCCTAAGAGCATATATGACTGCAGGCTGCAGCGAAAGCAAGGCATGACCGATGAAGATCCTAATGCGGCACGCGACGAGACTGTAATGCTATCTCAGAAGGTGTACATTGCCTCCTCATTGTCAACAGTGCAAAATATCATGCACGCGCACGGTCACGTGGTAGCGTCACATAGTACTTAGCAGCTATACCCCTTTGCACACAACGACCCGTTGGATCAGTTGGTAATGGCCGACGACGAGAACACAAGTATGGGCAACGGACCTGTATGTGCAATGGTTATTTAATGCGTTCGACGCCCCTGACATTCGCTAGTCAAACGTGAAAAGTGAACCACGAGAGCCGGATTTGATGCCTCTAACGCGTTCTGCCTACGAAAACAGGATGTCTTCTTCGTCGAGCAGGGTCGTAAAGTCAGAAGGAACGTGCATGTCGCCTTCTGTCAGTTTATTGACGCGCTTTACTTGTCTTATGTTTTCTCATTTCGCGATTTTCAGGATATGCGCAGGCATGAGTTACTGCCTTCCGACCAGTCTACGAACCAGAATCCACTGAACAATTTACCGAAGAAGGAGGAAGCGGTAGAGACACCATCTCAGGAAGAAGCAGCACCAATAGGAGTAACATCACAAACCGTGCTGGCGACAAATATATTTCCAGCCATGCCTCATACCGTCTACAGTTCAGCAGCGGATATCGATTATACGCCAGAAAACGTTCTGAAGGAAGGACTGTCCATGGTAGAGTCTATCAATGTGTGTCTTAAAGACTTGCGTCTGGGAAGTCAGCTGCGGCAAGATGTGTGGACCAGGGAGCTTGACGGGTTCGTGTCCCCTGGCTAGTGCTTGTTTGACTCATGCTCATAGTGGCCTCAGCCTTCGGTTGCAAAGCTACCCAGCAACGATGATCGCAGTTTGTGGCGGTATGTCAGCATAACAATACGCGCTCGTTGATCGTTCTCACCTTCGTAGCCACCGGCGCTGGAAAGTCGTCGTTGATGAATGCGCTTTTAGACGGTGATTTTTTTTGCGCCAGAGAATTTTTGCAGTTAATAACATAGCAAATGCACAGACAACATAGTCCCCACTAGCGGGATGCGAGGTAAGTTGATTTCCACTGTAGCATGTCCGTCGCTACTCAAATGCGTAATTTAGCTTGTACGGCTGTTGCCACTGAGATATCTTACCACAACAAATCTACTATAGAGGCAGACGTGGCATTCTTAAGCGAAGCCGAATGGCGTGCTGAGCTGTCGGTGTTGCTTTCGGATTTGATCGACGAGAACGGAAAACTCAGACGAAGCACTGACTTGAAGAGTGAAGCTGGCGTTGCCTGGCACAAGGTCGGCAATGCGCGTGTCAGGTGTACTACATCTGATCTTGCTGTAGCTGCATGCAGTTTACCCATCAATTATGCAAGACGAGCTTGTCAATATGAACGTTGACCAAATCCTTCAATACGATACCAGTGAGTTATGCTTCCACCCACGCTTGAGTCGTCGTTCAAGAAGTGTTCCTAGTGGTTGCAGAAATGCTTGGCACCAGGGAAACCGTGAGAGCCACGGATTCAGAGGCATTTACGAAGGCGATCGGCAAATACATAGACTCGAAGGACCAGAAACGACGCGACAAGAAGGATAAGCACAAGAAGCCAAAAGACGCCGACCTCATGGATGAAGCTAGAGGACAAACTAACTCTAATGGCGATCAATCAGACGCTGCAGCGCTGTGGCCTCTGATACGAAACGTAAAAATTCGCTGCTCATCTCCTGCGCTTTCGACTGGTAGCATTTTGGTTGACTTGCCTGGTATGTCCAAATTCAGACTGCGGAGAGTCTCTCATTTTCCAATTGCCGCTAGGTGTGGCGGATGCTAATGCTGCCCGAAATAAGATTGCTAAGGATTACATGAAAAACTGCAATTGTATTTGGATTTTGGCACCTACCACAAGAGCAGTCGACGACAAGACTGCGAAGGGTGCTTGTTTCGGATTGCTGCATGGAAACGATGGCACTGACACATGAAAACGTATTTCTTGTAGATCTTCTCGGCGAAGCATTTAAAATGCAGTTGCTCAGTAAGAGTTTCATTTTCCATACTGTTGGTTCGTGCTGCTAAATTTCTGTAGTGGGTATGTTTTGGATCATTATATCATAGCTTTCACCCGACTGACCTCGAAACCAATGTTCCGTTGAAAGATGGAAGGTAGGTGATGTGTGTCGTACTGTCGAATCTGTTGTTGATCCATGAATGCAATAGCTACGACGACCATACGATCACCTTTATAGGTAAGTTGCGGAAGTAAAATACGGACTTCCATCCACTCAGTCTTCGTATAGCCAGCAAATGCGACGACATTTCTTGTTCCGAGGTTATCCATTCTTTGAATTTGAAAGACGATCCTGAATTAGGAGAGATCGAGAACAAATTGTGTGAATATGCAGAAAAGACACGAAACTTGAAAACGCAAAAGGCCGAAGCTAACCGACTTGCTAAGAGTATGTTTTACCTTCCATCCATTCAGAGGTAGTGTATGGTGAACATATTTGCTAGATATTGAGAAGAGTGAACTCAAGCATGCCCGCGAGTGTCTTAAAGACTACGAAAATCGTCTTGAAGCCCTGAAGGAAAACATGCCCGTCACACCTCGGACAATGAAAGCTGCAACGACGAAGGGAAAAAAGCGTAAGAACATTCGGTCCGGCAGAAAAGGTTCGCACAAGAAGCGGCGAGAAAGTCCGTCATCAGACGATGAAGACGGGTCTATGGTCTCGGCGTCGGATGATGATATTAGCACCAGTTCCATAAACATCCACTCTTCCAGTGAATCCGATGCCGTCGACTCGAACTATGATTCGGCGTCGGATGAGGTCAGTGAAGAGACAGAAGATGAAGATGACATCGCTGTTGATTATGATCGAACGGAAACGAAAGAGGATCTGGGACAAAAAATAAAAGAATCAAAGCACCTCGTCAAGTCTTTGCGGAAGAAGCTCTTTGACGCGCGTCGACAATCCAAGGAACTTGCAGACCAAATCTCCGCGATTAGCACAAACGTCGCCAGAGTCCAGAGGGAGAAGAACGCCTACTGCTCGTTAAAGCGTTCGGAGGTATGAAGTTGCGGACTAATGAAGCAGAATATTTCTCACCATATTGACAGTCCTCGCGTGACAGTCTGAAAGAAGACTTCCGAACTGGTCTCAAAGAATTGGACGGTAATGGCAATCTCCACTGGATTTCGTTGGAATTTCAACTGACTGCCGTTTTCATTCAGACGCTGCGGCGGAAGCGCGGAATCCTCTTGCTTTTGATCCATCCGAAAATTTAAGAGGTGCTTTTACCGCTCCTCGTTATCCATTTCTGCCCGCTAACTAGTACCAGACTATGATGCCATTGACCTTCCAGTTTTCACTTGCTCGAGCAGAGACTATATTCGCATCAGAGGTAAGAATAGCCTATCAGTTATTGCATGACCTTGTCCAAGCAGTACGTGCAGGTCAAGTAGAAGGCGACGGCGAGCCAACATGCTTCTCAAATGTCCAAGATACTGGCATACCCGATTTGCGAATTTGGTGTCGCGAATTAGCCACGTCTTCGCACAAAAAAGCGGCCCATAAATATATGGAACGCATCAAGGCGTTTGCTGTATCGGTCGATACATTCCTTGTTGGTGCGGAAGAAGTCAACGCTGAGGACTGTGAGGCTCTGCGGAACAAGTGGGAGACTGTTGTGCGGGATGACCCTTTAAGCAAGCTCGGCGTTGTCTGGGACAGCGTTTTCAGTGACAGCATCCTGACAAAAATGTTTGCAAAGCATAACCCAGAGATAATGTCTGCGACAGAGGTCGGTGTGAGTCACGAAGGAGTTGGAGTCTGCCTTCGGCTTAGGAAGGTATGATTCAAACAGTGCAAATGATAAGATGGTGAAAAGACTTATAGAAATCCAGGATTTCAAGGCTGTTGTCGATAAGAATGTGGAAGAGTTGAAAACTTGCTTCAAAGAAGGTCTAGAGGCGAAATGCAGGGCTGGGGCGGTAAACGTGAGTTCAGACCTTTCCACAGCACAACTCAAGTATCAAGCCCAGTTTTAGGCTGCTAATTTGGCTGTGGAGACGGTCGATGAACTTGCAAATACAACACACTGGATGAGCTACCGTGCTAGTGAGCATATCAGCCCTGTGACTTGTCTCCGTCATTAACGTGAGCAGCTCTTCGTCGACACGGGTCATGGCGACGAGATCTCAATATGGATCTTGTTGCACCACTCACAAGAAACGTCGCTCATTCTTGGAGCAAAATTTTCGAATCAGATCTCTTCCAACCATTTGAGAAAGCGATCCTTGACGTTATTGTCCAACTGCTCAAAGATGTGGAAGGATCAGCTGCGGCTAGTCTGAAGAAACGGACTAAGCTCCAAGGTAATTTATGTCTAGAAGATGCACGAGTAGCACTGCAGAAGACGATGGATGCTGTCAAAGACACGATGAGTGCCCAGCAAAAGGAGATCTCGCGCTGTTTGGCTCCTCATGTGCAGGCTCGACTGATCGAAGGATACGATCGAGCTACGGAAGAGCGCGGACGTGGAAGTGTTGTTCGACAAAAGGTGATGGATTGTCCGCTCGCATATGGAGCCCATCATTGACAGTTTTCAACTAGGCAATTTTCAGAACCTACGTGGATGATCACAAGGATGGAATCTTTGAGGGCGGTGCATCGACAATTATGGATCGATTATCGGATGCTGCCAATGCTGTCGGTGATGCTCTCAATAACGCACTGGGCGATCTCGCACAGAAGGTGCGTCGCAAAACATTCTTTGCTTTTTTTTTTGCTTCCCTGTCGCCGTCAGCTTATTGTACCGTCAGGTTGAAGTCAACCTTTCGGTCCTTTGGAAGGATCTGCTTTCCGATGCAACGCAGGTGGAATACCAGAAGAAGGCCGTTGCCATCGTTTCTGAAGTCCTTTCTCAGATAGAACTGTGGCAGGAAGCCGCGAAAATGGGAATGGATTATTGACCAAAGCATGGACTGCCTCCAGACTCTGTTCATTTTTCCCCTGAGATTTGACCTTTCTTCAATTCCCAATTTATGGATAGCTCTCCTTTTCTCTGACTTCCCCTCGGCTTTTGTAAATTCACATAACTTTTCCTTGATACAGGATGTGATACTAGTGTATACAACAAAGATTAACAATACTTACAACATCTGAGTACATATGATAGCCAAAAGCAACCAGCAAGAAAGAACCATCAGCTTGGAATGTGCGATCATAAAACCATTGCGGCTCGTTACCACCCATGGATCAGACTCTGTAAATAGGTCTGCCTTTTCTATCCACTTCGGTGCCCGTTCGTGCGTCCATGTATCTTTGCCTGCGAGAGTGACCAAGGAAGCCCCAGAAGCCCTTGTTCGACTTGTATTTATAATAACCTCTGGGCGCTAAACCGAAAAACCGACGGATACGCTCCCCTATCGAGAGATGGTGGTGGTGGTGTCCGTCGTGGTAATAGCCGTCGCCATGACTAGTGGAAGCCTATGGATAGTGAAGCTAGAGTCTCATGAGAGGGATGTGGGGTGGGGCGCGGAACTTACAACGACGACTGGGGCGCTAGAGGCAACGACTGGAGCAACGACCTCGTCGTGATGATGATGGTGGTGGTGGTGTCTCCGGCTGCGACGGCTGGAGTGGGTGGGCACATATGCAACACCTCCATTGCCAGGATAGTAGCCATCAGCGTAGTAACCTTGATTGCTGGGGGCATACACCACTGCTGGTTGGGCGTAATGGGAGCCTTGCGAGGGGTAGTAAGTAGTCATGGATGGACAGGTGGACGGAAATAAGCTGGACGAGGACTACTGTGTGGTCACTGGAGGCAGAGGTAGTTATATAAAATCGAAAACAGAATTTTGTCATACCCACGTTTCATTTGCCCCTTGGAACTCTTTCATCAAAAATTCGCGAAACTACACAATAGTCACATTAGTCGGTACAAGTTTGCGGTACGCTACATCCAGCCTCTTCATCATCAAGCCCAGGACTTCACTCCATATCCTTGAAGTCCCCTTCGTCCATATCAAGCGGCTGCAAAAAAAATAATACAAATAAAATCAGACATGTACACGACGATGTGAACGGGATGTTACTCACTTCTTTGGGCTCCTCGCCCTCACCATACTGCATTGTATAGTCAATGTGACTTATCACAGTCTCTAGGGAGTCCGGATCCGTCAGGTCAAGAGGCAAAAATGACACCAACGGGTGATCTTCAATCTAGACTGCGTGAGCAACATACGGAAGATGGCAGACAAGAGAAGGCACCAATTGCACAATAGCCTGATTCAGCGCATGAAATTTTGGGTTAGTGATATTCGCTTCTTTGCCAGGCTCCGCAGCAAGCAACAAGGGATCTGGCTCTAGGAATCTAGAGCATAGAACGCGAGAACTAAGTGAGACGCAAAGGGATGAGGACTTTGAAGAAGGACTGCATGCCTTGAAATATCTCTACGCCGCCGGATACCGTTCCTTCCTTTTCCGGAGTCATCACCGCTGGAGGTGACGAGGTCCATCTTCGACATGACATTGATCCATGGAATCTCAAGGTTGACCATGGCGGACATGGCGGACAGAACCCCGCTACGGAAGCCAGGAAAAAGGAGTCACGAAACTGTTCGATGCACCAGATGGCAAAATCACCACGTACCTGAAGAACTTGTACTTGTCCTCCATGAACTGCGACTCAATGAGATACACGGCGCATGTGCGGATACCCAGTCTCGTCAAATTTTTCACGAGCGTCGGTAGAAATGGGTGGTGCGTATAGAGTTCTATCTGACCTAAAATTAACGAGACAGCTCAGCACCAATTGATTCGCGCATGAAAATTGCCGACGTACCGGGACAATCTATGACGAGATAGTCATCCTCGAACGAGCCCAATTCTTCTTCTAGCCAATCCATATTTTGCATCAGATATCTGGCAGTTTTCCGTCAGGCAATGAGACGAGGGCGAAGAACACTAGACACACTCACTCACTCGAAACAATACACAAGACCACCGTTAGGGCCGTATTTAAGTTCGTCCATCACGTCTTCGAGACTGACAAGGTCTTTAATGTCGATGACAGGGCCATACTCGAAACTCGAAGGGGCCGCTGCGGGGTCGAGATTCACAAGGTGACCCGTCCTACGAGAAGTCTGAAGATGCGTGAGGAAAGCAGCAGAAAAAGTCGACTTTCCAGCGCCTGCTGGGCCGGTGACGAGGACGGCGTAGCGCATGGCGTGTTCAAGTCAAGTTTCCCACGGAGTATATACTGCTTTCACGTTATCTGCAATGTCGAGACCACCTATCCAGCCAGAGCAGACCCTGTCGGGCATCGCCATCGACCCGCAAACACTAGAGAGAGTCATTCCTGAATCCAAAAGGGCTGATGGAACGTGCGTCCTAGTCTCTTGTTTCGACGATTTCTGTGCTGTGGCGCACTTCTGATGATGCATCGGCGACCACAGAGTCCGCAAGCAGATCAAAATACGCCCCGGATTCACGCCGCAGGAGGATGTGCGGCGGTTTAGGGGGACGCGGCAGCAACAGATGGACGCGAACGCGCTGTCTAAGGGACATATCGTCGGCTGGGTGCCGCCATCTCAGCCTGCCGCCACATCCAAGCCGATGACCAAGAGCGCGAAAAAGAACGCCAAGCGGAAGGAGAGGCGAGAAGAAAAGCGGGCCGTCCCTGATAGCTGGGAGGATGAGGAAGAGGAAGAGACACCGCCAAAGATCAAACCCGACGGTGCCGGAGCCTCGAAAACTACGGCCGCAAAAGAAGCATCACCGCCTCCTTCATTGAACGCTGATAATACCGCAAATGCGAAGGCGGTGTCCGATAAGGCGAAAGCCATCGATGACTTGTCTTCAAAATTCGAGAAAACGGGCCTTCGTTGATTACGGGAGACAATAGATGAACCCTCTATGTACGAGTAGTAGAAAGGTGCGGGATAATGGTCTATACATAGGCATAGAACAAGGCTACAAGTGTAAAGATGTGCGTTGTAATAAACAGAAATACAATACCCTCTTGAAAATGGTCTATGGACGTGAGAAGACATCGAATTGTTCATCCCGTCAGGACCGGTTCTTCGTGTCCTTCGATATGTTGTGACTGCAGTTCGGGATGTTCGGGGGGCGGTGGGACAGGCATCGATGCGGCTTTGGGCTTGGATTTGGGTCGAAATTCCATCCCTATCACGATCACAATAGAGAACGCCACGAGGGTCACTATGGAAAGAATTAAGAAGACAGCGTAAGCAAGGGAGAAAGCGCAAATACTCACGAACAGCCCGGCGCATGTTTTCCCATTTGATCTCCTCAACATTCGCTCGAAGATCGCTAAGGTTGACTATGGCTCTGTTTCGAAGTTCCTGTAACACGACACGACGTGAATAATGAGGATGCAGGCATAGCAGAGAGAAACGAATTACTTCTAGAGTAATGTCTTGCCGTTTGAGATCCGCTTTGGCCTCGTTCTTCCTGGTATCAAGCTCCATTTGAATCCTTGGCAAGTAAATCCATTAGAGTGAACTCAGGTCGGATTGCGAAAATCGAAACGCACTCATGTTTGAGGGTGCCAATGTCCTCTTTCATCTTGAGGTCCAGCTTCTCAACTTCTCTGCGCAGTGCAGCTGTCGAAGTGCGTATAGCAGCGGCGTCGTTCTTCGTCATCATCGTTATTTCCGCACGCAGTTCCGACATTGCAGCGCGGAAAAGGTAGGCTTGCTATAGGATGAAGAGGATCAGATTTCTTTTCCGATGCAGCAACCTTGAAGAATGACGCACGTTGTCGAGGTCCTTGACGGTGAGGCCTTCTCTGCGCACTTTGCCGATGCGGTCGACAAGCAGGGCCCTAGTAGCGCGCATGAGGCTCCGTGCAGTGATCGTTGGGAACGACTTTTCAAGCGCGGCGAAGAAGGCATGCGTGTGGAATGGCGGTTTCGAGTATGCCGGGGCGACGGGCGCAAGGGTCGTCGATGGCACATCGGACAGAGGCGGCGATTTGGCGAGGCTGGTATGCAGCGGATCCTGTGCAAGAGACGAGGTGTAGCCAGAGGACGAGCTCTTGGGCGGGTCATGCGGCGGGAACGAGTGTGGGCTTGCGTTTAGCGTGTTGGACGGGTCCATCGGGTGGGACATGGCGACCGAGTTGGAGGTGTGCGGACTGGGGTCGGATATGGACGAAGGAGAGTGCGCATGGCGTGTGCGGGCGACACGGGGAGCAGAACGTCGGTGAGTGCAAAGAAGGGGATGGAGACGAGGGGGAATGCGGGAGACCATAAAAGTAGCGCCACCAGCGTCAGCAGCAACGGTGTAGTCGCTGATAAAGCACCGTATATAGCAATACCGCTCATCGCACAACACATCAAATGTGAACAACGCTCACGCCCGCCCATCCGCATCACGCCCGCCGCCTCCCGCCTGCTGCCCCGCCCGCGACGTTGGTCTCGACGGCCCTCGACGGGTCGGGGTTGAGACACGTGACACCAACTTCCTGGCACGTGCAGTATTTACGCGCTCATCTGCAACTTATCTAACCGCTCACTCACTGACTCCGAGCGATCTGCTACTCTCGCCATGTCCTTATTCAACATTTCATCACCCATCGTAGATCTCGAGCTGTATACCAACCATCTTACCCCCAACGGTCTCAAAGTCTCCATCTATCTCGAGAAACTCAAAGCTATCTACCCAAACATACACTACACGTGAGATGAAAACTTGTTTCCCATTCTTTCGATTCGCTCACGCATTTAAATCAAGCATCCATCGTATCGACATACCCAAAGGCGTCAACAAGGTCCTTCCTTGTCGATAACCTAGCTGTGCACAAAGCCTGACTACCCAACCCTACAGGAGCCATGGTTCATGAAGTTGAACCCGAACGGGCGGATTCCGGTTCTTGTCGATCACTCTCGCAATGACTTTGTGGTCTTTGAGAGCGCAGCCATCCTGCTATACCTTGCCCAGCACTATGACGAGCGATGCATTATGACCTTTGACCCTCAGAAGCACCCGTCGGAATACAGCACCATGCTCCAATGGATATTTTTTGCGGTGAGAGATCGCCCAGCCCGGATATTGCCTTGGTGCTGATAGCAGATAAACATAATGATAGCACGGTGGCGTCGGACCTACGCAAGGACAGGGTAGATCCTTCATCCCCGGCGTCAACACTGCTAGTCAGCTGACGGTCGTTTTCGCCAGCGCATTTCTTCCGCCATTACTGTCCTGAGGACGTGCCATATGGAAAGAAGAGTCGGTTCTCGTAACTGCTCTGTAAGTGCGACTCGTTCATTGGATGCATTTAGGATATACCGAGGAGACAAAGCGCCTGTATGGCGTTCTCGACATCGGTTTACAAGGCCGTGATTGGCTCGCTGGTTCAGATCGCGGGAAATTTAGCATAGCAGACGCCAACGTCTTGCCTTGGTAAGCATCGAAAGCTCAAGAATAGAGCAGTTCATTTAGCTTTTCTTGGGCATCAGGATCCGTTTGCACCAGCGCGCCGATATAGAGAACCTTGCTGAGTGGCCAAATTTGCAGGTTATGATTAGTCAACTCTGCGCCATTTTAGCTTCTCAAGTTCTTAACAGCGCTGGTTCACGAAAGCAAACGATCAACCTTCTGTCAAAGCAGCAATCGAATCTGTCGCATTATAAGGAGCATAAACTCGGGCCAAGAGCTGAATTGTAATCTTAGGGCTGATCTGAAGAATGAATTTGAATTATGCACGGCCAACTTGGAGGCCGGCGGCAGCAGCGGGGCGCGTGCTTGCCCTGGTAATCCATGCCTTATGAGAGGCGTGAGTCACAGCGAAAGAAAAGGTAGCAGCCATGAATTGACCTTGACGTTGGGCCATTCATCCAAAGTCGGAATGCCAGAAAAGTCGTGGATCCTGACCCTGTGTGCACAAAAAGAATTGGCATGTTGTAAATGCACTGAAAAAAAATGTGAGAACCGAACCAGGGGAAAGCCTTTATGTCGGCAAGACTGAATTTGCCCCTGCCAGGACCAGCGAGCCAATCACGGTCCCTGAGACGGATCTCAAGGACACCAAAGAGTCTTTTGGCTTCATCAATGTACCCTGTGACGAAAGAATCAGCAAAAAAGAGTAAATCTTTCTGGATGACAATGAATTGCACTTTTCTTGGCATAGGGGATGTCCTCGGGCGCAAAGAGGTTGAAATGGTTGGCTAATAATCATTAAATGACGCAACTCAGCGGTTTGAGTCGAGTCGACATATGCATACCTTGGCCTTGCATGGGGCCAACACCGCCATGCTAGAAATAAGCATGTTGATGTCATTACAGATTAACGCAGCACCGAGTGACACTTGCAGCAAAGAAGATCCACTGGATCATTTCGCTATAGTTGTCGGGATCGTTGACGGGGTCAAACCAAAATTTGAATTCTTTATCATAGTGCTGGGCGAGGTACAAGAGGATGGCTGCAGTTTCGAAAACGGGAAAGTCGTTACGGAGGTGGTCGACAAGGACGGGAATACGACCGTTTGGGTTGAGCTTTATGAACCAGGGCTGCTTTTGCTCGTATTTGGAGGTGTCTATCTTCCGGTACCTATGCTAGGGTGAGATGATGTCAGAAAGGTACGAGAGAAAGATGAACTTACTCATAGTCGACGGTGGGGTTGACGGCCTTGAGCTCCTCGAGAAGGACTTGGACCTGAGCACCGTTTGGGGTTACTGCAGAGAGAAGGAGGAAGGGCTTCATTGGAGAGGGGGAGGAGAGGTTATCACGGGTTTACAAAGCAAGTGTGCTAATTCGTTTTGTACTCGAACTGTGCGCCAACCGTGTTCCCCCGGAATCGCTTTCTCATATCTAACTGTGCTCAGTCAGCATTCACTCATTTTGTCGCAATCGTAGCGCACTCACCATGCCCCGCTTACATTCGAACGTCGCCTTCCGTAGTGCTTGGCACTCTTCCGGCAGCGACGCAGTATGGTTCTTCAGACACTCCGACGGCAGTCGCCCCTCTTTGATAACGCAGTCCGAGTGCATCAGACAGTCCTTGAGCGCCGCAATCAAGTTTTGACACGACGATGACATGGTGGATGGGTAAGAAAGCGTTGATGACCAATCACGTGGTATCTTACCCCCGCCTTCTCTTCATGCTCCCGCCGCTCGTCCGGAATGCCCCTACTATCGCCCAAGTGCCCAATCGCGCGCTGATCGCACTCTCCGGATCCCAAGTAGCCGACTTTCTCAACGGCCTTCTCTCCACCATCGTTCCCAGTGCCCCCTTCTACTCCTCGCTGCTTCATGCCCAGGCAGGGCGCCTTCTGTTTTCTCGCGTCCCGTCCACGAGCTCAATCCATCCTGTGTAGGGAAGAGTCCTCCACGACGTCTTTGTCTATACCGACGCGGACCCTGCTGGAAAGCAGAGCTACATCCTGGAATACGATGCAAGGCCGTCAGAGGCCACTCCCACAGCGAGCATGCTCAAGCGATACGTCCTCCGCTCCAAAGTCAGGATTAGGGATGTTTCAGACCAGTACGACGTCTGGGCTGCGTGGGGCAGCATTGGTCATACAGAGCCTACAAGACAGTGGAACTGGTCCAGGAGCGGCGCCGTTGAACCCGTATGGGACTCTTTTGAATCGCCCTGGGGCACCACACCCAGGAGCATCCTCGACAGACGCGCCCCTGGGATGGGCAAGCGCTTCCTGGTCCCAAAAGGCGACCGCCGTGAGTGTCACCGACGAATTATGCCTCCTCTGACAGTGCTTCATATTTCGCTCTGCAGCGCAAGAAGCGTCGGACCACGACCTTGCCCCAGCCGAGGCATATACCCTTCACAGGATACTGAACGGTGTTCCGGAGGGAAACACGGATATTCCGCCCATGCAAGCTTTTCCATGGAGTCGAACCTGGATGTCATGGGTGGTCGTGCGTGTAATCTTAATCTGTCAGTCGTTCCCGCCAAGACTCATGCATTCCCAGTTGATTTTAGGAAAGGTTGTTACGTCGGTCAGGAACTCACTGTCCGTACCTATCACACTGGTGTGATCCGAAAGCGTATTCTTCCTGTCGTAATACACAAGCCAGATCAAAGGCATGTGCTGTCGCCATCCTTATCTGCCAAGCATTGAACCTTTGCACAGCCCAGGTGACGTGGTCGCTCTCCAACCTCAATTTCTCCCCTTGCCTGCCAACCTCGACATACGACCCTCCATCCTGCGGACACCCAGTGACGGCCGAAGCTTGCCTCGACCCCGTGGCGCCGGAAAATTGTTGACATCCCAGCAGGGCGTTGCCTTGGCACTTCTACGCCTAGAGCATGTAGACGGCGTTCAATGTGGAGATCTCCGACTGCAGTTCGACGCTGCCCCGAGGAAGAGGATAAGAAGACATGGGCTGTCACGCCCTGGTGGCCCAGTTGGTGGCCTCATCTGTCCGAGTGACATGTTCTTCCATGTTTACGTCCCCATGCAATGTGTCCATAGATCAAATGCAATAATCACTCCACTGAGAAACCCTCCGCGAGGACGGATGCAAAAACGTATTCGCCATCGTGGCTGACTGAGAGGTGCAATCGGTCGATGGGAACGCGTTCTTGCATCTGTTGTGTCGGTCGATAGATGAGAGCTGGCTTGGCGTTTGCGCTTTCCCTTGAAAAGGGTCTGTACGTGAACTCTTTCCAAGTTGGCCTACAGGCAGGGTAGACTGCCTTGTATGCGGCTTCCTTGATTGCCCATCTGAGAAACGCAACCGTGAGTCGGAGGTGAAGAGGCAGTTCTGTTCGCGGTCAGAACCGCACCGCGCAGCCAGGAATTGCGTCTGTATCGACGCATCGTCGGGAGGCAGCGTCGTCCATTGGCGCAGTTCTTCGGCGCTGAGGATGCGCGCTGCCAGCCGTTGAGCGCCTCGTCTTGACATTAGGCCAGCTATGCGAGGGGCATGCACGACGTCCACACCTATGCCGAGGATGCTCATGACGGATGAGATGTTGAGATCCAAAAAAAAAAAAAAAAAAAAAAGTCAGACTTTTCCAAATCGGTCACTCACCACAACCGTCCCTCGTTCATGACTCTGTACCTCCTGCCACAGCTCTAACTTGTATCTATCCAACTGCTAGGATGGCGATAAACGTCACATATGTGGCCGCCGCGGTGAATAGGCACTCCCTTGCGGCCGATATCTCTCCGTCGTCCGTCGCCGCTTTTGGCTCGTCGAATCTGATCGCATTGTGGGATATTGCTGTGAGTATTCACTCAAGCAAGAAGGACGCGTGCGGTTTATTTGGAAGGAAAAAAAATTTTCTAGGATGCTGACGACCGAGGGGTGTCGCAAACTCTGCCAGGTCATGAAGGGCTCGTCACCTGCGTTAGATTCATCTCCGACGACTCTTTTGTGAGCGCGGATGATAAAGGGACAATATTTTGCTGGAGCAAACGCGGTTCGGAGGTAGATCTTTCTTGTGCTTTCTTTCCGGACATGATTAATTGTTCATTCGACTCAGTGGACGTCGACTACCAAGGTAGAAAAAGCCCACAAACGCTCTATTTCGTGTGTCTGCGTCCAGGATGACTGGATAGTGACCGGGTCATCGGACGCGACAGTGAAGATATGGCGACTGGTGCGTCACGATGACGATCCAGGCATGCATCCATCTCTTGAGCAAGGAACGTCACACATCATTAATTCACCTCGCGCAGACGAGCTGGCCGAAAGCCAAATCATATCTATGAAAGGAAGATATCCTCTTTCGTGTTGTATTACCTATCTTCCTCAGTCGAAAGGTTCGCTTTCAACTGGTGCTTGTCCAGATTGCTCAGCATCACTTTTTCCCTGCAGTTTCTGTGCTTGCAATAGGAAGTACAGGTACCGCGGTTCAGATATGGGCCCGCTCCGACAACCAAGTGAGCTTCTCTGCTTTCCGATGTCACTTGATTCTGACGGTTATCAACTCGTAGTTCATATCTGTGGCCGAGCTCCCAGGCCACGAAGACTGGGTCAAAGGCTTAGCCTTCCTCGACCCGGGCACCAAAGGAGAACCGCTGACTCTCGCTTCGGGATCTCAGGACGCCACCGTCCGTCTGTGGACCATCGAGCCCATGAACAAAAAATATTCTGCCCTGCACGCTGACTCGGATGTTTCCCTGAGCGACGATCTGCTGGAGAAGTTTGAAGCGTCGCTTGCGGATGTAGGAGATGCAGAGGAGGGCGGGAGACAGATCTCCTTGAAGAGGCATATCATTACGGTCAAGTCTGAGCAAGGCAGGTAATGTGGCTTTTATCCTCTCACCCATAATAAGGGAAACCAACCTTCTCGTCTCATAGATCGCAACAGTTCTCGGTCACTTTCGACGCCCTTCTTATAGGACATGAAGCCGGTGTCACCTCGCTAAGCTGGCGACCTCGATCCGCATCCAACTCTACACCGACCCTCTTGTCGACATCAACAGATTCGTCTCTCATACTCTGGTCGCCTTCATCGACAGAGACTGCTTCAGCCTCCACTGAGGACGGATCGAACGCTATCTGGATCAACCGACAGCGCTTTGGAGATGTGGGCGGGCAGCGTCTGGGCGGATTTGTTGGTGGAGCATGGGCCAAGCACGGTGCAGAGGCATTGGCTTGGGGATGGGCGGGAGGCTGGAGAAGATGGGCTTGTTCGTCGTCGGTGGGTCAGGCAGAGGAGCTATGGAGAGAACTCGGTGCTATCACGGGCCACCGAGGGCCTGTGGATGGGCTAGATTGGAGCCCGGACGGGGAATACCTCATTTCTGCTGGGTAATCCAATCTTCACTTTTTGCGTCTTGGGTCTGCTCATCCTTTTTGCTTCAGATCAGATCAGACAACTCGAATCCACGCTGCTTTACCTGCTAATAGTTCGTCGAATCGCGTATGGCACGAGATAGCACGCCCGCAGGTCCATGGCTACGACATGGTCGGCGCGTCGTTCATCAGTCCCCTTAAATTTGCGAGCATTGGCGACGAGAAGGTCACACGCGTTTTTGAAGCCCCACGGAACTTCATGCAACTGGTGGAGGCTCTCGAAATCTCCAAATTCTCCGAAGATGAAGTAGGTCAGCCCGTCTGTTTGACACGTCAGGATCGTGACCCTGCCTAGCTCATGCGACCGACCAGCGCCCGCGTCCCGCCTCTTGGACTATCAAACAAGGCTACAGCAGAAGGTATTGTTCTCTATTTCTTCAGAGGACCAGCTTTCTAAATTCTATGACCCCAGAACCTTTTCAGAGTACCAATTTTGGCGGAAGTGATGTTCGGAGACCGTTTGAGGGCGAGCTCGCATCTATTACCCTCTGGCCTGAAATTGAAAAGATATTTGGCCATGGATATGAGGTACGTCTGTGATATCATAGGTCATCTATGGGATTTAGAACACATTGCTTTTGCAAGCTTATCAGCCTCTGCGTCTCGCCATCCAAAAAATTCATGGCGACAGCTTGCAAGGCCACGACACCCGAGCACGCCGTGATTAGAGTGTATGACACGCAGACCTATCGACTTGTTGGTCAGCCTTTGGCAGGCCACTCTTTGACAGTCACCAAGATCGCATTTAGCCATGACGATCGATATATTCTCTCCGTGTCAAGAGACAGATCATGGAGGTTGTTTGAAGCCCAGGAAGGCGGTGGCAAGCGTCTCCATTTTCAAAGCGAATCCGGCGTCATGGTCTGAATGCTTCGTGGCAGGCTACTCTCCGCTTGCATCGGACAAATCTCATGGTCGAATAATTTGGGATTGTGCTTGGGCGGATGATGACAGCTTCTTCGTGACAGCCTCCCGCGACAAGACAGTGTGTACATGACGTCTTGCCCTAGTACCAGTGGGTTTGAATACCTCATTTTAGGTCAGGGTCTGGGCACGAATAGATGCCCAGTGGTGTGCTGTCGCCGCTATCAAGTCGGAGACTGCAGCAACCGCAGTGAGCATCCTCCCGTATCTCCTAAAAGACAGGTCATTCCTTCTACATTGAACAGTTTCGTTAGCTGACGGCGTCACAGGCGGTGGCTTGCTGTAGGACTTGAAAATGGTGAAATACTCATCTATTCATGTTCGCATACTTCCGCCACACGATGGGACACAGTGTATCGCATAACCTCCAGGTGAGCACCGGTTCTCCAGCTTACTGTCGAAGGGGTTCAATCATGCTTCGGCAGACTAGCACATGTTGGTCAAATTAACCAATTGGCTTGGAGGCCTTCATCAGACGAACCCACTCTAGCCAGCTGCAGCGAAGACAGCACTGTAAAAATAGTGATTGTCCAGGTCACTGATTAATGAAACAGTCATGTCAACAAGAAAACAAAAGGAAGCGAAAGTCTGCTATACAGTGTCAGAAGGCAATAGAGGGACAAGCCAGAACGAGAAATCTGTACGGAAACAAAGCACGACGTAGAGAAACAATTGGGGGGTAGGCGTGGGGTGCGGTATAAGGGTATCAAACAGTGAAATGTGCAGGATGGCAAATAAATCGAAGAAAGACTTAACGTGGAAACATAAGGCGATGCAGTAAGGATACAAGAACACAGTCAGGTCATATCAGACAATATCACGCAAACTCATGGGTACTTCCGGCTGAAGGCATGTTTGAGCAACGATTAGCGCCGATGTCATTCAAGGATACTCACGCATTTGATCCTGATCGGAACAGGTCAGGAGAAATCTAGGGCGAGGCAGACAGGGACTCAACTTGTAAAAACATTCTATAGATCGGAGCATTTCGACGTCACCACCAGTGGCAGTAACGAAATTGACAACAACACCGGCACGAGCGTAAGCAGAAGCACCAGCCGGCGCAACACTTACCGAGAATTATCAGGTTCGAGATAATCAAAAAGAAATCATAAAAATAAAAGGACAAACCGGTGGGCATATTCTTCAACGGCCTTTGGAAGATCTACGGCGTGAGAATTCTGAGTTTGCAGGTCCAACGCTCTGGGCTGACAGCACGTCCTTACCGTAATTGATGATGAGAGGAGTATGGGAAACTTCCGTACTCTTGACTTGCACATCGTAAACGACGAGAACCTTCATAGCAGATTGTCGCATAATAACTGAATTGGAATTCCTGAACTTGTTGATAGCAGCAATCTTCGTCGCAGCGTTCATATCGCTGTGCTAAAGGGGATGTCAATACAGTCACACCGACAAGTGACGGAAATCTAACCAGTGGGATGGCTTCTATGCCGCGGCTCGCCAACTTGTATACCACGGAATCCAAAGAAGTCATGCCGCCAACATGAACGATAGCATGGTTGATTTCGACATCGTCAAAAAGGTCGGCAAGCGCATCCAGCTTCCATTCTCGAGCTTGGGCCGTTTCGGCATTTGATGTGCTTCTTCCAGAGCCAATAATTCCAAGGCCGCCACCAGGTGCTGTGGCCGAAGGGTCCGACCTGCCACCTGCCGTAAAGGCTAAATAAAGATAGAACTGCCGCAGCCCACGAGACCCTTGGTTGGCGTCAACGCTGGCGACGTTTCCGTCTCTCCGTACTAGGACACGAACAGGTTCTCTGAGCTGAATCGTAGTGGCGAGATTGAGAACGTCTTGAGGAACAGTATTTGAGAAAAGCGCTGTCTGGCGTTCGATTGTCTGAGAACTGTTGGGCGTGTCAGCGACACTGGACGCTGTTGAGATGGCAGAAAATCTGCGACCCTGGCCCTGGAACAGGTTTGCCGTGCCGCTCGAGTCCGGGCCTGGACCGAGCGCTGGCTGGATAATGCCACTGGGACTCGCGTTCGAGTTCGGCGTGGCGGAACCAATGGGGCGCGACCGGGATGGAGGAAGTAATTTCACGATATTAAACACGAATTCATGAAGGTTTCTGGCGATGAGCTGATCTACTTCATCCAGGACAAGGAAGCGGACGTCTGAACCGGATATTCCTCCTGGGCTCGTAAAGAGTGCGTGCAGTTTCTGTGGAGTACCACATATAATATGAGGCACGTTTTGCTGAAGGAGTCTTAACTCTTGTACCAGATCGGTGGTGGCTGAAGTAGCTCCGACACCTAATGCAGACCTAATGCCTATGGGGCTACCTAGATCCCGAATCATACGCTGTGCCTGGGTTGCTTGGTCCACAGTGGTAGATACCATAACCACCACCGGGCCACGAACTGGAAAACGGCTGGACAAGTGGGTGATTGCGATTTGAATGGCGGGGATGACGTATGCTGCTATGCGCTCTTGAGTGGGGGGTGCTTGGGCGATGATGTCTGAGCCTCGCAAAAGGAAAGGCAAGGCCCGCTGTTGGATTTTATTAGGAGGTCCAACGCTGTTAGCCAGATATAAGCTGTTGAAAGGGAATTTTCAAGATGGAATTAACACACCCAAACTTAGTCAGAGAACGTAGGAGCTCAGGGGCAAGGGTCAGCTGCTCCCACTTGGATATAACAGGCCCATTTTCTCGTGAGGATGAACCAGACCAGAATTCTCCTTGGGGATCGACCATCTAGGAATGGTGTCAATGCAAAACTAGGTATGTGTGGAGAGGGTGGGCTTACACCTGAAGATTCTCGTCGAAGCAGCCCAGTCACAGAGCGACGTTTATCTCGTGAGACTGGATCCTGGCGGATGGCACTAGGATTATCAGATCCACGGGCTGGAAGATCTAGGGTCCCGGCAGACCAAGTCCGCATGGGAGGATTTGGAGGTCGCGGGGATGGCCTGAGATCCTGTCGGTGGGGGATGCCATGACCGAGCATGGCCAGGTTGGACAATGCCGGAGGTGGCACAATCTGATTTGGAGCGATCTCAGTTTGTTGAGGATTGAAACCGATAGCCGAATTGCTGCGCATGTCGATACTGCCGGACTGCAGCTGCTGTGTTTGCAGAGCGAGCAGTTGACCGACCGAGGAGGTCAAGGTGTTCAGCCTCTGAGAAATAGAGCTGATGTCGTCCGAGGGATTTGGTTGGTTAGGCGCGATGTTGCCAATAGAGGGGCGTGGTCCGTTCGCAAACGGAGACACAAAGTTCTGGGCAGCGAACGGATCCTTGAACTCGGGCTGGGTGTTGACTTGCAAGGACCTCTCAACAAGTATGTTAACTTTCCGATGCAGGTCGCTGAGGTCCCGCTGGATATCTCGGGTGGACATTTCCCAATGAGATAGTCGATCCAAGATATCGTGAATGAGTGGAGATGCCTTTATTTGGGCCTCAAAGTTGAGTGCCGGATGATCGATGCTGGACCCCAACGAAGATACGGGCGATACAGCAGAGAAGCCTGTGCTGTGGAAAGTGATGGGATTGGATTGATTCGCAGGAGGCGTGGGCAGGGTCTCTCGATTGTGTGGATGGATGGAATGGGTAAACTCCGTCTGGAATTCCTTTGCACCTGATAAAGGACTGGGTGTTTCTTGGGTATCTTCTCCCTCAAGGAGAGTATCCAGCTTTCCTACGGAACTGATTTCCCTCGTGAATTTGTCGTCATCGTAAGGGTACCGGCTCGCCTCAGTTTGGTGTAGTCGAGAGCGTTCGAGCAGCTCGTTCGGATGGGAGGCGGCGTCGGAGACTTCGCTGGGGGGACTGGGTGAAGATTTTACAGATCGAAAGCCAGAGGAAGACACTGAAAGGGACGACATGGACCCTCTGTCTTGTTCTCGAGTGGCCTGCTGTCGCAACGTGAAAGGCAAGCTGCTGCCAACCTCGTCCTCGCGAAGGCCTCCTGGAAAGAAGGGCATAGAGGCAGGGTTCAGAGCTGCACTCCTGGACATGGTTTATGTAGGCAGATGACAGTAGCTTGCAACAATCAAACGCGCGAAGAGACTGATATCCATTGTCAACATGGTGGACATTGGTTGGTAAGCTGCATGTTGAGAGACTGACAGCCGCGAGGGAGAGAGCTGATCTTACCTCCGAGGTCGTGATAGCAAGGTAACTAGGCAGCTCCCATACAGCTGGCAATGATCTGCGTTTGCGAAACGGACAGAGGTGTTTGGCGATAGTTGTGGCAACCGAAAGGCACTGGATTGGACCAATACCGTGACCTACGCCATATTTGACGAAACCTGGAGAATTACACAAAGTCGCCCACTGTTCATGATAATAGAACAATATACGTAATATACAGTAAAGGTTCACTATAGGCACCATCTTACTTATGCTATGCACTTTGCAAACGATATACCGAATATGCGATGTCGGTCCGGGTTGATGATCGGCTCTGTTGCCTGCGCCTCCAGAGGCTGTCGCCTGTATCGGCCATGTCAGGTAGAGTGGCAACCAGCATCCAGATGAACAAACCGAGATGAGCTTGACGCCGCCGGCTGTGAGCCGTTCTGAATATAGAAGCTTTTTAATTTGCCTGAATGACTCGACTGAGCGACTCTTCAAAGTATGAAGGATGACTGATAGCCAACCTTGAATGATCTCTTTGGCCTCCGGAAGATCAGCTGGGGAAATGGTCACCTATTACGAACAGCTGCAAGTCAACGAGGAACGATGTTGAGATACGAGAGACATACAACGATTTTACAGTCATCCAATTCATGCCCGTTCAGCTGCAGAGCTCGCGCAGCGGCCTTGGAGTCGGCGAATTCGACCGATGCGTATTGACGATCACGAGCGGTCCGAACTTTGGACGGCACAGCAACGCCCATGGTGACAGCTTGTCCCCGGCTACAGCGTAGTGCGACTTGGGTTATCTCCCCGCAGGATGCAAAGAAACTCTTCAGTCGCTCGGGCGTGACCGTCGATTGCAGCTACAAGTGATGTGATGAGAGATAGTGTGTGAGGGTGTGGAGCTGTGGACGCACATTGCCGACATAGACGAATGAATAGGAACTGCGTTGCGACTCCCTCGATTTCACAGAAGCCTTGACTTGAAATCTCTTCTTCGCTAATTTCACCGTGTCTTCTTTCGTGTTCCGTGATAACAATTCCGCGCTCTTTTCGCGCCGGCGAGCGGAATTCGCTTTCCGCTTAGATTGTGCAAATCTGGCACGCTGAAGCGACTTCAGACAGGCGTAGAGCATATGAAAGGATTACTTGCCGGCTGTGAACGTCGCGAACGTGTATTGCCGAACGTCACTTGGACGCCGTCAGTGCCCCATCGGACCAACATGAAGGTTTACGGGTTTGATGAGTTACTTGGAATTGAGAGAGCAGGTTTGATTTGGCGATTGAGGAGCGGTGGTAGTCACTTTTTAAGCCACACAGCAGGTCAAAGGAGGACAATATGCTCGGTCGTCGCTTTGGCCTGGTTGTGGCCCAGACACAATGTCCGCATCAGACTACATGATATACTTGGCAATTAAGAGAACAACAAAACATATGGCGAGCAAGGGTCACGGTCGTGATGAGGGCGGCTTGGGGCCGCCGACGGCCGTGCTTGTTTGCGCTTATTATCACCGTCCCTTCGACTTGGGCCAGCTTGCACACCGCGATGGCCACACAACATGCCCGTCTGTACCGCGACATCTTGCGCGAATTAAAGAGGGCCGTGCGTGTCTTCCTGTGATTTCCAAGGGCCCGAATCTCACAATGGCGCCAAAAGGCTGTGCCACCTCGGCGGACCAACAAGGTGGTCGCCTCCAACTTCCGCGCCCTCGTAGAAAAATCTCGACGCTCAGCGGATAAACAAATCTCACAAGACCTAGAGCACGCTTTGCTGTTCCTCCGTTCTGCAAGACTGCATAAAGTTAGGCCCCCGTGTTGGTCGAAACCGAGTAGCGATTTCAACGCTCACCCAATATCTTCATAGCTCCTCCTTGAGCGATATAACCCGCTAATAGACCTCACCTCTCAAGAAAGGGTCCAAGCGACTGCACGAAGGGTTGGTTTAGACATGCCTGTAACTCCCAAAACCGAGTGATGGGGAGCGTTGTCCACAGTTAATACCGTTATGTAAGCATCTAATTTGAAATCGTTGTTTCGACTCCCGACCATATGATCACGTCGAAATTTTGGTCAACCTGTCGAGCATTCATGGCTTCGTCTTCGACCAGAGTTTTGAAATGCGATCCAGCCTCCATCGTCTTCAATCCCTTAGTGGATCAACCAGAAATACAATCAATTGAGACGCAGGAAGCCTTACGGGAAGCTTCAGTCTGCCTGGTTGAGAAACTGCGACCTGTCGCTTTTCCTACGGAAACTGTTTACGGTTTGGGTGCTGTGGCGCAGAATAGCACTGCCGTGTCTCGGATATTCTCCACCAAGGGCCGACCATCAGATAACCCGCTGATCGTCCACGTCTCGTCTCTTGCAATGTTGCAGACTTTGCTGCCGTCAAACTATACCCCGTCCGCTGCTTATCAAGCCCTTATCAAGCACTTTTGGCCCGGCGCGTTGACGCTTCTCTTCCCCAGAAATCCCAACTTGGTGCCGGACATCATAACTGCAAGCCAGCCAACCGTGGCTGTCAGGATGCCTTCTCACCCCGTAGCCAGGGCCTTGATAGCCACCGCAAATGTTCCCCTCGCCGCTCCCAGTGCAAATTCATCCGGGAAGCCCAGTCCTACGCGTGCTGAACATGTGTTGCATGATCTTGGTGGCAAGGTCGACATAATATTGGACGGTGGCGCATGCGATGTTGGACTAGAAAGCACTGTCGTAGACGGTTTGAAAGACGATGGGAAGATTCGCATATTGCGTCCAGGGGGGGTCACCGTAGAGGAGATTGAGCGCGTCCTACGCGAGGAGATGAAAGATTCTATTCATATACCCCAGGTTCTCGTACATCGACGAGATTTCCACGACGAAGGACTAGAACAAGCTCCATCAACGCCAGGGATGAAATACCGACATTACTCTCCTTCTATACCCGTAACCCTCATCTACACGACTACTCCTCCCAATGCTGTTCCATCGACGTCCTTTTCGTCTCTAATAACAACCCTCAAGGCCTGTGGCTCAAATAAGATCGGCATTTTAGCGGCCACAGATTCTGTGTTGTGGAGTCAAGTCGCCTCTAATGAAGATTTTCAATGGCTTCGCTTTCCTCTGGGCCCTGCGTCCCAACCCTCAGTTATCGCCCATCGACTCTTTGACGGCCTCCTGACCCTAGAGCAACAAGGTGCGCAGTGCATCTTAATAGAGGCTGTCGAGGAACGAAATGAGGGCCTAGCGATTATGAATCGTGTACGAAAAGCAGCGGGGGACGTCCGATGGATTACACTCCCATAGAAAGGGGTTTGTCTCCATCCCTTTATCATGGGGATCGAAATTTTAACAGGATCGCTGCAGAAGCCTCATTCTCAATACAAACGGCTGCGTGCCGAATGCCTTTCGCGCTCCTTTGCTAGAGTTTTAGAGTTGCCGATACACATCTCCATAATACCTCGTGCTCGCCTCATGGCAGGATACAGATCGCCTCTGTGAATCGCCATGCAGAAGCTACACAATGCAAATGCGCCGTTTCACTGATTGCCCATGTGCCTGTTCCACTTATCACATCCTCGGAAGCAAATTGCAAGTCAATTTGTTATAGACTACTGATCGCAACAAGTGCATGCCGGATGACTGCATTGCCATCTCCAACGTGTTCGCGGAATTTGCCTTGGGAGAATCTTGCTATGTCTTCATCACATGATATCGAGGCGCAACTCCTAGTGTTATCCCTTTCAACAACTTTTCCTCATTGTCGTCCCTCCCCTTTGCTGAGAGCCTCATGTCCTCTCAGGATGACCACCAAACGGAGAGTCAACGTCCGCATTCCAAAAGAAAACATATTTAAGCCAAATGCCGCCCTTCACACGTAAACGACTTTCATCTATATTCCTTTCGATACTGAATCGTCGAAATGGAGCCAAGCAGTGCGTGTCACGTTGAAGTTCGTCAGCTGTTCTGACATTCTGGATAGGCATTGGCAAGATATCTGACCAGACTATCTTGAAAACCGGCCGCCCTGCCCGATTGGCCGGTTCCTTCAATAAGGAATGGCCACCATATCATCGGATATTGCAGGCAACCACGGGTTGTACATACCCCAATCCTTCACTTCCATCGGCTTTATCTGTCACCGGTCCTGCATACTTTCCTTATGCTTCTCAACTATTTTTGAGTGCTTCTTGCGATTCCGACGCAGTCATTTCTCGCTCCATCGCTCCATCGTTGCCATTCGACTTGGGTTCTCAACCGGTCTCTGGACAACCGGCGCGAAATCATGTCCCCCGCCCGCCCAACGCGTTCATGCTTTTTCGATCTGACTTCCTCAAGCAAATACCTCCCCATGTCGAACGCCGGCAGCAAAACCTCAGTCGCATTGCGGGGCAGTGTTGGAACTTACTATCAGCGGAAGAGAAGGTGAAGTGGCAAAACCGAGCTGCTCAGGTGCTGTTGGACCATCAGAAGCAGAATCCTAACTACAAATTTACTCCGGCTCCTCGAGGTTCGCGACGCGCCAAAAATAAAGCTCGATGCGCCACTGAAACGGACGCTAATCACTCGGAGGAAAGGATCAGGAGGATACGAGAGGAATATACCCACATAACTGGCCCTGCCGTCATGCCCGCTCGTCGGAAGCGAAGGCCGAAGAACCGAGTCCCTAGTCCTCTAACAACACTAAATGACACAACACAATCGACATTGTACACGCTTCCATACGCGATATTTTCTCCATCGATGTCAAGATCTAGCGACGAGCCATCTCTTCCGCCTTTCATTCCTCAAACTCCATTCCCCCACATTATCGCCCCGCGTCGGCCTTCCACATCTGTAGGATTCATTGCGACCACCACGAATACGACCTCTACACCCAACGGATCTTCCTCAACTTGCCCTTCATTACCGGACGCGTTTGACCAGAGTTTATCCGGATCCGTTCTAAAACTGGACAAGGTGAGTACATCTACGCATCTCTGATGCTTGCTATTTTTAATCAGACAATCTAGAAGCATAATAATATCACCTCCCTCGCTTCGGATGCGTCGCTTATGCCACCAGCGGAATATTTGGCTTCACTTTACTCGACGTCACATTCATATGACCCGGACCAGAGCTGCGGACAAGCTAGCGTGTTAGATAGCGCGTCATCTCTTCTGCCACCTTTGCCTTCACTTCCAGGATTTTCGGACAATCTGTCAGAAGAATCCTTCTTGAAGTCGCTCTACAACGGTGACCTCGTCTCTCTCCCTGCATTCTTATCGCAGGCAGACAAAAGCACACTCTTCCAGCATGGTTCTACTCACGAACCTTGAAATTCAGCCATTCATCATTGCCGCGCCTCGGAATCTAATCCTGTCTCTTACATGAACTCGTTGACGAATGAAAACTAAGGAGGATGTATTTTATCGAATTATACTATATTCATATAGGCCGTACATGATTGTACTGAATAGGAAGGTCTTCTCCACGATTTCTATTAGCCCCCTTATGATTCGTTCTGCAATCCGGTGTTAGCCACCAGTTCTGACAGTGAAAGTAAATGATTTGACACTGACAGAAGCCTGAGTCGCGGTTTCATCTTGCAGAACACCTCTGATCATCTGCTCGAATTTGTTGTCCAAATCCACAGCGGCGGCTCTCAGCCTATGGTCGGGCGTCAGGGCCATGACCGAAGACGGCAAGTGATAGATGAGGCTAGTCCCGGTGTGGTCGGCTTTCTCAAGAATCAACAATCGAGGCGGAATATTGTAGCCTGCCCGAACGTCGTATTGCATCACCGTCTGGGCAATTATGGGATTTCCGATGGTGTACACTGTACATCTGGGATTCGTCGTAACACCCTCGTAGATGTTCATCCACCTATCGTGGTTCATCTCTAGGAAATATCTGAATATTCAGCGCAATGTATAAGCTTAGTCGCTGTTGTTTGCACAGACTCGTGAAAGACAAGAAAACGCACAAGAAGCTGTTGTTTCCAGTGATGCCGTTGATGAGGTTCTCAATGTCCTGCTTGGTGGACATCGACCTGAAGCTTTGAAGGAATCCGGCGGAACCGGTTTTGTTAACAGCTACATCCAGCTTCGCGATGACTTCTGTATAAGACAGACTCGTCTCGAATGTTACGAGCTGCGCTACAAAAGGAGTGATAGTCTTCTTCATGGATGGGTTACTTGGCGAGCAAATGCTGTTGTTCTTGTTGCAAGGATGATCTGTTGGATGACAAGATGCGAACAAGGCAGAGCAGAGTGCGACTATAAGGCAAAACAACCGTGCAAACATTTTCCAGACTTGGGAGATTAGACGCCACGAAGGTAAACGGGGACTCTAAAACTTTCTTTCGTTCCTCCCCGTTTTTAAAGCAATGTCGGTAACGACACAAGGCCTCCGACCTTTTGGGCCTTTTTTTTTCTTTTCAAATCATGGGAATGCAATTGAAAACGAATGGGGCAGATCGGTTATGCATTTTTCATGGGAGATATCAGCCCTGTGAAAAACGCTTCGGTGTTTGCGACGCTGGGGAGACAGGATACATGCAATCAAGGTGGCGCTGAATATCGGGCTCGGCCAACGAACGAAAAGGAGATCTTGTCTAAATCCGCATGGCCCATTGTCAGAGATGTTAAGAGATGCAAAAATGGCAGATTCAATTGAATCCTAGTTCCGTCGAACGCGAGTCAACAGTGAGATAGCTTACAGGAGAAAGGAAGGCGCGTGTGTCGAGAGAAACAATTCTTTGTCTTCTTCTAGGAGACCGCCCAGTGACAGGTTTTGGGACAATCGCTCTGCGCCAGGGAGATAATGAGGACCATGAGGCATGAAACGCAGCGATAGCTCTATTCAATCGTCGTTGGTAAATCAAAAGGCCCTAATTTGGTTTTGCCAATTGGGCCAAGAAATTGTCAAGATCTGGGTCCAGCGTGCGCTCAGGCAATGCAAAGATCTAACAGTTGACATTTTGCAATTCAACTTGTTCAGTGATGCAACGCAACTTGTTCCGCTTTTCCGCGAGGGCCGGAGCGACGGAATGCCTTGGTCTTTTTCTTTTTTGAAGCAGGTAGGGGTAAGAAAGAACTAGAAGGGGAACGCGCATCACTCGTCCGGCAACGCTAGGCACCTACCTCAGGTTCAGTGATGGACAACATCCCTACCCACAACAGCAGATATTTGCGTAGAATGATATCAAGTCCTTGACTTCTGGGCTGCGATCATTGGAGTCGGCACATCGGATGTATTTGGCGAGTTTTTGCATTGGCGTCGAAAAGATCTGTGCTTAGTCATCAATACGATTATATTCTTTTTTTGTTTCATCGCGATGCCGTCCAGCGTGAAGCGGAAAGAATTAACGGCGGACGACCTTCTGCGCGAACAGGAACAACCATCGAGGAAGAGGGCGAGACTAAAACGGCCACGAGTGCCGCAAGAGGAGCCTATCGATACAGGAGTGGGATCTGATGAAACCGGAGAAACTCATCCTGCAGACGGCGAGGACGAATCATTAGTCGCTGGCGATTCGGATAGTATCGACGAAGGGCAATCGAAGGCGCACACCAAGTTTCGATTTGGAACGAGTACACGTGGAGGATAGATTTCGTCGCGTGCGTCCGCAGAAAGTCGAGGACGATGCGCGGCTAAGGGATTCCCCATCGTTCGCGTCTTTGGGCGCATCAGTTGCTCTCCGAAATGCGCTTCCATGATGTCCATCCATTTACCGACACCGGTGCAAGCGGCCTGCATACCAGCTCTTCTCGAAGGTGTTCTGCAACCCCTCTGGCATCGAGACTTCATTGAACGATTTGTATCTCTCTTCAGGGCGGGATTGTATAGGCAACGCCAAGACCGGCTCTGGAAAGACGATAGCATTTGCTTTACCGATACTCCAAAAGCTCTCGGTGGATCCATACGGAATATTTGCTTTGGTATTAACGCCTACGAGGTGCGTCATGTAACATTCAAGCCATCACGATCAGAAGTTAATAATGAGGGTACAGAGAACTTGCATTCCAAATATCCGAACAGTTCGCTGTTCTCGGCGTCTCATTGAATGTGCGAACGGCCGTTGTCGTGGGAGGGATGGACATGATGGCGCAAGCATTGGAGCTAGAGAATCGGCCTCATGTGGTTGTTGCCACTCCAGGCCGCATCGTGGATCACCTACGAACTGGTGCTGCTGGATGGGATCTATCCAGGGTCAAGTTTCTGGTACGTTGGCGACATCTTGAATATGGAGAGTATTAAAAAGACGGTCGCTATGTCGAACTCTATAGGTTCTTGATGAAGCGGACAGGTTGCTGTCGCCTACATTCACCCCAGAACTGGAGCATCTTTTTGGGGTACTTCCAAGAAACCGTCAGACTTGTTTGTTCACGGCGACCTGGACACCTTCGATTGAAGGTCTGGCGAATGCGACACCACGTCCCGGAAAGCAGAAACCATTCATTCATCGCATGACAGAGGCGTACGTGCCCGCTAGGGTCACTCGTAAACAGCAGCTCATTCTAGTTTGATCTCAGGGTGGAAACGGTCTCCACGCTTCGACAAAGGTATCTTCTGGTGCCGTCCCACGTGCGAGAAGTATATCTACACTACCTGCTGTGCAATCCACCAGATGAGATCGCACACATGCGACGCGCTCCGCCAGAGCGGAGCACATCGTCGCGTAAGAGCAAGGTGAAGCCGAAAAAGCGGCAGGAGGATGACGTGGTGCAGCCGCCGCCGACGATCATTTTCTGCAGAAAGCCGAAGACGGCGGCATACCTGACGAGCATGCTGAAGACGCTGTCGATACGCAGCACGGCGCTCCACTCGCGGCTGACGCAGCGGGAGCGGTTGTCGTCGCTGTCGCTGTTCCGGGCGTCGGTGGTGCCAGTGCTAGTGTCGACGGACGTGGGTGCGCGTGGGCTGGACATTGAGGAGGTGGCGCTGGTGGTGAACTGGGACATGCCGGACACTGCGGAGGAATACACGCACCGGGTGGGGCGTACGGCTCGTGCGGGGCGGGGAGGGATGGCGGTGAGCTTTGTGACGGAGCGGGACGAGGAGCGGGTGCTGGCTGTTGAGGAGCGGATCGGTCTGCGGCTGGAGGAGCTGGTGCTTCCTGAGGAGCGGGTGTTAGAGCGGCTGAACGGTGTGTCGACGGCGAAACGGCTGGCGCGGATGGAGCTGCACGACGGCGGCTTCGGGCGGCGGGAGGCGGTGCGGGCGGTGAAGGCGCGAGTGACGTCATAATTGGAGGTGTAAATTTGTAATAGACAGGCTGGATTCTCATGGATCCCTCTGACTGGTTCCAGTACGTCGCCCAAGTCCAACTCCACCGGTCAGTCCTTTCCACTATTCTGCCCGCTCGCTCACACCCGCCCAGCACTCCCACGACGGCTCCGTCATCCCCGAACAAGACGCCATCGTCTCCGTCTCCACAACTTTCTTCCCTGGTGCGCATCACCTCTCTCTCGTCCCAGACCTCGTCCTCTCTCTACAGATGGCGTCTACTTCTATGTCCATTCAGAGGTTCTCCTCGCCGCATCCGACAACGCCTTCGACTCTCTTCTCCCTCCCCCGTCTAGCCCCGGACCCAGCCCAGCCCCGACCACGAGCCCATAGTGGAGGTTCCCGAGACGGCCATCGTCCTCAACGTCATCCTGCACTGTATTTATGACATGTCGTGCGCACACTACTCTCCACCCTTCGAAGTCCTCGTTGTCGCTGCGAACCGCCTCGCACACTACGGCGTCGACCTCAAGGTGCGCATATGCCCCTCCGCCCCAATGTATGCGCTCCTTTTGTCGCATGCGCCCCTTCGCCCCCTTGATCTCTATGCATTTGCCGCGTCTCTGGACCTCCACGACCTCGCCGTAGCAACATCGTCCCATCTCCTCTCTTTCCCCCTCGCCTCGCTCACGGATGAAATGGCCCAGCGCATCGGACCTGTATACCTTAAACGCCTCTTCTTTTTGCACTTTGGCCGTGCAGACGCACTGAAACGCGTCTTGCTTCAGCCGCCTCACCCCCATTCCCCAACTCCGACATGTGATCTGACGGAGCAGAAAAAACTCACCAGAGCTTGGGCTCTAGCATCGGCCTATCTGGCATGGGATGCCAGACCCGGTAGGTCACGCACCTTCTCTTGTTGCCCTCACTTTCCTCTCTAACTGCTCTGTCATCCCAGATCTGTCCACGAGCACGATAGAGTCTGCTCTCCGCCCTCTAGCGCAGCACCTGATCTGCGATCTATGCCAGCAAGCCCTGCGAGATCGTATCAAAAACCTTGTCGTACAGTGGTCCATAGTAAAGGTGTGTGTTCCCCATTCCGGTTCTTTCGGTTGGCCTCATCGGGCTTTTGCAGCGCACAATCTGAACCCAGGTGATCGCACATTATTCCCTTTTTGAAACTGTTTCCTTGCCCATTGCATCAACATTCGCCGGTTTGACAACACGGACACTATACCCTTGCAGATCGAATTTGAGCTTTATTGTTTTCTTGGTCCTCATGCCATCAAACCATCTGTACTAGTCAGCAAGAGATTCGCATACACGTTATCGAACTTTGTAGTACCATTCGTTGTCTTTTTCATGTCTTGCCACACACGTACTCGAGACATGTATTCCGTCTGTAGAACAGAAGTAAAACAACCCTGACGACATCACTTTCATGATTGGTATCCTATAGACTATACCCTAGACTTGTCCTCTGCAAGAATTGCTTCGTTCAGTTCGTCCAGCGGTGCAAGTTCTTTCTTGTCCACGAGATCAAACTAGGCACAAGAGTCAGCTTCAAACGCGGCGTGCGCTATGCGGACATACTTCGTTGATAAACAGGAAGAAATGACGATAGCTCGTGTTGAGATGGGCTGTGGCAAAGTTATCGTTGAGACTTGCGCCTGATCGAAGTAACGAAAAGGCGACGCCACCTTCAATTCCCAAGGCGCATATATGATCAAAGTGGTTACTGTATATGTGCGCATACACTCTGAAAAGGCGGCGTATCATCGTCCGAACGGTATCGCGGAAGTTTCTGGGGAAAGGCACGCCTTCGTCGTACATCAGCATAAGAGGGAGAAACGCGACGATGGTCGGCACGCACCGATTTTGTTGGGGAATATGCTCTCGTCGTCCAGGATGGCTTGTGCCCAGTTCATCAGCGCGTCGACATACTCGGGTGCTGGCAGCTTCGTCGGTCGCTTGTACTTCACGCCGTCCTCCCAGAGGTATTCGTATCTGAGACAAAGGGCCAGTGAGTCCAGTCGGTCGACATGACGTTGCATGCGACGAACCGCGGACCGGCGGACATGATGGGGCACTGTTTCGAAAGCGACGTGATCGAAAACTCGGCTGGAAAAGCGTCAGCGAAGCAAGACGCACCTCTTGGGGGTACAAAACTCTGTGATCGTCCCGTACAGCATGTTGAGGTGATTGAAAAAGTCGACGGCTGGACGAGGCTCCGTCGATGGCTCCGTCGACGATGTTTACGGAGAACCCACCATGTACCGCAAGCCATTCGTTCAGATCCTCTCCTTCCGGCAATTGGACCGCTAACCTGAGGTTTCCAGATCCCTAGTCGTCCACATCGTAAAAGAGCCTGACGGAGGCCGGTGAGGGTGGCTCGTACCAAAGTAGCCTCGGCGTACTTTCTGAGCTGATATTGCTTCGTGCCTTCTGGAACATCTTTGCGAGGCTTGAATGTCCGTGTTTTACCGCTGAATTCCTGAACAGTCAGAAAAAGAGACGTGATCCAAACTGCACGTAGCACTCACAGACCAAAGAAAGCAGACATGGTTTTCTGATTAGTGTTGAAGCAGCAACGTGAATGGAGACTGCCGAATATGGGCCACTACATCTAATCTTATCTGATCTTGTCCGCCAAACGGCAAATAAGAATTCCCGTCGTGCTCGTACATTTCAAAGTGCTTACATTAGGATTAAAGCACCATGATTATAAGTTCCGTTAGTTCCAAATTCCGGAGATGAAGCCGCGGAACACATGTGAAACCAGGTGAGGTTGCGAAGGCAGACGACGACACGCATGAGTAAGGATTGATAAACCGGATAATAAGCAATCCGCTCGAACCCGTTCTCGTTTCTCACCTTGACCTGACACCAGCATCGCCATGCCTTCTGTTCTCTTTGTGCTCACATCCGCTGGAAAGACTCTGACTGGCGACCAGACGGTGCAATATGCTTTGGCTCAATGCCATGTTCACGATCACTGACGCACTCGGACCACAGGGTTGGTATCTTCCAGAGGCCGCTCACCCGTACTACATCCTCGCCCCTCATTGCAAGATTGACTTTGCTGCTCCTGCGGGACCAAACCCGCCCATCGATGAAGGCAGCGTCAAGGTATACGAGATCCCTATGACATCACTGAAGTATAAAGCATCTCACCGTCCTCTATCTGAATTCATTTTAGTCGTTCGCCAGCGACGAGCTGAGCGTCAAGTTTCTAAATGACCAAGTCGTCAAATCGAAGCTCGCCAACGCCAAAAAATTGTCGGACGTGGACGTGAAAGACTATGATGCCATCTTTTACGTTGGCGGTCATGGTCCCGTCCTCGACCTGCCATTTGATACCGTCAACACCAAATTAGCATCCGAGGCTTGTGCGGCTTTGTTCCCGACTTTTCCTTAGGCTGATTGCGCGCATACAATGTAGTTCTTCCAGGCTGGAAAAATCACCTCTGCCGTTTGCCATGGCCCTGCGTCTGCCTTCCACTCTATTGATTTGCTGATTTTTGGGCTAATGTAACAACAGCGCATTGGCTGGCGCTGTAGATGCCTCCGGCAAGTCCATCTTCGCAGGCAGACGATTCACAGGGTTCTCCAACACCGAGGAAGAAATTGGCAAAAAAGGCAACGTACGTAACTCCAGCCATATTTGAATTTGACTTTTCATCTCTCTATGCAGCAAATTCCTTTCCTTCTGGAAGACAAATTGAGCTCGCTTGGCGGCAAATACGAAAAGGCGCCTGAGCCTTGGGGTGTAAGTCCGAATTCTGTGCCTACATGACAATGGTACTGAAGTGACGCGGAAAATAGGCCAAGGTTGTCGTTGATGGCAATCTTATCACGGGGCAGAACCCGGCTTCTGCAAGCCCGCTGGGTGAAGCCATTCTGAAGGCTCTTCAGGCTCATTAAGCATTCAGAGTTAGACGCTGGGCATTTACGTTCATCTCGTTAAAATTTTCTTGCAAACGTTCAGTTCGTCAAGAGTTATAATGTACAATGAACACACCGAATGTCACTATATATACACCACGGACATCACCCACCCTTTCTTCAAGGTGAAGCCATCTAGTGCCGTCTTCGCGACGGCCGCGAGTTCTGGCGATTCGAAGAAGACCTGAGCCATTTTGGCCCTTGCGCCAGAAGGGCTTGGAGTGGGTGACCATGTAACCTGTGTTGTTTGGAATCCTTGATATCTGCGGCACTGATGAGCTACGGGGTGGAAGGAAGAGTGAGTGCATACTGTTGAAAAAGGACAGAAAGCACGTCATCTGTCACTTCTTGCGGGAGGTTCGTGCACAATAGACGCGCTGAAGGTTGTTGAACAGCATGTGGAACGGTCGATGGTGCTGCTAACAACAGAAGTTGATTGATTGGATTGGCGAGTTGATTTGACATCGACTTACCCGCATCCTTGGTCTTTCGCTGAGAGGTCTCCTCCTCTTCGTCGATCTCCATTTCCTCTTCGTCTTCCTCGCCTTTCTCACGTTTCATTTGGCGTTCGCCATCTACGGCTTGCTCCTCCCGCTGCCGTTTGGCATTTTGTGTGACAACTGCACTGGCGTTGGGTGCACTTGGAGGCACGAAGGATGGATCCTCTCGCCGGAGGGTCGCGTATGACCTGCTTTTGGCGTAATCTATGCGCTGTGCGCATTTTATGTAAAATTCAGGATTTCTTTTCCGAAAGTAGCTTCCCAGCTCACGAGTGGCTTGTCGTAGAATAGCATGCCTTCGCAGGCACGCAAAGCGGAGGTTGCGCTGGTCAGATCGCTGAACACGAGGAACGCCTGGCCTCTCATGCGCTGGCTCTTGGACGCGACGATGTCGATGAGTTTGCCATATGTGGTAAAGAGGGCGTAGAGTTGAGACCGTAGCTCGTCCTTGTTGACTTTGTCGTTGAGATTGTTGACATAAAGCGTGTTGTTGGGCTGATTCTTGGGTGCAGAGGACGAGGAGGCCATGAGGAAGGATCTGGAGAACGATACGAAGGAACTTTTCAGTTTTTTTTTTCCCACGGAAATTTGGCAGGGTCATGGTGAACAAAGCTCGGTTGTCGCGAATTATGTTGTAGCTGACAAGCCCAAACTCTCCTGCCACGTCCCTCTCCCTTCCGGTTCGAGTTCCTTTTTCTTTACCTTCATTTTCAACTTGTTTGACGCGTCCTGCTCTAGGGAATCAACCGTTTAACTCTTGCCGTGCTTCCCGACGTCTTCTCGATACCGGAGGACAAAGTGGTCTGATCGCTAGCATTCCTCGTTTTCCACTTGCATCCGTGTCGTTTCGGTCGAGATCAGCCGGCAGAGGCTCGTATACTGCGTTCCCTATGGTGGCCTATTTAAGCACCCAATGGCTCCCTTCGTATCTCGTTCCCTTCTTCACTCTTTCGTATCCAACAATTGCCCCATCCAACCCGGACTCATACCCAGATTCGACATACTATAACACCGGACGCAATGACCTGTATCTCATAGTCACCTGCATTGCCGTAATGGCTGTCCTCAGAGACGCGTTCAGGCTCTGGTTTTTCGAGCCCTTGGCGCGTTGGAAGCTGTCCAGAGACCTGAACCGCAAACGCCAAAAATACCTCCAGAAGCAAACCAATGGCAAGCACGCCACGCGGAATGGCAATGGCAAGGCCAATAGTCATTCGGATCCTATCACCACCAAGGACCTGCGGCAGGTGCACCGAAGTGTCCTCCGGTTCGCTGAACAGGGCTGGTCATTCATCTACTATACCCTTCAGTGCGCGTACGGGGTGGTATGTCTGCGACGTGTCTCTTCCACGGAACCTCATGATTCTAACTTGCGGCCGGCTAGTACGTGCACCGCAAATTGCCAACATCGCTCCTGAACCCGAAGGAATTGTGGCAAGGCTACCCGCACTTCCCCCTCGCCGGCCCCGTCAAATTTTACTACCTTATGCAGACAGCATTCTACCTCCACCAAATACTGATCCTCAACGCCGAGGCGAGGCGCAAGGACCATGTCCAAATGATGACCCATCACATCATCACCATCATTCTGATGGCAGCTAGCTACTTTTACAACCTGACGCGTGTTGGCTGTCTCATTATGGTTCTCATGGATTGGTGTGATATCTTCTTGCCGGTGTGTTTTGCTGTTCTTCGGTCCATGGACACGCGCCTGACGTGTCTTTCCTCCTTTAGCTTGCAAAAATGATACGGTACCTGGCTATAAGCCAGCTAGCGTGCGATATGGCGTTCGCTTTCTTTCTCGTGTCATGGCTAGCTACGCGACACATCCTTTTTATTCTAGTCATCTATTCGGCAGTCTTCGACGTGCCTAAACTGATACCCTTCAAGTGGTCACCTGAGGAAGGTCACTATGTGAACAGACAGACCTACATGATCTTTTGTGGAATGTTAATGGCGTTGCAGGTCAGTTTCTCGTTTGAGTAGCCTCGGCCATACACCTGAGGTGAAATCGTATCCAGGCTCTTCAAATCATCTGGTTCTGCATGATCTGCCGGGTCGCCTACCGCGTTGTCAGCGGACAGGGCGCCGCCGACGAGCGCAGCGACGAGGAAGAGTAGGATAAAAGTTTCTCGCATCTCTGTTTATTTTCTGAATCATGAACATAGAATCGGCAATGACAAGAAGGACTGACGATGATCTATAATAGAAAGAGGACTAGATCGTTACGACCAAAATATGACTGTAGAGCCTATTATTTAGATGCTAAAATGGTCACGTTACTCTGCCTTCCTTATCAGGGTTTCATCTCCCCCACATTGAGCAGAGGCTGCGTACTTCGCTTCAAGCCCTTTCTTTCTACCACTCTTTCCTGAGCACATCAATGATGGCCAGTTTTATGAGTTACTTTGGGGCCCGAAAGGACCCCAAACAGTCGACGAGAGATGCTATTGTCACGCTGCGGCAGCAATTGCAGATGATTGAGAAGAAGGAGGAGTATCTTCAAAAGAAGATTGACGAGGAGATGAAGAAAGCGAAAGCTAACGCCGTCTCGAACAAGGCTGGTGCGTGCGACGTTCTTATTCATGGTGTATCGAGAGGTTCTGACTCTCCTTACATTCATCGCAGTCGCAACAGCCGCCCTCAAGCGGAAGAAGCAGAGCGAAATGGAACTGGATCGCCTATCGGGAACGCGAATGCAGCTCGAACTGCAGGTGAACACATTGGAGTCAGCGAGTCTCAACGTCGAGACGATGTCCGCGATGAAGAAGGCCTCGGAGGCGCTCAAAGTCATTCACAACAACCTGTGCGTTTGTCCCGTCCTCTCAGCGCTACCTCTGCAGGTGTTCATCTCTCTACCTACTCGGCTCACAGAACAATAGAAAGGGTAGACGATACCATGTCCAAGATTAATGAACAGAGAGAGCTGGCGCAAGAGATTTCGGACGCCATTTCGAATCCAGTGTACGGGCTGACGGGCGCAGATGATGTAAGCTCCTCTCTTACCGAGACTCCGTGGGGCTAACGTCTCTCAAGGACGAGTTGAAGGCCGAACTCGAGGAACTAGAACAAGAGAAACTCAACGAGCAGCTGAGCGCCGCGGAGCACGTTCCCGTGCATCTTCCACCAGGAGCGAGAATCGAAGGTGTGCCTCTCATTCAAACCACTTGTCCTCCTTTCCTCTCATTTTCTTGCAAAAGAGAGCAGACAAACTGTGGCCGAAGAAGACGAGGAAGAACAGCAGCTCAAGGAATTGCAAGCCGCTCTTGCCATGTAGTCACCTTGCTTCTTCCTCGTATCTGTCTCTATTTATTTCCAGCTACAACTCGGGGCTCTTCTTCGATACTCTTTCTGCTACACTCTTCCATTATTCATCTTGTTTTTTTAATACCACGGCAGACCTGTACTCTCAGTAATAAACAGCACTCGGATATGACCAAAGAAAGGATCAACTCGAACACAAGGAAACGAAATATAAAAACTCAATATGTCAGGTGTACATGTTAAATTAAGACGATGTGCAGGCTACGTGTAATGACTTTGCAGTGGTATCAGTGGTGCATTGGACAAAATTAATGAGTGAAAACCCAAAAAAAGCATTCTATGGCATGAAGAACGAAAAGACTGGCGATCGGAACATCCTGTCATGATGAGATTCCAGCAGACCTCAGCCCGAGAACTCGACGGACGTCAGAAGTAAATCTCAAAGAATCGAGGACGGGCAGAAGGTCTAGCAATGCTTCATCTGACGGGTCGTTGGTCCAGCCTTCAATTGGAATTCCGTTCGCTGTGTTAGCGGTTCGAGTGAATGGATGGGGGAGATGCTGCTGGGACATGAAGACAAACCTTCATTAACACGATAGCTTATGGGAGAGTTGTCTATTAGACACACTCGGGATAGATCTGACTCGACAAGAGATAAATCCTTGGTATAGGATCCATTAGGCAGTTGAGTACATGACTGCCCAAAGGGCCCCGTTAACATAATAATAGCAAAGCGCATGGAAGACGACGCACATCTCGGAACAAACGATGACAGAGAATGCCACGGCCAGCATCCAGCCAATCTATCACGGGATCCGCATACTCTTGCATTGACGCTGTGAATATAACGAGTGTGTACCATCCCGATACCTGGAGAACGACTGTGACGCAAACGTTGCGACGCTTGACCAAGAAATCGTACCGTGCGGAGGAAGAAATCGCGAATGGTCGCTTGTAGACATGATAAAGTGTGGACCGGCCCCCAAGTACAACCTCGACCATATGGCTTGGATTCTTGTTCCTTCCATTAAAGAAACCCAGGCCTAATAGACCAGACCTGCCACCGCTTAAAGAATATATTGGCTTAGACGTCGAATGAATCAACGTCTCATCAAGATCGAGAACCAGTGTCTTTTGCTGATGGAAAGGAGTCTTCTTTGCAGGCGGAACGGGCGTGCTCGATCGTGATGTGCTTGCTGGTGATTCGGAGATCTGGACAGCAGGTAGTGGTTGGTGAGTGGTAGTTAAAGAACCCTTGGGGGTTGGTGAGCTCTCAGGGGCAAGTTCAATAGCCTCCTATCCGCTGTGACTTTAGGAATTTGCGATGCATGAGGAAGGTCAAAATGAACTCACAACTGACTTTTCCACAACAATAGTCGTGCTTTGAACGTCGGTGCGATCAACCATTACAGGATGATCTGGAAATTTGTCTGCTCTGCGAGGCGGCTTCGGAAGTGCAATCATCCGCCATAGCGACAGCCAAGCCGCGCGAAGGTTGTCCCAGACCATGACAAACGCGCGAATAAAGAATATGCGCCTAATGACATTGTCAAAGGATGACTTGGAACGAGGTTGTGCTTCGAGAACTAGAGATGTCGATGGGTTTTGAGCAGAGGCAGCTACTGGAGTGAGCTGATGGTTGTGTAGAGCGGCGAAGGAGGGCGAGGAAGAAGAGCGTTTCGGTGCGGAACTTGAAGGAGAAGGAGAAAAGAGAAACGACTTGGCCGACCAAGTGCGTTGAAGAGGTGAATTCGAGTCCGTATTCCTCCTGTGGCGGTCGGTCGGTGACGGACGCTCAGACGTTGGAGTGGACGGGGGCGTCTTTGCAGCAGCTAATGCATCGAACTGGCGGGAGAGATACGCCAGAGAGTTCATTCGCCGTGGTGGGAGGAAGAAGAGAAGAGGAGTGGCCGACTGACAAACACCGGGGAGGACGATCACCCCAACCCCCAAGATCCGGCATCTCTCTATCCGACTCGCTAAAGCTAACTTCTATCGATTCATCATCTATCTAATAAGCCTGCACATGCTTATAGCCAATATGCTCGCTGCAATGCAGACCATGTACGAATACACATAGGACGGACCCCACCAAGTGGCCAGATATACCTGCACAACACCACAGCGCATCGCATCGCACGTTCAACAACGACAGCAGAGGTTTACTCACGATCCTGTCATGTTGCCTATGCTTGCACCCATGTTGATCAGCGCAAGCGCGACCGCTTGCTTTGACGCCGGACGACGGACCGTCACGCTTGCCCAGGCGAGAAAAATGCCGTATGCAGCGTAAGACTGCGCCATCAGGAAACTGGGCCGTGATTCATTCAGCACCCCCTCGTGTCATGTATATCCCCTCTTACAATGAAAAATAGCGCACAGCCGTGTTCATCGTTGAAATTCCGAGAATGAAGCCCACGATGCCGAGGAGCAGCGGCACACAATGTGCCAGAACCTTTCTCCAGTACGATCCGAGTCTCTGCAAATGACGTTCGAATTACATTGGCGTGTCGGAGAAGTGGGCTGGAGCGACTCGCCTGGACCAATACAGTGAGGTCGCAGCACACAGGATCCATGGCGGAGCACACAGCAACAGTGTCAGCGTCGCATTGTATCCCATCGTCGCGCTCAAAGTCGGGAAATATGCGTTGAAAGAAAGGGACACGACCATGAACAACATTGCGCAGGCAAGCCACCACACCTTCCAATCTAGAATAGCCAGCCATAGGCCATTATTCTCGCTTGCTTTGATGGAATGTTCAGTTCTCCGCGATGTGTCTCCTTGCAAGTTTGGCTGATAGTCTTCAATCATACGTCGGCGTGCAAGAGAGCTTTCGGCCTCGGTCAACCACGTCGACGGCGTCCCTGGAAAGTCCGGAAGCACAAATATGGCCCAGATGGCGATTAGGACAGTAACAAACCCTTCTACAAAGAACAACCATCTGACAGGCAAGATCAATTAGGTTACGTTTCACGGTAGACGAAAGATCCGCACCGCCAAGCGACAAAGCCAAATAGGCCGTCTGTAATATCGAGGATAGCCGATGCGAGAAGTGTACCAAAGGCGTTGCTTATTAGACTCCCGCAAAACAGAAGCGACATTCTCTCCGACAGCTCGTTCTGTTTGTACCATCTGGACAGCAGGAACTGCACGAGTTCTCAAAAATTTTTAGGATCTTGTCGAGGCGCTTGCTCACCAAAGCTCCAGGAAAGAAAGCCGCTTCTACGAATCCCAGGAAGAATCTAGCACACAAGACGTTGAAGAAGCTGAAAGTACGATTTAAAGGTCGTTCGATTGCGGTAGGTAGGTTGAAGTGACTCACCTTGTCGACAATCCTATGGTTGGAGCACTTTAGCTGTTCACAGAATAGGGCTCTTGATGCCCACCTGTCAAGATGGACAATAAACCCCAGATGACCATACAACCCGATAAATATAAAGACGGTCGTCTTATGCGATGCAGATGCATATTCCTGAAAATCTGGTCCGTTCGTGATTGAGCGAAATCTAGGAAACAATACGTACGATGGTACTTGCATGAGCAAGTAACCAAAATAAAGGACGCCTAAAATCGAAGCAAATTGGTTTCCCGTAAGACCAAGGTCGTCTTCGAGGCCCCTAAGCCTTGCTATGCTGTGACGGCGTTGGATACGGATGAACGTAGCTCGAAAGATTCAAGGAACTGACGCCGCATTATTTCTGTCTATGTCTGAATTGACAGAGATGAGTATTGGGCTAGCATATGCGACGGCTCACCTACAATTCAGAATATAAATAAGAATTAGCATAGACATGCGTCGGTCGAGCTTCTGGATCAACGACTTCTCCAAGGCACGCCTGGTTTCCAGATCGTTGAAATCATTGTCTTCGACTGCATTAGGTTGAACTATCAGGCCTTGAGGGGGAAAGACGAAGTGAGACTGGCCTGAGGAAGCGTAGCTGGTGGTGGTTAGGAGGGGATCAGCCTCCTCGACATTCATTTGAGAGGCGAAAGGGTGAGCGACCAAAACTGTAAATGTGCACCCACAACGATCGAGGAGCAAATATCAATATTCGGGGTCCAAGTCTTTAAGCGAGCATCCTACGATCCATAGCATAGCTCCTCGTTTTCACAATGCATCGGCAAAGAAGAAAAGTCGAAGCAGCTCAAGTTTCCCAGCCTCCTGGCGTGCCGCCAGAATTTCGAATACATATTTATCGATATCTCTTGCTCTCCACGCAATCGTTCAACGATGGCCGCAACCGCTGTACTTCTTCCTCCAGTCACTCCCCCAGACTATCATCGCATCGTTTCTCCGACACTTCGCATTCCTTCAGACCCACAGGTCTCCATCCCGGTCGGCATCCTCGCGTGTCAACGTAAGTAATGTGCTGCTTATTGCATGCAGGATGATCGGATGAGATATGTGCACAACCAGGCGATCCTCTCCTGCGGTCATTAGTGACCACGGTCGTGTCTACTGTCGTCTCTCAGCCTGCTGCTCCTCCGTCCAAAAAACCGACGAAGAAAGCCGTGATATCCCCTGAGATACCCTCCGATCCCATACTCGAAGTCATACTTCACGATACCGTTATATTCCCTGAAGGTGGAGGTCAGCCTACCGACACAGGCATCATCACGACGCACAACGACAATGTGACGTGGCAAGTCGTGCAGGCGAAACGCCACGGCGGGCATGCAGTGCACTATGTGCGTGTCCAGAACTCTAGGGTCGAAGACGCTTTGCTCGCTTTTTCTGCTGGAAATGCAGTGACTGTTGCCCTCGATGAAGTTGGGTTCGAACGGCGGTATGACCATGTACGTTAATTCTCTGCCAAGTCTCCTTCATGGAGCCTTTGATCGCTTTGGCCTGTATCCAGATGTCTATGCACACATCCCAGCACCTTCTCTCTGCCCTGCTAGAAACCCGTCTCAACCTTCCTACTTTATCCTGGTCACTCACGTCATACCCTTCCCCATGCTATGTTGAGGTCCCGCGAGGAATGTCTGTCGAGGAAATAACGACCATCCAGAACGAGGCGAACCGATTGGTGTTTCAAGGCAGAAGGGTATATGTAGAAGTCAAGGAGCTGGAGCCAGATGCGCCCGTGAACGAATCCCCCGCCCAGCCCGGTCGAGCTGCCGGCCGCACTCTCCCCGAAGACTACACTGGAGGGGTCAAGAGGGTCATTGTCATTGATGGAGTTGACCGTAACCCGTACGATGGCTATAGCTCATCTTCGGCGAAGCCGTTAACTGATCTACTCGACTCAGATGCTGTGGGACCCATCTTCCAAGCATTCATAACCTGCAGATGTTCCTCCTTCCGCATACCGATGCCCTTGCACGCTCTAGCACGACATGTGCCCGGCTATATTTCCTCGCTGGCCCTCGGCTGATTACGTATCTCACGACGACGCACAATGTTTTGACGCAGGCCGCTTCCATTTTAAGTTGTGGCGCACCCCTTGTGCCGGAACGTGTAACACAGGTTGTCGAAGAACGGAAAAGGGCCGAAAAACGGGGAGAGGACGTGGAATCCGAGCTGGCCGGGTACATAGCCCGAGACTTGATCAAGGAGCTTTCCGAAAGAATGGGAGACACAATATCCGGCAAACACGTACACCGAACCGACGATACTGGGAACGCGTTGGGATTCCTCTCAACCATCGCATCCGCCATCACAAATCAGCTTTCTCAAAAATCAGGAGAGCTAGGGCCATATCTTATCGCAATTTCGTCTTCACCCTCCCTGCAGACGTCTTCGACCACGAACCTGGTGCTTATCGTTAGTTCGGACGAGAAGAAAATCAAGGAATTAGGTGAAGCATTGAAAACCAAGCTCGGTGTCAAAGGCGGCGGCAAGGGTCCTAGATGGAGTGGAAAATTTACGGGAATCTGGAAAGATAAACAGACATCGCTGGTCAAGGAAGCCTTGAATGAAGTAACCAAGACGTAGTGTGTCTAGAGTATAAGTAGAATGATACAGTTTGTCTTGGGTTTGATAAGTTTGATAAGTTACATCGACCCAACCTCTCCCTTTCATGATAGGAGCCTACGCCTCCTGGAGCGAGATTGACGCGATGGGCTCTGAGACGAGTGGTATCATAGTTATTCAAATGGCTCCGGAGGAAGTGGTAGTTCCTCATCGACGAACTCCGGTGGAAGTGGAATTTCTCCATACTCGTCAAATTCAGGGATCCAACCCTCCGATGTATCGTCATAGAACCAGACCCCTTCCTCTGGAACGTCGTAATGATCGTACTGCTCCCATTCTGCGTCGTAGTCGGCCTCGAATCCGTCGGTGTCGAGAAAAGCATGTTCATCGTCGTCATCAAAGTCTTCATCGTGCTCCGACGGTATGTATTCACCTCCATCGGATGACTCATTGTCGAATTCGGATGGAAATTGGATGTCCAAAAATGTGTGTCGACAGGTGGGGCAACTTCCATGCTGCAGAGAAAAGGAGATAGTTCAGAAAGAACAAACCGCTTCGGAGACGGGCGGACGAACCAAGCTTCGGATCCAGTGTGTCAGACTAGAGAACCACGTCAACCTGAAAACCAGCAACCACAGAAGATTTTTGCATACTCTTTCCTGCAGAATAGATGGTTACAGTATATGAGTTTGGTGATGCCGTAGTCAGGATCCTCGCTCGAGCAGTCAAGAATGGCAGAGAAGGGCATGAGGCATATTGGACAGGAATCGTCTGGGTCCGCAATGTCGTGTTTTGAAAGGATAGGCAGGTCTTGGATGATGCTGGAAATGGACTGGAGGACGGTCTCTGGGAGGTCCATGATGTGTGGGGACGGGGAGGGACTTGTGCGGGGTGATCAGCGTGGACGCGTCGGTCACGTGGATCAATTGAGTCGCCGGGCCGGCTAAACAGATTCTTGTCAGTTTGTGGGCGTAACTTTTTGGATGGAAATGAACTTGGAAGAACGGGAAATTGATGCCGGCCACTAAGCATTCTTCAGTCGCCTATCACCTAACCTTCCATATGATCCAGCACGGCCTGCCACAATCTTTCTCCCCGTTTCTCCGCAAAGATCGCGCAGGCTTCCCATAAAAGCCCAAGCCTTGACCGTATCCCCTTTCTCGGCTTGCTTCTCATCCTCATGTCATCTTTTCGTTCCGCCAGCGAAAAGGCGCTGGAAGCGCAGCTCCCTTCCAAGCGCAATAGCGACAACAACATCGACCCAGATGCCGAGTTTGGAGGACCTGAGGAGCGCCGCAAGCTCGAAAGGCGGCTTCTCCTGAAACTCGACCTGAGGATGAGCATCATGGTCATTATCTATATCCTCAACTATGTGTGTCTTTCGCCTCTTATTAATTCAACTTCGCACTGACAATTCCACCATCCCTAGATTGACCGTAATAACGCAGGGTGATTGCAACCTCTTCCAATGACCGGTGGTCGCCAAATACTCACCCGAACCAACGATAGAGCAGCAAGGCTGCGAGGCTTTGAACAAGACCTTCACCTCAAGGGTAGGTGACCACTCTCTTTTTTTTACCCATCATTTCTTCTGAACGGTCCTTTGACCAGGCCAGGAATTCGCCACCTTACTGTCCATTCTATACGTCGGCTATATCATAATGCAGATACCCTCGTGCGTCTGCGTCTTCATCGGACGTTTCATAACTGCGGCGTTTTACTTACGAGACTAGTAACATGTTCCTAAACTGGATTGGAAAGCCATCGATTTATTTACCTGTATGTATGATCATCTGGGGCATGATCTCTTGTTTGACCGGTGAGCCGAACAACCCTTCCTCTTCGTCCATGTGCTTACCCTCCGCTCTTACTCAGGTGCCACGCACAAGTAACCTTTTGCGGATGATCATGATTCTGACTCCTGAACGTTTCTGTCTCTAGCTTTGTTGGTGCTCTCCTTACTCGGTTCTTCTTGGGTTTCGTGGAGGCTGCCTTTTTCCCTGGCGCTCTGGTCGGTCCATACATTTCTGACATGCGGACACTTCTCATTTCTTACAGTTCTTGCTTTCCAAATGGTACAAACGCAATGAATTGGGTCTCAGAACCGCAATCTTGTACTGCGGAAACATTATCAGTAATGCGTTCGGAGCATTGATGGCCTCCGGCATTCTTAGTGGCATGGATGGCAAGTTGGGACATGCTGCGTGGAGGTGGGTGCTCTTAAATTCTGTTTTCTGCGAGCTGACGACATGGTGCTCTCCCAGATGGCTTTTCTACATCGAAGGAGCCTTGACTATCGCATTTGCTGTTCTTGCCATGTTCATTCTTCCAGACTTTCCCACGAACACCCGATGGCTCTCAGAAGAAGAGCGTGCACTTGCTATCCGCCGCATGGAGGAGGACGCTGGTGTAGGCGACGAAGAACAGACCGAAGGCGAAGGCAGTGGGCTTTGGTTAGCCATTGTGGACTGGAGAGTCTGGTGGTTGGCCTTGACGCTGACGTCGCAGGTCGTTGCCCTATCGTTCAACGCATACTTTCCAACTTTGAGTGCTACCCTCGGATTCAACAGGACGGTGACGCTGCTGCTGTGTGCGCCGCCTTTCGTTTTCACTGCCATCCTCGCCTTTGTCCTCTCCCGGTCAGTCCTCTCCCAATCTCGCGATCTTAACAGGAGTATTCAAGCGTATCTCCGAACAGCCATTCTGATAAAGTTGGAGAGCGATTCTATCATATAGTATCCTCCTTTGGACTCGGCATTGTTGGTTTCATTATCGCAATTTCCACCATGAATACTGCAGCAAGATACGTGTCTCTGTATGTCGTCCCTTTATTGTCCATAACTACAGCTCATACTTTTGATATCATCCAGCTTCCTAATGGCCCAATCCTATGCCGGCTTCATCGTTCTCTACGCATGGATGAGCAACACTTTCCCTCGCCCACCTTCGAAACGAGCTGTGGCTCTGGCTCTGATGAATGCGTTTTCTCAACTAGGCAATATCGCAGGATCGTAAGTCTTTTGTTCTCTGAACATATTTTCATATGCGCTTAACCCGTCCTATCCACAGCTACGTCTGGCCATTGATGTGGGGCCCCACATACCGCAACTCATATGCCATCTGTATCGCGACTTCCGGGTGCTCGATATTAATGTGTTGGATATTCAGAATTCACTTACAGCGCGAAAACCAGAGATTGGAACGAGAAGAGCAGGAGAAGGGTGTGAAAGAGAAAGGATTCCGTTACATACTTTAATGATTTTACCATTTCTATTGAGAACGAGGTGACCTACACCATATCATGTGATGAAATCACGCAGTCAGGAAAAACTTCGGGTTACCTTCGCATATATTTTCCTACTGTAGGATGTGAGTTGCGTACGGTGGTAATTTCCAATATTTCTGTTATAAAGAAGCAGTTTGCTCCAAGCGGACTCTCACCCATACGGTTTGCTGCTGAACATCGCAATGCTGGGCAACATTCATCGACAACTTCGAGATTGGCAATTTACGCAGGTTGGAGGCGGTCAAGGGACCAAAGACGAGGAATGGCTGCCTGTGTCCGAGTTCCCGACGACAGTTCATGTCGAACTTTTGAAGCAGGGGAGAATTTCAGACCCTGTCAGTACATTGTGAAGGGGCAAGTGTATGTGACCGCGATCGTTGACGCTGCCATCGCATTTTCAGTTCAAAGGCCTGAACGAGTGGGACGTCCAATGTTTGTGTCGTTTATTCATTCGTTCTTCCGAGACACTGAAACATCCTTTCACTTTGCATGGCCAGGGGTCGGTGAAAGTGACTGGCTATTTAAGTCCATCTTTTTGATTGCGCCGGGCGAACTTGATTCTCCCAACGCCGATCTGGTCTTTGATGGCCTCGACACCTTTGCCAAGATCGATTTGGTGAGTGGTTTTTCCCACCAAACTTGATGGCATGGCATGAGACAGTTTCGCGACGGCAGAATGGGCAACGCATTCTTGAGCAAGTCACCCTGTTCCAGGCCCTCTACCGTTACATTCACAGTCATTTTTATCCTAGAACGCATAATCAATTTATAGCCCATCGAGTGCCCGTAAAGAATCACCTACGTCTCGGAGAGAATGAGCTTAAGATCTATTTCGAAAGTGCTTTCCTCAAGGTGCTCAAGCCCTTTTTTTGCTTTGACAATCTTTCTATTCTGTTCTCATGTAACATGTGGTTTGTAGGGAAGAGATATGGAAAGGGAGCATGGCAAATTTGCGCTTTGGAACGGAGATTCTAGCAGGCTTCATGTTCGCAAAGCGCAATACAAGTGGGTCTCTGCTTACCCGCCCTTTTACTGTGCTCAGTCTCAATGCTTTTATCAGCTACGGATGGGACTGGGGTGGGTAATAATCTGGATTTCCTCTATTTCAGCACTGTAGATCTCCTGGATTCTTCTAGGCCCAATACTGATGACGATCGGGCCATGGAAACCAATTGTCTTGCACACGTACCACACTCGAATAACTGAGGTGTATGTCAAGGCTTTTGTATCCGAATCACTGCAGGCTAGTCTCGAGGCACGGATTGACCTTTCCGATGAGGAGCCTGCTTTAGCGTCAATTAGGTTAAAATCTGCCATTGGCAATGTGGAGTTCGCGCGAAGCGATGTTCCCGTCGATGGTGGCCATTGCGAAGTTACATTTGGCCAAGATGCGTGCAAAGCCTTGAACCTTTGGTATCCTGTTGGCTACGGCGAACAGCCGCTGTACACTTTTGAAGTTGAGATCAAGGATAGGGTCAGTCATCAGCGAATAGCGAGACATAGGCCCAACTTACGACATCGTCCACGCGTACGCTCATTAGGACGGACAATTACTAGATACTCGGGTACAAAGGATTGCTTTTCGTCGAGCAAGAATAGTTCAAGAGGAATTGGCCGGCGCCGAAGGACGCAGTTTCCTCTTCGAGATTAACAACATTCGCATTTTCTGCGGCGGTTTGCATTCCCGTTGAATTCTCATGCAGCGTGTATTTAACCTTTTTTACAGGGTCAAATTGGATTCCTGCTGATTCATTCCTGACAACGTGAGCACGTCCATGGCATAGACAGGATCTATCTTGACTTCTTCTTAGAGTTACTGCTGAGCGATATAGGGCTTGGCTAAAACTCTTGGTAGAAGGTAATCAATGTATGATACGGGTTTGGGGAGGTGGTATTTATGAGCATGATGTTTTCTACAATATATGTGATGGTAGGTTCTTCACCTCGATATTTTGCTTGTACTGGGAAACCGTGATCCAGAACTCGGGAGTAAGATATCATCTTGATGACGTTCCTTCGTGCTGAAACTCGAAGTAGTCCTCGTGTGGCAAGACTTCATGTTTGGGTGCGGTCAAGTAGGTTCATGCTCATCTCCAATCTTCGTTTCTAAACTGTGTCTGAGGAAAGTATCCGGCGTACGATTCCTTCGTTGAGTCGGTCCGAGAAGAAGCCATCCAGAACGTCAAGCGGCTGAGAAATCACACTTCTATCGTCATCTTTGGTATAGCGATATGCATTCTGCCTCTTGTACATGGCGCTGATCGTCATTTCATCAGCCGGAAACAACGAAGGCACGTTTTTTTTTTGGCAATCATGATCTTCTATCATACTTGACGAAAGAAATCGACCATTCCAGACTACCAGATCGCTGAATCCCTCCATCTGGAACTTGACTATTCTGATGAAACCTCAGATTTCCGCAAGACCAATTTCCCTGCGCGGTATATATATGAACGCGTGCTCCCGGAGGTCGTCAAAGCGAATTGCGACATATACTACCATCGTGCTTCTCCGTACAGCGGATATGGCAGACCAACGACTGATCGCACGTACGGCGACATCCACCAATGTATGGCAGTCGTGCTGTTCATGTCGGCGCCGATGTGCTGACGGACTTCAGGGAATGTCTGGCATGGATCCCAGGAGCCCTGGCACAACTGGGATATTCTCTCTGGACGTTTCGTGTCAGAGTTTGGCATGTGAGTTATATGATCATGGATATACAAAGTGAAGCTTACATGCTGCTTTTCAGGCAAGGTTTCCCTGATATCAGGACAGTAGATTACTGGCTGGACGGAAACGAGGATGAGCGATTCCCTCAATCAAGGTCTCTGATAAGCGGCTCCGTTGATCTTGTCCGCGTCTCATCACTGCCTTAGAACTAACAATAATCATAATAAAGCGGATGGCTTCGAGCGGCGTCTTGAAGTGAGTACTTATGATATACTGCAATATGTCCTTGTGACAAGTGCCCCAGCTGTACCTCGTGGAAAACTTTAGGCACTCCTTTGATATGGAGAGGTTTGTCATCATGACTGTTGGTTGACAAGCACTGATCCCGTTTCCGATTTATGATAGCTATGTATATTATACGCATATCATGCAAGCTGAAACTCTTGCCTCAGCATATCGTCTGTGGAGGCGTAATTGGCGGGGTGCGGGGAAGGAATACACGGCAGGAGCACTAGTGTGGCAGGTGAATAGTTTCCGCTCTATGATTGCTGATGACTTTACAGACTCACATGAACTAGATCAACGACTGCTGGCCTGTAACGTCCTGGGCCATCATTGACTACTTTCTTAGGCCCAAACCCGCGTATTATACCATCGCCAGAGAGTTACGACAGTACACTGTCGGAATGACTCGTAAGGAAAAGAAAATATTCGCGAATAATCGTTCCGCGGCGACTTTCACGATTGATACCGTGCTGGAGATATGGGCAACGAATAGTACCTTGATGGACAAAGACGCCATTTTGGAAGTCGCGAGCTTCGATTTGCATTCAGATTGGATGGACAGATGGGAAAAGACTGTAACTCTTTTCAAGAACTCTAGCACTGAATTGTTCAAAGGCGATCTTCCCGGCCAACCGACAAGAACGCGTGACAGTCAGGTCGCCAAAGTCATCATTGTCTCTGCGCGCTTGATCGATAAAGACGGTCAAGTCCTCGCACGTTATGCAAACTGGCGAGCGATTGCCTTCACATCGCCTCGCGTTTCTGAGTTGACGAGTTTTTAATGCAGGCCAGAGCCCTTCAAGTTTATCAAGTTCCCACCTGTGGAGGCGCTTTCTTTGAAAGCTCAAATCTCCCAGGATGGAGAACTCGTCACATTGTCTGCAGCAAAACCTGTCAAGGGCATCGTCCTGGATGTAGATGGAGATATCGTCCATTGGAGCGATCAGGCGATCGACCTGGTGCCAGGTGACCCTCAGACGGTAAAAGCTGTGGGTCTCAAGGGCAGGGATGTCAGGCTTCGCTTCTTGGGCGATGGTAGTGCATGAGAAACTGAATTAAAGGGATGATATGTAAATTACATGGCGACGCAGGAACTAAATCTTGGTTCTGATTGTGGTTGATGATAATAAGTCGTCGTACATCGTTCGATTTCGGCAAGGCACAGGGTGAAGACTTGATCTGCAACGACGATATGACGTCATCATACAATGAAGAACTGATGGCTTCAGAATGTGTTCACCAATGTTTTCACCGTTCTTTGCACTGGTTTCAATCCATGCTGCATTTATGCGAGACGCGAACGCTTCTGCTTCGTCAGGATCAACCTGTCGCCTGATTCGAGGACGGACGATAAGTCTCTACGGGCTGATGGAGTACTGTACTTACTGTCTTTGAAGGTCTAGTTTAGTGCCAACCACCACGAACGGCATGTTACTGATGCCACAATCGTCGACGACTTTGTCATATATTATCTTCATCATATCGAAGGACCTGCGAGAAGCGACAGAGTAGAGAAGGATATAGCCGTGGGTGCCAATCAGGTAGTTGAAATTAAGGAGCGAATATGTATCCTTAAAACAGCAGCGCGTGAAAAAAAGAAGCTAGACGAAAAAAAACTGCGAACTAACCAGTCCAGCCGTGTCGATGATTTCACAATCATAGATATCTCCTTGGTGCTCTATACTTGTGCAGAACGACGACTGTATGGTTGGATAGTACAGATCTACGAATTGATCACGCGTAAAGCGGATGAGAAGGGCAGATTTGCCTATAAACGAGCGCTTCAGTGAGGTTCACGCGAAACAAGGTATGACCTACCAACAGAACGCGGACCCAGTGCGACTATGTTTCGTCGTTTGGGCATGGGTATCGTTGGTGTTCGAATGGATTATCCATCGGGAGCAGCCCCATTTTATAGGGCCACAAGCGTCCACAGAATATCACAAAGCTGTATGGCGGGAAGCCCGATTGTGGCCTGAATTCATCTCCGTTCGCGACGTGAGCTGCAGGTCACGTGCAAAGTTGAACTCCCTTTGAGAACGCGTCACAAAGACTTTCTCAGCCACAATACCATCATGTCTGCCGTCTCGACCCCGACCGACTCGCCCGTATCTAGCATCCAACCTCTGCATAACCCATCTCAAGCAGCACATGTCGTCGTGCCACAAGCGCCGATAGGCACACAAGTCCCAGGATTGGGGGCAAAAGCTCTCCTGGCAAAGCGGATGGCCAATGCACAGTCCGTGATCTCAGCACTAAGCGTTTCCCAGAGACCTGACATCGCCTCTTCCAGCGACGCTACCTACGTATCGCCCACAGATAAATTGATGACGCCCGTGTCGCAAAAACTCAGTGCTGCGAGGAAGAAACACTTCACAAAGTTTGTTTACGTATCTTTCCTGAGCTGAAGATAAATGCTGATCTTGACCAGAGGCGCAAAGCCAGCACAGCTTTTCGCGCAGCAAGAGACTGATTCGGGCAGCGACAACGAGAAATCGAGCGATCCCGAGGCCGAAACCACTACGGAACCCAAAGATCCAGGGAGACTTGCCGACGATGACGAGAATCCGTTCTAGTTCACCTCCATCACACCGTCTTTGGTCATCCTCGTCGTGTACACTTCCCCGAGGCTGGCCTCACTCGCTTTCCAAACAGTCTTGTTTTTATGAGTAGTCTATTTGTCGCGTATGTCTGTATTTTTGATGTAACAACTCTCCCTCAGTTATCTAGCCTCTTGCAAAACCCGTGACCGCGATATTGAGATAACGTGATGTCTGCTCAATTAGGAGCTGACGCGTCCGATCAACATATACGCTGCTATGGATGAATTCGCCAGCGCTTGGACTCTGCCAGGGCCGAATATCATGAGCTTTACCGAAGAACAACTTAGAGAACATCTACAAAGGATCAGAGAAGAGATAGCAACTTCAGTCCCTGCTAATCAGTTGTCCCCTTCGTACGTCGTTTTGTCAGACTCGAGAGTGAAATTCTGATCTTTTCTGTCCTAGACAGGTCAAGGAGCTTCTGGACGCCTGCCAAGGCTAACCGAACGGGACATCAAACAGCTCAATCAACAAGGCAAGTTACCCTCTCCTGGCCCTTTGAGAACATATTCGACATTCCTTCAACAAGATTCAGTATGCCCGATATGTTTCACTTCCGTAGGGGCAATTCTTGCTGAAGAAGAGGTGGCACTGGCCTTGGATTCCCCAGCACACCCCGTCGAGGAGCTGGGCGTGACCAGACTAGCACAGGAGTGGCAATGTGGCCATGTATTTTGTCGGAAGGAGTTGAGTCTAAAACGTGCTGAGACAAGCTCTCTGGCTCTGACGACCGCGGCCATCTTCTTATACCCACAGCATCTCAAAGTGGATTCAAGAGGCGGTGAGTTGTGACAAGGTAACATTGAATGTTTGGCTCAACACGCACTCGCAGCATAATTCGTGCCCCATGTGTAGACGCCTTTTAGTCAAAACCGAATCGCAATCTCAGGAGAGGTCGGACGAGCTAGATGTCGTTTTCCAGGAGCTGGACACTCTCATGGGATTATTAAACCATCCTGCCACGCCTTTTACACAACATCGAGGAAATCATGGAGGTGATGACGATGAGAGACAAGAGTGGTCGGGAATGTATTCCTAAATTCATGATTTCTCAAATAGGTGGCCGACGATGCCAGAATCTTTTTTCCTGATCATTTGCGTACTAAATATGTGTATGGTATAGAGGAACGGTGTATATGATGATATCTGGATAACCGAAACTACGGCAATTGGTCAATCAATGTCCTTGGAGCCATATCAACAAAACAAATGAATTCGAGCAAAGCGACGATTATATGGGTATCTGGATCGGTCAGTTTCTGCGGCAGAATCTGAACAAGTTTCTCTTGAAGAAATAGAAGAGGCACTATAGATACCGTCCGTTAGTGCATATTAAATCCAGAAGAGGTGGGCGACATACACCTGTGAACCGGACTGCCGCAAGACCGAATGTAGAATAGAGGATGACACCAAAATAGGCATTCTGTTTCTTCGCCAGGTCAGCCTGGTCTTTCGTCGCGTCTTTGCTGGGCAAGCCGTTCATGTTCTCGATCGCAATGGCCAAAGTAGCGTTCGTAAGCATCCACATGGCGACGAGCCGTGTACGGAACGTCTTGTTCTGGTCGTCCATGTTTGGTTTCTCGGCGACTTCTTTGACCTCAACCTTGGTAATGGCACGCGTCACCGTCTCTTTAAACGCTGCGTCGACGTCCTCTTGGATTCTGGCCGTGTCCAGGACCACAGGTGCATCGGCATCCTTCGTCTTGGACGACGATACCGAGGGCAATGCATCAACTTTGTCACTCCCTTTTGTACCCCAAGAGACCTGCACGACATTAGCCGCGAACTACTGAATGCATAAAACACCTACATCATGCAAATTGCAGAACGCATAGACATTGAGTACATTGGTGAAGCTTGGCGCAAGGCAAAGGTATTGGAAGAAGCTCGAAAACATATGCCACGGGTCGCGCTATGAGAATGGGTGAAAATAAGAACGAGTCATAGCGAGGCTACTCGTCGCTGCTCACGTAGAGGAAAGAAGCAATGAAATATATTCCTAACACATGGTCAGCAACACCGCACGAAGGTACCGTGATATGCATTCACCAAATGTCGAAACCATTGCTGCAATCAGGGCACCCACGGGAGGCACAAAGAAGGTGGCAATGATCTGTCCTGTAGTCTTATTCCTGAGTTGTTCCGGTATAGTCTAGTAATAGCATTAGGAAGAAAATGTAATCGCGTTGAATCGGTATCACCTGGAATGCCTTGACAGTCAACCAGAAGGAGCAAACCAACAGGTAGATGGCAAGGACAGCGTAAACCCTAACTTGCAGCATGAATGGTGGATGAAGACGATGCCCAGGATGGACGTACCATAGCGTTAGAGTGTAAGCCATCCGCTCGCCTTTGGGCCGATTGCCCAGCGCAAGAATAAATTGCAAAGCCAAAAATGACAAATAGATCCATTTCAACGCCAAGTTGATCCAATGAGTCTGCTCCGAGGATCAAAGACGGTCATGACGCAGAGGAAACGAAAAGCTGACTTACAACAGCCTCAGTTCCGAAGATTTTGATGCCTTGAGATGGAAGCAAATCAATGATGATGCTGAATGTTAACCAGATGTTTGCCAAGGAGAACCATGAAAATATCAAGGAGAACAGATTGTACTTGATAAAGAGTGAGCTTTGCTTTCAAGCTCATTATGCGCTACTCACGAGGGCTTGAACATGTAGAAAGAACATCCTAATTATTCCATGTCCGGACTTGTAGAACATGAAAAAGTTGACCAATGCGTACTGTGGTGTGTGGTGAAAAGAGTGCGAGACTAAAAAAATGGCCTATGACGAACGCACCACTGATGCTGCAAAAGAACCGTTCAACCAACGGCGCCGCTGACCAATCAGCTCAACGGCTGTTTCGGGAACATCAGTTTCGGCTTTGCTGGGTTTGACATAGGTGAGCGTCCAGCGATCACCGGCTTTAGCGACGAGTTCGAAGCACAGGATACGATCCTCGGCTAATAGGATATCACACTGAGTGTGAACGATAACTGCGGATGAACTGCGGGCTGCGGTACATACCCAGGAACATATTTTTTGTGAAGATATTCATGCCGTAGATACCCTTGGCTCCCAACCGATCGGCCAAAGAGTGATCACCATGGAAGTATTGTTCTAATGGCCGACCAAGGATGGCTCGGAACCTATACGCAGAGAAGGCGCCTGGCAATACAGAAACATAACCGAAGCTACTCTCAAGAGGTTTATCTGGCAAGCGTTTCAGGGAAAGGAAGAGACTCAAGCAAACAATGCGTTACCTAAGATGTTGGACATTTTGTACTCAAAGTTCTGAGCTGCGACCAAGGGATTCAAGAGTTTCTTGCCTCCTTTGATCATGGCATGAATTTCGCCTGGTGGCAAAAATGAGAATCTGTGGATGATGGTGAGAGAAAGCTCATACCGCAGCAGCCACCAAGATTGGCATCATTATAGAATGCTTCCCAAAGGTAGTAGATTGACTTGTGTCCAGGCTTCGTACCAGCGTCAATAAGAACACAGATCTCGGGCTGAAAAGTAGACATTTTAGCATCTTTCCAGAGCCGCATCGATAAACTCACGTTGAGCATTTTTCCAATTGCATTGAACAACCAGCGATGGGAATTGATCTTCTTCTGGTTCTTGGCCTTCAACACAAGAATGATTTGTACGGGAACAAGATTGAGCGGATCGTTGGGCTGCGGAAGGACCAGCTGGGGTGTTGCGTCCACGGAGAGCTGCGTTGTATACTAATAGGCGGTTTAGAGCGTGGCTAGTGGCATTGTTTCCACACGTACCTCAAATATGTGAGCAGCAGTATCCTTGCCGTCGACTTGCTTCTTCATGACACCATCCTGGTACACTCCGACTGTCGCAAGGACATCCAGAACGCTCTTGTCCATTGGCTCCAATCCATCGACGATGAGAGCAACCGTTATTTTCTGCCAGCCTGGGTTTCCCTCCTCAGCATGCCTCCTCCAGTACTTGGACTGCTTCGTCTTGCATATGTCACGAATGTTCAACATAACACCATGCAGCGTACGGGCGTAGAGGGTCTTGTCCTCGTTGTAGGATGTGACGGCAATGAGGATTTCGGTCTCGCGGTTGTAAAGCTTCGTGCGCAGTGACCATCCATTTGCTTCTGTGAACTCGTCGGGATCACAGGTCGCTGCGGTGTAGCGCATATGACTTATTTAGAAATCAATAAGTGCTGCGGGAAAGGATGGGGGAAAAAAAAAGGGAAGCGCACGAGAACTCTGTGGTCTTTGTGTTCGACCACTTTGGTTCGATTGCTGAGAGTACCGGAGTGGGAACGGGATATTCGGTGATGAAGTTGCCTTGGGTGAGCTTCACTTTACGTGTCACACCACGCTTGATCGTCTGGCGACGCCTCCACGCGACTTCAACACCATTAGTGGACGTCGAATGCACGGACCCAGGACGACTGTTTGCATATGGGTCCCCGAGCGTGTTGGGGTCAAGGGGGCTGGGGGGACGTCAAACACGTTCCGCAATATGGCAAAAAACAGATTCGTTACCCAGGTGGATAGAAACCGCCAGTGAAAGTTTGGCCTGTGTTTAGTGGCTGCTTTTCAACATACTCGTCATCATCATATTGATCCTGAGCGTCCGTGGTGGAGAGATTGGTGGAGCTCGGATAATGGCGCGGAAGAGAGGTGGAGCTTTGGTAAGGCGCTTGAGGCTCGCTGAACTGGACGTGAGGGCGGTCTGCGAAAGGGTCGCCGTATCCTTCGCTCTGATTGCTTGAGTAGGAGTTGGAGGATGGAAGAGGTGGCCTATTGTCGGACATGACCAGCTAGCTAGCTAGGAGGAGGCGTCAGTAGTGCGGTGGAAGAACAGAAAGCGACCGTTGAAGAAGGCTTTTGTTTGCAACGGGGGCGATGTTACGTTCCTTGACACCGCTAGTTACCATCCCACCCCCGGCCACCGCCACTTGATATGTACCGCGACATCTTGGCCGGCTACGTCCTAACCGGCTGAAGCGCTATTTAACCTCGTCATGCAAATGTCGTTAGAGTGCCACCATGGCGTCGTTGCCCCCTGTCATCCTATACCGGTGAGCGCATCATCTGCCAGTTCATGGACCACATATTAATATGTGCCACAGTTACGACGCATCACCGTTCTCGGTCAAGATTGATAATGTCCTTCTCATCAAGAATATTCCTCACAGGCGGGTCAACGTTCGCCTTTTCTTCATCGAAATCCCTTGAAGATTCCGTTCAACATCTACACAGGTTTCCATGACACTGCCGCGGCCTGAGATAACCGATTATCTGGGCATTTCCTACCGCAGAATCCCAATACTGGCAATTGGAAATGACGTGTATTGTGACACGACGTCGGCGACTGTTCACTTCCGGACATATTGAATTCTTACATTTCCTCCAGTCTCATAGCGTCCGCGCTGGAACGACGCTTTCCGGCAGCCGCTGGCTACGGAACCTTATTCCCTTTGAGCAAACATGGTGCAAGCCCGGACACCGTCTTGATCAAGGCGATTGCTAGGTATTATTTCGAAAACACGTTCTTCCCTCTGGCGACCGCTTTCCTGCCTTGGGATAAAATGCCCAAGGAATTTGTTGGCGATAGAAGCTTGGTGCGGCCTTTGTCTCAACCAGTCATGCAGAAACGACCCATCCTCTTCCAGTTCTTCGGCCGTCCTATTGATCCCGACCACATTATTTCACAACGCCAGAACGCCCTCAGCACACTCTCTGCGCATCTGGTGAATAAAAGTCGCTCGGTGAATGATCACCTTCTGACTGATGTTAGCTATTAATAGAAGAACATCTGAAAGATGGCAGGCTGTGGCTTTTTGACACGGAGCTTCCCAGTTTAGCAGATGTGTCACTGCATTTCCTTGTCAGCTGGCTGCGAACACTCCGTCATGCCAAACCTATCTTCGAAAGCCATCGTTTTCCTTTCATTATCGAGGTTAACAATACTTTTTCCGTCATTTGTTTTCACCAACTTACACTAAAACGATTTAGTGGGCCGACCGGATGACGGGCTTTTTGAAAAAGAAACGAATCGAGCGAGCCGAACCAGAAGTCATCAGTGGTGCTGAAGCAGCATCTTGCTTGGCATCGTCACAGCATGACGCCCCACTTGTCTTTGACAACACGGAAGCGGAGCGCCTTGGGCTTCGCCATCAAGATATTGTGCAAGTCGCTCCTGTCGACACAGGTGATTCTCTGTTCTATTGGCACAATTGTCACTGATGAATCCGGCCGTCGTTCTAGCCTCAAATTACCCCACTGTAGGCACCCTTGTTGGTCTCGATTTAGAAGAGATCGTGATTGAGGTGCGCGGTTCTCGTGGACAATTCCATTGCCATTTTCCTCGTCTGGGCTTCAAAATTCGAGCCATGAGGTCGAAATTGTGATGAATATCATTCAAATTTGGAACGTGCCAGCCTTATGTTATGTTCCGCAACATACTTTCCTGGGAATCAATCAATGTATTCAATGTGGCCTGCGAAGCTCAAAAAGTGCGAGCCAAGTGCGAGCCGGGATATCTCGCCAGATTCCATGATGATATGTCTATTTATTGCCATGTCCGTAAATCTCGATGCATCGCTGCTCGAATGCATCCACCATAAGCTTTGAAACTTGACCAAAGAATGTCGATGATACAGTTGCGTAGACCGGATTCGAAAAAGCATAAGCCAGATCCAATGTGACGAGAGTCGCGACTTTTGAGTTCGACGCCGGCGTGGCTGGTTCAAACTTCCATATTGTTGATAGCGTTTTGAAAAGCGGTGTTGATGATGATGCACAGCCTGCATTCCAGCAGCAGAGCGTTAGCCATGGCTGGGCACATCACTTCACGACAGGGACAGGAACCAGACCTCGACCGACTTGTAGGGCATGCATCTGACCTGGCTCACGTAGCTGTCTTTGAAGTGCAGGAAACCGACGGTCAACTCAGCTTCCATGACGAATGGCTTGGGTGTTGAGGTGGCCTGTATCTTGCTCGAGCTCAATGCGGAGTCTAATACTCGAGAACCGACACAAAAAGGAACGAATTGAGGATACGAGCCAACATCCGCTACGATTTCGTAGAGGTCCTTTGGGGTATACCTGATTGCGCCCTGTCAGATTCTCATGTGTAGAATACAACCAACCAAGCGAAGCGGACTCACGGAAATATTTTGTGTTCTTGATACCTCTGAGGTTCCGATGAAACACCGGGAAACGTAAAAAGCGTCCTTTTATGATAGCGGCATCGTCTGTATATGTTCGAGTACGATGCGAGTCGACTCATAGGAATGAAAGGTTGGTGCGAAGGCAGCGACAATTACAACAAACAAATAGCAAAATTTTGAAGACATGGGTAGCCTTCATCACAGCATAAAACTCATATGATAACGGAAGAAGGCTATTCGACTTCTTCATGAAGAACTACGAATACAACGGGTCGAGTCCGGAAAGCACAACACTCAAAGGACGCATTCAGTACCATACTCAGGCCGCAAATTCAGCGTTCTCGGGACAATCCCTTGCAATCTGAAAAAGAAAAAGGACTCGACGATTAATTTCGTGGTGTCGCTGATCTGAAAAACCTTGGACTAACATGACCCTCTTGTTGACACTTGTAGCAAGTCTTGTTTTTGTTAGCATTTGCTGCGGTACTAACGTCGCTGACAAAGCTTCCAGGAGCGGCGAGACAATCCCTACAGTCCTGTTATTAGACAGAAATGCTAGCGCAGTACGGGGGACGATGTCTCACCTTGCCATGTGGTTTGGCCCCCCGCAGCGGTAGCACTTGACGGGGGTAAGGTCGAAGTATTCAATGCACGGCCTGGGGGGGTGCGCGGGAGGCGAAACCATTGTTCCCGACTGTGCCGTTGGACAAGTGCGAGCAATATGACCAAACCGTCCACAGTTCTTTGCGATTCCATGAGTCAAAAGGCGAAACAATTCAGGGAGGGGAAGACCTCACATAGCATTTCTGATTGCCACCCTGTTGGACCCTGAGGCTGGGGCATTCCGCTGCAGAAGGAGTCAGAAGTGAATGCCAAGGGCAGACTGATGCTCACACCTTGAATATGACCGACACCTCCACATGAATAGCATTGTTTAGCAGCACAGTACGAGGTGAAGGGCAGGCCGATGATTCGTGTCCTGGCTGCCGACAGTTGTAACAAAGCCTTTGCTCAGAAGAACAATTCTCGGCAATATGGCCAACTGCAATACATTTACAACTTGAGCAAGTTGAAGCAAAACTTCAGAACACGATAACGTACGGTTGCCACACTTGAAGCATCCCTTCCTGGAAAACTGGTAAGCCATTCTCAGAGCACTCTTAACTGCACTAGCGCATGAGACGAACGGCATATTTAGAGAATGATCAGCAATACCTCGCTTCTCCCTCTCTCAGCAAACCACTAGCTCTCAACCTCTCCTCCTTTTTTTTTAAAAAAAAAGACGAGGGGGTGTGATGACGAGTGATGGTCGTTGTTGGTAGGCGCTATGGAATGACAGACGGAGAATTTCGACATGGAGGGCGCAACCCGGCCCTAAACTCGGGCAGAAACCGGACCGAGCTTACGGCGAGCCAGTTCGAACTGGTTCAGACAAAGACATTTTACATGAACTCCTTCCCGTGAAGCTATCAATCACTCTGTGAGAATTCGCGGATCCAAGACGTGGCTGGCCACTGTGTTTTCGGATCAGCGCCTTATGCTGTTATCGCTAATCGATCGCGTCTTCAGCCGAGTATCGTGCTTAGTACAGTATACACGTTCACCGATGTAGATTTGATAAATTCAGTAGTAGGGTTCTGTTCGAAGTACAAAAAGGACAATCGGATGATCCCTTCGCTTTGACATTCCCCCACTTCCTCAAGCAGACCTCGAAGTAAGTGCCGCAGTACCTGCGTCCATCAAATGCGATCTGCTTTGACACTCCATCGCAGACTCTGCAATCCTTCCAGCGTTCAGGCGACCTTCGGACGCTCGCGTCCATCGCGCTTCTTGTTAGGGTGCAGGGCGACGTCTCATAAGGTTGGAGTTTCACGATCAACTGATTTCATATCGTCCCTCATCAGTCTCATCCAAGCTCACCACTGTTGCGACACCGTTTGCCACCCTACCAACAAGCGACGTAACGAGCGAGCGAAGCATGGCTCAACGTGTGGGAGGAAGATTTTCTTGAGTCCTGCATTCTATATAACGCAGCCTACGTTAATTGCTTGAACGATGTACTACGGTCGGAAATGAGTCGCTCGTTTGCTATGATCAGATCCGTCGATCGAGATGGTCATTTAATTCGCATTCATTAATGAATCCTCTCCTGTGCATAACTCTCCAGAGATCAACGAGGGATAGCTTCAGTTCGATGTGAAAGTGCTCAGAGTCACCGAGAGCATTGAGATGCTTTCTCCATCTATGGCGATCTTTAATCTGTCCTCATTGCAAAAATATTCGGACTGCGTCTACCACGCTGTAATGTATCCGGACTCTATAAGAAAATGATCACAGATACCTAGCGGTTCGTGTTCAATTGCCTTTTGCATTCTCTCCTCAAACAAAATGAAGGCCAGGTGCTTTGAACACGTTGCAGCACTCCAGGCGCAACCCTTACCCATCCACAATACAAAAGGCGCATGGATATCGCGAGCATGCAGGGTTGCCTCTTGCCTTAGCTCACATTAATGGTTCCCGTCAGTGGCTTCGTTCAATATGGTTTCCGGACAGCATGCTCAACTGCAATGACCTAGGCTGTTCTAACAAGGGCGGAAAGAGTATTTCTTGCTACTCTTGCCAGCGAAGCCGAAAGACACGAGGGTGCGACACGTCTCCCGGCCTCCAACAACCTGAATCTCAGTCGTGGTTTTCGAATTAGACGTGGTCGAACATGTCAAAGCAATAATTGACCAGTTTAAGGGCAAACTCACTATCGAAGAACGCAACCTCTTCTCAATAGCCTACAAAAACATCACAAATGCCCTTCGGAGCAGCTGGCGAATTATCGAAAATATGGAAAAAATGCCAATCAACCCACCGGCATCGTCGAAGCAGCATTTTCTGATTCGCCAACAGAGACTCAAAATCGAACGCGAGCTCGTGCATGTCTGCAAAAGCATAGTGCAAATCATTGACAGCAAGCTCATACCAGCAGCCAAGCACGGGGAGGAAAGTGTCTTTTATTGCAAGATGTAAGGCCCGGCCTCACCAAGCCCGCTTCTTGCGACTCAATCGGAGACTCTTCAGGGAGGGAGATTATTACCGTTACCTTGCCGAGGTTTGCCAGAGCAGGGATAAAGTTCGTTTTTCAGAACTTTCACTCAACGCGTACATCCTGGCCTATAAGCACGCCCTTGCCACGCTGGATCCTCTACATCCGACGAGGTTAGGCCTGGCTTTGAACTTCGCTGTGTTTTACCACGGTGAGTTTTGTACCATATTCGTCATTACGGTAGCTGCTTATAGTCCCAGATGTGTGGAAAAGTCCGGAAAGGGCATGTCACCTCGCTAAAAGCGCCTTCGACGATGCGGTTTCCTCCCTGGACTTGACAAGTCAAGTCATTGACCAGAGTCTGCGAGACTCCCTAAGCATCCTTCAGCTCTTGCGGGACGATTTGATTCTGTGGTCAGAGGAGTTGGATGGTATGTTCCGTGCATAGTTTCGAGCTTTGAGTTTGAACTTACGTGTAGAAGTAGGCGGAGGGCAACAGTAGATGGATGTCCATTCTAGTCTATCAGATCATATTGCTTTACTTGAAGGGGAGGAACTGCTTTGATTCGCAAACGTCGCCGCCACCAGCATAGGAAAGACGAGTGTCGCGTCCGCAAACACCTAAGTCGGACTGTCAGAAGTGATGCGGCATGCGGGTGCACGGCAAATAAACCTTGACCGATTCTGCGCTCGCTCGGATTTTGCCCCAAGAAACCGCCTCATCTGGGCGTGCACCTGAGTCGGACCCGTCGAACTCTTGTCCAGTATTCTGATAGTGGAGTGAATCATTAAAATCAGAGAGTACATATCCACATGACGGACGGCTCACGATATATACAGAGTAATCTGCACCATTCCGCTGTAAACACAGGTCATCGTCGAGCGTTACGCATGAAGAAGGTGCATATGTACGATGAGCATGGCATTGGCAATCTGGTGTTTGCAAACGCCGCCGCCAAGGATGATCATCCCAGCTTTGCGTGACTTCCGAGCATGTTCGTTGAGTTCACGTATATCTTGCACAAGGTCAAGCACAAGACCGGGCGAGCGAAAAGAGTGGAAATAAATCATGTCTCCGATGGAACCATCGGTCAGGGCAGGGCAAAATACGGGAATGTCGTTCTGAGAGCAGAAGGTTCAGCATGCCATATGCGAAATGTGAAAAGATACGGGAGCAGTGCCTTATACGCCCAATAATATATCGATTCCTCATTGTTAATTTCTTTCCCTAGCCTTCGGATGAAGGAACTTGGGCTCCAGACCTTTCCTGTGCTTTTTTGTTCTTGGAGCATGGTATCAAGGATCGGCGTCAGCCAGTCCTCGAACTTGCAATAATTATCGTTCGGCACAACCAGATTACCGATACGGTTCATTCCACGCCTCCGCAGGTCTGCACCGTCGAGATTAAAGTCCGCGAGATACGTTTTCCCGAGGCATTTGATGAAATCTTCTTCGATTCCACCAGCGGTCGTCACAAGAACAGATACATGTTTGTGTTTCACGAGATATAGAATGACTTCGCGCAGACCTGACGATACCAAATTGGATGTATAGCCGAGGAAGATGCTGCACCGGATCTTTTGGAGTACCTCTTGTGAAGGGTACTCGCTCGACTCGTCTTCGGTGATCTCCTCGTCGGAGAGACGCCAGTTTCTCTAGGAATGCTTGATAAGTAAAAATAACTTCATGCAACAAACTGCATGCCATTTTATTGACTACTTCAATTGCTTTCCCAAGCTTGTGGCTTGAAAACCAATCCTCTCATACGCTTGGAGGAAACTTTGTAGCGACAAGTCATTTTCGAAATTCGGTCCTTGGACGCTGATCGCTTCTTCGGAAACAGGTTCTGATGGATGAAAGACAGCTTGGGAGGCTTCTACGGAGCAGAAGGGGCACAAGGGGCCATGTTGGGTGAATATGACGAAGATGGAGATTAAAGAGGTATCTAATCGGCGAATTTCTGGTTATTCGTCACGTGTCACTTCACTTTCACAGTGGTTTGTATACCTCACCAGAGGCCGACAACTCCCACCCAATCGTCTCTTGTGGAAGCCTTCGTTGCATGGAGCGGTTCAGGATCCATCTAATGTCCCATTACCCCCATCACCACCTCACGACAATTCTTCACTACCTTTGCAACATGACAATGCATTAGAATTGGCCGACCTACACCCGAACAGAGGATTCCGAACATTGTCATCAGTTTACCCAGAGGGAGTGGGCGCCATTCAATATTACTTCAGAGCAGGCATATACTGACAGAGAATGGTCATTCAGGCAAAAATACCAAATGGTCATAGTGTTACTATACCTCAAGACCCAAGTGATTTGGAAGTTGTGCGAGCTAATGGGCACGGGGCCCCAAACGACGAGGGGTTCGACAATGCCGAATTGAGGTCTATGCATGCCATTCAGGTGAACGAGTCGAATCAAATGGTCGAGGATTCGCGAATGTCGGTCGACCAGCACAGCTCCCCTCAACTTAGCGATAGTGATGAGCCTCCTCCAAGACCGCCCCGCGCTAGTCTCTCGTCTTCGCCCCGCTCCGCATCTCATAGACGATCGCTTACTATCTCCAAAGGACACAGCGTCTCAGTCGTTCTCATCTCGACGGCATTGGAAACAATTGCCTTGTCAAAAGAAGCAAAACGTTCTGCTCCGCTCCGGGAGAGTACGCAAAAGGCTTTGGATCTCATCAAGTCTAACGAAGCTGGCGATAATCCGCGGGAGGTATTCGAGCCTCTGCGTCTGGCTTGCGAGACGAAGAACGAGAAGTTAATGATCGCCAGCCTCGATTGCATCTCGAAGTTGATTTCCTATTCTTTCTTCGCCGAAACTGAGGGGCGACCACCAAACCTTGTTTCCACTCCTCCACCGTCTCCCCGTCATGGTAGCCATATCTATACGTCTACTGGTGCTTCACAATCGTCGATTTCCCAGCCATCCCTCGTCGACCTCGTTGCCCATACCATCACCTCTTGTCATACGGAGACTACACCTGAAGCTGTTTCTCTGCAGATAGTGAAAGCTCTTCTTGCTCTTGTGCTCTCACCTACCGTTCACGTCCATCACTCGTCTTTGCTCAAAGCGGTTCGCACGGTCTATAATGTTTTTCTTCTGAGCACAGATCCAGTGAACCAAATGGTCGCCCAGGGGGGCCTTAGCCAAATGGTTCACCATATTTTCACGCGTTGCAAACCGGATCAACCGGTGAACCCTTCCTCTGATCATCCATCCACATCGGTCGACAGTCAAGAAAACGTGTACTTGGAGAGATTTACATCTACCCTTGCCCAGTCGTCTGAAGACACGGACTCTTCCCCCATGGCAGTCGTTCGCGGAGAAACCGTTGATCGTGAAATACATGGAACCGACCCCACCGCGAGCACATCCTCTGAACTTGCAACGTAAGTCCCAATAAATGTCCTGCCATCTTGAATTTTACATATGGTATTAAATTAGCAACGAACCCGATGGATCGTTGCCTCTGAACGAAAATGCTCGTGTTCATGTACCAACCCTTCGTGATCTATTTGTAAAAGATGCTTTTCTTGTCTTTCGAGCGTTGTGCAAGTTGACCATGAAACCACTTAATACCGAAAGGTTCGTTCTTCTCGCTTGCAAGATGAACTTCGGCCTAATGAAGAGTAGTGAAAGGGACCTCAAATCACATGCGATGCGGTCAAAACTGCTTTCCCTTCATCTCGTCTTGACCGTTCTGAACTCGCACATGCCCTTGTTTGTGGACTCGACGGCGATGATTTATTCTAGCACGACGAGGGAAGCGACGACTTTCATCCAAGCTATCAATCAGTATTTGTGCCTGAGCTTAAGTCGCAATGCGGTGAGTCCTGTGCCGCAGGTTTTCGAGGTCAGCGTGGAAATATTCTGGCGAGTGTTGTCTGGAATGCGGACGAAATTGAAGGTAACCCTCACACAGATCGTTCTTGTCTATATATTTATGATCTTTTCAGAAAGAGATAGAAGTTCTTTTGCATGAAATCTTCATCCCTATTTTGGAAATGCGCACGTCTACGTTAAAGCAAAAAGCTGTAATCCTTGGAATGCTTTCGAGATTATGCCAAGACCCTCAGGCGTTGGTGGAATTGTATCTGAACTATGATTGTGACAGTGAAGCCGCAGATAATATCTACGAACAGTAAGTCCGTCGTTATCCGTTTCCCTTTCACCTTATAACGCGGTTTTAGCCTGATGAACATCATATCCAAAATTGGAACGGCTCCTCTTAATGCCTCACACCAACGGTCCAATGAACCATCGAGCCCCGCCACCAGTCCCATCAACAAAAACCATGCTTCGAACGTTCAACCGCTGACCACGAACATACTTTCAGTCCCGGGGAACGTTGATACCACAGCCATCGGTTTGTCGGAAGGACAACTTCGAAGGCAGGGTTTGGAATGCCTTGTAGCTGTCTTGCGCTCATTGGTTGCATGGGGTACAACGTCAGGAAAAGCTGCTGATGATCCTGTTACTCCTTCCCGCTCCCAGCACGCAGATGACCAGCATCGTGATCCGCTGACTCCGGATCCCTCACACGACAGATTATCAGCAGGTGTTGCAAGCTCAGAGATACTGCGCCAACCTACTCCCGACCTGGCCGACGACCCCACAAAATTTGAAAGCGCTAAACAAAAGAAGACCACTCTGCTCGAAGGTATCAAGAAATTCAACTTTAAGCCGAAGAGGGTACGTTTAACGTCTTTTTCTTGCACTCATATGCCCATGCACGACAGGGCGTACAATTTCTCATCGAACATGGGTTTATACGAAGCTCTGCGCCTCCAGACGTTGCCTTTTTCCTGCTCACAACGGATGGACTGAGTAAAGTCATGATTGGCGAATATCTAGGCGAAGGGTAAGTTGCTGCTTTCTCACGTCTTCTATGTCCTCATTTTGTGCTCAGCGATGACGCAAATGTGGCGATTATGCATGCATTCGTCGACCAGCTTGATTTTCATGATCTTTCATTTGTTGATGCACTCCGAATGTTCCTGCAATCGTTCCGATTACCTGGAGAAGCGCAGAAAATTGATAGATTCATGCTCAAATTCGCCGAAAGGTATATTGCAGGCAACCCCAAGGCATTTGCCAATGCTGGTGAGGGTTTAATTTTTCGCTTGAAAGTTCGAATCAGTGTTGAAGAAATTTAAGATACTGCTTATGTCCTGGCTTACTCCGTCATCTTGCTCAACACCGATGCACATAATCCTCAGGTGAAGAAACGGATGACAAAGACGGATTTTCTTAAGAACAACAGGGGTATAGACGATAACAATGACCTTCCCGAGGAATTTTTGTCGGCGATCTATGATGATATCGTCATGAATGAGATCAAGATGAAGGACGAGATTGACACTGGCATATCAACATCAACCGCTGGATTGGCTAGCGTGCTTGCCAATGTTGGTAGGGATATACAAAGAGAAGCGTACGTTATGCAGTCGAACGGCATGATGAGCAAAACCGAGGTGTGTAGCCTGTCTTTGAGTATTTGACAAACGATTGACAGCGACTTGTCGTAGGCCATGTTCAAAACACTGATGCGGTCGCAGCGTAAAGGGTCAAAAGCAGGCGACCAATTCTTCAGTGCATCTCACTTCGTTCATGTTCGGCCGATGTTCGAAGTCGCGTGGATACCCTTCCTGGCTGGAATTTCAGGCCCACTTCAGGATACCGATGATCTCGAGATTGTGGAGTTATGCCTGGATGGATTCAAACATGCGATACGAATTGTGTGCTTCTTCAACTTGGAACTGCAACGAAACGGATTCGTCACGACACTGGCCAAGTTCACGTTCTTGAATAACCTTGGGGAAATGAAGACGAAAAACATGGAAGCCATCAAAGCCTTGCTCGATATCGCGGTTACAGAGGGCAATAATCTAAAAGGTTCTTGGCACGAGGTTTTGACCTGCGTCAGCCAATTGGAGCACATGCAATTGATAAGCAGCGGTGTTGACCTGCCTGATTCAGGGCGCAAAGGGTTATTTTATTTGACTTTTCTGAACGCTCTCTGCTTACGATTTGTCCAGGCGTGCGCGCAAGCTACCAACCGAGGAATTGGCAAATGAGAGCCGATCAACTCATATAACTGTTGCAGCTGATATGGTGTTCTCATTGAGTCATTTCTTATCTGGGGTACGTCGTTTGGAAATGTGGTTGGTACCTGCTAAGGAACGGACATTACGCACATTTTTATTCTCCTTTGAAAGAACGCCATCGTCGACTTTGTGCAGGCTCTCAGCGACGTTTCCTGGGAAGAGATCCAATCGTCGGGATTATCTCAGCATCCACGGCTGTTCAGCTTGCAAAAACTGGTTGAAATTTCTTATTACAACATGAATCGAATCCGTCTCGAATGGTCTAATTTGTGGGACATTCTGGGTGAACATTTTAAATTGGTGAATGTTTGGTCTAAGTATTCTTTCCTGTGCTATGCTGATATCTGATATTTAGGTTTGCTGCCACAACAATCCTCATGTCGGATTCTTCGCGCTTGATTCTTTGCGTCAACTTGCCATGAGATTCCTTGAAAAAGAGGAGCTGCCTCACTTCAAGTTTCAGAAGGACTTCCTCAAACCATTCGAGTATACCATGATACACAATCAAAATCCTGAAATTCGAGACATGGTAAGCTAAACTATGTGCACGCTCTACCCAAACTCACTCCCCTGGTCAGGTTCTGCAATGCTTGTCGCAAATGATCCAAGCTCGTGCTCAGAACTTGCGATCTGGTTGGAGGACAATGTTCGGTGTCTTTTCGGCAGCATCCAGAGTTCCAACAGGTATCATCCACACTCCGCCGTTCGCCTCGACATTACTAAGGACGTCTTAGAACGGATTGCTAACTCGGCCTTCGAGATAGTGACAAGAGTGAACAGAGATCATTTCGTGGCTATTGTGCAGCATGGCGCCTTCGCAGATTTGACGGTCTGCATAACGGAGTTCTGCAAGGTCAGCAAATACCAGAAAATCAGCTTACTGGCGATTGCAATGTTGCGAGGCATAATACCCGTAATGTTGGATTGTCCAGATTGCTCGCTAGGTAAACACGCCACCAATTCCTCTGTGCCTATGCAAGACGCAATGATTCGCTTCTGGTTCCCTGTGTTATTTGGCTTCTATGACATCATCATGAATGGTGAGGATTTGGAAGTTCGACGATTGTAAGTCGCAACTCCGGTCTATCGGAATTCGTATCCCTGATCTGGATTCGCATCGCAGGGCTCTTGATTCATTGTTCACAACGCTCAAAACGTATGGATCTACGTATCCTGTGGAGTTTTGGGATACCGTCTGCCAGGAACTGCTTTTTCCCATTTTCGCTGTCTTGAAATCAAGTCAAGACATGTCGCGCTTCAATACGCAGGAAGATATGAGCGTCTGGCTTTCCACCACCATGATTCAAGCCCTTCGTGACCTTATTGACCTTTATACATTCTATTTCGATATCTTGGAGCGATTCCTCGATGGGTTGCTAGATCTGTTGTGTGTTTGCATATGTCAAGGTAACCTTGTCTCCACCTTAGTCCCGAATGTGGTTTATGCTGATTTGTTTCACAGAAAATGACACACTTGCTCGCATTGGAACATCATGTCTGCAACAGTTGCTGGAGAACAACGTCGACAAATTGAGTGCTGGGCGCTGGGAACGTGTCACCACGACATTCGTCAAACTCTTCAGGACTACTACCCCTCACCAACTATTCGACGAGAATTTGAGAGTAGAAATTGAGGGCAATTCCAATGAGGTTCCTGATGCAAAAGGTATTTCCTCACAATCCCGGTACAATGGCTTTCTCAATCATATAATAGAGAGTACTGGAGAAACCATATTACCTGCACCGCTGCCGTCGAACAATGAGCAGACTGTTTCGGAAGCACGAATGTCACTCATGGACCGACGCCGTGTTTTCAAGCAGATCATTGTCAAATGCGTCTTACAATTGCTTTTGATTGAAACGACCAACGACCTACTGCGAACCGACAATGTCTACTCTAATATCCCTCCTGAACAACTCCTTCGACTCATGGGAGTCCTCGATCACAGTTATCAGTTTGCTCGAATGTTCAATGATGACAAGGAACTCAGGACAGGCTTGTGGAAAGTCGGTATGTGGATTTGGTCCATGTGCACATTTTGCAAGCCTCATTATCATAAGGCTTCATGAAACACCTGCCGAATCTTCTGAAGCAGGAATCAAGCAGTGCAGCAACGCTAGTGCATGTATTGCTCCGCATGTATTACGATTCGCGACCTGAACACCAAGCTGCAAGACCGCAAATAGCGGAACGGTTAATGCCGTCAGTTCCTACTTTCCTTGGTTCGTCTGGGGGGATTCTGATGATAGTGTGGCAAGTCTTGGGCTTGGCGTCCTGCAAGATTATAATAAACTGCGCCCCGACACTCAGGGCAAAAATATCGCCGCCTGGAGCCCAGTTGTTGCTGAGATAATGGAAGGCTTTTGTCGATTCGACGACAAAGCAGTATGTGAATGCGTTGTGCTTCAGATACCTTTAACTAACGTCTTGCAAGTTTGTAAGATATATGCCCGCGATCTACCCTCTAGCAACAGACCTATTGACCAGGGACTTGGGTCCCGAGGTGCGGCAAACGCTTCGGACATATTTCCTCCGAGTTGGCTATGCACAAGGCATTATAGAGTCATCTCCGTAATTTTTGGGACTGTATTTTATTTATTCATTGTACGTATCGCATCCAGGAAATAATGAAGACATCGCTCAGATATAGACAGTTTAATGGCAGTTGGTTGCTTAGCCCCGATAACCCATATACCCACTCTGATAAGGCTGCTGCCATCCGGTAGGTTGGCTCGTTAACTCTGCGTATCATGATCAATAGTTGGCATACACAAAATGCAAGCTTTTTGGCTTACGGAATTGTCGGAGCGCATCATATTTCTCTGTAGACATCTTGTGAGGCATGCTGTTGAACAACTGTTATGGTGCTTTACGTACGAAGGGGTTGGGCACCAGTGCTCTCTTCGTTGGCAAAGGTTCCCGACTTCATCTGCGCAAAGACATTGGCAGGAGACGTGGATTGCACAGTTGCATTCGAGGCAGGCGATTGGGTTATAGCTGGTGGTATAGGGTTGAAGGGTGAGGAGTTCATACCATTTGCTGAAGATAGAGTGTCAAAATTGACAAACTGCTACCAAACTTGTAAAGACTTACGAGGTTGAGCTTGGAATGGCGCTGGTCCAAAACTTCCAAAAGGCAGTCCAGTTGGCTGGGTAACCATTGGCTGAGTGCTGGGAAGGCCAGTCGGCTGCGAAGCAAGGAATGTCGGCTGAGGTGGCGGAGTCTGGAAGGGAGACGGCGCTAGCGTTGAACGTGTGGGGATAAAGCTGTTGAATCCTGTCTGGGTGGGTATTAAGGGTTGCAATAAAGCCTGATTAGCAGGGACAGGTGCGAAAGGTCCGCGGGGGCCGTTCTGGAGCGGCGGTGCAGGCGGTGCGACAGAAAACTGTGGTGTGACCTGAGAAGCCATCAGATTTGAGGCAGGTGATGGTGCCGCGGCAGTAGTGGGCTGGTAAGCTGACGGCGGAGTAGGAGTGAAGGAAGTCGGATTAAGTGCAGACGGTGGTGCTACGGCGGCTGAGAGGGTGTCATTGTCTTCCGCAGTTCGCTGAGGCGCGATAGTTGGTCAAATATATCGGACTCCGTCGTATTGGCTAGTGAATTAGAAGCCGGTGCCGAAGGGTTGGAAAGAGAAGGGGCGCTCGGCATCGCAGATGACACGGCAGGAAGAGCAGACGATGAAGTCGCGGGTGGAGTGGCAGGGACGGAAGTGGATGCTGCGGAAGGCGCGGGAGCGAGAGGAGCGGAAGATGCGGGAGCGGGAGCTGGATGAGGCGCAGGTGACTGTCGAGTAACAGTGGTTGTGTCTATCGTAGGTTTGGCAGAGCTCGGGCGATTAGTCCATGCATCATCCTCGAAACCGCTAATAACAGGGGCAGCCGAGTTGGAGCGGGGTGGAAGTTGTACTGGAGACTGAGTTGCATTGGGAGTGGAAACCTGAGGCGTTGTGCTGCGAGAAATTTGTTCTGATGCGGTCGATATCGCATTGATGTCGACGCTGGGGGGAGGCAACGTCTTGCTAGATTGTGGCCTGCCCCGCCTAGGATTTTTGAGCACCCCTCCTGGACCTGCAAAAAGGTTGGGAGCTAAACTCCTGACCGAGCCTCCATTCTCTTGCGCTTGCAATTGCCTCGCCAATTCTTCATCCTGATGCATTTGCTCCTGGATGCGGGAATCTGGCTTCACGAGATTGTCTGTTGGTTGCCGTTTTGCAATAGCTTTCTTTACACGGATGATGTCCCCTTCCCGTAGACCCAGAGAGCGCATTGTGGATTCCGTGATGTCCGGCAAGATGAATTCATCAATCTTGTCCTTTTCGAACGACGCGGCATATCGGGTGCAGTCGTCCAAGTCACAGCCGGCAGAGAGGAAAAAGTCGAACCAGTCAATTTTGGATTGCTTTTTCTGAGGCGTAGGACGTGATGACGGTGACGGTGACTGGCCATTCGCATTAGCGGCATGCCGAGTCAATCCCAATGGCACGTCATCATCTGATGCAGCTTTGCTAGGCTGAGGACGGTGCGATTTGCTGATCAATTTCTCGACGTATTTCATATCCTCGATAGACATCTTCTCCGAAGGAACTTCGACCGTCACACCATTAACTTTATGCAGCCTTAACTTTCCATTGCTGAAGCCCACGAAAGCCGCATCAACCTGGAATTGACCAGTTCTATCATGCCATGTCCGGACCTGGTCAGGTGGAGGGCCTGACAAGGATTGAGAATAGCTTAACAAAATAGACTGATTAAACGCACGCTTGATTTCACTAGACGCACGACTCGAGCTATAGGACTGACTTTTCTTGCTGTTACTTCCCTTGGAAGAGCGCCTGAGCACTCAGAGATTGAGCGACTGACTTCGAGACAATATTTGAACATGACATACGAAGAGGTTGAGGCTAACGATCCTGAAACAGACTTTCTCTTTTGTTCTATTTCAGCAGCGATGGCAGCGTCCCTGGCCCGTTGGGCTTCTTGCTGTCTCTTCATCTCCGCGCGTTCTTCTTGTTCGCGTTCAAGACGCTCGGCTTCGGCCTTCACCTCAGCTGCACGTCGCTCCTTCTCCAAACTTTCAACATATGGTTCAGAGATTGCTTCTTCCTGCACATTCAGAGGTGCCGAAATCTGGGCGGAAATCAGCAAAGATACGCGACGACTCTCAAGAACAATACCTCAAGATAAGACGCAGGGACGACGCCCTCTTGCCCCTTCGCGTTTCGGCACTTCCACCATTCATCACCATCTTTCTCTATTATGACTAGTTGTTCTCCTTCAGAGACAGAAAGTTCATCATCGCCGTCAGCCGTGAAGTCGTATAAAGCTGTGCCCAACTCCTCGCCATCGCCTGCGATAGGTGCAGAAGCTTGGGATGCACTGGCGCTGACGTCTTCTGTCTCTTCTGCCTCTTCTTCATCTCCTCGAGGAATGATGACAGGGTCCTCGTGAGAGAAATGAACGGAAGGCTTCCTAGGAGACGAAGTGATGGCGGTCGCCTTCGATTCGGTTTCTGAAGAAGCAAGGGCCTTTGACGACTTCAACTTGGAAATGATCCCCTCTATCGTATCTTTGGAGTTGGCTTGGAAGTGTAAGGACGTGGGAATGGCACCTCCAATCTCGATGGTTACGTGCTTGCTCTTCTCGCTGCTGATATTCTGTATGTCGGATGATTGCCACTTTTGAACCGGGTTCTTGGGTGCGGAAGTAAGACTTGAACGTGAAATGTAGCCGAACGCAAGACTCACCTTGTCTGATTCACTGGCAAAAAATAGCGAACCATTGCCGATGCCTAATGTTCCCTTCTTCTTCTTTCCCTTCTTGTCAAGTTCCGATACTGGCCACGTCTTAACCGTGTCTGCGGAAAGCTTGGATGCAGCCACACGGTCGGCGGGATCCATATAGGTACTACTTGGCCGAGGAGGCTGAGGAGGCTGGGGAGATATTGATGACGATAAGCCTATGTGAGCATATGAGAAGCACGTACGGAAGGCGGAACTATGACCTGTTCCGTCTGAGTCTCGCTGTCACCGTCGGCGACAGCTTCAACATAATTGCCGGGGACATATCCGGCCCTACCGCCTTCCTTCTGGCTCTGTATTAAGAGCCAGTCCTGGTCCGTCTCGAACACCAAGAGTACTTCGTCCTCCTGTACGGAGACCTCGCCGGGTGACGCCGCCTCATAGTCGTATAGCGCCTTGACCGTTGATACATGGTCTGCCTAGGAGAGCGAGATGAGACGCAAGAGACGGACGGGGGTTCAAATTATGAAACCTGTTCGACATAAGCCGCCGGAACGAGACCAGATGGACCCTCCTCTTCCTGCGAACCGGCCTTGACTTTGACTTTCCACCAACTGTCGGATCGCGAAGAAAGAGAGCTGTAAGGTGGCGATGTGAATGAAGGACTGGATGGACGCACTCGCTGTCGACTCTTTCCAGAAGAAATAACAGCTGGTTTTCCTTGATGGCTATTTCATCGTCGGACTGGGGGTCATAATCGTATGAAGCCTTGAGAATGGCCAGGTATTCTTCCGGTTGGGTAGTCATGTCGCGTTGGGAATTGGTGGAGTGTCACAAGTTGATCACGATATTGTTTGCGACACTATTCGGCTGTCCGCTGGGCTAATAGATCTTTTGATATCGTCTAGCGTACGAGTCTTAAGGCCACAGCGCTGTACAGAAGTGACATGAATCCATGGATATGATAAGATCTGACGGCAGTTTGTCATCGTTATCAACTTCGGTGCCCCTTGCTCTCGTTCTCCTCACACCATCATGAGCAAGCTCAACGCAGGCGCATCTGCATTCGTTCCCGGGAGATCCTTTGCCCTCCCTCAAAAGCCCGTTGCTCCTCCTCCACCGCCTGTAGAGCGGCCGGAGCAGACTGAAGCCCCACTGCCAGCACCAACAATATCACTCAACATCGGCGGTGCAAAACCTGTGGTCACTCCTCCTCAGCCGGCAAGTCAAACACCACCTCCCAACCACAGGGAACTTCCAGCAAGTCAGCCACGCCCTCGCGATCAGAATCTCCCACTCCCGCCCCTGCCCGTGTACCAAGTGCAAAATCTGACGCTAACAAGGTCTTTTCTACCGAGAGATCTTCCACAGACACGACCACTGTCGCCCAAGATATCCAGTCTGTCGCGGATCAAGCTGTTCTTGATGATCTTTACGGAAATGGTCTGTATAACGCTCTTCAATCATGTTTTGCAGATGTACTTACCTGCATTTATCAGTAAAGGAACACCTTAACATTGTCTTCATCGGCCATGTCGACGCCGGGAAAAGTACGATGGGTGGTAATCTGCTCTACATCACAGGGATGGTCGACAAGCGTACAATGGAAAAATACGAGCGCGATGCAAAGGAGGCTGGCAGAGAATCGTGGTACCTCAGTTGGGCCCTGGATTCAACACCACAGGAGCGAAGCAAAGGGAAGACTGTGGAAGTAGGCAGGGCCTATTTCGAAACTGATAAGCGGCGATACACTATCCTAGACGCGCCTGGCCACAAGACCTTTGTCCCTAGCATGATATCAGGAGCAGCTCAAGCAGACGTTGCGATTCTCGTCATCTCTGCCAGAAAAGGCGAGTTCGAGACCGGATTTGAGAGAGGAGGGCAAACTCGCGAACATGTTATGCTGGTCAAGACCGCAGGTGTTTCAAAGGTCGTCATCGCGATCAACAAAATGGATGATTCCACCGTAAACTGGGAGAAAGCGAGATACGACGAGATCAAAGACAAGCTCACGCCTTTTGTAAAGGCTGCAGGCTTCAACCCGAAAACGGATGTCACGTTTATTCCTGTGTCCGCATTCACTGGTGCCAATCTCAAAGAACGCATACCTAAATCTGTCTCTACGTGGTGGGAGTGAGTCGTCTTGCAATCGTTGTTCTGTCCACCAGTATTCTCATCTTCATTTCCGAAGCGGCCCATCCTTCCTTGAATTCCTCGACAACATGCCCATGGTTGATCGTAAAATTAACGCTCCTTTGATGATGCCTATCTCGGAGAAGTATAAGGACATGGGTACCATCATCGTTGGTAAAATTGAATCAGGACACATACGCAGGGGTGATCATCTACTCCTAATGCCCAACAAGAATGAAGTTGAAGTTATGGCGATATTTAACGAGATGGAGCAAGAGGTCCCACAAGCTCTGTGCGGAGACAATGTCCGCATTCGTATAAGAGGCGTTGACGACGAGGACATCAATCCTGGTTTTGTCCTTACCGGGCTGCAAAACCCGATTCACGCTGTCCGTCAGTTTGAGGCGCAGCTAGCCATTTTGGAGCACAAGAATATCATATGTGCGGGATATTCGGCAGTGATGCACGTTCACACTCTCGCGGAGGAGGTTACCCTACCGGTATGCTGAATTGCTTGTTGAGAGTGGATATCGCCCTAAAGTTGCACAGGCTCTCCTTCATTATTACGACAAAGCGACGGGCAGGAAATCGAGGAAACCACCACAATTCGCAAAGAAAGGTGAGGGCTTTTATGCATCTATTCAGGGAAGTATCTCAACCATGACCAAGGTCAAAAAATTGTCGCCCTTATTGAAACCACTGCTCCTGTCTGTGTTGAGCGATTCGTGGATTATCCTCAACTGGGTCGTTTCACGCTTCGAGATGAAGGTAAGTTTACGATCATCCATCCTCCATATCTGCCTTAACCTAAATTACGCCAGGCCGAACGATAGCAATTGGAAAAGTGAGTGCATTCTTCCTTTGACGGTAACAGGATTGATTGACTGCTCATTAGATTACAAAACTGATCGACTCTCAGACGATGGAGATCATGGATGGTGTAGCGATATGTCCGTACAGTCCAAATAAATAGGGCGAGAAAGACATTGCTGTCTCGGTCCACGTGCTGCTCTGTTTTGCGTGTTTGTTTGTCAGAGATGGATTGGCTTGAATTATGGCTCCCAGTCTCCGTGTCAATGCTGTTGCATTCATATCACCCCAGAACCACCCCATCCTGATCCAATCCTTCACAAAACGCGATGAGCATAGTATCAAATACCACTACATCGCGCATACTAGCTTAGATGTCGTTGAGGAACGAGGTTGGTGATTTTAGTGCTCGTATCCCGATCCTCAAAACGACGGCTACGCTATGCAGTTAGTGCAGGGGGGAAATCTGTGGATTGTTATCTCGGTCTTCTGTATGCGATGGAAGATGTCGCTGTCTACGGTTACATAACGCCGCTGAAGGTCAAGATCATCTTGGTGCTAGCCCTGTCCGACTCCGTCGTTAGAGACTTGGAAATCATCACGGTATTTCTTCTCAGTCCATATTTCGCTTAGCCCTGGATTGACTAGCCATTGAGATATTCAAAGCGTTGCACATGGCCTACTATTCCGCTATGGCTAATCCCTTTCTAGCAGTCAGCCCGACCACCGACCAGTCAACGTATCAACAAGTCGGAAATCCAAAGTGGAAGATTTTCAGACGACGTATCGAAGACATCGTCAAAGCTTTGGCGACGTCGCATGATCCCACTACATCATAACATCGCCACTTCGTGTCCGGTTCATCCTTCCACAGGGCAGTTTCTCCAATGCTGCTCTGTGCGTGGAATTTCTGTTTGACAATGAACCTAAATCAAACATACCTTACTATTGACTCAGTTGCCGAAAGAATGCAGGATCTGAGACAGATACGGGGTAGACATTATCAAGGACAACATACTATAGACCTAATTGTGCCCTTTCTAATTGGTTTATACTTTCACTGGCTTCCCTTGCCATCACTCTGACTACATTGTCAGGGTCTGTGACCGCCACATACGCTAATGTCGTTTTCGCCCTACTCAGAATGGCGTTAGATATGATGGAAGATTCTGAATTGTATGCCCGTTTCGTTGTCTCGACGATCATATGCGACAGGAAGTGCAATGCGGCCCGACGTAGAGGCGGAAATTTGGAGTCTGTCGACGTCGGATGAGTGTCCATTGTCGGTTCCTCCTTTGACTCGGTCGGTGAGGTAGTCGGTCGTTGAGTTGCTGGAGTTGATTCGACCTGAACGAGGTCGATCATCGCATCCATCAAATCCAGTGCATATGGCAGCATAGCCAAGGGACTAGTCCGTTCGCATTCGGCCAGTAATGACAGAGCGGACGTCCGCAGAGTCGTCGGAATAAAGGAAGACCTGACCATCTGGGTAAAACGAGGCACAAGCATATCCACTTGCATTTCACGATCAGCACATAATGCTGCAGTGTAAACAGAGTCTGTCTTACCATAGATGCTCAAAGTGTCCCCGCAGCGCCGTATCACTGATCCCAGAGCTTCTCCAACGCGGACCTTCATGTCGACATCGTGTTGACTCAGCGTACTCAACTTCAAGCCCTCCAAGCCCTCCCTATATTCATTGACTAGGCCTTTGAGAACGTCCTTGCCAAATGAATCAACCATGACGGCCAGTCCCTGGACGGCATTGAGATATATGTAGGAGTCTTCATCCCGAATTGACTGCAGGAAAATTGATAGAATTGCGGGGACAAGTGCTGGATCGACTTTTGTCGGACTGGCGTTCAGTACGGACGCAGACGCTACTAGTTCGCGCAGCAGCAGGAGCCCATGAGCACGTACGGGCAAAATGGGATCTTGGAGAAGTTTGAGAGCCCTCTGATATGTTTCCTGAGCAGCATCGTCAGAACTTGATGTCGCCGATTTACTTGGCGCAGAACCCGAAGCTAGTCTGGCTGTCATCACCATGCGAGCTTCCTGCGCCAAAGGCCTCAGAGCATCCGAATCACCTCGGGCTAAAGGTTCTATCAGCGAAAAGATCTCGTTTAGCACAGGTTCCGTCCGAGCGGACAAGTCGGCGTTGGCTAAAGCGAGTCAACATCCCCTGGAACAATTGAGCATGACGAGAGGCAAACCTTCGAGGATGGAAAGAAGCAAGTTGAGAGCTGTTTCGACTATCTCGTTGTCTACTCCCTTCAGAATGCCGAGGTCTTCGTCGTCGCTGTCTTCTTCGTAGAGTAAATCGCCGGCGGATATCTCTGGGTCCCCTAATCTTATACTTCCAACATCCAATTGATCTACTTCTGTGCGTGCCAAGGGATCAAGAGCGTGCTTGATGAAAATGAGCAGATGTGCTGGTTTATGTAGCAAGTTCGAGGCGGAGTTATTATCAGATAGCTTCAGCTGCATCTGTATGATAATGTGGAGATAGTGAAGCGTCCTCCAGAGCGCATTAGACAACGGTTCCCAGTCTGAATTTCTGAACTCACTGTACTGGATCAGCTTGGCGACGCATCTTAGTTGTCCGGTACGCCTCCAACAGATCGACAAAGAGCTGTGAAGAAATATCGGAACGCTGAATGTCCTTTAGAAATTGGGAAAAGTGCGCTGGATCTGGATAGAGGTCGAGCATGTTTATATCAAAGATGTTGTCTGCGTCATTCTCCGTTTGGACGTCCTGGGGTGTGAGCAAGGCGAGAGCAGACGTATCCTCATGTCTAAATTGTCCCTATTTCGGTATTTCGGATGAAAGGGCCCGAAATGCGTACCTCATCGTTTTCCGTATTCTTCCCTCCAAACTGAGTTTCCAGTCACCTCCTTCACCTTTAATGATAGACCATAGAGTGTGCAGTCCGTCAGCGGTGGCAACAATTTTCCCCCATGTCAGAAGCAGTCCACGTAGTGACTCCCTAAGCGTTGGATCGGCTGTCTTTATTTGGTCCAACCGATACAATAGAGAGTAGAGTGATGGCAGAATTGGGGATAACAGACATGAAATCACATCGGGAGAAGGGTCCATGTTGGCCACCAATGCAATGACTTGCGGAAGCCGTACGTCAGGCTGATCAGAGTTCAGAGTGCCTGCAACTTCCATTGGGAGAGTGGTGAATGGCTTGTGGATGATTGATATGGAGATCTTTGAGGCTGTCTCGTTATGCACAAACTTCTTCTCCTGGGAAAGCATCCGGGAAATGGTGAATGCAGCGGCACGTCTGTGAGCTGGAGGTTCTTCAGGTGAAAGCAAATCCAATACTTTTGGGATAATCGCCGAGAAGTATGCCTGTGTCTTACTGTCAGATCACGGGCAGCATATTTTGACAAACATCACCCACCTCCTGCTTCGTAGCGAAAGGTGCTGTCATCAAAACGCGGGCAATGTGTTCCAACTTGTCAAATGGAACATCTTCATTGATGTCCTCGGTGTCAAGCACGGCGCTACAGAGGCCTCTGACCCCCTGAGGTCTCATTAATTGCCGGCTCAGAAGGGATATACAAGTCTTTCTCGCGTTTTTAGGCAGGGACGGTGAAGACGACAGAAGCGATCCCAATGCTGTGATCGCCTGGGAGGCGGGAAGACTATTGGCAAATGTGAGATCAAGTCAAGGTCCATCGCGACGGAGTGACGTACTAGCTAAGAACTCGCATAGCGAACGGACGAGCATCATCCAAAGCAGGGTAGGGGCTGTGAGTTAGCGATTTTGGGATCCAGCCGACGAGGATGCACGGCCGTAGGACGTCTTGCACATGTTTTCAAGCAGCGCAGTGGTGATAAGTGTTTGGGCTATTTGCTTGTCAACTCCCGCCGGAAACAAGAGCTTCTCCACATCCTTCAGCAGGCGCGACAACAAGTCGTAGTCATCCTGAGTCGTGATGAGGTCGATGATCGCGGGTTCCACGGACTGGGACGAGCCTGGCCACACTGAAATTAGTCTCAAGGTGACAGGCTCCAAGCCCCATTTGAAGAAAATGGAGAGAAGGGTGCGAAGTTGGGAAAGATCCCGAGTGCCAATCAGAGGTTCGTCACTTTGTTGCGTCTTTGACGATTCAACATGGACATGCGCGAGGATTTCTTGAACTCTCGACACAACCGCAAATGCCTCTTTCGCTGTAATGAATTGTAAACTTTCCAGCGAAGAACTGTCAAAATCCGGTACGTCCTGGATGGCGATTTTGGTGTAATAGCGTGTGAGACGAGAAGCTAGTATTGACCGTAAATCAGACGAAATTGTGTCAGTCTGACCAGCCCGTGAGCTGAGGAGCAGAATGCCGGCGGAGAGGACTTCTGGAATCGCTGAAGATGTCATTGTACAGGACGAGCTCCATCAGTGAATGTCTTGCACTGGGACAAAGAAAATAGAATAATGCAAAAAAAGTTCATTGAATTCCTTCGAACCGGGGTCGAACCAGTGACCTTGGGATGACAAGGTTATCCATTACAGTCCCACGCTCTTCCAACTGAGCTATCGAAGGTTGCATAACTTGTCTTTAAATTTAAACAACAGCACGAAGCTTTTTTAATACCATTTTTCTGAATTAAATTTACGTTGTGTTCTTGTGCTATCCGTCTGTAATCCCACCTCCCGTCTTCTCTACGTGAGCTCCAGTTGAAACTCTTTTTCAACAGAAGTGAATAACTGTAAAACGCTATCTATTTAGAGGCTACAGCCTGAAGGCAATGAAACTTGAATATGACATAGGTTGCAAAAAGTATGAATGAAATACCTTTTTGGTTAATTCATATATGCGCCGCTGGCCAGCGAACAGAATAGCCGCAGTCAGCACGCTTTGAAGGAGCTTGCTGCCGATGCCTTTATAGAGGCCATTGATTCCTTCCTCTCTCAAGACTGTGAGCAAGCCATCGAGAGACGACTTGTATTTCAGAGCGTTCGCTTGTCCGGCTTGTAATCGGCTCTTGATAACGCTGTGGAACGGACTCACAATGCATGGCCTTCTACAGAGAAAAAGATTAACATGATTCTCACATATACGGATATGTCAAGCTAGTCGCCACTGAAGTGGATAGGTCAGTTGCATTTAGCTCCTGTTGGGTCGGAGGCGTACCTAGCTTGGACAAGGCACCAAGGACAAAGAAATCCCAGTCAGAAAGGACTGCTATAGCAGTCGCGACGCCCACGGCTCTGAGCCTGTTTGTCCGCGAGGCAATAAGACGATTCTTGAGTTGTTCAAATACCGTATACTGAAGAACTGGGTTGATAACCAAGATCAAGGCCGGACCAAGCCCTCGCCAGAAGGCTCTATGACAGTGCTAAGTTCCCTAGTCCGTTGACGGAGTCAGTATCCCCTTACTTTATCCCGTCCTTCCTCATGAGATTGTTGACTGTCTCCCATAGGCCGAGCTTTTTGGCTTTAACCGGCTCATCGGAGCTTTCGGGCGACGAGCGGTTCATAGTCTGAACTGCCTGAGATGTCTGCACAACCCAAATTGGGTTGCTTATCACTGTGGTTGCAGCACCTGCAATAGATGCATCGGAACGGTCCAGGTTTTCAGAAATGATCGTACCGGACTCACCCGCAATCATGCCCGTCATCATCGACTCTAATGTAGATAATGCCTTGCTGCCCGATCGGGACTTTAGGATGATAGCCCGAGACCTCTCGTAGAAATAGTAATAAACCCTGAAAAAGGTATCAGGCGAAGGCCAGTTTAACCAGCGAATTAACGAACCCGTTCGTCACGGCGATGCCCAGCAAGCTTGAATTCAATCCACTATATAGGCCAAGGATACCCTCACGCCGGATGATAGACAGGATGGCTTCATAAGTGGACTTTCAGCAACGACATTACTACGGATGGAGGGTCGTTGGAAGACAGGACTTGGACAGACTTTTGACGCGTGCTTAGTCTCTACGGCAGCGCGAGTGGACAGGAAAATCAAAGGACTGGTCGGCCACAGCGGAAGGGAGACATCAGAAGACGCATACACGGACATCTGGCGCAACTCACTATGTCGCAGTCATGGCGACTATTCCTCCAGCAGCGCCGGCGACGGAATGAATGAGTGAGTCGGACATGGCGGAAGGCGCGAATGTGCAGGTTCTAGCAACTTGTGTACGAATCTATAAATTTAAAGCAGCCCTTAGTATTCGCGTTGAACAATTCGGCTGCTATACGGTCGAGTGAATATCAGGTGAATGGCACCGCGTAATTCACATGGAAAGAAAGGGTTCGCCATTTCAATTCAATTGGTTCATATTACCTTAATGTTGTAGGCCTTCGATAGCTCAGTTGGAAGAGCGTGGGACTGTAATGGATAACCTTGTCATCCCAAGGTCACTGGTTCGACCCCGGTTCGAAGGAACGCTTTGTGTTGCTCTCATATTTTTTGGTTGTGATACCTTGTGGTCGATGGCAAGTTTTGCACGTAAATTCGTGACTCCTGCCAGGTGCACTGTATAGCTGACTGGGCTTCATATGTACTCAAAACTTATTTATTTTGCCTCCTGCTTGTTGTATCTAGATATCGGAAACTATTAGAATCTCATGTCGTTTATTGTAAAAGAATTCCTCCGTTGAGCAATACAGAATGTTCTGTCAAGCTACAAAGATGACTCTATCGACTGAGCGAGAAGATTTTTCATCTCTTCTATGTCTTGTTGGAACCCATTGGAGCTTCCACTAGCATCGGATTTGGCGTGGGCATTACTGTACCCGCCATCAGAGGATGTCGGCCTGCCATCGTCTTTGGCGAGCCAATCGTCGAGTTGTGCCATTATTGACCTCGCTTTGAGCTGAAAATGCGTCCGAATAACGTCTTCGAAAGGTTCCGGCGGATTCTTCAGATTATCCAGCATCTAGTAGTGACTGAGATCTCAGACCAGCAAGGCGGAAAAAGAATGCGCATCTCACAGCTGTCTTGACCACCATCCTCCGGACATTGGCCGAGTCTTATGTGGACCAGTGAGTCTACGGTGACGATGACAATAACACCGGGCTCACAGGCGTGCGACTGAGGGGTTCCTGTGCTGGAGGCCCAACCCGGCTCATTCAAATACGGCTCTTCACAGAGAATCATGGATTGGATAGATATGAGGACCTGATGCAATTGTGGGTCATGCACACATGCAGGAAAAGCGGAAGAAACACCAACCTGAAGCAGTGTTGACCTGCCTGATACCCAGCCTGGGCCTGTCCATGTTCCTAGCAAAGATAAGCATACTTTGCCATCCTAGTCAGAACGGATTAGCCCCCGAGACTATTGAATAAACAGGCATTCGAATGCACCGCGTATAGATTCGGATTGAATCGGAATTTTCCCCCATTGGTCTAGTAGATGATTCAATGCACGGCTACAATGAATGCGTTTCAGCGCTTACCGTCATGTACTTGACGCTGGGCGGTGATTGGTTGTAACTCGGGCCCAAGAATATGTCGAAAAGATAACTACAGACATCTGAGCAATACGAAGAATGGTTTAGTATGCAGTCGTACCAGCCATTATAGTAACTGTTTGCAGATCAGGCATTTTGCCGTAACTAACAAATGTGCAGTAACTCACGGAGTGCCTTCGGGGCCCGTAATAAGAGCCTTGATGACGTCAACCCTGCTTTCGTCCACCCGCAAGAAAATTGACGAGTCCCAAGCCACTGGCAGATTGGTTGTGAGGACAGCAAGCTGGAGAACCGACACCGTTAACAACGCAATGTGCTTCAGGTCCGCCGTGTTACCTCTTTTGCGATCGCTAAGGATCGCTTGGGGATATCTGAATTAGCGAGCATTCGGGCTTCGTTATTGTAATAGAACTTGAAATGTGGAGAATAATTTTCGTCATCTTCAGATTTCTCCCTCTCTGGCCGAGGAATGGTAAGGTCACAGTATTCAAAACGGGTTCTGGTTGCCCAATCGACGTAGGCTTTCTTGGCTGCTTCTCCAGTCTCTCCCACTTTGATCGGGATCTGCTTTGAAGACTTGTGAATCTTGGGTAATGAAGCATGGAGACGGTCAACGAATGCGTCTCCTTTCGTTTCTCGAAGTGATCTGTCAATTGCCTCGGCTGTAGCCAGAATACGACGACAAAAGTTCAATAAACTTTGATTTTCGTCCGCCCCCACGTTAGCAGTCTCTTTAGACTTTCCCTTTGCGTCGATTGTCATGCGTTTCTGCTCCTCAGTGAGCTCCTCGGACGATGTTTCTGGGGCCTTGCTACCCTCTAATCCCTTTAACGCTGCCTGAGCTTGGATCACGATGGCTTCCAGCAGTTCACGAGGTCCTGAACTCCCTTCGTAAACAATCGTACGTTCACGAACACCCGCAGACGAGTTGGCAGACTTTCTGGTAATGACAGCTTTGACCGAGACGACCACCATGATGGGCATCGCCATCATGCTCGCGAGTGCTTCGTGATTGGAAATAGTCTGAAACATATGTAGCCTTAGATTCGAGTTTAGGACAGACAGATTTACCTCAAGCCACTCCAACAATTCGAAGTACAACGTGGAACGATCCGACATATCTGCTAGCGAGTCATTCCGCAAGAGATTGCTACAGATATAGTTGAAACGACGTCGTAGATGAGCTAATGCCGTTGGGTGGACGAGGTAATCGCTCGTTTGACCGCCTCCTTCACGATGAAGATTGGGTAAATAGACACGAATGCCAGATAAAAGCTTCGCCATTTGCTCATCTTTAGCGCGCTGAGCAGCCTGGGCCTCAAGTTGACCAGATGTCTGAGGAAGAAAGTCAGTACTTCGAAGGGTAGATAATATTTCCATACATCTTCTTTCTGATCTCCCGCGTAACCTACTCCTCCCTTCCTTTTGCCTCCTTGAGGGGAGGCATAATAGACACTGTCGTCGTCATCAGTTCCCGGTGTGGGCTCCATTTTACGACGTTTGGCATTCCTGGTCTTATTGTCTTTGACCTCTACAGTTTCTTGATTTTGCTCAGCGTAGAGGTTTTCCAGCATGGAAAGGCCGACGCCTAGAATAACACCTTGTAAAGAGGGACAGTGGAACAGCACATCATCGCTTCGAGTTCCGGGACGTTTGTTCTTATCAGACGTCGCAGTCGATTCTCCGCACGCAAAGCAAAATTCGGTATGGCATTTCCCACAAGTTTGGCGGGCTATCTTTCGCAGTCGGTCAATGTAGGTGGGAAATTGTGGCTGATTTTCAATGGCAGGTTAGAGGAAAGTAAGGAAGAAAATAAGCTTCTAACGTACATATAGAGCAAAGAAATCGCTCTTCTTCCGAGCGACGGAGGCCCCACAAGTTTGTGGACAAGCACATTGTCCATCCGTCAACGAAGAATAAAGGCCGAATAGGAAGCTCTGTTCTCCACCCTCCGGACATCCCTTCATCCACTGTCCCTGGGTCATTAGCTTGACTCCCTCCTTGAAGCCAGGAATCGTGACGACTTCAGGCTCTTCTTCGACTTCAATGACTTCCTCACGGCTGTCCTTAGAGAAAAATATACCTCACCAGAGTTCAGCCGAAATGTGCCGATCTTTTCATGATAGTCTCACCTGAATACGGATCTACATTATTTGTGGACTTGCTCTCTGCGACTTCAAAATCCGAATCATAATCCATGAAAGCCTCTTCGTCTAGATTCAGAAAAGAGTGTGGGCAGCTTCATGGTCTAACAGATGGCGACTGCGCACCATCATCGTCATCCTCTTGTAGTGAACTCATTTCATCATCTTCGTCTGGTGTCTGGAGGAAGGAGCCGCGTCAGACAGATATAATGACCTGGATAATGCCGAGAGCGCACCGATGGCCTGTGCTTCCGACTGTCATTCTTTGAAGCTACCAGTCCATCCTCACTGTCATGGGTTACGTGCTCAAATTCCCCTTCGAAGATTCTCTCGGCGGCTTGCATAACATCCTTGTACTGTTTCAACGCTGCGCGAGCCTGGGCGGGTGCGGCCCCCTTCCATGCTCATAAGGAAGATACCAAGCTTGGTGCATTTGACGACTACTTACCATCTCGACCAGTTGTCGAACCTCATGATCCATTGCTCTTGATTGTCAGCCTTGGGTATGTTGGGGCGCGTCTTGGAACAGAAAAATATGAATGATGGTGTTGTGTTGCAAGTTAAGTTCGGTTTACTCGATCTTGGGTTCAAATTACAAAGGATGTGTGACCACTCGATCAATTCGTGGCGAGTACACTACTTTACGCAAAGAAACGCGTCTGGCCAGCAACCTTGACGCAGAACGCTATAAATAAAAGTACGCTCAAATCCAATCCTGAGGAAATGAAAAAAAAAATATGCAAAAGAAAACTTGCACGCAAGTTGAAGAAAAACAACGACGAAGCCAATCAATCAACACGACATAACGTGAGGCAATAAAATAGAACGGTAAAGCGTACAGTGATAGAAAAGCGCCACAGGGCATGTAGCAGCATTCATAGCATGACAAACGAACGTAGCCCATGATGCAGCAGTTCAGTGTTGTACAAGATCAGGTCTTTGGAAGAACAGGCAGAATACTATCACGCTCAAATCCAAGCGGATAGGAAGACAAGTCGCTCGTAAGCGCCAAAGTGTCTAAACTGGCTCGCTGACGTCCCTTGATTGAGCTCGCATGGTTGTTGTCCGCTTCTCCAGACCCAGGGTCAATTTGAAATGGGAAGGAACCTAAGCCAGATGAGGCTGTAGATAATTGAGAGCCTGTGGATAATCCAAGGGTACGGCGATCCGGTGGAGCAGGAAGCGGGGAATCAGGCATCTTGCTTCGCTCCAGGTTTAAGGTCTCTTCACTCATAGGTGACGGAGGAGCCACATTGATTATATGAGTTGGTGTTGGCGATGGCAGTGGCGAGGCAGGCTTGAAACTCTGCTGCGCAAGGGGCGAAATGGGAGGGCGTGCAGGTCGGTCAGAGATGGGAGACGGAGGGACAAATGGGAATTCTTCAAGTATAGAATCGGCACGGGTCGATGATGCTGACATGACAGATGTACCAGACATTCTTCTACCTTGCATTGAGCCATTCGGGACTTGGGGAGGCATCTTTTGCTGTTCCTGCAAAGTGCCAGATCTGGGCGACAGCGGACTGACGAGTCTGCCTATCGTGGTCCTGTATGGGGAGCGGGGTATACTGTTGGGACTCAACTGTGAACTGTTGATCGTGTAAGCTCCACTCAAACCAACATTGACACGCGTCGCACTGCCAATGTCAATTACAGAGCCAGCTTGAGTACTCAGACTAGACGGACGGCTGACATCGTCACCGTGGGCCCACGGCAACGTGGGAGTTTCTGGATCCCAGTCAGACTGCGAATCGCGAACGGCTCCTGTGGAAGAACGAGCAAAAGTGGTAGCAGTGTGAGGAGGAGAAGCGCCATAATCTGCTTTGACAGAGGCTTCATCCGAAAAAGGGTCCGTTGGTGCGTTTTCGTCGACCTCCTTCACGATGTCTGCAGGTCCGAAAGATGCATTTGCTAATGGTGAACCAACTGCAGGCCGAGATGACGGCGGCGGCTTCAAACCATCTGAAGAACGAGAAGCCGATGAAACGGATGCTGGAGCGCTGATAACTTCGGGCTTGACGACGCCCAACACTTGTCGGACAGCTCCCTTGGTGGGCGTTATGATCATCGGTGCTTCAAGAAGATCGCTTGAATAGCTGGCACTTGACATGTACGAATTTCGCGATACACCAGAAACGCCCGAACGAGACGACTGCGCATAATTCACCCCAGGACGGACAGAATCGCGGGAAAGGTTAACGTGATCCAGATTCAAGTCGAGATCTGGAGTGCGAGGGGGCGGACAGGGAAGGATGAAGACGAAGTACGATGGTCAGAAGTTGATACATCCGTATGATTAACATCTGGCGAAACGAGGGCGATGGGTATAACATTGGTTCCTTCTGTTCCAGCTGTTTGGATTGACGTGGCATCGTCAGCGAAGGGATTGATGTTTTGGGAAGGCACGGATAATTGTCCGTGCGGCGAGGTACGTTGGGATTGAGGGTCAAGATCGATGGTGGTGGCAGAAGAACCTTGGTAAATGCGCACTGTGTTGTCCTCAGGCTGTATGGGTGTGAGTTTTTCTATAGGATCAGGTCGGTTGAGCACGGTCTCAGCAGGCGCTGGGATGTCTTTCTTGTTGTCTGCTTCTTGTGCTTTGGCTCGACGAGATCTGCGACGATGCCAGAAGAGCAAAACCACGGCGGCTGCTAAGAATACCAGGACGCCGACCACAGCACCTGCCATTGCACCACGGCTGACGCCTTTCGAACTTTTACCACCAGAACCTCGAGCAACACATCTTGTTTGACTGCATGTATAGCAGTCTCTGCCATGCGGACCGTGAGCTGCTTATACACGATCGATGAAAGTGCAGCTGCCCACCTGTTGATCTGGAAGCAGTCCTGGTTTGCGGCGCAGTTGCACGGGGTAGGAGCCGGGCAACGAATGCAATCGTCGCGTAACAGTAAAGCGTTAAGGTGCATAAGAACGAAACGAAGCAAAAAGAGAGGAAGAAACAGACAAAAAGAGACGAAGGAAAGGAACGTAGATGAGAGTTAGACAGAAACCGGGGCGAGTACTGTGGAAACAGATGCCTAACTTACAGCAGTGACATCGCTTACGTAATGACCGGCGTATCTAGGGCGGTCATTATGTCAGCGAGGGGCGCGTGTCCTGACCGAATTGCCACAACTGTTCCTCCATGGCTGTAAATTCTATTACCGTTTCAAACCTAACTTTTTCACACAATTATGATTCTGCCCCAGCCTTAGTCGATGTGAATTTGACTCTGTCTCCGGGATCTCGCACCCTTCTCATCGGTGCGAACGGGGGTGCGTCTTTTGGACTTATCTAATCTGTCTTGGTTGACGAAGTCGTCTGCAGCTGGCAAATCTACATTGCTGCAGATCCTCTCCGGAAGGAAGTTGGTCAGCAGCCCGGGGGCTGTTGTGAATATCAAAGGGCGTGACGTGTTTCGTGATACTCCTACAGGAATTACATTCTTGGGGACTGAGTGGTGACGTTTTGATCTACGTTTCACTGATGAAAACCGTAATCATAAATCGTCCAGGGCCATGAATCCTGTGGTCAGAAGCGATATTGCAGTTTCTGCGTTTTTGGATTCCGTCGGAGGGTATCGATATAAAGAACGACGTGACCATTTGTTGGACATCCTTGATGTCGACCTCGATTGGCGCATGCACATGATCTCTGATGGCGAGAGACGCCGTGTTCAACTGTGCTTCGGATTAATGGTCCCCTGGGACATATTACTCTTGGACGAGGTCGGTTCTCCATATTCGATTATATCTCTGCTCTGAGCTCGATGTGATTCCTTTAGGTCACCGTTGACCTCGATGTTTTAGTGCGCGATGAGCTGCTTCGCTTTCTCAAGCGGGACAGTGAGGCCAGAAACGCGACGATTTTATGCAAGCCAGACAGTTTTTTTCTCAAATTCATGTATGCTCAGTTGTACACCAGATGCGACACACATATTCGATGGCTTAAATGATTTCCCGACGCACGTCGCTCATATGAGGTTTGGGTCGCTGGTGGCGCAGCCCAACGTGTGGCCGATAACAGTAGAATCACCGCTTGGGAAACAACTTCCAGCAACGACACCATTGTATGATATGGCCCTTGAATGGTTGAAAGAAGACAGACACCACCGCGTGACACTTGAGACGGCGACAGGGACCACACGTGGAGCCCGCAGGGATCAAGTATGTTTTCGTTCAATTTTACCATTATGATCACTCAACCACCGACCCGCCGCAGAATACGCCATCCGACTCGGAGACCTTTTACAGAAAGCAAGTGCCATTTCCAACACGGTATCATCCTCGCTAACGAGATCCCCTTAGATATGATTATACTCATTAAAACGTTTGTTTCACTGCGAGAGGGGTTAATCATAAATGGAAAATTACCACGTGATGTATTATGTAACAGTAGAGCTTACCTGGACTACCGCAGAGGCTCGCCAAAAAATTGTATGGCAACCGAGATTATCGACCTGACGGACTCGCCGCCTTCCTACCAGAACATCGGTGGTCAGGAGCTTGTGCTTCAAAATTCGACTTCCGGATCATCGAACTCAAGCCAAAAGCAGAAGAATGATAAGAAGAAGACGCGCAGGAAGAAGCGTAAACCAAATTCAGCAGACAACGCTGCTTCAACACCAGTAAAAGGATCGTCTGTAGAGGATGGAGAAACCGAAGATATCGTGACGGACGCGAGTCAATGCGCATCGAACACAGAGAACATCACCTCACGTGTTGTCGGCATGCCCATGCTTGCCTTGACCGGTTCTTCAATCCTTGCGAATGCTGTTGGTCCCAATGCGCCATTCTTCATCGACCTCAATCCGTCTCCATTACTCTCACTTCCTGAATTAACGACGTTATCAACATTGGCGGAGGAATCAGCGCCAAAATTACTTCTTCCTCCCCATGTTTCTGTCTTTGGCGAAGTGCCAGTGGAAATATCGTTGCCTTCAAATGGTGACTCGGAACGCGAGGATTACATTGATTACCTTGATTACGACGATACCCAAGTGCGTGTATTCGTTTTCGAGACTCTTGCATTGATAACGTTCGCAGGAGGGCCTGGTCCGCTATTTCAATGAGCCTGATGACGATACGAGCAAGAAACAGAGCCGAATAGTTTGCAAACACTGTGGAGAGGAAGGGACACACAGAACATCAGCTTGTACGGTCCTAATTGTTCGTTACTGTGACATCCATTTTTCTTCCTCCATTTCTCATGACTGGCCTCTGCTCCAGTGTTTAACATGTGGCGCACGTAATGAACACCCTACTCGTTCCTGCCCTATCAGCAAGACCTGCTTTACATGCGGTATGAAGGGCCACATCAATGCGGTTTGTCCTCCTGTGGACTGTCGAATAGCATACCGCTTACATGTCGACAGACATGTCCCAACAAGAATAACAGAAGGCTATCTGCGGGCGGGAGATACGATGACTGTGACCGCTGTGGCTCGTTGATACATAAGACGAACGTCAGTCAGAATGCTCATCCGATGCAGGGAATCAACTCATTGAACTTGTAGGAATGCCCTACCTTGTGGCGTCTCTATGAATATCTTACAGATGAAGAAAAACAGTATACTATTAGTCTTCGTGAAGAAAAAAAGAAGTCGCGTTTCGGTGAAGGAGGCGAGGGCTATATTGCTGGGGACGAATGGTGTTATAATTGCGGTAATTCGGGGCATTGGGGTGATGTAAGGCGCAAAAGCTTATTCTGTGTTGATAAACCTGACATTTATTGCAGGACTGTACATATCTACCACATAAACCCGATCTGCCTCGAGAGCCATCTGCTTTCAGCATGCACAACATTTCATCGGGGCCCTTTTTCGACTTTGCATCCGACCTCAAACTGACTGCCACTGTCCGCTCTAGAGACTTGGAACAAGCAAATACTTATCTAGCGGATGGAATGCCGCAGAACGTCGGAAAGGAAGGGAAGAGGAAGATAATTGCTGCATTAGGGGTTCGCGCAAGAGAGCAGGAACTGGCCGATGATCCTGACGATTGGTTTGGAAATCCTGATGTCGCCCACAACCGAAGCCAGTACAATCGGAAGAGGACCGGCAAGATCACTTTTGGTGAACACTTCCGGACTGCGGGTCAATTTCCCCCAACGGCGCCGAGTCTGCTTGACAGGATAGAACGGAGTCCACCGAGGACGAGGGGGCGTTCGCTTGGGGCGAGATTATCTACAGAAAAACCCATTCATTTGACGCACTCTTCTCGGCGACGGGATCACAGATCTGGGTACCCAGACTCTGGCCCTCGCTATAGAGGAGGATATGCCAGGTAATAATGCACCCGCGGCGACAGCGTACTAGGCCCGTTGTAGTACTACTACTTACCTGTAGATAGGCCTTTTATGAGCATTTGTTCGTTGTATTTGTACCCAAAACAAGTCCACTATCGTCACCATCGTATCGATGCCATGCCGGTTTCAACTGTAACACGCACGACAATATCTCTCGAATATGCATCTCTAAGATTCAACAAGCATTGCCCTTTGGGTATGTATGTCGTTCCGTCACCAGAGGACCTCCTGGTCTGGGATGGTGTACTCTTTGTTCATCAAGGTATGGCAAACGTCTGCCACGCAAGAAGGTGCTTGTTTTTTTGACCATTGCATCCAAGGATATTACGCGGATGCCATTCTCAAATTCCGGCTGACATTCCCACACAACTATCCTGAGCGTCCGCCCATGGTGCAATTCATGACAGACATATTTCACCCCCTAGTCGGTCAAGATGGCTCTTTTAATCTCGCAGCCCGTTTCCGGCCATGGCGGTAAGACTGGTCACAGATTGAGTTTCATTCTCTCGTCAATTGGACTAGCCCGAAGGAACATCATGTATTTGACGTCCTCCACTATATCAAGGTGGCCTTCAAAAAACAAGCATTGGACAAGGTTGATGAATCCGACTGTTTGAATAGGGAAGCGTTCCGGTGAGTGCGTTTCTAAAACATAATCAGGCATATCATTCTTTAACTGTTGCATATCCTAGCCTGTGAGTTCGCAATCTCGGAGTGCCTGCACCCATACAAAATAACTATTGTCCACAGGTATCATAACTCCACTGCGTCATTTGCTGCTCTGGCAACACAATCATCCCTACTATCGCAGTCATCGTCAGCCCTATACGACAGAGATTATCCATCGATGATGGGAAAACCGGTCGTTGGCATCGCGTTTCAAGAAATGACCCGAGAACAAATAAACGATGGCTTGGCCAAGCTGGGTTTGCAAGGACACGATGATGTTACTGGCGAATAGCACCGCACAGTTGTGCGACGGGCGTAAGAGTTGGAGCAATGCCACAGCCGACTTATGTATCATCACTGCTGCTGGTATCAATAGGGCGGGCATCAATTAATTCGAAGGGCGTGTCAGTTGTGGCCTCGTCGTCCTGATGCTGCCTATTAGGTAGCGAACAAATCAGGGAAATGGGGAGCGTACTTCGTTTAAGCGATAAAAGTGTTTTGATAATTTTTCGATAACCAGACTATATGGTAGATGTTGCGTCAATTTCCTATGGAGTGTCGTGTCAATGGAGTTGCGTTCATGGTGGCCGGCATCCATACCTTCTAGGCTGCACATTAAGGGAATGTCGAGCATCTAAGGTGGAGTCGAGCACATTGGAGGAATGTGCCCCTTCACTGAGGGACAGTTTGATGGAATATTCTTTGTCCGACTTGCCCCTGCCATGATTACGTTCATAGAGTTCAAAAGTGATGTGCGACTAAATGCCACGAGGAATGCTCAGAGATATCTACAGGCAGAAAAAGTTATGCGTACCGCGTAGTCAAGCTCGGGAATTCGGCGATTGGCGATAGGTAGTCCTGACAGCAGGACGAGGTTTACTAGTGTGTGGATATGGCTTTCTTTGGTGAAGTAGAGGGTCAAGGAGCTTTTCCCGTTATTTCTAGCCGCCTCGAGATCGGCCACGACATTTCGAAGTAATGGTAAAGATGTTAAGACACCGATTTCCTCTCTTCAAGGATATTAGACATTGATGTTTCTGGCCCAAAGTCTTCGACTCACTTTTCGTCAGGTTCGATCCCGTATTCTTGAGGTGCGACAAGATCAAATAGAGCTTTAGCTCTGCCGTATAGCTCGTGTAGTTTTCTATCGTGAGGTGGATGTATCCCATTCTCGCATGCGTGCTCATCGAAGATGGCAAAAAGGAAAGTTCGATGATGGAGTGCACAATACTTTATGGTATCATAGAGTTCGGACACCTTCCGGTCGAGATGGTACGTGAGTATGTTTCCAGTATTAAACGTTAAACGTACTCGTGACGGGTCGAATTTTTCCTGTTTAACATCACAGAAATCCTCAAATAGTTTTTCCCATCTTTCCCTAAACAGCCAAGGTTCATCACCGCAGCACCTGTGCCGGATAATTAGCATACGGCTCTATTGTACCTCGGAAGACGTGTTACCATCGTTCTTGAATCTTGTCTACGTCAAGAACCTCGAAATTTCGACGCATGATGTCTCTGAATGCGCTTAAGAGTTCGATAACTTCCTGAATTGGTATGAGGGCATCACTTCAAGACGGATCACAGTTCAAACATCGATATCGCTCACTTTGACAACCTCCACTGGTTCCTTTTTCATACTTTTGGGCCAAGTAAGTTCTGGTCTTTTCTCCGGCTCACCAGGTCGAAGAAGATTCTTCAGTCTTTTCTTGACATCATCCATAAGATCCTTGGCGGCATTTGAATCATCCAAAAGGTCTTTGCGGACAATGAGCTTAATGGGTGATTGTTGTTGTATGTGATTATACTGATTCGAGTAAGTTTCGGCATAGACGTTGTCCGATGAACTTTTCGCAGGTGATAATGACTGCTGCGTAAGATAGCTAGGTTGCTGGGGATCGAGTAAAGCCGCAGCGAAAATCTCAGCCGAAGCAATTACTCGTCGTTCAGAGGAAGTGAATATCTATGATTTATGTGTCAGATCAATTCGGGAACAGGTTGTTTCGGCACCTACTTTAACGTTCTGTAAAACTTCCTTATCTAGAGAAACTCAGGACCATTGCATACTGTTGTTATAAAGGACATACTCATAATTGAAATATCCTTCTTCATATTTTCACCTAGATCGCGGGACTGGTATCTCGCAGAATGCGTGAACTGATATGGAGTTAGTGTGACTAGGCTGCTAGAAATGTGCTTGCGCACCTCGCCACCCCACTTGAAGACAAGAGTCAGTTTGGTCAGTTTCCTCGGTTGACCTGGCTGCCGTTTTGAGTACACAGGCTTGAGTTGGGCCTTGGTGCCCGGAAGGTTGATTTTCTTATGGAGGGCAGTGTTCAGTTGCGTCAGCTTCATCAACTCCTCCCCATCAGCCCCCAACCTTCGGGCTTCGTCTACGGCATGAGCAATGAGAATTAACTGTTCCTTCTCTCGTAAAATGATTTCCTCTGTTTCCCCGTTCAGAAGAGTGACGAAAGGCTGGGTCCAACCTTCGCCAATCGGAAAGTTGAATTTCAACTTTTGCTGCGCAAGGGTCACGTAGAGCACAGAAACAAGAGATGGATGGACTCGCCTTGGGAGTGCGATCTGCATGACGAAAGACGGTAACATTGGCCTTCAATAGCCATATCGGGTGTTCTTGGGATGAAGCCTCTGCTGGTGGTAAAGGTCGTTCTAGCGAGTGAGAGTATCGCATGCACAGCGCTGCGAGAATGTCAGCAGCTTTGTCTGCAGCATACTATAGTAAGTTAAAGCGAAGGAGCATTGAAACAATTTCTCTCACCGTAATATGAATCATTTCCTTTCACAAAGCTCCAGCCGTTGACATCGATGACACGGCTATGACGTCCGCCGTCGCAGCGCAACAAGTCGAAGCCACACACGCGCTGTCCAAATCCTTCGCAGATTTTATCAGCCCATATCTTCTCTTCCTCAGTAAGTCGCGTGATGAACCTAATGAAGATCGGGTGGTGAATATGAAAGATAGATGTTGGATTTCGTACCGTATTTCTTTGCCTTCTATATTCCGTCTGACAACACCATCCACGACGGGCGATTTACGCGTTTCTGCATGCGTGTATTCTTTGCCAACGGTGTAAACCTTGATATCTTCAGAGTTATCGACATCGATAAACCGTTCATATATATATGACCCATCGGTTCGTGGCTGACTGAGGGACGAGTCTAGCTCGCTGGATTTGTTTCCGACCTTAAAGAAACAAAATCAATATGCGGATAAGGACGACAGGAAAAAAAAGAGACTACTTTTCTGAATAAACGGCGTCCGCCACCACCACGGAAGTAGATGTAAACATTGTGGTCCTCGCCACTGACAGGCTTTTCCACGAACGGTTTCTCCATGACTTGTCCGTCGACGATAATTGCATTCCCATCCTCTCGCAATTCAACTTCGGGCGTGACGACAAATCCCCCGAGCACGATTCCCAAGCGCTCCTTCATAACTTCGATAAGTTCACTATCAACTTTGGGGCCGCCATCCCGAGAGACCTCAATGCGTTCGGGAGTCGGCACATTGAGATGGTCTAGAACAGCTCCAACCAATCGTCTATCCCACAACAAAGCCTGCGGCGCAAGTTCATTAATGCAGAATGGTTTTCTCAACTTGACATAAGAAATGGCTTTGTCCAACGGAAAATCAGTCGAGAAGAATGATATGAGGACATCGCAACGAGGCCAATTCTCGACATCTAACAAAAAGCAAAATTTAGTCACATAGCGATATAATCATAAAAAATGAAATCTCACCCTCATCCAGTATTACTTTGTCTCCAAATACTTTTACTTCAATCGCCCCTCTCGACCTCTCGACCAACCTCGTCAATATTTCTCTCATTGCTTTACTCCGTGCTTTAATGTCCATTGCGCAAACTCCTAAAGTTACTTTCGGAGTCATCCTATCGCGGCGTTTGAGAATAGGCATAAGGAGATAAGAATAAAGAATACACACCTGGTATCTCTATGGTCATGAGGAGTGACGAAATCGGAAAAGGAACCGACTGAAGAGGGCGAAGAAGATCTCGTAAAAATGGAGCTTGAGCGAGGAGAAGACTTCTCAGGGGAACCCAGGTATGGACCTGACCGCGACTGGCGTTCCCACTGATGCATGGCGAGGTAGCACAGAAACCGTGCTTTAGCAGAGTGGTCTCAAAGGGACGTATTCTGGCACGTGACGTTAATGCATGTTTGGCAACAGCGTGTTTGGCAACAGGCTTATCGGCTCATTGCAATATCATCGAGTCCTCTGCCTCGCCACTGTGGCTCATACCTTTAACGTTTCTCGTCTCGCCACCTAGCTTTCATTCTGAATGAAAGTGGCTCACTATGGATAACAAATCTACCAATACCTCTGACCTGTTCATGAGGTCGAGGACCAGCCCTCCTCCGGGTCCTTTCGCATACCAGACGCGCCTTCTCGAACGAACATCGTCTACCAAAGGAGCGGGCAGTCCCTTGTCTCGTCGTAATTCGCAGTCTGGAAATGGGATTTTGAATTCGCCTACCGGAGGTTCCCAGCGAAGGTGGACAAACCATCGTCTTGGGCAGAGCTTGGACATGGTTCGGGGCAAATGGGAGGAGCGCATCAGAGATGAGTCCATGGAAGAAAGCAGTGCCACCCCTGCAAAAGACAATATTCATCCTAGGTCACACGCTCTCGATAATTCTGGTCCCAGCGACCTTATCACGATCTCGCCGACATCTGGTCAACGGCCTGGCTCGGCGTCGCCAAAGCCAGAATTCGTCGTCGAAGCAGAGAAGAGAGCACTTAAAAGGCGAACGTTACCGGCGACCCTTAACGCATACCCATTGTCACCGAATACTACTGGCGTCAGCGTAGAAGCTCCCTTGTCGTTCCGTGATGGCACTCCCCCACCTTTCGCAGATTCATCCTTCATATCGACTTCGTCTGAGAACCCACCACCTTTGAATACCCCACAGCCACCTTCTAGGGCGCGCCGATCCAATACAATGGAAACACCAATCAGACCGTCATTTGTTTCTACTTCACCATCCCATGTAATCACTTCAGCCAGCCATACGACCGCACCTCTAACATCAACTCCTCGTCGCCGGCCGAATTCTCTTTACGGTGTCCCACAAAGTCCGTACGTTGTAGATAAATTCGCGCAGCGCCCGTCATCGTCAAACCTTTCCCGATCGCTCTCTGGCTCAGTCGAAGATCTCACAAACTCTTCTCAAACACCGTCATCTCTAAGTTCCGTGATGTCACCGAGATCGTACCGGAGCTCTTATATGACCAACAAGAAAGCGTCCACCTATCTCAGTAATATTGGCGGAAGTCGAAAGATAGGGCATCTTCCCCGTATAGCTAGTGGCGATGTTGATGTGGGTTGGGAAAGGGATCAAGCCGACTCTGAGCGCACACCTGGCGATCGAGATCGAGATAGGCGAATACACGATCGCCAGACTGAATCTGCATTTCCTGTGGATGCCCATCTCAGGCAGGATCTTGTGCCCGATGCAGAGGATGTCGCTGGCTTGCCCGGAAGGCCCCAATTGAAGGCTCCAAGTGCTCCAAACTCTCCTTTGCCCGCTGCTCGATTCGGATACGGAATCTGGGCTGACATTCAGAGACACCTGCTCCAGGCATACGAATACCTCTGCCACGTCGGCGAGGCTAAGGAATGGATTGAAGGTTGCCTTGGTGAAGAACTCGGATTTGGCATTGTTGACATGGAAGAGGGATTAAGAAACGGTGTGATACTGGCTAAGCTTGTGAGAGCTTTTCAAGGAGAAGCCGCAGTGAGGAGAATTTATGAAGTCAGTACGTTCTATCTAGTCAGGCATCCTCTAACTCATTTTGTTCAGGCACCCAAACTCGATTATCGACATTCGGACAACATAAATCACTTTTTTGAATTTGTTAGGAGTGTTGGTCTCCCGAGGTGCGTTTATATCATGTTTCATGCATTCTTTGGTCTCATTTTTGATTGTCTAGGGTTTCATCTTCGAACTTACAGATTTATATGAGAAAAAGAACCTCCCAAAGGTTATCTACTGTATTCACGCTTTGAGGTATGAGGATAGCGGTTGTATATCATACCCTCAATTAACCGGAGCTATAGCCACTTACTTGCGCGCCGTGGAATGGCACAACGCATTGGCAACCTCCTTGGTCACCTCCATTTCTCAGATGACCAGTTGACCAAGACACAGAAAGGCCTAAATGATTCCGGCGTCACTATGCCCAACTTTGGTAGTGTTGGTCGTGAATTGGCGAAGGAAATCAACGAAGAACCAGAGCCAGAGATCGAGACTGAAGAAGAACGTGAGTTTGCCAGTATACTCGGGAGTATAAAGTTTTTTAATCGTCTCCAGGTCGTGACCGCTTGCTGCTCGAGTCTGAAGCATCTATCATTGCTGTGCAAGCACTTTGTCGAGGTGCTAGAGCACGCCAATGTCTTGCTGATTTGATGGATCGCATTGGTCACGGGCAACGATATATTCCGGCTATTCAATCTGTGTGCAGGGGTATCCTCCTCCGCAGACGGTTGCGGCAACTTCGGAGTTCGACCGAGTCTATCACTCCTCGGATTGTCATGCTACAAGCCATCTGTCGCAGAATTCTCCTACAGCGCCACTGGCTTCGTTATGTTCGCCGCATCAGAGGGTCGATACTGCTTTTCATGAAAATTCAAGCACAAGTTAGAGGCGTGATCCAACGTCGGCGGTTCCATCGGCTCAAAACTGCCATGAGAAAAAGCAGGACATCGATTATCGAACTTCAGGCCACCGCTCGTGCACGCCTTCTGCAGAAACGGCACATGGAATTGGCGAAGTCGTTCACCCGACCGATTATCGGGGCCTCCATAATCATGCTGCAAGCCCAATCTCGGGGTTCTCTGTTGCGGCTTGCTTCCTCGCGGTTCCGAGACTTGATCAACCGTCATGAACCTATATACGTCAAGTTGCAGGCTCAATGTCGGCGTGTCTTGGTGCAAATGGAGCTCCATTCGCGGTTGGCGAAGCTGAACGATATTACAGATGTGGTTGTGCATACCCAGGCAGCCGCGCGCACCTATTTAGCGAGAAAACGGCTTCTTACTCTCATACGCGGTCTTCGTAAAGCTACTGCAGTGGTAGTTGATTTTCAAGCCCGTGCACGTGCAACTCTGACTCGCCGAGAACGCCACGACATGAATAAAGTCTTCACCGAAGTAAAGACTGTCAACGCTGTCACAATCCTTCAAGCGCGCGCGCGAGCAACCATAGCTCGCAAACGACACCGAGAACTGAACCGCCAAATAGAATTTACGGTTCCAGACGTTATAGGTCTGCAGAGCACAATACGCAGGATGCTGATCCGTCGAGACTTCATCGCATGGAAAGATCATCTCCAGAGAAGTCACGGTGTTGCTTCCTACTTGCAAGCCATGTTTCGAGGCGCACTCGTGCGCCGAACGTTCCGACAAAAGATGGAATACTACAAGGCGAACCTCAACCAAGTCGTCAAGATACAGTCGTTATTCCGAGCCAAGGAAACCAGAGAACAATACCGACAACTCACTCTTGGGAAGAATGTGTCAGTTAGCACAATCAAGAATTTCGTGCACCTCTTGGATGATTCAGAAGCGGACTTTCAAGAGGAGATCAAGATCGAAAGACTTAGAAAAAGGGTCGTCGAGAGCATTCGAGAGAATCAGGCCTTAGAAAACGACGTCAACGACTTGGATGTCAAGATCGCCCTGGTAGTCCAAAATGCCAAATCTTTTGACGATCTCGTTAAGGCGAAGAGAAGGCACGGTGGCGATAACGCAGCTGCTCATGCGGCTCGAATATCGCTTCTCGCCGCGCATGGCGATCCTTTCTCCGGACCGAACACTCTTGATCAGAGGGCACGCCGCAAACTCGAGCTGTACCAGCAGCTATTTTACCTATTGCAATCCAGGGGCGAGTATCTCAGCCGCTTGCTCATTCTCTTGTCATCGGATAGGGTGTCTGAAAAAAGTCGCCGGTTTGTGGAAAGGGTTGTTTTGACTCTCTTCGGATACGGACAAGATCGAAGGGAAGACTATCTGCTGCTGAAGCTCTTCCAGGTTCGTATCGGCGCGCTTTAGGTATCTTGATGCTGACCTGTCTTCCAGCTTGCTATTCGAGAAGAAATATCAGCAGCTACCCGCATAACAGATGTTATCCATGGGCACCCAATGTATATCAACATTGCGGTACATTACGTGCGCCCAAAGCAAAACGTATACGTGCGCGAAACGTTTCAAAGTCTGATCCAAGAGGTCATTGGAAGCGATGACCTCGATCTGGAGGTCGATCCCACTCTCGTATGCGTCTGCACTATCATATCGTCACGCGAGTCCTGATCAGCTCCAGATCTATAAGGCCAGAGTCGAACTGGAGGAAATGCGATCCGGTATTCCTAGTCGGCAGCCGAAAGAAATTTCATTCAGGGACGCTACACGAGATGTCGACACAAGACCAATATTCATCCGCCGTAAGTGTCACAGCCATCGCTGTCATGCTTTCTTTCATTCTGTTTGTCAAGACCTCCAAGTACTACAATGGTGGACCGAAACTTTCGTCGCAGCAATGAAACAGTCGACCAGGAAAATGCCTTATAACATGAGGTACTTGGCCCGAGAAACTCTAGTTCAGCTTCGGGTACGTCAAAAGAGTATAGGTTGAAAGCTATTGCCTGAGTCTTCCCTCTTAACGTGTAGGAGAAATTTCCTGACGCTTCTGATGCGGCATGTGCGGCGTGCGTTGGTCGATTGGTGTATTATCGTTATGTCAATCCCGCGATTGTGTGAGCGGTGCATTTGTTTTGGCACGGTTTCGCAACTCATTGATCACGTTCAAGGACCCCTGAGACATTCGACATAGTGTCAAAGACTATCGACGTTCCCGCCAGGAAAAACTTGGCCCAAATCTCACGAGTCTTGACGCAGATAACAAGTGGCGCCGTTTTTGGCGATGACCATCCGATGTATGTGCCAATTAATGACTATGTTAACAAGGCTATCGGTGAAATTTCTGCGTGGATGCTTGAAAGTACGCTTATTTATATCACGATGCATGGTACTTCCTGTTGAACTCGTACTCCGTAGTTGCCGACGTCCCAGATCTCGAGTCATACTTCCATGCACACGAGTTTCTCGATGTCACGGTCCAGCCGAAACCTATCTATATCTCGCCAAACGAGATATATACCATTCATGGTCTATTGTCACAGTATCAAGACCAGATTGTTCGTCTTTCCTTTGCGTTTAGCGCCGTTATTGATATCCTGCGGATAGGCGTCTGATCCTAATGATACCTTGCGGGTTATCCTTACTGAGTTAGACGGAGTGCCAAATCTGAGCGAAGAACTCAAAGATGCCCGAGACCAAGCCATCACTCTTGAACTGACTAATCGTTTTGCAGATGTCCGAGGTCTGTACAAAGGAACATAGAGAATAACTAAAGCCAATTTACTGATCTCTTTAACTTGCAGATCCTCATGCTGAAGAGAAGACTCTCTGGGTTCAAGCTAAGCGCGGCGTTCTGGCCATTCTACGTGTTCAACCGGCCCAAGACCTCCTCCAGTCTCTCATGCAACCTGTCACAGATGCTGATGAGCGTGTCTGGGAAGATATCCTCGATGCTGAACTAGAAAGTGAACAAGCAAGGCATCCAAGGCGACAACCTTCAACCGCCGCTACGGACGCCTACCGCCTTGAGGATATACGATCGTGGGTGATGTCACATCTCAGACGTGCCATGCACTCATGTGAATGATTTGAATAGTCTGAAGTTCGCCGCTGTCAAAGCACTCGCAATTTCAAACCTGTTGGAACTGGAGAAACAAGGAAAGATTGCCCGAGCCGATGGGTTTCAAGGTATTCTGAACGCCATCGCGGGCGATGTCCGGAGCAAACATCGCAAGCGCCTCCAACGACAGCATGAAATGGAAAGCATGAACGAAGCGCTCAAGCATCTCGCAGAACGGAAGAAATATTTTGAGGAACAAATCAATAGCTACCATAACTATGTCGAAATGGCTATGAACACAATGCAGCGTGGTAAAGGGTAATTACCGTCCACCTCCCTTTGCCACGGTACTGACACAGCTGCAAGGAAAAAACGATTTGTGTTGCCATTCACCAAGCAATACTTCCATTTGCGAGATCTTCAAAGATCGGGGCAGACTCCGCAATTTGGATCCTATCTCTACACGGCCAAGTATCTGTACGATAAAGGCATCCTGCTTTCCATTGATCACTATTCGCCCCGACAATTCGACAAGATCCAGTTGACGATATCATCGGACACTGCTGGAGTGTTCAAGCTGGTTCTGGAATCCAACATGCTTGGCGTCGCCTCCAGGATTGCTTCCGAAGATGTTCGAATGGAAGATCTTTTGCAAGCAAAGTACGAGAATCGTCCATCTTACTCGTTATTCGACAGCAAGGTCAAGGTCAATTTCGAACGCTTTCTTTACCAAATCAATAAGAAGTGCGATCTCTTCAGATCGCAATGCGCCCATGCTGACATTGGCTTTTAGGTTCTATGTGTGACGTTCCCTTGTACTATTACCATATTATCGACTCATTCATGACATCCGCATTTGCAATCTTTGCTGCTTTCTTGATTCATGACGGACAATTTGCATACCCTTTGCCTCATCTTACCCGTCTTTTGTGTACTATGTCGTACTACCTCATAACCTTCATAACTGCTTCACGACACGACACGTTTATGATAGTACTGTTACATGACACGCCTAGAGCGTATAATAGAATCGAGGATGACGATCACCGATTGGAGCTCGCGTTTTCCCAGCATCCCACAGTTCCTTATAGAGCCGAAGATTAATATCTCGACGACCTTCTCTTCGAGCTTTATTCTCCCACATGCAGTACGAGCTTGTGGAATTGTCAGTAAAATCCATGAAGAGCATGAACTTCACATACACGTTGGCAGCAATCAAAACCCAAGCAAGGATGACGAAGGCGAGCACCACCGAATGACCTCGTATGTATTTAGGAGCTTGATCTTTGAACTAGTATTTGAGAATGTTGAACGAACGAAGAAACCGGGTGTACGAACCTTGGGTATAGACAAATGTCGCTATGAAGCCTCTGCAAAAGAGTTGACAATACTATCATTATTTGCATGTTTTATGCCCTACCCCGTATTCGCAACTGCCAGTTGCAGTGCAGTAGTAGTGGCTTTCTTGTAATGACCACTGCTATTGTTAGGAAGGATTGACCTTGACGGTACATTCAGGTGTTACCGAAACAGGAACATTGACGAAGCAGGACTAACAATATACAAGGGCCGGATGGATACCTAGTTTGCTTCAATAAGCTAAACAAGATGAAAATACCTACGAAGTCACGTACACTCCGGCTGCCATGAAGAACACAGCAACGTATCTCACGGTATTCGTTTTGGCGGTAATCGCCATGATGTAGCCTGCAGCCAGTAATGTGAAGCATCTCAACATTGAGCTGGTCGACATACCTATGACAGTTAGGGGCAGACAAAGGAGGATGAACGGTCCACGCCATCTTAACTTGTCGGCCAAAACCGCTACGACGACTAGTAATAATGAGGCTGCATCGTCAATGACGAAGTTATTTGCTCATCTCACCAGTAAGCACAACCGCTGGAACGTAGGGAGGAACTGTTAAAAAGTATAAACTATTAGCCAGGTTTCTAGTATCTTGCACACAGTAATACCAGTATGAAGCTGTGCGGCTCCCCCACGGTAGCCAAGCCCAGAAACGATAGTAGGCCTGCAATCGTTAATTAGCTTGTGCTCCAGTCAACGCTATGAACAAACTACCTACAGGAACAGAGAGTAAGAATACAGACTAACAATCAAGCCACAGTACGCAATCCCCGTTAACCACGCCTGGGGATCCTTGAATCCTAGTGAAGACCATTAGCGATACTACGAGCATGGGGGCAGATGCGGGTACCTCTGATCACCTCTCGCCACTCAAACTCTTCCCGGTCATGATTGTCAAGCGTGGAGTCGATCATAACAGACAGTTCAGCTACACTTGCGTCCTGTGTTTCGTTCTTTTTCTCATCTTCCTCGGCTAATGCATTGGGTGGATTGGCGTCTGAGTCGAAATTCGGTCCGCTGGACCCTGTAACATCGCGAGACCAGAAGCGACGAACTGAACCGAGGACGATCAGCGAATGCAAAGATCCCATGGCCAAAGAAATGAAAGCTCACTTGCGAACGCTTTTTCTTCCTCGGAAAGGAAGTTAGCCGACGCAATGTCAGCTGGCAGAATCAAGGCCGCTATGATGCTTGCGAGGATAGTTGCTAGCCCTTCTAGAATCTGTAAAGCCGGATCAGTAGCATATGGTTAACTCCAACAGCGAGATAGAGATACAAAAATCCATCGCCATCCAGCGAGCCCCCCTATGCCATCCATCTTTATAATCGCAGTGGCCAGCAACCCTAGCGAAGAAGAGAAGTAGCTTTGAACTTTCTTTTTTGCGACAAGTGGGTGGGCACAAACCTCCAAATGCTCCTGAAAGAGAAGCTGGACTAAGATTAGTTCACTAGAGAACGATCAGCAGAAAGGTCACTGACCTGAGGCATAAAAGACACCGACACTTCCTCAACGTAAATAAGGGTAATGTGGAAGAAATGGTGGTATTACCGTAGTTGAAGTTCATGTCGTTTGTAAATCGTGCTTAGATATAATACCTTTTTGGGTGACTTTGTAGTCAGTCCAATATCAACAAATCATTAGTGACGAACTATGCCAGGTAGAAGCCCTCCTTCACATAGGCCAAGACATAAGCGTATGGCAACGAGGCCATTAAAACTATGGATCTTAGCGTTGCCTATCGTCAGAAAAAAGTTTGGAAAGTGAAAATGGCTGCCAACCAGTGCTGTTAAAGTGGTAACGATGCCCCATAAAAAGACTAGAAGAGGGATCCAGCGCTAGCAAAAAGAAATCCGAGTCGGAAGCCATCTTTAACAAACGGGAAAAAACTTACATTCGGTTTCATCTTCTTCATTACCATATTGGAGGGAATTTCGACGAGGAGATATCTGCATCATAGAATTCTGTGATTACTTGGAGCCAGCCAGTGCATCTCAGGACACCATACGTGACATAGAAAACTGTCTCGTTTTTAACTAGATCAATGTGGCCCAGATTACAGAGGCGACGTACCAGCTAGCGCGGCGTTAAATTGATTTCCGCGTAGATGAGTGTCGCGTTCAAGTCCCGCGATTCTTGTACGAATTTGGTATAAAAAAAATACAGCTGGGTAAGTGTGAAAACTTGCCTGGCATTTCCTATATTACTACGGTCGATGAAATTAGCTAGCCAAAGCTGCAGAGGCTTCAGCGATGGGTCGTATGACATGAAGGATAGTTGAAATTTACAAGAGCCAGAGGGGGCAATATACGGCAGTCAAGTTTCCACAAAATTCTTCTTTTGAGGGCTTGATCATAATCCGATTGGTGTGAAGACATTGGCAAGGAAATTGAACAAGCAGAGGAGCAGAACCGATAACACCGACGAGCACATTGTCTTGCAGTCTTTTATAACATCTGACCAAAAGAAATCCTATATGGAGTTAGCTGTTCCTCCTTACTACAACACAAGAATAATACTCACCGGCTGCTGAGGTAGGTGGTATGATCACACCACCATCACCTGTTGAGGTTCACATATGATGCTGATAGGATTTGAAGTGGAATAAACCAGTGATAATCGAGATATATCAGACATTGTGCGTTGTCCGGCATCCTGGCGGGGTGCCAAATGCATTCTTATCCCACTCATCGTGGTTCCAAGGAGGCCCTTGGAAAAACCCAGCTTATACTTAGTATGATCCGACTTGTGCCTGCATAGAACTGGATCAAGATAGTGACCTGTGGGTGGAATCCTCGGCGTTCCTGTCGGTTCCGTGGGTGGATGAGCTGGCTTGCGCACGGCGATCAGAAGAGAACATCGCTCAGCTGGCATTAAGCGGCTGATGAGATTTGGACGGACAGGAGACTATTTCCTAAGGTTCCAAGTCCAGTAGTCATGTGATAGCACAACCTTACTTACATCAACTACTATCACAACTGGGTGGTATTAGTGGTCGGACAACGACGACAAGGACACCATGTCCACTCCTCCATTTCCTGTTGCATCGGCCCCTTCTCTACCGCCTAATTGGTCTCAACACACAGGTATCTTGCTCAGCGGAAGGAGCTGACTGCCTTTTCTGACTATCATCAAACAGCACCAACTGGTCATGCCTACTATTATAATTCCCTAACTCGAGAATCCACGTATGTTCGGCCGATGCCTCAATTGTCCTCTTTGCCTACTCTACAACCAGACGCGGCCAGGATACAAAGGGAAAAACCACAGTCCAAGGTCCCGATTCCTGGAACGGACTGGCTGCGCGTGAGGACCACTGCAGGCAATGTCTTCTACTTCAATAAGATCAAGAAGCAAAGCCTGTGGACTATTCCTGACGAAATAAGGAACATCATTGATAAATTCGACTGGGAAACGAGCCAAGGCGAACAACATTCTAAAGATGTCACTTCCGATGTTGACGAAGGAAGCAGAGAGGCATCGGAACGGGCGGAAGAGATAGAAAGAGTGAAGGAGGAAGTTCGCGGATTGGTGAAAAGAAAAGCTGCGGAAAGTGCTACCTTTGACACAGCTCCCGCGAAAAAATCGAAGGTCGAGGACGAGGGGGAGGGTACTGAAAGCTCTGACAGCGAAGAGGACGAAGAGGAGGAATGGCAGAAGGAAGCTGCTGCACAACTAGCAGCCGAGGTGGAAGCGGAGAAGAAAAAAACCGAAGAGGTCGCAACAGCAAAAGAGGTGGAACAGAAGATGAGCACCTCAGTCCCCGTACCCGAAAGGGTGGATTTGTCGCTCGATGAAGCTAAAGCTTTATTCAAGGTGTGTCTTATCGTCGCACCGCTGTCGACCAAGATGCTTACGATGGATAGACTCTTCTCCGGGAAAAGGAGATTAATCCGCTTTATCCATGGGACACCTCTTTACCCAAATTTGTAAACGACCCAAGATACGTCTTACTCCCATCCGTGTCAGCCCGGCGCGAAGCGTTTGATGAGTACTGTCGCGAGCGTGCAAGAGAGTTGCGCGAATCAGCAGTGCAGCGTGAAAAAGCTGTTGCGGATCCAAAGGGGGAATTTGAGCATCTTTTGCGAGAAGACGTCACAAGCACTAGAACAACATGGAATGATTTTCGCAAAAAATGGAAGGCTAATAGGCGGTTTTACGGATGGGGAAGGGACGATAGAGAGAGGGAGAAAAGGTTCAAGGCCTGGATCAAGGAGCTGGGTGAAAGTCAGTTCACTTCGTTACTCCAGCATCATATTTTCTTATGCATAACTGTAGAGAAAAAGGCAATGGCCCAGAAAGCCGAAGCAGACTTCTTCGATCTGTTGCGAGAAAGGGTTGAAATCAAGGAGGGCATCTTATGGAAAGATGTGCGTCAACCTATGTCTCTCCGGTACACCGAGAGATCTTATGTTTCTGCAGGTCAAACGGTCTCTTTATGATGATTCACGGTACGACGCCGTTGGATCCTCCACCTTACGTGAGGAGTTATTCGAGACGTTCGCGAAAGGCCAACGGGAGAAGTCAGGACAAAACAATTTTCTGGCACAGGGTTCATCGCCAGACAAGACAATCCAGCCGTCGTCAGAGAACAAAAGAGAAAGGGCTGTCAGAGAGAGAGAGGAGAAAGTAAGAGCAGATATGAGTAAGATAGAAGCCGATATTGGGCGGTCGAGGATCGGCATAACTAAGGAAGAAGGGGAAAGAGCATATAGGTATGTCTTTATGACTTGCGTGCATCCACACGATATCTTCATATAACTATTCAGGTCGCTGCTAACTGATGCAGTTCGGGATCCACAAGTACGTCTAAACATGGTAATTGGTTTCACGACGCTAACGAACAAGCTGGATCCTGGTTCACTTGGGCAGGCTACATGGGATGCTACATTGTCTCAACTGATGACGGATGCACGGTTCCAGAGTTCTCTTCCTTTGAATCAACAGATACGTCTTTTTCATGAGCACGTCAGAATGCTCCGTTCCAAGCACCTGAACAACTTGCATGCGCTCTTTCAATCGCATGCCCCTTCCCTTGCTGAGTCATTTGAGTCCCTTCCTTTACCTTCACTGTTGCCGTCCTTGCCAGTAACTAAGCTCGGCCTTGACGTCGACTCCCTGGAGCTAGAGTTCAACAAATGGCAGCAACAGCGGACCGTGGAAGCTAGGAAGGCGTTTGACGAGATGTTAACCGAAAACTCCTTTGTAGAATTCTGGGGTCGGCTGGGTAAGCTGGGTGGGTCAGGTGTGGACTCTGGCATCAAGAATGACGACCTTGGCGAAGATGAGGAAGAGAGGGTCGACATGAAGGCGCTGGCTAAAAGTGTTAATCTGGATGACATGGTGAAGGTTTTGAAGGTGGGTAGGTCGGAAAATTGCAAGGCAAATTTTGGTTGACCCCGCTCCAGAACGACCAGAGGTACATCAAGTTTGATCATGTTCCTGAGCAAAGAGAACGGTGGCTCAGAGTACGTGTGCTGCACCTCGGAGCACTTCTATTGTGGATATTGATGCTATGCTCCTAGGAGTATCTTGGAAATCTCACTGCACCGAAGCTTTCTGTACATGTACCCTCATAGTCTTATAGCCATTCATTGGGTTGCTGTTGGCATACTGTTTGGCAGATGGGACTCGCGTTAACCTGAGAAAATGACACGAACGTGACACGTCAGTGCATACCAAGTTGATATATAGCATCTCAGGGAGGGCTTGAGGCAGCGAAGCTTTTCTTGGTCGTAGATGCGCCTCTTTCGCAAGCTTGCCTCCGCATCTTTAGGAGCTCTTTGTGTTGCTTCCTATGTGTTCGCCGAGGAGGTCAACTCTTCGAACGTTCAGAAAGTGAAACACAATTATCAGGTAACTTCCTTCTTACCGGTTTTGTCACCGCATTCTGAACTACTGCAAGAGCGATGTTGCGCGTCTACGGAAAATCGTGATCAATAGGCAAGCCCATCTCATTTTCTGCGAACCACGTTGGACGTTGGGCTAAGTTGTCAATATTTTCCAGCCTGTATTCGCACAAGTACGTGTACGTTTCTCCTTCAAACCTTCACGTTGCTAACAGCCCTTGGTTTTCAGGGAAATCTTCATTCGCGAGCTCATTTCCAACGCTAACGACGCTTTGGAAAAACTGCGAATCACCGCTTTGACTGATGAGAATGTCTGGAATGGGATCCTCTCAATATTACGATCAAAGCCGAGAAGAATGAGGACGGAAAGGGAGGACGCATCGTTATAACTGGTACGTGAGTATAGGTTGTGATATGAGTGAACTCTCATTCGTCATAGATACGGGTATTGGTATGTCCGCCGAGGAACTCAAGACCAATCTCGTGAGTCTGCCTCTTGAATATCATTTGTTCTCGTGAGGTGACGTCTTGGACAGGGCACACTTGCCAAGTCAGGGACGTCTGAGTTTCTTGCGAAGGCAGAAGGACAAGATAATAAAGCAGCTGGAAATCTTATTGGTGCATTCGGTCTCGGATTTTATAGCAGCTTTTTGGTCGCGGATCGTGTAAACGTTGCGTCAATTTCTCCCCGGACTGAAAAGAATTCGGACCCAGTTCAACATGTTTTCAGCTCATCTGCCGACGACGCATCGTTCGAGATTTTCCCAGATCCCCGAGGCAACACCCTTAATCGCGGCACGGAGATTACGCTCTATCTGAAGGAGGATGCCACGGACTACCTTGATACTGACAGGATTTCTGACCTAATGTATGGCCACTCTATTCTATGTCGATTTTCTCTGACACAGGTGTAGTAACAAGCACTCATCCTATTCGTCTTCATTCCCTATCTACGTCTTCACGCAAAAGACCCAGGAGATCCCAGACGAGTCGACGACGGAAACATCTACCGCATCGGAGACCGCTGAGCCGTCTGAGACAGTGACTGCGGAGGACAAGTCCGATGATGAAGCCACTGTTGAGGAAGTATCTGACGATAGAAAGGAGGAGAAGGAAGAGCCTCCGAAGATGAAAACCGTTGTAGTCGACGAGTGGGTCAGGGTCAACGCTCAGCCACCTCTTTGGACTCGGTTAGTGAAGTAAGTCTTGTGCATGTTGCTGTCTCAACAGATCTCGCCCTTTGCAGGGATCCTAAGAACGTCACTGAAGGTAAAACAGGACAAAGATATTGCTTTTGAGCTGTTCTCATTGATGGATTATTAGATGAATATGTGGCTTTCTACAAGGCATTCTTTAAGGACCACAACAAGCCGCTGGCCTGGCATCATTTTCCGGTGACTCGGGAGCCGGTGTGTCATTTAAAGGCATCTTATATCTTCCCTCCAAGCTGTGAGTTCTTGAAGCGAATCCTTCTCCACTCACTCTCATCAAGAGCATTTCAGTCCTGAAGAGTTCTGGCAGCAGCCTCTGGCATTTACGTCAAAGGACATCAAGTTGATGGTCAAACGCGTCTTCATCACTTCAGACCTTGGCGACCATGGACTACCCAAGTGGGCCAGTTGGGTTAGAGTAGTGATTGACGGTGAGTCTAAAGAAATGACTGTAGTACCATCGGTCTTGACTGTTTTTATGCAGCTGACGACTTGCCTTTGAATGTATCTCGGGAAACATTGCAATCGAATGCATTCCTCAGACAACTCAAGAGTATAATAATCAAGCACATGATACAAGTCTTCACCAAGATCGCTGAGGAAGACATCCAGAAATTCGGAGAAATACAAGAGGTCTACGGTTCCATTTTTAAGCTCGGTGCTGTCGAAGACTTGAAAAATCGAGAAAAATTGGGCAGTTTGATTCGGCTCGACACGAATCAAAGAAACGACACATCGTTCGACGGCGTGAGTGATGAGCGCCAGTATTGCATATTACTTTATTGATTGACAAGACTACAATAGTACCTTCAGAACAAGAAACAGGGCCAGAAACAGGTGAGAAAGTCGCTTACTGTGTGCTCTGATCTGATCTTTGTTCCAAAGATATTCTATCTCGCCGAGATAGGCAAGACGCCGGAGGATCTTGCTAAGAGCGTTTTCGTGGAGAAACTACATGCCCGAGGGTACGAGGTTCTTCTATTAACAGAGCCGTTGGACGAAATTCTGTTGGGCAATCTTCGACAATGGAAGTAAGTGAACGCTTCGCTGCTGTCTTGGACGAGGCTCAACTTGTAGCTAGGAACGTGCCCTTCCAAGACGTTGCGAAAGCTGGTTTGAAGTTTGGGGACGAAGGTATTTCATCTTTCACTTTCTGTTCTGGTTAGCACTCAGCACAGATAGACCCGGAGGCCGAGAAAGAAGAAAATGAGCAGCTTACAGAAAAGTTTAAGCCTCTTTTGACGTGGTTGAAAGCCCAAGCTAAGGACCTTGTTCGTGATGGTATGTCTCAGAGAAAAGTAATTTTTGGCGCAGGAATGACCTTCTCATGGCACAGTGGTACTTTCTAACCGCCTTGTCACTAGTCCGGTCGCTATTGTCGCTGAGCACCATGGATATACCGCCAACGTGCAGAAGATGATGAGTGAGTGAAGCTGCGAAGTCCCTTCTACGCATTTTAACCACTTGTTTGGTAGGTGCGTCCAACGCTAAAAATCACAGAGGAGGAATCCTACATGAATTTGCCAAGAAGGCCAAACTATTGGAAATTAATCCTCGTTCCCCTCTCATCGAGGGTCTCCTCCGTCGCGTGAAAGAACTGCCTTCGGAAGAGGAGGAAAAAGATCTTGAGGCAGAGGACGAACTGAAGGAAGTCGCTTCCATCTTAATCGATGGTGCTCTCGTCCGGTCTGGATTCGAGGTCCCGGATAACAACGAGTAAGTTTCCATTCCGTCGGACACTAGGACGTACCGGCTGAGCATCTCTCAGATTCTTCGCACGAGTTGATCGTGTCCTGAGGCGATCACTTGGTGTAAGCGAAACAGCTCCTACTGACACTGAGGTCACACCGGCACCTCCGGTTGATCCCAGACTGCCAGTAGAAGAGGAAGAACAACCTCCCGAAATTCCGCTGGACGAAGATGATGATGGAAAAGCAAAGGTGATCGTGCCAGAGCACATGAGGGAACATGTAAGCTTCTTATACTCTGACATTCTCACATGATACATTATTTTTCATTCAGGTGTCAATTGAAATGGAGGAGATCGACGACGATGATAACCCTGTTCCTCAACATGATGAGCTCTAAGATACCAAGATACTGTCACATTTATTTATGTAATTGACAACAATACATGGGATTTGTTGAAATGTGTGAAATTCACCTTTTTGATCACGTGCTGAAGGGAGGCGGATCCGGTTCCATCAACGCTTGCCAAGTGGTGCTCCCACAACTACCTCCTCCCCAACCTCAAGGCGTAGTTCCTAGGCGCCTACTTTTTTCTGTATCTAGACCTTCCATGTCATCTTCCAACACATGGCTATAGGATTCTCTCGATTGCAGCTCGCCGCGGCACTTCTTGGTGCGTCCCTATCCGACAGTCATACTCCTGTATGTAAATCATGAATCACCGTGTTATTGCAGAATACGACAATGATCCAGACAATCCAGATGCGCCGAAGCGCTCCGCCCATGACAGCGCCATCTTTGCCCATTTACGCCGCAACCTCGGAACCCGTCCTCGAACAGTATCTCATAAGAGTCTAGAGCCCTTCGATAGCGGGAGTACCGTGCGGCGTGAATCTGCTGCATGTCGTCCAGGGAGTCAAGGGCTTCCATAGATGCCTTGCGCAATCCGTTTGGCGATGACGACCCCCGACTCGGAGACTGGGGTTGAGGAGGATGAAATAGAGGTGGACTTGACGTCGTGGGGTTTGGACGCCTTTATGCCAAAGGATAAGTCGTCGAAGTCCAGTAAAGGGAAAATGAAGGCCAACGATGGGGCGGCCCAGCGTAGTGCGCCATCCGTTCCATCTCACCGAGTTTCGATCGATAGGGAATTAACAACAGTCCCTTATAAACGGGCCATCAGCACATCGCGGTCCGCGAGCCTGGGTGGGGCTTTAGAATTTGCGGCCGCGGGTCTTGAACATCCGAATTTCAAAGCTTTACCTCGAGACCGGCGTCGATCTCTGGGTTCAGCTCTTGATAACCAGGCAGAATTAGCACACGTCTCGTCTCAACGGCGTCGTGCTCTATCCCTCGCCCTCTCAACCCCCCAATTCATACCCTTTCCAGCTTCTTCGAATAACAGGGTGACGTCGGGCGAAGTCCAAAGGGACGTTGATGACGGTATTCCTGAACAATTGAAGCAGCAATTCGGTGACGTTGACTTTGAGGATTCGGCAAAACCGGTCGTGTACGCACGATTTCAAACGGTACATTAGCCACTGCGCTATTGACTGAAGACAATCCCTTTGCTGTCCGTCCCCCATCGCGTGCATCGCGCTTTGATCCCAAGGCAGCCGCCCACGCAAGAACGACGTCCTTTGAATCTTCTCGGATGCTTGGAAACAATGATGCTTTTCGGTTGCGACAGGTCACGCTGATCATGATCGTACATCGCGCTTTTCTACAACTCTCGAGTTGCTACGCCCAAAGGTTCTTGTCATGCCCAGTCCTTTGCAGACTGTCGCCCCTCCACCACCCACGGCTGATGAGAAAGTGAGGGACGGGTTCCAACTCTCTACTGATGGCCCGCCTTTGCCTCCTGGTGCTCGTACTAGCCGTCGGCTTTCGTCTACATTTTCAACCTTACAGAACCCGCCGAACACGCCTCCAGTTGCTTCAAATTCATTTATCCCTAATCCGTCCATGACACTCTCGTTGTCGCAGATGACGTTCCGCAATACGCTGTCTCCCGAAGAATATACGGAACTGATATACCACGTGCCACTCAAGACGGTGAACAAGCTCTATTCGATACGCCCGTAACAGATGAGCCGCCCTTGTCTGGCTCAGGTCTTGGAGATACCGGCAAAACTGGACGGCCCGCAGGCAAACTGTTTGGGAAGAGCCTCATAGATAATTTAGAAGAACGGAAAGCAGAGATGCGCAACAAGCAACGGTGAGGAGCGCATCTTTACTCTTTTGTGCATCTGTTGATTTGCCCTTTAGGGTCTTCACCGGTGATCAACGGCCTTCGATGATGTCGCGGGCCAGACTCGTTCAAGTACTCTCATTGACCCAGAATCATTGAACACTCGTCCAACGAACCAGAGGACGAGCTCGTATGGCCTTCAAGGCTCCCGACCACTGAGTCGGAGATTATCCTTGAATGCCAAACCCCTATTGAATTTCGACGACGAGAACGACAAGGTTTTACCTATCAAAACCTCTCCATTACCCCAACGCGCTCCGTCTTCGGAGTAGACAAGTTGTGGGAGCGCGAGATGGCGAAGCTTCGCAAATTGAAGCGCAAGAGAAGATTGAGGCAAAAGAGCGAAAGCGAAAGGAAGAAGAAGAAGAGAAGAAAGCGAAGACAAAGAAGCGGAAGAACCAAGCCGCTGACGACACGGCACAGTTGGAAGTCAAGATGAGGCGCCCGCTCAACCAAGAGTGTCAGTAGAGCCTCCCGTTCTTCCTGACATACAGAGAGCGCCCCGAGGGCGGCCACCGCCTCAACGAGGAGGGGATGCTGATGGTGCTGAAAGCGATGATAGCGATGACGAAGAAGCTGAACTACCGCGTAATTCTGGAGAGCCAGTAGACGACCCGAACTGGTTTGCCGGATCATCCGACGAGGAAGACGAGACTCACCGTTCGAAGGTATTTGATTCAAAGCGTCCCAAGCAGCCGCCTCGGCCAGCAGCCCACGATGATGAGGACGTACCTTTGTCACTTGCTTTTGATCGTGCTCTCAGGAGCGGTACACATCTATTCGACCACGATTCCGATGATGAAAGGCCGCTCTCCGTCTTTCTCCGGGAAAAGCCACTTGCATCCGATTAGGAGCTTCCAGGCGCCCGGCTAATGCTGACGACGAAGAAGATGATAAGCCTCTTGGTTTGAGAGTCGGTTCTCGAAGAATGCCCTCATCAGCAGACGAGGATGACGATGATCAGCCGCTCGCTTTCCATCCGGAACAGCGTCGAAAGACGCAGCAATTGCAGTTCCTGACTCAACAACAGCAGCAACAGCAGCAAATGATGTTGCAGGCTCAGATGCATAATTCCATGTTTTTCCCTGCTCCATCACTAGTCGGCGCACCTTTCTATGGACCGTCTCCGATGATGCCAGTCATGGTGCAGCCGTCTTTGACAATGCCTTCAACGCCGCCTCCCATGCAGGACGAATCCAAATTCGGACGTGTTGATAAATGGAGGCGTGACGTAGCCGTCGAAGGGGGGTTATAGGCTGATGAACGAACAAGTCGAGCTCGGGCGTACACGTTGCACAGGCCTGCAGTTTTTTCCGTTTCTCCGGCGAATGTGAATATGATTATCATGTTGCTCCTTTCATCTTTGGTTTTTAGCTGTTTCAAGGACTACCAAGTTTTGCAATATCAATTATCGTTCATTCTTAATTAACATACTCGCATCCGTCCTTTCTTTCCTATTCATTTTTGATTCGTCGCGGCCGTGATAATCCAACTAGCTACAGTCTCTCCGGGAAAAATAAAACCGATGTCGAGCGACAGAGAGAAGGTAAGAATAAAAATATCGTATTTATGACGGATTGGTGATCCAGAGTTTACGTTTGGGTATCGTAGTGACTATGGACACATCCCTCCTACTCATCTCCTCCTCAATCATCCTCTGCCTGGTATCGTCGTCAATGTCATCGTTACGCTCGTCCATTTCATCGCTTTGCGGTGCGCCATTTAAGTACGACGCGTCGTCTGAGTGGGCGAACACCCGTTGGTGAGGTGGTTGGTGCAGGTAAGGTCCCGGCAGAGGCGTTGGCGATGGATTTGACACTGTGGTATTCAGCTGTGGCGGTGGTGGTGGTACAAATAGTCGATTACACAGGACATAGAGGAGGGAGTTTTGCGGGCGAACGCGGAGGGTAGAGACGAACATAGCGATGTAGAACGCGGCGGACCAGGCCAGGAAGACGGCGAAGAAGGCGGGATGCGCATGCATCCAGAGTGCGACGAGGGTGAGAATACAGAGTGCGAGTACACATATTTGTATTAGAAGGTGAATCAGTACGATGGGCATCTTGGGGAACGGCTGCGGGGACGGTCTTGCTTCTGGGTTGGACACCAGCGCATCCGCCGTTGCAGGCGTCGCGGACATCTGGGCCCGTTGCGCCTGCGTAATGACATAGTCCAATTCTCCCTGTGAAACGTGCCATTGAATGAGCTTGTCATCGTCGACATCGCTGGTGCCCGTAGACTCACCACTGTGTTCAAACTTCGACGGCGTTGCAACCAGTCGATGTCGCTGAGGGACCGCGGGCCGACTCGCTCGTCTGAATGCGGGACGGCGAGCCAGCTCGAGCTGGCCGGTTTATTCCGCGGGGGACGGTTGAGGACCTCAAATGCTCGGGGCGCGCCAGCCGACAGCGCGGAATCGCTGTCGTTGGATTGACCACCCTCCTGGCTGCGACGCCATAAGCTGGACGGTCCCCAGGAATTAGTGCGCGGGCGCGGAGACGATGGCGGGGAGGCGTTGTGCAGGCTATGAGGGGCACTTCGCGAGTGACCATGATTGGAAGGCGGCTTGTCCGCGGTGGGCGAATCGACGTAGTCTTGGTGCCCGCTCGGCTTCTCCGATGAATGTGAAGAATCGACGAAATACTGTCGGCAGAGCGAGATGATCAGCAGTCCGGGAAGAAGGCCATACATGCAGAGGAAAAATATAAGACCGGCGATCGAATGACCAGTCTGGAGGATGGATTTCTGGACGGCGCCGTCAGTGGAGAAGTTGCTAGTATGCGTGGCAGAAGTGAATGCGATGGCAACTCCTGCGACGCCCAGCACATATGCCGCCAAAACTACAGCAGCAAATATATGCCTGTAAGCGATATACGCAGGAACCAGCTGACCGTCAAGGTAATGGGGGGATAGGATTCGATATAGAATAAATATAGGTTGGAAAATGATTAGAGATATTGGGGACAGCACTTTATGGACGATGGAGGCGTCAAACGCGTCATGGGTGATGTTCTGAGTGGAGCCGTTTGACGACGTTGGGCTGGGATTCGTGCCTGAAGGACCGGTTGAAGTACCTGGTGACGACGACGTGCGGGAAGCACATTTCGACATGTATTGTATGCTAACACCAGCGCCGTTGGCATTGATGCCTGATTGCAGTCGGCCGTCACCGGAGCCTGACCAAGTTGCACCAGAGGATGTCAAAATTGCAGAATAGGCACGCAACAACCAGACCTCGGATAAAACTTTTCCTGATGAGTCGCGACCACCAAACACCTGTTTCTGGAGTGAATGCGACTGTTGCGACGAAGGACTGCGGTGCTTACTATGATGTCAGCCGAAGAATTGCGAGACGATCCAACAAGCGCGTTGTGGTACGCAAAAGAGGCGGCGCCTTCTCTTGGTCCAGGGAATGTGATCTTGCCTGTAGATCCTGGATCGCCAGATGGAAGGACTCTACTCCAGGACCCCGTATTGATATCCAGGATGGCCTGATTATCGACTGTTAGCCAGAAAGTGCTGCAACGAAGCGGACATCCACTCACGACTTCTCCATTGGCAAGGCCATTGTCGTCCTGCCACATCGAAGAATCAAAACTGCCGAGCAGAAGAAAAACCTGGGAACCAAACGCGGCAGAGAACTGGTTGGTGTTTCGCACGATGACCGGGCTGACACGGGGTGCTGGACAACCATCGCGAGAGGCCTGCGACTGATGCTGGACGTCAATGATGTATGATTCTTGGGTGGCGCACGCTTCATTCTGCGAGAGGCTAGCGCAGCCGCCAGTGACGAGGACCCTCTGGGACAGGACGGTCCCTGACTGATAACCCTAGAAGGCAGGGTACCGATGGTCAGATGGTCCCAGCTTCCGGCGGCGCTGTTCGGAAGGTTGGAAGACAAGGTGCCTGAAATGTTCAGCCTCCAGACGTCTGATAAGGATAGCGAGTGGCTTCCGTCGAATCCGCCGACGTAGTACAAGGTGTTGTTCGGACCTGGTACTATAGGATCCGGGATGGGATCCGTGGAGGGATCGATTCCCCCCGACGCTCCCCACCGAGGGGACGGGCCACCAGGGCTTATAACCACCTGTGACCAGAACTGATTGATAAAGTCATATTCCTGGAAAGCGAAAATGAGGACGACATTATGACCCAAAAGATCGCCGCGAACACACCCAGACGTCGGACAGAGGCTTGCCATCCGATCCCTTGCCACCCATAACCACGAACCCATGTCGGCTATAGATGACCGATGGTGATTCTGAAGTGAGAATAAACGCAAAAAAAGAAAAAAAGGCAGTGGCGTACTTGCTGGCAGCAAAATCACAACCTGCGACGGCTGCACTCCTTGCAGCGGGTGATTTTTGAAGATTCAAAGGCGGCGACGGCACGGACCAGGTCAATGTATCGAGGTTCAAACTGCAGACAATTGCAAAGGCGTGGTTTGAGAACATGAATAACGCAACACAAGTGATGCAATAAGCGCGCACAGATACGTTGATGATTGGGCGATGCCGTTGGCGGATTCTCCGCCGAATATGATGAGGGAGCGGCTTGAAGAAGGAGCAAGCGTCAGATAAGGACTAGGCGGAGAAAAAGCAGGTGCGAGAAGACACGACGTACCTGTTTTCGTCATAGCCAATGGCGGCGTCTTTCAATGGTGGGGCAGGGGAGCCTTGTAGGAGGCCGGTGAGATTGATCCACTGGAGAGGCGGAACGGGCGTGTTCGTGGATGGGACTTGGGCATTCACGAGAAGGATGAAGATGAGGAAGGATAAAAGGAGGGCATTGACACCATCAAGGACTCCAGCGCAGACCATGAATGGCGTAGGAGGGGAGGGCGAGCCCACCGGCCAGGGAGGGGAGCGAAGTGTTGGGTTGGAGAAAGAATAAGAACCGTCGCAGCATCAGGATCACTCGAACGCATGTCCGGCGCCGTACATTCTGCCGAACGAATTATCCGTTTTTTTCCACACGGACCCAAATCTTTGTCCTGAAATTGCTCAGCTGTTGCGGATCCAGACTACCCATTTTCTTCATTTCTGCTCTCGTCAGGCCCCGAAGAGCCATCTCGAGAGTCGAGGCCGTCCTGCAAACTGTTGCATCACGTGTTCCGCGTTTGGGTGTGTCCTCTACCGTGACCATGTCCACCGCAAAGCGCATCTTGACCGATGAGAAGCGCGAGACCACCCTCGGCTATGACGCCTCGACTCACTCCAGGTATGCACACATCGTCGTGCCAATTCGTTGTACAGATTTCTCTTCCGAAGCACGCACCCCGACCTCGTTGCGCAATTGAGGAACGTAGGTCTGCGTGCCAGGAAGAGTTCGTCATATGTTGTTCGTCGCATACTGATTTAGACATGATTGATGGCTGCTCCCAAAGGCGTGACAGAAGGCTACCGAACATCATCAACCTCCTTCACTACGACTCGCTCCGAGAACCACATCTTTCGTTCTGCAAGTGATACATTGCGGGACGTTTATGCTTCCCCACTAACAGGGGAAAATACTAACGTGGCATTTGCAAAGAAGAGGACAAGGGAAGAAGGGTACGACTCCGAGAAAGACGCCGGAGACACGGATGTCGATGACGACGCGATCGTCGATGACCAGGTCAAAGAAGAAATTGCTGCGCGTCTAAACAGACCAGTCAAACCCCTGCGAAAGCCTCACCGCCAGCTGACGGCTACACAATCTATGCCAGCAGCGCCATTCATGTTCATCGGGAATTCTAAACGCGTTCAGGAAACGATGGAAGAGGCCGACTGGAGCGAGATGACGATCTCATCCTCTAAAAAACCGTTCGAGCCCATGGATTTATCTTGATGATATGTATTGTAATAAACATCATATATACCCACATACAAACAAGACCAAATTCCTCGTCAACCTATCTCCTGCCCACGCGACTATTACATAGCATCATGTCTTCTAAACAGCCTCCACTCGGAAGTGCAGCATTGCAGGCACCCAGCCAGACGACGCAGGTAGTTCATGTTTCTCCATCGACCTGTCACGATCTCTCATTGTTCAAAGGTGACAGCGACTCCCCTCTGTAGCACAATTTTTGGCACTGAACGAAATGTGACTTGATCAGAGATTCTGAAAGAGTACAGACGCATAGACGACACGATCGTGATGAGGCTTAACCGCGCGAACGCCGTCATGCGCGACAAGCAGCGGACACAGGACCTCACCGTGCCCAACATACAAGAGCAAGCGTGTTTACAGATGTGGAGAGAGCTTGTCGGTGCGTCCACTTTTCTCGTGTGGGGTTATGTCATTGCGCTGAGACGCCAGTTGCAGCGAACTGGTCGCAGCGCACGAAACTCGTCGACTACTGCGTGATGGTTGTAGATCAGTCAGTGAATGAGAAGAAGCAGGCCATGGAGGAGCAGTCGAATGATCCGGTCACCCGAAGGAGAACGCAGGCGGCCATTTATGAGGACGAAGTCAAGGTAGAGTGTCGCTCTATCACACCGGCATATGCGGACGCTGAACCAAAGCCGACCAGCGGACGCAGGTGCACAACGAGCTGCGAGTGGAAAGCATCATTCGGAAACGAGCAGTCGAAGGTCAGTCGCTGCTCTTCTGGTTTGTATGCGCTGCTAAACAACGCCCGCAGCATTCCGGTCGCGATGTCAATATTTTTCGCCGCCAGCATCAGAAACAGAAGGGCGCAAGATTTGGGAGGAGGCATCGCAGTAGTCAGTTGATTACGATAAAAAGACGTCATCGCCAAACAAACATTTCATTGCGTCTTTCTCCTCAACATGCACGCCATCCCCCTCCTGTTGGGTGTTCCTCTCGCCGCAGCCCTGTACTTGCCGTCCCCCATCCTCCAGCTACCCTTCAAGTGGCTCCTCGTGGCATAGCTAGCGATGACATCAAAGTCCCGGTGACGCTGGGTGTCATGAGCCGCTGCCCAGACGCCATGCTCTGCGAGAATTTGTTCAATCAGGTCCTTGAGAAAGTCGGCGATAAGATCCAGCTCTCACTGACATACGTCGCAAAGTACGATTTCATCTTACAGCGAGATTTGTCTCGCCAAGTATAAGATGCTCATGCACCGTTCAAGGATCAACTCTTCCGACAGCGAGTTCGGGGTCACATGCATGCACGGTGCCCAGGAATGTGCCGGCAACGTGCAACAGCTTTGCGTCGCAAAGCACGAGAATCGGAAGAACTGGTGGGAGTTTGTCCAGTGCCAGAATTACGACGGGCGCGAAGCAGTCGGGAGACCTGAACTGGCCCTGAAATGCGCTCATACCGCAGGCATCGACTGGGAAAAGGGTGGTTCTGGACGCTGTGCAGGCATCGACGGAAGTGGAAAGGGAAAGGAGGGGATTCATCTCTTGCATGAGAACATCAAGGCCACCAAGAAGCTCGGAATAACGCATGCTGCCCGTCACTTTTTTCGTTTTCTGCACCTAACTGACTAACCTCTTTAAACAGAAAGAGTTGTACCGTGATGATCAACAACCGCGAGGTCTGCGTTCATGACGGAATATGGCAGAAATGCGAGGTATGCCATCCCTTTGTTTTTAATACAAAAAGTCGCAACGGTTGAATGCGAGGTCATTTCAGAAAGGGCATACTGTCAACGACTTTGTGGACCAGATCAACCAAGAATACGAGCGACTCAACAGCGACTAGGTTGTCCACACGGGCGACGTTTTGACGTTCCTGATGTGTAAATGTAGTACAATTAACCGAGCAGGACTTCGTAGATAATGACAAGAATATTTATGCCTATAAGGGGTACTGAAAGGCACGTCAGAGTCTCAACGAGACGAGACTTGAGAGATGGACAAACTTCGCATAAGGGTCCTCACAGCGCTGATGAGGTCAATTAGTCTAGCTTTGAGCCCTACGTCGGGCTGCACGGCACCATAACCTGTCTGGTCGTATGAATTGTGAAAAGCTGCGTTGGCGGCCTGCGGATGACTTGACGACACCCATCCGACTGTCGAAAGGCACATTCGTGTCAGTTCTCCGAAGGTCCCACGTTGCTCAAACGGGGAGTGGAACACGTACGCCGGCCAGAAACCGGTCTTCACTGAGGACGGCGATGGCGTTGATGAGAAGGAGGGACACTTTGAGGATTTTTCCGAGCAAAGACATCATTGCCCGCGGTGAAAGCGCTTCGTGGTTGGCTGAGAGCGGCCCTGCGAGGTGCCAGACGAGGTACAGGCATCATAGCTGTTGTGTCTTGTTGTGGTCATGCCTGCAAGTACGGGACACATGTGACCAACAAATTCATGTCCTTGGCCTAACCATGCAAACCGCTCTTCGACATGGCGTGGTTGCTGCCGGGTTTGCTGACCGTTTTTGCGTAGTGGGACGCGCAGTCCGGCCATCTGCACCACACTATACTGCTCGATGGCGGCAATCCAGATTGTAGTATGTCGCTTTCACCTTACCGTCCGCTTCGTGTCGATTGATGTGTCCTGTTCAGTGCTTCGTATCTTAATCCTCTGGACTGGGTCAAGGAGAAGCTCGTTCCTGGTGTGAAAGACAAGCAGACGAAGGAAGAGGTCGAGGCGGGCAAACAGCAAGCCGCGGAGGGAGGCAAAGGGAGCATTTTTGAAGTCGCTCCTTCAAAAGCTCCGACCAAGGTCACTCAGCAGCCCAAAGTCGATCTGCTGTTGCCGCGAAGACAAATCAAGCCAAGACCAACATCGGTTCGTCCCCTTGTTCAACGGCTTGTGTTAGCGTTTCGTCTCTCAACCTTTCTTCAGCATAAATACTCGACCGCGAACTTCAAGATATCGCATCGAAAGCTGAACAAGCTCGGCAGGCAAATCTCTGGGAAACCTATTGATTATGCCATCCTACAAATGCAGTTCAGCGAGAAGAGAGCCAGCTCGCGGATTATGAATATGCTCGCCACCGCTCGAGATCACGCCGTTCGGTATAAGCGCCTGAACGAGTCGAAACTCGTCGTCGGTGAGCATTGTTCACATACATGATTATATTCCTTGTTTTTCCGACACTCCTTACACAGCGCAGGCGTGGGTAACCAAAGGCCGCAGACCGCCTAAACGAGTAGAACCCAGAGGAAGAGGTCACTACGGCACCCGTACACATCCACACTCGAAACTCAACGTTGTCCTCAACGAAGGAAAGACGTTGGAAGAGCAAAAACGCGAGGAGCGAGCGCGGAAGCTGAAGAAAATCGTGTCTGCAGGCATCGTCCGCGAAGACAAGCCATTGCGAAATCCAGGGCCAATGTGGTATTGGTAGACTATAAAATTCGTATAGAAATAATGCCATCTTTCCTAATATGGTAGCGACACGTCTCAGTCACATCCGTGCCAACATTTACATGCTATAATACCTTCGCCATGCTATCACTCTGGCGCTGGCTCACCTTCCTTTCTCTCTGTCTGTATCAGCTATGTGCAGCAGCTCAACCCCCGTTTGAGAACACCGCCGTCGTGAGAACCGTCGAGCTTGGGGGCTCGGTCGTACACGTCACGACCACATACGCCATCAAGGCTCAAGAAAACGGCCAAAAGACGTACACCCTCGCGCTCACACCCAGGGAAAAGGGAGCAACCAGTTGGCTGCAGATAAAGATCAAAGGCGGGCAGCAACCGCTGAAATACTCTGAACATGGCTTTGACAGCAATCGGTGCGCTGCGCAGTAATAGCACGCAGGTTGCAATGACTGATTGCCCTGTCCACACACAGTGGTTTCCATCTCATAGACGTGGAGCTTCCAAAGGCGTTAGACTCCGGCTCTACCGTACAACTTGTCGTCGAAGCCATCCAAACACACGTCACGACGCCGTGGCCCGCGACGGCTTCTCAGAACGACGACCAGGCACTCAAGTACACGCTCGATCTCTTCGTCCTGAGCCCGTACGCGACGTCCATTCAACGTACCAGAGTCAAGTGCGCATCGCTGACTTTTTCCGATCATCCTGAGCCGTTTCGCTGACCTACTTGTCCCTCGATTAGGGCTTTGGCGCCTCGTATCATATCGTGGTCTACACCGGACAAGGTCGATGAATTCGCAGCCGACGGTCTTGTCAACAGGACGGGCGCGACGGTGACCTACGGACCATACAAGCAGATTCCACCTTCTGCGAACGGCGAGTTTACGTCAAAGTACCAGCAACCGGTCACTGTGCACTACTACCACGACCAGCCCGTCCTGGAGATCCTCCAGCTCAAACGAGCAGTGGAGATCAGTCATTGGGGTGCCAACCTCAACACACAAGATGATATCCAACTCTATAATGCTGGTCCCACGTACGAGCCCTTTCGACCTACCTTTTTTTTTGGTCATTTTTGCTGATGTGTTGTGAAAAGTCTCAAGGGCCACTTTTCTCGCCTAGACCATCAGTCGCAGCAATACTTCAAGAAACAAGCTCCCCACGTCCTACCTGCATTAACGCTGCACCTCCCTCCCGGTATCCAAAACGCGTACTATTATGACATGATCGGCAATGTATCGACCTCGCATCTCCGCGTCGCCCCGTCGGTGCCTAAAGGCAGTCCGTCCTTGCGTACCAGCGTTCTGGAGATGCGCCCTCGATACCCTCTCCTCGGGGCTGGAACTATACATTTACGCTAGGATGGGATGCATCTCTTGCAAACTCTGCGAGCTACGATTCGAAGAATGGAAAGTACGTCGTCGAGATTCCTATCATGACGCCGATACCTGGCGCGGTCGTGGACGATGCAGAAGTCAAGATCATCTTGCCCGAAGGCGCGACGTGAGTTTATCTTCGCCGAAAGTAACCAACTGATGAACAATTGTCACCTTAGCGACGTCGAGTTTCAGCCACCGTTCCCAGCCGAATCGCAGTGGATCACGACGCACTCGACATACCTGGATACCGTCGGGCGGCCAGCTCTGGTCTTTAAATACAAAAACCTGACTATCAGACATGCACAGAGCGTACTCGTGCGTGGACAACGTCTTGTCTTCACCGTTGATTGCTCACCACCGATCGTTAGGTCTCGTACAAAGTGCCTCTGAGAGCTCATCTGCAGAAGCCACTAGCAGTCGCGACAGCTTTTTTCAGTCTCTTCCTACTTGCTACGGTCGGAAGACGGATCAATCTGACGATTAACAAGCAGAAAACCGTGTAATTTATGTGATTGGGCAGCAACACGCGTTGCACATAGAAATGGATGCTTATTAAATCATGCGTAAAGGTCGTCAAAGGTTTTGAATGCGGCTAAAACTATGCAACGTTATCGGTTGGCAACCTTCTGGTGTTGGCGCGCTGAGAGCAGGTCCAAGGGACCTGGTAAGCTCGGAAGAAATGAAACGAGAAAACATCACGTACGGCTCAAGAAACAGGAAGACTCCTGGGTAAGTTTGCTCGGTCTGGCACGTGAAATATAGGCCCGTGCTGCCTCTCGACCCAAGATCATAAAAGAGCATTGTTCCGTGCCATCTCCACATGCCCGAAGTGACGCCTTCCTTTTTCTCTCCAACAACGAGCTGGTATGGTATTTCGGATGTTTTCGTGGCATTCATGACATTCACCGGATATATTGCTGATTCGTTATGGAACTGCCACAGCTGCTTATGATTGATGTAAAAGAGCGGTGGCGATCGTGCACCACCCGGCGTGACGGTGAGATTTCCGGGCTGACCTGTCAGTCGTGTGCGATCAGCAGACTGTAAAGAGACTGCGATGCGGGTAAAGGGACCTGGGTTTGGGACGGTGAGATGCTTGAGCTGCAATTGGTTACCGCGGACTGCCCCCAGGGCTTCGATGTACGCTGCGCCTGGGACAAGAGAGCTTATGGAGCTGCGGGTGTTGAGGCCGAACCAGGTTGGAACGGCGGTCGTGAGCGAAACAAAACCGACGAGGAGAAACGCCAATGCGAGTCTCATGGTACATCAACGATTCAGACCATTGCAGTGGTGAGATTTATACAGTTCGGAGAAGCATCGCTCGATTGCAACGCCGAATCAAGTCCTATTATGACGTAAGCTATGAGAAAGGTCAAGTGACCACTTGACATGGCTTGCATTTTTCTATCCTCGACGCGTGCATGATTCCCCGGTCCTGCAGAGCGGTCTATGCTCGCAGGTTAATATTCTCCCTGGAGTCGCGCTCCTTCTCGTCCTCTGCAGCTCAGCGTCGTCGACATGGCTTCGTGCGACCGTCAATGAAGACGAGCGAGTGGGCTCCACTCAGCGACAACTCCCTCGCTATGTGAGACGCCAAGCCCTAAACAAACCCACAGAAGATACAGAACGACCGGACGGCGAGGATTCTCCTGCGAATTCGTCGAAACGGGCTTCCCAGATGCTCTATCGCTCTCGGCACCTCGACCCGTCGCAACCACCGCCAGACAGGTCCAACGTCAAGCTACTCGAGCCGTACGTCCTGGCATCTCGCCTGAAGCGGTTATGTGACAAAAACAAACTTGACGAGGCGGTCTCCACGCTGAAGAAGATGCCACTGGACGCTCAAAATACCCCAGTCTGGAACACCCTCATTTGGGAATGCATGAAAGCGGGGCGTTACAAGCTCGGGTACCAGCTTTATATCGACGTACGTCTATTCCCTGGCCTTTATTCGTGTGTGTAGATTCCGATATTTGTCAGAACAGATGAAGCGACGAGGCTTCAGCCCGACGACGAGGACCTTCCGAACTATGCTATCAGGCCTTTCGCGCATCGAGCAATGGGCGCATTACCCAAAGCAGCTCAACAACGCCCGTTCCTTGTATGATGCATATCTCCGACACGTGGCCTCCATCAAAAAACAAGACTCGGAAAGTCCTGAACTCTCCGTTCAACCACTCGCCGCTTATATCAAAATACTAGGGGACGCAGGACAGTACCAGGAAATGTTTGATGTGTACTACTCTCTGGACACAAACGGGCGGCTTGCACCAGACCACAACATTTTCGGAGCCATGTTCCAAGTTATGGCCAGCTTTCGCAACGCATTGTCCGACAGTAAAATTGGTTCCGACGCCAAGTTGCTGTGGAACCAGATGCAGAGTCTTGCACGCAAGAAACCCGACTTCAAAGTCGACCCCTACGTCTTATCCTCCGCCGTCTCGGCTCTGTCTCGTGGCGGACCTGCAGAACATGACCTGGCATTCGCGATTGTCCGTGAATATTTTGGCCTATCCGAATCTGGAGACTCTCCCGCTCCGGGAAAATATGCGTTGAGCGCAGAGTCCTTCTCCGCAGTTCTCAGTCTGTGCAACCGTACCAAGAGGTACTCTCTCGTTGATGACTTCTTCCAACAAGTCAAGAGGCGGCCAGAGTCAGAAGGCGGCCCGTCCATCCTTGATCGCGCGCACCTCGAGGAAATCTTCAAAGCTTACCTCAACTTGCCCAACTCCGAATCAGATTCCGCACCTTACGCCCTCCGAACCCTCGAGTGGATGCTTCGGCAAGAGATCATCGGTTCCAACGGTCCCAAGATTCGGCCTTCCTTGACGACGTATGGCTATGTTTTCCGGGCATGCTGGCGCGCCGCTGACTGGGACTCGGCCACGCGCACGTTTGAGCTCATGACCGGATACCATGCAGATGACTTTGCTGACGGCACCGTCGCGGCAGAGCCCCAGATGGACAAACGGACCTCCGGCAGGAACCTGCTGCCAGACGTGCACATACTCTCGCTATGCTGCAAACCGCGCTCACCTCTCGAAGCCCTAAAGTTCTGAATCAGTGCCTGCGCATCGTCGATCATTGCGGCGTCGAGGATCAGCTTTCCAGTCGAAAGCAGACGAAGCCAAAAGCGAGCAAAGTCGAACGGAAGATGGAGTTTTTCAGAGCCAAGCTAGCTGCTTCCTTGCTTGACGCCGTCGAACGGGTGTCCCAAAACAGCCGGTCTGCCGTCTCAGGCTCAGAGTTGAACAGATGGAGGGTCCTGGCTTCGCAGGCCCAGAAATTCGTTCAATCCAATGACGCGGTGGCACCAGTGCCTGACAGTCATGATTTAACTTAGGACAGCTTGTATTGACACCCAGGACAACATATAGATAATGCCGACGCAGAACAACAAATATTATACCATCTCCAAGGGAATGGAATTATGTGAAGAATAAGTGCGTGTCCGTAAGATTCACGGGGAAGCGGTGTATGGAGAGGGAGAAAAGAAAATTGTCCATAAGCAAGTGGGAGGGAGACTAATACACAGCAGCATAGGGAATCGTGAGCATTACAAACAGATCAAGCGATGGATTTTGGTCTATCGCCAGGCCGGAGCGGCGAGCCCTCCATGTTGTGGAATGCAGGCGACGGTGGAACAAACGTGTCCTCCGTCAGCGCCATGGATACTGGCTGATAGGTGTGAGGTTCGGGCATAGTGCCGGGAATGTAGCTGTTTCTCGGGTTCATGGGCATCGGGGTCAGCCTTCCGCGCGCTGTCCTTTCGAGTGCCCTTGGCCGGCGCTTGCGACACCAGACGACACTGCCCACAACGACGAGCACGACGAGGATCAGGGCGTTCAGGGCCACAATGGCGAGCATGGCCGGAAGGTATTTGCCAATCATTTCTAGCGCATTGGAAACATCTTGAGAAATGGAGAATGAAGGAGCGATTGAGACGCCATCGAGCCCCTGGTATGTTATGTTCGTCCTTGCCTTCCACCGCGGGCCTTGTGGAAATCGACAGAGCCCTCGTCTGGATCAATGATAGACAGCAATTTCATGTAAGGACTGCCCATCTTGCCACTGCTGTCAAAATCTCCAAAGTCGTAAATCGAGTACATTGATCGGAGGACATTGTCGCCAATCAACCAATCGCTGAACACAGTTGAAAAACAGCCTGACAACATCAGCAACTGTGGCACTTACAATTCACCTTGGCCGACGGACACGGTCTGGGGAACAAATGAACCAACGCACGTCGAACGATCAACTAGACCTGGAGGAGTCACATCGAGAGGGTGCACAGGAAAAATTTGTCCACTGTGGATCGTCAGAAGGCATGCATCCAGCGAGAGGAAAAGGAAAGCAAACCCTATTTGGAGAGCCATGTCAATTTCGTATTCGCAGGGCACGATCCACTGGCCCAAACCAGGATCGTACTGAGCGCCAGTTATGTTGGCATATATAGCATCGCAAATCTCCTTCGGAGCATACCTGAAATCCAGTGTTTAGATTAACATGCAACGAATAGCCAATCAGACGTACGTGTACGAAGAACCGCTGTCCATCAGTACGACAGCCTTGTTATTTGGGGCGCCAACAACGTTGGTAGTAGGTATGACGATCTTCTCGCCAATTATGACGGCATCCAGAAGGATATTCCATCTCGTCGGCGATCTGACAGGCCAGGTCGGAATGGCTGTCTGATTTGCGACGGAGGCATATGCAGGTTCATACTCCCCTAGGAACGAAACAGATTAAATTAAGCGACGCAGCAGTAAGGTTGTAAAAGCCGACCTATAGAAAAGCTGCCCTCCACTTCGTCCCCCGTCTCTGTACTGCGCTGCAGGGAAAAAGCAAGGAAGTTTGGCGATGATGGATTAGAACTGAACATGTTGTACAGCAGACTGCGTCCCGAAGACGAGCGCGTCGAATTGACTAGAGCATCAATGGTGGAGAGCGACGTGAACCCCAAGCCGGCGATACCATTTGCGCCATAGCCAAGTGCAGGATTTTGAGCAGCAGACACGTCAAGGAAAGCCTGGGAGGGTATGGATAATCTACGGAAAGCATAAATCAAGCTCACTGTATAACGGGCACATCAATGGGAAGACACAAACCCTGCAAAGGTGACAGGGGCGTAGGAAACATGACCATAGGCCCAACCAATGGCATACTGTGATTAAGTGATTAAGTGAGTTATCTTGGCCCAGAAGCAGATGAAAATACGAATTACGGTCAGGTTGTATGTGGTCGCCTGCAGAGAAGAAGAGAGCATTAGGCGAATGCGTAGAGAAGCAACAAAAACTCGCCGTCTGATTGGTGTTCGGCAACGGGGACGTGGCGCCTTTTAACCAAAGGTCCGACGAACCAGTGTCTAGTTGCACGACATACTCTGCAGGAAGACTAAGTATGTTGAATTGCAAGTCGCTTCAATGACGGTACCTTGGCCTCCGACGGTTATCTAGAACGAAAGCGTGAGCAAAATCATGGTATAGAGATGAAGATGACCGTGCTCACGTTGGCCATGTAAATCAGGTCATGGACAGTGCTGTCCCATCGAGTCAAGTAGAGTAACCAGGAAGAGGTAGATGTAAGACACACTTGAGATCAAGTCCTTTCGACGAATCCGTGGCAGCGACAGAGAGCTGCAAGCCGCTGGGACCATCTGCTGCGCTCCTGCGTTCCAGAGTGGGCTGATGCTTGACTTGCTTAAAAGACAGTCTGTAGCCTAGCGTCGTGGCATTCGCAAAGAGCCCCAGGAAGAGAAGAAAGGAATGAAGATTCATGAGAGAAAGAAACGGGCACCGAGAAGGAAGGTGAGTGAGGGATAAAGAACGACTTGGATTGTCGGGATGACAGTCAGCCTGACCTTGTTTGTTGGCGACCTATAATTGATTGATCTATACAGCCAACCGTACTCCTTGCCATATGTAAAAGTATATCGGCTATCCGTATATATAAGAAGCTTCTGACCTCCCAGGACTGTCCTTACTTCCATCATGGCTGCTGTCTCCCGCAATGCTATCCTGCGCTTGATCAACGCTTCACAGCACACTACCTGTCCTTGCCATTCCCCGACCCCTCACCCGCACACCCATCATCATTCGCAATCCCTCAACCAACTCAGAAAGTTTGCCTCTCCTATTAACGCCGTTCAAAAGGAATATGCATTTGAAGTACCAGATCCTCATCTCGCGTCGCCTCGCATTTTGTTGAGGAACACCTAGGTTGCCGCGTCCAACCTCAGATTTGGCGATGGTGCCACAGCAGAGGTCGGCATGGACCTAAAGAATATGAAAGCTCGGAAGGTGGCGTTGGGAGAATTCACCGTTTTGTCTCCCGTTTCTCATGTGCAGTTAAAGGTCGCAGTGTTCACTGATTCCAACATTGCCAAGCTCCGTCCGATGGAAGCGGTATGCTCGAATCCATCCACGTGCAATCTCTTGGACACACCTTCTCTCCTCAGGCTATAGCGGCACTGGAGTCAGTCTCTGACCTCCCGTTTGAAATATTCGACAAGGTGGCCGTTGAGCCCACGGAAGCTAGCTGGCGAGAGGCTATTTCTTGGGCAAGGCAGCACGACTTCAGCCATTTCCTAGCGTACGTCCTCGTGACTCTGTTGACAGGGTCATCTCAATCATTCTTCCAGAGTAGGGGGCGGCAGCGTCATCGACACTGCCAAGGCAGCGAATTTGTATTTGCTTTCCTCTGTGTTAGCCGATACTCCCGATTGATGACAATCCTATGTAGGTTTTCTGTCTACAGGGATGCTGACCTTATGGATTTCGTAAATGCTCCCATCGGCAAGGGCCTTCCCATTGAGAAGGCTCTTAAACCGCTGATCGCTATACCCACGACGGCTGGTACGGGATCAGAGACCACTGGAACAGCTATTCTAGATATCACATCGCGCTCATTCAAGACTGGGATATCAAACCGGGCGATGAAGCCCGTGTTGGGCATTGTGGTTGGTTTTCTATCCAACTGATGTGGAGGCGTACGCCATTCACGTTCGGATAGGATACGCATAACACGGAATCGTGTCCTATCGCTGTTCAGATCAGTGCGGGTCTGGACGTACTGTTCCACAGCATGGAGAGTTACACCGCTATACCGTAAGGGATTAATTCTGCTCGCAGGAACAGAGTTTCCACCGATTAAAAAATAGTTACACGGAACGCATTCCTCGCCCAGCAAACCCCATCCTCAGGCCTGCCTACCAAGGAAGCAATCCCGTCGCGGACATCTTCTCACTGTGGGCACTTCAAACTACCGTGAAATATTTGCCCCGCATCGCAAAGGGAAATGACGACGCAGAAGCTAGACGGCAAATGCTGTCGGTCTCCATTTACTTTCTGTGCTCATTACACCCTGATGGCGTTGCATCTCAGCTTGGCTGCGTCCTTTGCTGGCATCGGTTTTGGAAATGCGGGCGTGCACCTTTGTCATGGAATGAGCTATCCTGTGAGGTGACGTGTGCTTCGTTTCCCATTCCCGTGCCAATTTCTTTTTTCCAGATATCTGGCTTGAACAAGAAGGGTCCCAAGTATAAGCACCCGGGATACGTTGTCGATCAGCCAATCATTCCCCATGGTGTCAGGTCAGTCCTACCTTGGAAGCAAGACGATCGCGAACTGAATCCTCGTTTAGCGTTGCTTTGACTGGGCCAGCAGGTACGAACTCCACCAAGTTGCATACAAAGTCGTAGGTTACTCACTGTGTTGTCTGCCTCATTCTAGTTTTCCAATTCACCGCTCCTTCGTCTCCCGATCGCCACCGCCAAGCACTAGCCATCTTCAATTCGACGAATGTCTCTGACCCGTCTATCTCAAAGATTCCTGACAATGAAATCGGTCTCCACCTCTACGAGTCCATTGCACGCTTCCTTGATGGGTTAGGTGTGCCGCGCGGCTTAAAAGCTGTTGGGTTAGTCGCATTCCCGAATTTTCTTGGCTTTTTAACCTAATACTGTTGCCGATAAAAAAGATACAAGTCAGGAGATATCGACATGCTAGTGGAAGGAACGATTCCACAGAGGCGGGTCCTCGACCTCGCACCCGGTATTGGCGATGTCGCCGGATTTGATGGCCGAGAACATCTGGCAAAGATTCTTGAACACTCTTTGGAATATTGATATGCCTGCCGCAAGCCGTGTATTATATTGCACCTGTCAGCTGACTAGGGCTTGAGATCAAGATGTACTGCTAAATTTAACGGTCGTGGAAACTTTTGAGAGCGCATGAACATGGATCTTGTGGCCGGGTGCAGATCCAAGAACTGCTCCCACATGTAGCCAAACGTGAAGAATGGGTTGGTCGGCGCGATGTGTGGACGCGTTTATTATGTAATCCGCGACAATGTCATTCGCACATGAACATATCGATCCGACATGACAGAAGCACATCGAACTGTTTTCCGGCCTTGCATCGACTTGCATCAAGGAAAGGTCAAGCAGATCGTTGGAGGGACACTTTCAGACAGGACGGACTCGGTACAAGTCAACTTTATTTCGCGGTAAGTGCATGCTGTAATAAGGTAAACAGTGATTTGACCCGTTTACCGCACTAGTCATCCTCCAGAATATTATGCGGCATTGTACAGGCAGCACGGACTCTTTGGTGGCCATGTTATCAAACTCGGTCCCGGGAATGAGGATGCCGCGAGAGATGCCTTGCGAGCTTGGCCAGGCGAGCTGCAGATCGGAGGAGGAATCAATGACGGGAACGCCCTTGAGTGGCTAGAAGCGGGCGCATCTAAAGTGCGGATCGTGCAGTCGTCTTTTTATCCTCATGGTTTACACCGGATAGGTTATCGTAACTTCGTTTCTCTTCCCTGATGCAGAGTTCTGTCTGGACAGGCTGAAAAGGATGGCATCTGTCGTGGGGAAGGATAGGCTTGTTGTCGACGTTAGGTGAGGGACGTTGTTTGATTTGGCGGCTTCATAGGTTTTACAGAGGTTAGTTGTCGGCGGCGGGGCCAGGGGTGGTTCGTAGCCATGAATAAGTGGCAAGACATAACCGACATGGAGATCACACAAGGTACGCTAACCATCTCCTAAATCGCGGTCTATAGAACTCAAGTGATAGACAAGAAAGCCTGAATCTTCTGTCGAGTTATTGCAGGTAATCTTTCGCTGTTTCAGATACACACTTTGGGCTAATTATATTCGAAGCGAGTTCCTGGTGCATGCTGCCGACGTCGAAGGTCTATGTCAGGGTATTGACGAAGATCTCGTTTCCAGTAAGCCCAATAGTTTCGGCACTCTGGGCTTCGACTAACCCGTTTTCACAGAGCTTGGAGAATGGGTAACCATACCAACTACTTATGCGGGAGGTGCAAACGGTTAGCAGAGGTTTCCGCGCTGCGCCGGTCAGAGTTTGACCTAGTCGAACATGCAGATGTCAAGGACCTCGAACGCGTGCAAAGACTTTCTGGAGGAAAAGTCGACTTGACCTATGGAAGGTGTGCGCCGCTCTGGAAATATGTTGAAAAGGATGATATGACCAGACAGACAGTTCCCTGGATATATTCGGCGGAAACTTGGTGAAGTTCTCGGAGTTGGTCAAGTGGAATAGCGACAATCAGATAGGAACTCGTTAGATTAGATTAGATGCGTATATTTTAAGGCGTGGGAACAACGATATAGTTATACGGAATAAGGTTTGGGACACTGCACCTGAGCGATTCTAAGGCCTGTGATCGCTATACGAAAGACTCTCCTCAAGGTATGTACCACCGTCTTGTTTGTCTATTGCGCTTGTTGTGCTGCCAGAGTGCTGTGGAGCGATCCAGGAGCAGAATTGAACGCGAAACTCGCATCCTATCGCTATGTCTTGTGATCCGGGATCTTTATTGACTTGTTGCACAGACACCAGCAAAACGCCATGCCGGGAAAAGTCAAGGCCTACGAGCTGCAGTCCAAGTACGCGCGGTCGTTTTCGCGACGAATCTCATTAATTGACATGCATCAGGTCCAAGAATGACTTGGCAAAACAACTGTTGGAGTTGAAGAATGAGCTTCTCCAGCTGAGGGTCCAGAAGATCGCTGGCGGCTCTGCATCGAAGCTGACGAAGATGTGAGGGCATCGCTGCCGTGATGCGCTGCGATGATAACTGATAGAGCATTCTGACAGCGCTGCGGTCCGCAAATCGATCGCACGGGTGTTAACGGTCATGAACCAAAAAGCGCGGCAAAACCTGCGGGAATACTACAAGAACAAAAAGTACCTTCCTCTTGACCTCAGGCCGAAGAAGACGAGAGCTATCAGACGGCGCATGACCAAGGTGTGTTACGTCGGCTACGCCTTGCCTTATTATGCCCCGAACCAATCATATTCTTTTTTTTTCCCCAGCACGAACGGTCACTGAAGACACTAAAGCAGAAGAAGAAGGACCAAAACTTCCCGATCAGGAAATATGCAGTGAAGGCGGCATAAAACGCTGACTGAAGTTGGGAAGTGTTGTCGAGTTGGAAGTGGGCTATGCATTGCCTGTCCTTGCTGTTCTTTTGTCTTTTTTTTTTTAATATGCCGCACGAATATCTGCATGCCCCAATGATATGACCATGCAACACTCGAAAACAAATTGGGTTGTTTGAGGCGCATCTCTTCCAAACCGTATAATTCCATTGCGACTGACGTAATAAAGGACCTCTTACTCCTCCTTCCCTTCTCCTCCCTGTCCCTCCCTATTCATCGCAGAGCTGCGAATCCTCCGGCGCTTACTTCCCCTTCCCTACAAGTCCGTGGCAATTTGACGTGTGATCTTGTCAATTCAGCCAAAGATCGACATTTAAACTGGCTCGAGCGAACAATGGTGAGCCTTCTCTTGCGCTTTTTTCCATCGGTGTCCGGAATATTTCCCTCGGCCTTTTCGTCCCCCTCCCTTGGCGGGTGAGAAAAGAAGGTCATGATGGATAGCTGTGGCATCTGCACGTGTAAAAATCGGTCATGCTTGGTCAATCAGTAGCATGAGGTCAGAGGCAACGTCTCGCTGCTATTCGCATTCGTCTTGATCCTGCCTTTCACCCGCCATGACTCCCGGATCCCGTCTCAGAAAGCGAAGCGAATCTGACGATGCATTAAAGCCACAGCCGAGAGTCTTCACCCGTTCACCTCCTTCGTCGCCCCAGGCGGAGCACAAGCCCCAACTCCGCGAACCTTATCCAATCCCTAGCAACAATCCCGCCAGTCAGTACACTTTGCTCGAGAAACTTGGGACAGGGAGTTTTGGGATCGTCTACAAGGCCATGCACAACGAGACCAAGCAAATTGTGGCCGTCAAGCAGATAGGTATGGCGCGTTGCCTGCTATTCGTCTGAAAGAGACTGGAACTGTCTGTCTTTTCCACCCAGACTTGGAGGATTCGGATGACGACATATCAGAAATCCAACAAGAAATCGCAAACTTGGCTCAATGTGACTCTGAATACGTGACACGATATTACGGTTCTTTCGTGGTGCAATACAAGCTGTGGATAATTATGGAATACCTCGCAGGAGGTTCTTGTCTCGATCTCTTGAAGCCAGGCGCTTTCTCCGAAGCCCACATCGCCGTCATCTGCCGCGAGCTGTTGCTTGGTTTGGATTATCTTCATACAGAAGGCACAATCCATCGAGACATCAAAGCCGCGAACGTTTTGCTTTCATCTTCCGGCAAAGTCAAATTGGCAGATTTTGGCGTCGCTGCTCAGCTTACCAACACTTTACGACACACTTTTGTAGGGACTCCTTTCTGGATGGCGCCCGAAGTCATTCGGCAGGCCGGATACGACGCCAAGGCGGATATGTGGAGTTTGGGCATCACTGCTATCGAGATGGCGAAGGGAGAACCACCTTTGGCTGAATATCACCCTATGCGCGTCCTATTCCTCATTCCAAAGGCAAGACCGCCCGTTCTGGAGGGTCCTTTCTCGGCTGCATTCAAAGACTTCGTCTCGCTATGTTTGACCAAGGATTCAGCTGCTGTAAGGATATGATTACGCCTGTACCTTCTTGTTCTTGCTTACGCGATACGTACCAGCGGCCAACCGCAAACGAGCTTCTTCAGCACCGCTTCATACGCGGTGCTAAGAAGACGTCATATCTAACCGAGTTGATTGAACGCTACCAGGACTGGCGAGCGCGTTCTCCACAAAAAGGGCAACAACCATATCAGCCCACGATCAGGAATACACTGTCCTTTGAGAACGGTGGGACGATAAGGAGTGAATGGAATTTTGACACAATACGCTCTTCGGCCATGGGTACCATCCGGAGCATGGCGAAAGACTTTTCAACAGTGTCGAGCATAGGACAAGGGATAGAGGAAGCAGCGGAATATGAGGAAGGGCACCCGTCTTCCATCGACACAGCAGCCGCGACGAAAGGCAGCGATCCTATTGTCGAAGGTGGACTTGGCATGAACTCACAGGCAGCACATTCCACAGTCATCATCAAATCCGCGCAACCCGCATCGCCCGAAAAAGACATTCAGGCCTTGCTGTCTGAAAGTGAATCGCCGGACGATGTGCTCCCCGGCAACCCGGCGACCGACATCAACAATACTCCGCCATTAGGAGCTCCACCCGCGTATAGCGGATCTATTCGGCCCTCGCGGCGGTCGTCCTATGCCGCACGGTCGACTTCGGATGGTCCTGGGACAGTTTTACGGGAGGCTGATCTCGGAAACGGCGTCGACACCATCCGGCCAGTAAAGAAGGTCGACCCAGTCGGATCATTGAGGCTTTCGGCGGAGTATGTTGGAAGCATAAGACGAGATGCTAGCTTGTCATCGCCAACGTCGTCAAACGTCCACACACGGGGACTAGGCGAGACTGCGAAGGCGGGTCGATCAATGATAGATGATGTGGTGATTCCAATCTTGCAGAAGGTCAGTCGGCTTAATTTCGTCGCCCCGATCAAGATTTACTCCGTGGTTTCTTCTCCAGGCTATTCGTGACGACATTGACGCTCATGAGATCGAGTCGCTCAGCATGCTTTCGCGAGGCTTCGCAGAACTCAAGGAGGTCAATCCTGAACTCGCATACAACATCATTGTTGACATCCTCGCTGGCATTAACGAGTAAGGCTTCGCATCTCCCAGGTTATTTCGGCTGTTGATGTTTCAAATTAGCAACCCTGCCGTGCGACAACATGTACAGACTTCGCGCGGCTTGTTCCCTCATAAACGCATCATTCGTAAAAGCGAAATGACTTCCAAGGGTCTCGTCGTAACAGAGGAACACGAGGAGATCTCTGGGCTTCCTTCCACTTCTGCAGATGCCTCTACTCCTTCTGATGCACCGGCCTCACCAACTAGGAAATCCCCATCGCAGATCTTCTGTATATGCGATGGCTAGAAGGACTGAGACTCAAGTGGCCTAGTCTCATGTGACCCAGTTCTAGAACACTGCCCCTTCATTCCTACCGAGACGCCCCCGCTTCTTGGTTCATCTTCAGGGTCTTATTCTACAAATTTTAACGACTTTCTAATGTAGCCTTTTAGTTTCACCATATTTCCGACGAACCAGATCACGATATGACGACTTGCTACGCTCTTGGGGTTTCTACTTGCATATACCCTCTCCTGCTCGGCGCTTTGTGAAATATAGTAATTATATGATGCGGTCAAGATATTCTGTCAGACTGGTCCTTATGCAGTTATCCGAAGCACGCATTTTCATTTTGTATCCTCAAACTACTAGGATATTCTGAGGTGCTACGACTGGAAGGATACAAAGGTAATGAATGAATAACACGAGTGAGTGACTATTAGGTCGATATAGACTACATAGTAGGTCATCAAATAGGCGTGGCAACCCGTAAAAAGTCCCCAGTCCGAATTTTCAATGGGCATTAGGATATGACGGTGTGTTCGCAAGCCGGAAATTGAAACAATGAATAAGAAAATATCATGTCATGAATGCCACGAAGACGGCGCCGAAAGCCAAACTTGGAAGCCGACTGACGCTGGAGAGTGAATGACCGGCGGCACTGGAGCTCTGAGGGGGAGGAATTTTAGACGATGCAAATCCGTTTCCCGTCGTCGTCGGACTGCTCGAACTACTACTGTACATAGGTCAACGACGAACAAATTTTGCAGTGAGGAAATTTACCTGCTGCTGGGTTGAGTGGATTGAGACTGAGAACCCGCAGAGGTTCCTGAAGTGTGGTCTGCCGAGATACCGGAGGATGTAACTGGCGACGTGGAGTTTTGGGCGTTCTGATACGTGCTGCTTCCACCGAGCTGTGTCACTGAGACGATATTCCACCCATTGGATTTGATTAGAGGGAATGCGTCGATGAATGCTTGGACGGCCTGGTCACTTATTTCGTGTTCCAGAATGATCAGGCCGGGGGATTTGGGACCTGCGGGTCATATGGATATTTCGTAGGTAGAAGGTCACGCACATATATATCATGAAGACTGACCGGTTAGCCATTGCTGCAGGGATGAATGGACTTTATCCAGCGTTGTTGCTCCTGTTGTTAAACTCCAATCTTCGGTGCTGAATGAAGACTCTCGTCAGGCTGCTTGCTCGATAGAGAACGTCAAGTTGACTCACTCTCGATTCCAGATTATCGTTGTCAGATCAAACACCTGTGCGAAAGTGAGTCATGTCCATGAATGTCGTGGACTACACCGCACCTCCTTGGCGATAGCCCTTACTCTGTTATCGGAATCGCCGAATGGTGGGCGCCAAATTTGGGCACGCGCCCGCCGGTGGAGTTCCGGATCAGCACCATTGACCATCCCAGCTGCGCGATCGCCGTAAGTTTCAGGCAAATGATCTCTTAGTTAAAAAAAAAAAAGACAAACTTGGGCGACAATGTCCAAGTTGCTCAAAGTCGTCATATACGGATGTGTCCAGGTGTGAACGGCAATGTCAGCTCCGCCATTGAACGTTGCCAGGAATTCTTGAGGGTTCTGCAAGATGTTCACTCCAATCATAAAGTGGGTAGTGGTCACGCTGTTGTTCTGCAGAAAATCACGGAGCCTAGCGCCTTCCTGGAGAGTTTATCAGAAATGAAGAAGAACGATCGGTGAAACGGTACCGACAGGAACGGGGCCGTCATCAAAGGAAGTGCCAAAGACTCCTGGAGGAGCATCCCATATATCGCCCGGATTTATGCATTTGTGCGTAGCCGAACAAACCTCGGGACCATCTGGATTGACACCCGGTGGATAGACGGGATTGACACCGGGCGTGTTGCTGCTTTGGGGGATATTTGGAATTTTGCCAGCGGCTACAGCAGCGTTCAGAGCATCCACCCATTCGGTTGGAAGCTTGGATGCGTCAGGCGTAGAGGTGGGAAAACCGCTGGACCATGCTATTGCAGTTCGTCAACATCCGGTAGCGTGAGGCGAAAACAAAACAAAAATCCGTTTTGGCTAGTACCTGGAGAGCCCACTGGTGCAAAATCGACTGCATCGCCCGGGGCACGGCCGAATAATCTGTGCACATGGTGGTCGTCGGAATGATGCCATGTAGGAGACGGAAGTCGTTTGCCGACATGAATCTCGTTAGCGTCTTGGGCACGAGTAATCGATGCGGTGAGCGCCAAAGGAAGGGTGAGGAATGTCCAAAAGAACATGGCCGACAGTCGGCGGGCCAATTCAGAAAAAAAAGGATCAAGTTGGACTTGTTGGGTACACCTACGGCTCGGGCGTATTCCCGAGTACGGGGTCCTTTATAGGTCCCAGAAACAAAGGCCGCCAGTCTAAATCGTTTCCGAGTCGTGACTGTCCAATTTCGGCTGACTTGACGTAATCGAGGACGGGCGCCCCTGACCCGCGTTTCGACAGACGCGTGCATGGTCTCGATCGACACGCAGAGACTTTTTTCTTCCTTATCTACAGCCGCCAGAAATGCTGTCCAACGCCAACTTACCGTGCTGCCTGGAACCGTGTGGGTTGGTACCAGAGCGCATGCACGCCTACGGCGTTTGGGGATACGAACGGGATTTGTCTGCCTTCCGGAGAAAATGCGAGACTAATGTCGTTAAGCGCGTTAAGGGTCCAAAAATAACATTGTTATGACGGATTGGTAATTCTCCGGTTGGCTCGTCGATGTCTAACACGTTGCCTACATTATCGTTACATACATAAGTATACAGGCCAAAATCCTCGCGGCTGTCATGGCGAGGCTGCAGGGCCAGGCGAAGGTGCTCCTGATGCAACTCCATCTTGAAATTTCTTCTTCAATACCAACACGTTATTCTTCAGCTGCGCCACCTCCTTCACCAATCCCGAAAATTCGGTCTTCTTGTCGGAATCTGTTAGGTAGGGTGAAAAATGATGTATGCACTCGCGTGTAGTTGCGTTCGGAGTAGTTTTCAACCAATCGATAAGAAGCTGTTTCACCTGGTCTGCTGATATTGATGAAGCGCCAGATTGCAGGGCTTTGCGTTTTTTGAGCTTTGGCACGGCATTACCGCCCGAAGCCATTCCGTGATTGCCGGCTGCATCGTCGGGCGCCTTACGCTTACTGCCGGAAATTTGGATAGCGCCCGGTGCCGCGGGGCTTGAAGCCCTACTTTCGTGGTTTGCGAGGACAGCTGCCGATGTAGGGCTCGCCGCTCGGCCGTTGGCGATCGGGCTTCCAGGGCGGCTATTAATTGGACTGTTGCTGCGGCTAACATTGGCCGGCCTGGGTTTGGGAGCCTTGGGACTCGTGGCACGTTTAGCTACGACCGAATGGCCCCCAAGACTGGGTGATGCCGCTCGAGATTCGGTTTTAGGAATCGTTTGATTTGGTTGTGGTCGTGGCTTCGGAGCCTGAGAACTTGATCGTGAATCCGTTTGTTGTGGTTGTTGTTGAACCGCGGGCTCGGTGGGCGCGACAGGAAGTTCCTCTTCTTCCTCCTCTTCGACCTGCGTAACAAAACAGACGCAGAATCAGACGAAGAATGCCCGCTTAGAAAGAAAGATACTTACTGAACTGGCGTACGGGTTTTCCTCCTCTTCACTTTCATACGCTTCATTTCCTTCCCGACTACGAATAAGTTTCTGCATCGCCTTCTCTTGTTTGCTAGCTTTGGGCTGTATTTCTTCTTCGGAATCATCGACGCCAGTATCACGCAGTTTATTGGCAGCCTTGTATTCTCGCTTGAGGCGTTCCTGTGGCGCAATGTCAGCGAAAGACGGCAGACCAGATAGTCGATACCGACCTCTAACTCCTTGGCCTCTTCGTCATTCTCATCTGCTTCCATTTGCTCTTCATCATCAGCAAAGTCTTCGTCATACACTTGCTCATCCAGATCGCCCTCTTCTCCATACTCCCTTTCTCGACGTCGTTTAGCGTCAGGATCGTCCTCGTCGTCAAATAGCGCATTCATTCCACTGTCCACAGTCCTGAGTCTCCTTCCGCCAGGTCCTAAGCTCTGACCGGCATGATAGACCAGAGAACCCCCTCCGGATACAGAGGGGCCTTCTGGTTCGGCTTTGAACGTGGCGTTTGTAGCAGATGAAGGGCCTCTGCCGCTCCTGCTGGCTAGCCACGCTTGGGGATCGCGTTTCTGATTAAGGGTATACTGAAGATGACTCAGACGCAGCTATCTAACAAGAGAAGAGAAAGTCTGACGCACCAATGACTCTACACGTGCCGTATCTGTTGGCAAGTCGTGTTTGAGTTTTTTCTGGAACTTGTACCACCGATGTGCTGGCACGAATTTGAAAACGTTATTGGCAGCTGGCATGAAGAATGCGTGCGTTTCCGCCTTGGAAACATCCTCCATATGCCCCAGCCACAATTCGTTTTTTGCGGGTGACGAGTCCTCCATCACCCAGGGATATCGTTCCTCTCGCCTCAACTGGCGAACTTCCTCCGGGACATAAAAAACTTGTCTTGTCTTTTTCTGAAACCGCTTCTTGGCACCTGGTGTGGAGTTCTTCCCCTTGCCATCCTTTGCCACAAATGACCCATCCGCGTGGTGGATCGGCCGCCCTTCAGCGTCAACCATTACAATCTTGCCGTCTGGCCCAACAACAGGTTTCCCATCCGGGCCCAACATTGGCGCTACGGCCTCTGGTGTCCCACCATTTGAAACTTCGTCTCGCCGCAGCTCCTTTCTGTTCAACTTGATAGGCTGATGCCATCTCGACAGGTCTATTGGCTTTCGGGAGTCGAACTTCATGACGTCGTATTTCCATCCGTTCAGAGCGGACGACATGAGTTTAAACTCTTGATACGGCCCGTCAGGCAGCCGGAGACCTTCATCATCCTCATCGTCCTCCTGGCGGGCGGCCTGGATCTCGCTGGGGCTGTGGGTGGCTTTCTGGGCGATGGGGAGCCATCCATACCGTCCTTTTTGACGGGTTTCTTTGGATGGAAGAGGCTAGCTAGACTCGCTTTAGGTGCCATGATTGCTGAGCAATTCTACTGCTTCGTGTTAGATTAGTAACACAGTACCCTGGTATGATTTTTCTGCGACAGACATTCTCTGCGACGCACGAACTAACAGCGATTGGTAAATGCCAAGCGATTCGAAGGGCGTCGAGCAGAGTTTGACCTGGAGTCGTCGCCGTCGTCCAGCTGGTTGTGTGACGGAGGGGAGCAAAGGCCAGTCGAATGCTAAATTGGGTCGCTCAGTCCGCTGACTAAGCTCCGCGCCGCAACGAACAAAACAAGAGCTATTGTCAATTGACGGGCAAAAGAAATGCTGTCTGTCTGTAAAACCCCCAGAAGAGAAAATTTACATAGATCTCACAAACGCTGTCGACTATCGATACATACTGACGGAACAGCCACTACAGTCACGCCGGCGCCTCTGTCCTTTCTGTCTTCGAAGACTCCTCTGATGGTGCTGTGTTCGAGGACAAAAGGCTTGGTGAAGAGGTAGGGCGAGAAAGAGGTTGGTGCGAGGGCAGCGGATGAGGAATGGGACCCGGGAGCGGGTATGTCCCGGAAACGGAAACGGGAGGTCCTTGACCATAGACAATTGCATGAGGAGGCGGACCTGCAGGAAACGACGCAATGCCACCTTGACGGGCAGCGTCCAGTTCATGTCGTAACATCTCGATTTCTCGCGCCATTTCTTGGTGAGCATGCTTCAAGTGTGCAACAAAATCAATGGCTGAGACACGCACATCAAAGTATGAATGTGTGCTTTTTATACTTTGGACAGATGATTACCCACCTTTGCTGAGGATTTCCCACTTACTAGCTTTCATGCCCCTGTCGGCCGGCAGTTGATCACGCAACTCGTCAAACAAGTCTTTCATTTCTTTCCGTCTCTTTCTCTCGGCCAGCTTGTGAGATACGCGCAGCTCCGGAGACCGTGAGTACGGAGTCGAATTAGGCTCCTTGGCCGGTTTCTCCTTACTCAACGCGGTTACCGGAGCCGATTCCTCCGAATTGGATGACTTTGAGCCGGACTGGGAATCCGTGTTCGCCGTCTGACGTGACGGTGGACGGGACCTGGATCGCAAAGTCCGCGTTGGCGCAGGAGGTGCAGAGTTGTCCGGAACAGACATGCGACGGTCCGAAGGAAAAGACATGGGCGAAATAATCGCCATTGGAGAATTTGGGTCAAATGGATGCGGCAATGGAGGCAGACCTTGTTCTCCATTTGGTTGCATGCCTGAAGCAATGGTTTCCCCTGCATGAGGGTTAGCGGGCCAAGCAAAGGTTGCTATCCCAGGGGGGGCCCTAGCATGGGGTGATTCGCTGCCAGAAAATCCGGGGCTATATCCGCCCATGGTCGATGTACTAGAGTAAATGGACGACGTGGACCCACGCCTGTCGTTCAACCACCATTGAGAAGCTCTCGAGTCCACAGAGTTGCGTCGGTCGTTTAGCGTTAATTGAGCAATTTTCTGAGTATCGATGGCGGAGCCTCGTCGCTTCGGAGCAGGCACGTCGCCGTCTATATCCATACTGCTCGGAACGCCAGGCCCAACGAGCTGTGGATCGATTTCCTCGCCGACCGGGGGAAAAATGCTGCGATCCATGGACATTTTTCTTTTGGTGCCATGAGGGATATGAGCTTCTTGGCCGACGGCAATGGAATGACGACGCATGTTGTAATCAAAGTGCGGCTGGTCGCGCAATATACGACGATTCTGCGGCAGCTTATCGCTGTCGACGTTCATCTGCATAGATGCATCGTTCGACTTCGAGGTATCTGTAGAAAAATGATTGAATGATTTCCAAGACGCTTAGAAGGGGAAGTGAAGTTGTACCAGAAGTTTTTGAGTGTGCTGTAGGTGAGTGCTTTGAGTCAACAGAAGAAGAGCGACCAGTGCTGTGTTCGATAGAGGGCGACCGCAAAAGGTTGCGAATTTGAGGGGTGTTGTCTGGTGGGTGTGGAGTGGCGTCGCCGAATACGTAGGGTGACGCCGGTCGAGGGTCTGTCGAGGGATGCTTGGAGGGTGGGGAAGATTGGGAGAGTTTGGAAGGATTAGAAGCGGCATGGAGAGAGGGGTCGGTGATTGAGCCGCGGCGCTGGTTTTGAAGGTACTGGAGCGGGCGAGGGGCGGCGGCGAGAGCCTGAGGTCTTTGTGGCCGTCTGCCATGGGTCTTGGTCGTCGTCCGGCGTCGAGGAGATAGCTGGTGGGCAATGATCGACAGTCCAGTTATATTAAAGTGACAAACAACTACACACATCTCCATCCCTTCACCAACCTTCGTCCTTCTTCATCCAGCCCAATCAATCGCACGTATTGACCACCACTGTTCCTTGTCGTTCTGCGTCCCACCCGCGCCCGATGCCGATGTCGCTCCTCTTCCCCGTCCTCACCCTCCACCATCTCTCGTACGTAAGGCAAGTAATGCATCCACACCGCTTCTCGGCCCAACAGCATCACCTCCAGAGGAATGATCTGTTTCAACACCCGCATCCTCTCGTACTCGGTGTCCATGCAGCCACCGAACGTTGGACGAGTTCCAAGCAAGTTGTCGTTAATTGATTCCATCCCGTTGACAGGTCTAAGCAACCCACGTGCAAGGCGCATGGCTGCTAAGACAATTTCTTCCTCTCGATCACGGATGCCAAATCTAGCTTCCGCATCTAGACTGGGAGGATCGAGCAACGTGGACGGCGATGCATCATCCATGAATGTCTGCTCCAGAACTAATAGCTAGGCGAATATTCATTGAATGACAGTGTATAATCATGATAAAAATCGAGCATATGTATACGCACATTTTCCATCTTCTGCTGGCGTTGACCTTCCCACATGTCGACGAATGAAAGCCAGTCTGTGTGGCCAATCAACCGTTCTCGGACGTTTTCGAGGCGTTGATTATGATTGGCAGTCCCAGTCGTTTGAAGTGAAATGTCCTTGTTGTCGGGTGCTGGCGCGCTGGACCATGCTGAAATGGCGGGTCCTCTGTCCGTCGAGCAATAGAACTGAAGAAGATGGATAGCTTTGCGCAAGTCACAAGAAGCCTTCCGGCCTGTACGTGACGGACCGTCGCCGACTACCAAGACATTTTCGTACAAACTTGAGAGAGCGTCTCTTTGTACGAGGCGCCCTTCGACAAAGCATATGGCTTGCAAATAAGACGTCGCAATTGGTGTAGGGCAGGCACTGAATGTCAAAATCGCCTGAAGTGGAAGGTCGGCGATAGGCACAAAGGCGGTATCTGATCCAAAGAGTTAGCCAAGAGGAGAAGCTCCCGCGTTCCTGGAAAATACCATTGCAAGTACAGATCACAGGCCGTTTGCAAGTCTTGATAAGGGTGATGACGGAAGGCCAAAAGTTGACATCGTCTTTAAACAGTATGTCAACTTCTTCAAGTAATATCATCGACTGACGGACTGCAACGTGTTCCAATTTAGTCTGGTCGACATCGGAGCCTGTAGCTGCACAATCATCATGAACTGTCAGGTCCAATGACTCGGAGAAATCGTTTGTGACAGGCTGCCTCTTCGGGCCGTCGACGTCCCGAGTCTGACGTATCAAGTGGTTTTTACCGACGTCGCCAACCAGGTGTTCGATGCTGGCTCCATTCCGCTTCCCTATTCCTGGATAGACTTCAAAGACATCCCATCCTAGCTCCTCTGCGCACGCATAGACCGCGGCGTCTTGCCAGTACCAGGAGGGCCGACTAACAAAATAGTGTTAGATAGACTTTTGAATGTGCGCTTGTTGTACAGATGGGGCGTCGTGTCAACGTTTGGATAAACTTGCGAATGTTCGTCAAATGGTGTGTCATCATAGTTCATATCCACGTCATCAGGAACAATCCAATCGTCGTCTGGTCCTGTTCTCTGTCTTTTCCTTGCTCGATCTTGAGTGACGCTACGTACAATCCTTGGCCGTTTATTGCGATGGGTGTCTTTGCTTGAGGAAGTTGAAGGGGTCCTTGAATCACTCTGCGACTGCGAGTGGATTCCAGACTCAAGGGCCAGAGCTAATAGCCAATCTCGTAGATAAAGCGAGTTTGTTTCGTTTCCAAGAACTTCATCCGCGCAACGAGGTCGCCACTTGTCAGACCACATGAGTTGTGGAAGGTCTATCGGTCGGGAGTTTAATGTCCGTACGATAGCAGGATGTTGATTCAGATGAAAGAGTGGAATGGTTTTGAGATATGTGACGCTGTCAGACGATTGAGACGAAAAAGGGCCCGCCCGTTCTTCGACGAGATCGTCTGCACCCATGTTGTACGCAAGAGAGAAATTTCCGCCTGTCGCGCCCGTCGTAGCTGCACGACTTGAACGTCGGGGGAATGGGGAATCCGGAATTGCGAAAGAATGCTGCTCGCCCTTGACATGCTGAGAATCTTGACTGGGATATGGGACGGTGTTTTGAATGCGGGTTTGGCGTTGGTGATATGAGGGATTTCCTTGCGTGGCCGAACATTTGCAGGTTTGATTGGCCGCACAGGCGACAAGTCAACGATGATTGGTTCGTCTTGGGTGCCGCTTCCCTGCGTGGATGGTCCAAACATTTCAGGATCGGGAGACGAGGGTGAATAGGATCTCATTCGGTCCAAAGACTTGTCATCATCCGCCACTACAACTTGGTCGCCTCCGGGATGTACATGGGACTTCTGGGCATAGTTTGTCGTGAACAAGGGATGCATGCCTTGGGTTTGATGATATCTGCCTTGTTGGTTCACGCGTCTGAGAATGTTACTGTACCAGCGTGTACTCACGAGATGCGGATCCACCATTCTGTCCATCATCCTTGGGCAAGTCTGTTACGCTTCGCATTTCTACTTCAGCGGGAGGTTCCACAGACGATGTGTGATCAACGAGACTCGTATCAGATGCGAAATTTACGTGAAACATCTCTAACAGAGTCCTTTGTGCAGCTGCCAGTTAAGAAACTGGTTAAAAGATACAGCGCATTACAGCTACCACACTTACGGACAGATTTTCCATTATTCTTGGCTGATGAACGTTTCTGCCCGCTCATTTCTACTCTAAGTGGAATGGAGTGATATGTCGAATGATAACCAGTTAAGGAGTAGAGAGAGAACTGTGAGTGTGGAATGTACGCGTCGCGGATGGACGTGTTAAATGGGAGACCACGTTCAACATTGTCCAGATCACATGACTACTTCGAAGTTCCTTCCCTCTATTCTAATCTGCAAATGAAACGCGAAAACGCCGACAGTGCAGCCCTGAAATGGCTTGCTCAGGAATACTATGGTAGATCTAAATGCTTTTTTGCATTCGATCTGGCACCCAGTAAGATACCATGATGCCAGAGTTGAACGGAAATTTCATCGAAGTTCTGGCGAGTTCGCCATCTGCGTTGCAATTCCTACGCGCCGTCCAAATATCCAGGCCGGTCATCATTAAAGGTATGAAAACTGCGATGAATAATCTATAAAGAGCTCGAGGGGTAGCACCGGCCCAGGCCACACGTTTCCAGCGATGCATCTGTGGACGGACGAATATTTAATCAAGCAGATGGGCTCGCGACTGCTGTCCGTTGCAGTTACACCTAATGGGTGAATACCTATTAATGGAGCAGAGGAAAGAATTCACCTACATGACAAGGCTTCAAACAGCTTTGCAGATTCTGTGACTGAGGGGGAAGATGGTCATTTCTATTTCACCGAACCCCTTGTGGAACGAATGACGATGGATCGGTTTCTTTCGACACTGTCCGAAGGTCCGTCCATAAATTTACTCGATTTTCTTTCAAACTCATCTCCGAAAAGGTTCGCAGAGCGATGAGGCGGAAATTTACTACCTACAATCTCAAAACGGAAACCTGTTCTCCAATGAATACTTCGAGGGCCTGCCATCCGACAGCGAGTTCAATCCCTTGAGACAGGATGTCCCCAACGAAGTCTCATGGTGTAGCGAAGCTCTCGGTATTTTGTCGAATCTGCCATCCTTGTCAACAACATTGATGTTACAGCGTCAGGCCGCAAACCTGATGCAGTAAATTTGTGGATCGGCAACGGAAGGAGTGTTACAAGCATTCACAGCGGTGCGTAGCGCTCTGATGGAGGGTTGATCTGGCTCACTAAGCGTAATGTTTTCTCCAGATCCGTATGAAAATATTTACACCGTCGTGCGTGGAGCGAAGCATTTCACGCTCCTACCACCAACGGAGGGCTGGCGTCTTGATGGTAAAGTCAAAGTTCGCTCTGTTCAATTCCACTTATTTACGCGTTAGCGCAGAACGTGCTTATCCGCACGCTAGATATATCCGAGCCTCGAATGGTCGATTGGTGCTTCGGCCAACTGATGCAGATCCTGTCCGCTGGTCGTCTATCACGAATCCTCACCTCACCGGCAACCTTCCTCCAGACGCACACGCATTTCACATTACCCTTAGAGCTGGGGACACATTGTATCTTCCTCCAGGATGGTGGCACCATGTCCGTCAGGCGGAGGAGACTACTATTGCACTGAACTGGTGGTACGACACGGAGATGAGAGGGATAAAATGGGTTTTTCTCAGTTACTTACGGGATGCGATAAAAATTGGAACTAAGGAGGATGATGAATCCTAGTAACTCAGCAGGTTTTCGCACATCAGAGCAACATACTGTTCCTGCCAGTGTGACGTGACTATCGTGTCACATCACCTAAATTTCTTGTGCTACCCACATTCGAGCAGGACAAAGTCCAAGTCCCATGGCCAAGGAAAAGAAAGACAAAAAACGCAAGGAGCCGGAAGATGCGGCAGATGGTGAACGGGATCATGCAATGGACGTAGACGGGCCGAAAGTACGCCTTTCTTTACTTGCATGCATTCAACATTCTGTTGATGACCTGCAGCCGGCGAAGAAAGCAAAGAAGGACAAGGCGGAGATTGTCATTCCAGTGGATGACCTTTCGCCTATAGCAAAGCCTCTGGCTCAGAAAAAGTTGTTGAAAAGGCTGCACAAGGCTATCAAGAAAGGTGCACGCTGAATGTCTCTTAGAGGACGGTCAACTGACTATCTTGGTCCAGCTTCAAAGGCACGGCAAGTAAAACGAGGGGTCAAGGAAGTCGTCAAGGGAATCAGGAAGGGCGAAAAAGGGTGAACGACTGAGCGCTGGGAGTCGTCGATGTGTATAGCTGACGGATCCCTTCATAGGTTGCTTGTTCTCGCGGCAGACATCAACCCAATCGACATAATATCACATCTTCCCGTTCTCAGCGAGGAAGCATCGATACCATACGTGTTTGTGCCTTCAAAAGAGGAGCTTGGCCACGCGAGCTCGACGAAGCGACCAACAAGTTGTGTGATGATATGTCCGGACCAGAAAAGAAGGAAACAGAAGGAAGGTCAGGAAGATAAAGAGGACGACTACCGGGAACTTTACAAAGAATGCTACGAGGAAGTAGAAAAGCTGGATACGCGAGTCGTGTTCTAACTAGTTGTAATGTAGTGCCTATCTATGGTAATTCACACGATACTCTTCCTCCTCCCAAAACCGCCACGACATTCTACTATACCCCGGTTCATACCATCCTTACTTGCCCGTAATGCCAGTACCACAAGCCAGGACCGCTTCCAACAGTGGTTCCTCAACTCCTCTCTCGTCCGGCGACAAGGACATACTCGAGTCTCCGACTCCTGCTCACATCGGAAAACCTGACAAGGCCGCCCATGACGCCGAGCAGGAGCGATTCAAGGCTGATATAGAAATTATCCAGGGCAAGTTGGTAAGAGAGCAATTTCTGTGATGCTGTCCGGTGCAATTTCCTTGACACGTCATGCCAGTCCACCGTCAAAGACAAAATCTCTCTCGCGACACGGCAGACATCTGGAAACGACAGAAGAACTGCTCTTCGCGCCGAGTTGGACACAATTCGTGCTCAGCAGGCCGTTTATAAGACGACCAGGACAAAAACTAACGACCAAGTAAGGTTCATTCAGGATGACATTAAAAAAAAGGTGAACCAACGAAACGGCGTTATGTTCCGAAACGATGAAGTAAACTTAACGGCACTTTTTAGATCAAAGATCTTCAGGCTGCTAAAGCCAAAATACCCTTCAAGTCTACCGCCGAGATTGACGCATTTGTTCGGTATATATATATTTTTTCCCTGCAAGCCGCTCCCATCCAACATGTTAATGTAAACACCCAGTAACCTCGAAAAGCAAGTTGAATCCGGGAACATGAAGCTTGCGGAAGAGAAGCGTGCATTGTCGGACATCAGCGCCGCGAAGAGGAATCGTCGAATCGTCGAAAGCTTCCAGGCTGAGCAAGAGGCCATAGAGACCAGCCGCAGCACCCTCGAGGATCTTCGCAAGCAGCTGGATGATCCCGACTTCAAGGCTGTCTCCGACCGCTTCGATGCTGTCAGAGCGGAGTTGGCTGAGCTCAAAAGAGAAGAGGACGAGGCATATGCTAATCGTTCCAAGCTCTTTGCGGAGCGCGACGGGCTTCAAGCTGAGCTTAATCAACTGTACAACCAAAAGCGACAGTCTGGCCAGCGGTACAGGGAGCAAAACGACCTCTACTGGGCCAAGGTGAAGGAGGATCGTGCCCGACGCGCAGAGAGAGCCCGAGCCCAGCGCGCAGCCGAGGAGGCTCAGAAGAAGAAGGAAACGGCAGAACGCCTTCTTGAGGATGCCAGAATCCCAGCTTTCCAGACTTACATTGAGGACTGCCAGACACTGATTGATCACTTCTCGGGAAAGACCACCGTGTCGTCTACCCAGGCGTCTTTGGCTAGCACCAAGGCCGAGCTTGCCGGAGTGCCCAAGCTGGAGATCCGGAAAGTTGACGATGCTCCCGAAGGGGCTATTGTCCGCAAGAAGAGCGATGAAGAAGCCTACTTCGTCGTGAGCAAGACGAAGTCAAAGGGGAAACGAGGGCCTGTCAAGACATCTGATGCTCCTTCCGCGGTGAAGGAATCATTGAACATTCCCCTCCCCATCCTTTCTGCTCTGCTTACGCTTTCGATCCCACCCCCGGCTTCGTCGGCAGATGTTCCCCGCGTAATAGAGGACCTTCGGACGAAGAAAGCCTGGTACGAAGCGAATCAAGAGCGCGCTACCGCCGAGAACGTCGCGAAAGCCGAAGCTGAAATCCAGCGTTTGGCTAACAATGCCAGCAAGCGGCAAGAGGACGATTCCACGGGGACCACCACTCCTGTCAGAGATGGAGAAAATCCCGCTGAACCTGCTCCTTCAGTTACTACCGCGTTGTCCGCTAGCGTCCCAACATCCCCTCTCGATGACAAGTTGGAAGCTGTTCATGGACAGGAAACCGAAGCTGAACAGTAGTAGTGTACCAGGACAAAGTATCTTAATCAATCTAATATCATGTTTCCTGTTGCTCTGCCTGTTGGCTGTCCTTGCGTCACAGGAAGTCGGAAAATTTTTTATCTTTATATATTTATCGATAACAAAATCCACGAAAGCCAAGATCTGTATACACTATTAAGGAGCGTGGAGTATCAAGGAAAGATGGGAATAAAAAGGACCAAATGATACAGATAGATGGATATGAAAACATAGGCACCAAAGGAGGGGGCTGAGATGGGTCAATTAGAACACGGAAAGGAGGTGTATTAACGTCAGTGGATGAGGTAAAGAAAATAATTTTTCAAACACCCGGCTGAGGTTCCGTTTTGACTGGCTCCGACTCATGGTCGGACTCGTTCGCAGGAGTTACAGAAGAACTGATTCCAAGGTCTTGAGGTGTGAAGCCGCCCACGTCGAAGGAATTGCCTGAGTTTGAAAAGTCTGGGAAAGAAAGGCTGGATTGTCCAGGTTCGTCCTGAGTAGACGATGCATCCATGTAGGACATGGACCCATAGGCGTCAGAGCTGAACGCGGAAGATGTAGGATCAAGTGGGCCTGATGGGAATGGATCCTGCTGGAGCGCCGCAAGCATACTCGACGTCGTGGGAGTGTGCGCCATAACATGCTGCTGCGGCCGGACATCCAAAGGGTTAAAGTTCTCATGTCCAGCCATAGGCGACATGGTATAAAATTGCTGCTGCATGACCGGCTCGACGGACGCAGCTACGGAATTAGTAGAAAGAGCGACACTCCTGAGAACGTTGACGGCGATCCAGTCACTACGAAATGGGGCAGCTCAGCGTCAAATCGGATTACGGCGATAGCTCGTGCGATGACTTACTCTAAGAATAGTTTCAGAATTTGGAATGCGCCAAAGGCAGGGTCACTCCGTATGGTCTGGAGCGAGATCATGAGATCGGACAAAGTGGAATTTTGGCACAATGCCACTCACCAAATCTCTCATGATCTGACTCGTAACATAGCCCCACCGGATCAGGACGCTCCGTGAACTCATCGTACCTCTGTCTTCCTGTCCAGCATGGGTAACTCGACCACCTCCCATGAGTCGTTCACAACATTTATCAGCCCAAGCGATAACTTCGCGGACCGGTTCAGGAGACTTGGCCAGACTGTCGAGAACAGCAACGAATTCAATCTCCAAGAGCTGTACCAGGTCTTCATGACGGCAGTTGCAAACGAGAGCTGATTGATTGCGGACCGATTCGAAATCAATTTTCTGCCAAGAGCGCCGCATCTCAGCCAACTGTTTCTGATTCGTTAGAACGGTGCTAAGAGCCTGAGCAACTTGATATATATCGAGAAAACGCACTGAAGCAAGGTTAGATAACAAGAAGAAAGGCTGACAAGTCAGGGAACATACAAACTAAATGACCAAAACGAGCACCCAATTCCACCTTGGGCTCCACGAAGGTGTTGCCATAATTTTCAAGAGCCACGACCAATATCTTCTCCATCTTATTCGCTAACTGCCGAAGGTTTGAAAGGGAAGCTGGGGCAATAGGCGAGAGCATCTGCGACCGCAAGAATTCCAAAATTTCCTTGGAAGAAAAAGTTGGACAAATCACACCATGTCAAGTTGCCATAAACTCACGTCGTAAACAATCGCATCAGCCTTTGCCATCAGCCCTGCGATGGCGGGTGCATGCACCACTTCGCGATGATGGCCGCCAAGGCTTGACCAGAACGTACGAAGATGCATCTCAAATTGGTCAAAGCGGAAAGATCTAACGCTTTCGAGAAGGGCGTCCAAGTGCTCTTGGAACCAACCCCAGACCTCTCGCGCTGCCATGCCGTGTGGGGATGTAGAGTTCGCACCAACAGCATCCTCAATGGATGGAAAATGGGGCATCTGGCGAACGGATAGTGTTTGCTGCGGTATATAGGCCATGGCGGGATTCGAAGACGGTGATTGAACGACAAGAGTCGGCTCCTGTTGAGGGTGTCTACGAATGGATGCTTGCGGAGGATAGGAACTGGTCGGGCGTTGTGACGACTGGACCTGGGACAGCAGAGTGGCGGCGGTGGGTGTCTTGTCGCTGGAATCCTGCGTAAACACTCCAGCCTTCAGATCGTTGGTCAATGTCAAAGAATTCCGCTTTGAAGGCCCTCCAGAATTTCCACCCTCGGAATCCTCATCCTCGTCCTCATCCGACCGGTCTTCACCCTTATTCGCAGCTTCAGCTTGTTCCTGGGCGAGACGCGCAGCGTTGACAGACGACTGAGCGGCATTGTTGTTAGACTTTTGGATGTAGTCCTGCAGCCATTCCGCTTCGGCCGACGTGGCGGGTCGAATACCACAATCTGTCCCGAGGCATCAAGACGGAAAACTTCGTGATCCAGGATAATCTGCTTACAATGATATTTGCTGTTTCCTCTGACACCAAGACGCCGCGTCTTGATAGTTGGGAAGCACAAACGTATCGCCTTTCCCAGGGTGGCTGTGTTAATATGTGGAATGCCGTACTGGTCACAGACTCTTCGATACGAGAAATAGAGACCTTGACGGGGTACGTTGCCATCGGGATAGGGGGCATAGTTAGCCGTCAACCTAGTTCGCCAAAGAATCCATGAGGTGCCAAGGGTGAGATAAATTTGAAATAACGCACCATGCTTGAACAAAGATTTGTTTTGCCCTGTCAGAGGCACTGGTAGTCGTCGCGGCGCGTACGTTGGCGGCCAGCTTCTCCAAAGCGTGATCGGGGTTGATCGACATGCGTCCGAAGGCGCCAGCGGTATGCAAGGTGTCCTGATTCGGAGAAATGGTCTGACTGGCGGGAAACATGGTGTGGTACTCGGGTGCTGTGTTCCCTAAGAACATAGAGATGTCTTCAGTTTCGCTAGAGGAAGAATGGACGCTGTCGGTATCGCGAGGGTAGGGAGACGCGGCCACCCGGGCTCTGATATGGCTAGGACGAAGAGGACCCTTCAACGCAGGGTTGGTGATGTTATGGTTGGGAGGGGACTGCTAGAAGGAAGGATCACACATCAGAATTGGAAGTCATCGGCGTCTGAGCGGGAAAAAGACCTTACATGGTCGTTTTGCAGGACGCCGTTGGGCAGATGGTATGGTGACCTGTACAGATCATCCGCAGGCAAACCAGACTGAAGACGGGGTAGATTTCCCTGAGAAGATTGTGGACGGGAGTTGGAGGAATGGGTAGACGAGGACGAGACTGAGTTGGAGCGAGAGTGGACGGGGAGAAAATCAAGGGGCATATTGGGCATCATCTGCATATTGACAGCAGTCATGCTTTCCAGTTGGCAGGGAGAGACTTGGACAAACGACAGTGAGGCTTGGTTGATAGAAAGGCTTGACGCGGACCAGCCGAGGAAGGGAGAAAGAAAAATAAAAGGAGAAGAAAACAGCGAAGGTGGTTAAGATAGAAAGAAGGTAGTAAAACAGCAAAAGCAAGGGCAAAAAGATGGGAGAAAACAAGGTAGCGAATGTAGAACGAAATAGACGGAAAACCCGCCGAGGAGGATGAGTGAGCGGGACAACCGTTTGGCTCTCGATGTTCGGAATGAAAAAGCGTTGGCAACCAGATCACAACACTGAGAGGACAATCGTCAAGACAACAGGAATCAGCCACATTCGGCCAACTGTTATTTTATAGCTCCTGACACTCTCCGCTGATTAGTCTCACGAGGTTGATCAAAAGCCCAGCTCGCTTGATCCCCTGATCCATCATGACCAAAACCTGTGCCTTGTTTCACTCCTCCACTCCCCCCATGTACATATACCTTCGAAAGCGCTTGCGCAGCCTCTTATTGTCCACGTTCCCCATCCTCTGCGCCAGCGTCACCCAAGACGGTATCGTCAGGTCCTTCAGCCCATACGGCGTGTACTTTGACAACGTGATATTGGGATCCTTCAATGACCGAGGAAGGTTGTGCGCTGGGATCGGATAATAGAAAGGCTGTCCATCACAAGATGTACAAGATGGGCGCAGAAGCTCCAACGGAAACGTCGTGTAATGCAGCTTGAAACGCGGTTCATGTCTCTCGTCGGCCGCGTCAAGTCGAGGCACCCAATACTGAGGACCGTTATTAATAAACGTTCGCTACACCGGAATATAGCACCTGAATGCTGCTCTACGCACCTGCGCAAATCCCAATGGAGACCATCGTCTGTTTTTCCTGGAAGGCGAATCGGAATCAGAATGCCAAGGCGCATCCAGATGGCACTTCCAGCTGCTCTTGTGCGGTTCCGTGCCGCAAAGCGCCCTTTTGTCTCCGTGGTCCCCGCGTCGATGGCCGTGCCGATGCTTGCCTCCCTTTTTCTTCTTCTTCTGATCCATCTGCTTCGTATTTTTATCTTTCTCCTCTGTCGTGTTATAGACGAAGATTCTGAATGTGGTCGTGTAAGGATTCGGCACGACAGAAGGTGATGTGTTGATGATGGAATAGTTATCAAAATCGATCTTGTCGCCTTTGTCATATAACACGGAATACTCTTGAAGGAGCTGCTCGTAAAGCGTTGCTTCGTTTTCATCTTCGCCTTCATCCTCGTCTTTCTTTTCCTCGGATATGATTTCGAGATCGATTGCCTCCACGAAGGTAAACTAGAAATATTCAGACGGTGCCATATATGTCGCGTGAATTTGACGCACATGATCCACATTCATATGCTAACGGACATCTGAGTAACGACGAAACATATTCACAAGATTGACTTACACCATATGCATGGCCTACAATTGTATCCTGAAAACGCAAGGACAATTCGGCGTAACGCACGTACTGACCACGAGCCCGTGTCAGAATGAGCCTAGATGAGTATGAGATCATATCATACACATTCGGGATGGTAATTTCCAGGTGAGGGCGGAACGTGGCCTAGACAGATATTATTAAAACTAGGAGAGTTATGACGCGCCAAGACCAACCTGATAGCCAGACCTGGGCGGTGACAACGACGATCAACGAAAAGTCTGTAGAGACATGCGATAAGCGAACCTGTATGTTTCTAGACCGATATTGTTTCAACTGGACTTCGAGCCAATCGAGTTGCAGGTTCCCTGGATCTTCGGGTTCTTTGAACAGACAACCGCGGACGGCTAAGGGCTGGATGAATACAAACAGCTCGGGAAAAAATTTTGACAACGAGCACCTTTGTTTGAACGGTAAAAATACATGGTATTCAAGCTGACGACAGCCAGACTGTTGGGAATGACCTCAACCGAGAAATAGGCCCCTCGTTCAAAGACTTGCCGTTGCGGAAAGGGGATGAATGACACCCATATGCTGTCAGGGATGTTCAATATAAATTGAAAAAGGGTGCTGATGCACAGACAAAGTGCATACGAAGTGAATTCATTTGTGATGCTGTTTGGACCTAACGGGTCTTTCAACTTTGAGGCGAAGTGATTCACGCTCAACGGGTCGTACCGGGTTCCATGATATTCTTATATGCGCAGCAGGATTATCAATGACGCAACTAACAAGTGAAGAAAAAATCGCCAGACTAACATGGGCTGCACGAAAGAAGTCAGCAAGTATTACAGCGGGTCAAATGATGCAGTCCTTACGCCACACGTCGTTGTTCCCTGTAGCGGACGGATGAGCTCGACGCAGACTCATGGCAACCAAACGGACATACCCAAACTCGGAACAACGGGAATGCCCTTGTCCAGAAAAATCGATTTGATCTTAGCTGCCATTGCTCGGTTCAATTCGTATATCTCATTGGGTGTGCGAGGAATCTTGTGATCCTTGTCGTGTCTGGTCAGCACATGGACGATTCATAAGCTGGTTGTCTTTTGGGAGCAGTTGTAGGGCACACCTGGCATTGTCACCAGTCCCTGACCGATGTTTCACGTTTCCTGGATAAAGAGGAGGAGAAGAGAAAGCATACATATGACAAAATCGACCTCGGATGACCATTTCTTTTCGAGATAGTCGAGCGTAAAGTTGGTCAACCGAAAAGGAGAATCGCACTTTTTCCTAGAACAGCAAGTTCTTGTGATTGGCTATCACGAGAGGGTCTGCGAAATACTGACGAGAACGGAGTACCGTAATATCCAGCTCGGTTCTTCTTCTTCCTCTTTCTAGCCTGGCGGTGGCACGCTGAATTCAAAGTCGTGTCGGAGCTATAATATGCATCAGGGTGCATGTCGCTGATTTGTAGGAATCGGCCATGAAGTTTACGAGGTTCTATTAACAAGTGAGTGAGTCGTTCGATGTATGGTGGTGGGTTATGGAACTTGCTGATGGCAGAAGACGACGACTGAAGAACGACTTGAGGTGATGAGCAAACGTGTCCCACGTAGAAAAGGACTATGGCCAGGTGGATAGCTCGCAACATCTCCGTCGTTGATGCCAGAACACCGCAGACGAAGAGAACGACTACGAGGCACAAGGAAGCCACATCATGTTCACACACATGCCAATCAATACTGGGGCCCCACAGCCGAGTCTATTGATATTCTAATAAATATACGTGAGGCCTTCACGAACGCTATATGTACAGACGATTACCGATTACAGAACGGTATCTTACACTGAAGAACAAGGCCGGCAGAGCGATACACATGAGACGAAAACAAGAAACATGAGAAACCCGAGGTGAGAAGGATCCGAGTGATGTGACACAGAAAAGATTCAACGAATAGCTGTGACAGATCTTGGGCTCACGCTATGCTCTTCTGTGCCATGAACGTGCTCAGAAGCAGGACGGTGCAGCGCCAAGAGGTACGCTGTGTTGTCGGCGGTGTTCAACACTTCACGGATCGACTTTTCGGCCAGGTGGCACACCTGGATAGGACAGTCGTGGTCAATTAAACAGAGGCACTCGGTGCTCGGATTGATAAACACCTACTCGGCTATAACCCCGGGTAACAGAGGGGACCGACTCTTGGCGATGGCGTTGTGGATGGCGTCGTACGAGTATCTCTTTCTAAAAGAATCATCGAGTCACTAAACAGAGAGACGATGCCACCCGTATAAGGCTTACAATACATTCTCCAGCTCTTTTCTTGTGATGGGACGGTGCAGCAGATCGGCACCGCTCAAATAACGGTCGAAAGCGCGGTAAGACGCACAGCCAGCGACGAGATTTTCGTTGAGAAAGGAGTGTTCTAGGTCCCAATTGGCCCAATTTTCGCTATGAGAGGCGGTCAGCGGGTGGCACGGAGTTGATGACAGACGCGATGCATACGTGAGATAGTGGTGGGCCGTGGCCTCGGGTGTGTGGGTCGCAAAAAACTTGTCCATTTGTATGTAGGTCGGGAAAGAAGATTGGGGCGGTGGACCAAGGCTGAGGGGGATGAAATAGGGAGTGAAGGGATTGACGCCGAGAGAGCTGTTCGGCAATTGACGTGTCGAATGAGGAGGAAGAGAGCAACGAACGTGAGAGCAGTGCTTGAGGATAAGTAAAAGAGAAAAAAAAAAGAGCTGACGCGGTCAAAGCATTTTTTTCCCTCGAGTCAGTAATTTCAAACGTGCGATGTGCCAATTTGTCACGTCACAACAACTCCGCACAATACCCGCTTATCTCAAGCAGATTAGATCTGCTGACGTAATAATAACGATAACAAACCCACTCAGTTACCCAAACCAGTTCCTGCTATTCTCTGCACCGTCGTTCCCGCACTTGTGGACTGTGGGCAAAGCTTGGCGCATCCTCTCCAAGTTAAAGCTGCTCGCTGTTACCAATCCAGCATCTTCTCTTCCTGCCATGCCTGGTTCTTCGCCCCACCCGTCATCCACTGACAAGCCACTGTACCGGCCTCAGGACCCTGAGTCTTCGGCCACATTCCGCTTCCTCTCGCGCGCAAATGCAAAGTTCGGCCTCAGTCTTGTCACCTATCATGACCTCTACATGTGGTCCACCAGTCACATTGATGACTTCTGGAGCCTAGTATGGGATGAGACTGGCATCATCGGTCACAAAGGTGATCACGTTGTGCAAAACGACGCGTTGCCCCCAGACAATCCTGCCTGGTGCCTGCTACTCTGTTTTTATCATAACGTGGTGCTCATGCCGATCAGGTTCTCAGACGCCAGACTGAACTGGGCAGAGAACATGTTGCGCAGCCGCGATGCCACAAAGTTAGCAGTCATCCAAGCTAGTCCGTAAATTTCTGCCTGTCCGATGGTATTGTGTCACATCAATCATTCTGACTTCTTTCCACAGCCGAACCAACCCCAGAAACTCCGAATCCCCCTCTACGTCATTGCAGTTATGCAGAGCTGTACAGTCTCGTGAGAGATCTCGTCTCGGCTCTACTCCATCACGGCTGCAAGCCAGGTGATCGAGTCGGGGCATACTCGTCCAACTGCATCGTAAGCGTCTATGGTCCTCAGTAATTCCGGCTGCATCTTCGCGACGGCACCTGAGGCCGTTCGCACATGCTGTGTTCCCTGATTTCAGCGCTCAATGCTAGCCCCGTATTCTGACAGGAAAATGTGGCGGCCTGTCTCGCAACTACTGCAATAGGTGGGACATGGGTGAGCGCCGCGGCAGACTTTGGCCCTGAGGGCGTTATCGAAAGGTACCTTGATTTCACAGCTCTCGCTCTCGCTCAGGATTTAACAGTAACCTTTTCAGGTTTGAGCAAGTGCAACCTAAATTTGTCTTTGCTGTCGATGCTGTGGTGTGAGTGCTAGTAGTTTATGGGATCATTGCTTGCTAACGAGAATGCCCTTGGTAAAAAGGTACAATGGAAAGGTTCATCCACATGTTGGGAAGCTTAAGCGCCTGCTCGCGGGCCTCGCGGAGAGAAAGCTAGCCCCACAGAAGGTGATTCTCGTCCACAGTATTCCTCAGCCCGAAGACCAAGGAGACTGGGGTCCCAGTTGGGTCAAATGGGAGGATTTTTTGAATGAAGGTCGCACAAGCCAGCTTGGCAGAACGTCCTCAGGGGAAATAAACTGGCATCGGGGCTCATTTGATGCACCGCTTTGGATCCTGTTCAGCAGTGGGACGACAGGCAAGCCCAAGTACGTCAACGTGATGTGCCACCATTCTCGTGCTCCACTGTGACAGTATCTAACAATACCAAAAGACCTATTGTTCACCGAGCTGGTGGAATGCTCCTTCAGGCAAAAAAGGAATTTGCAATTTGTGCCGATCTCGGTCCCCAGGATGTCTTCTTTTATTATACCACTACGTCAGTCCCTTCTTTTTCTACGTGCCTGTAACTGGTTGGTTTGACTCATTAGGTCTCGCAGGGGATGGATGATGTGGAACTTCTTGATAAGCGGCTTGAGCGTTGATGCTACTTTGGTTCTCTACGACGGTAGTCCGCTCAGAGACCCAAGCCATCTTTGGAAGTTGACGGATGAGCTCGGGATCACCATCTTCGGTACCAGCGCCAAATATTTAGACCAACTTTCAGTACGTCTTTCATTCCTTTCAATCCCTGGCGATACAGCTCAAGGAATTTCTAGAAAACATATCGACCAAGGGAACACCATAACCTACGTACCCTTCGGCATGTTTATTCAACAGGATCGCCCCTTGCGCCTCCTTTATTCGATTTCGTGTACCAACATATTCATCCGAATGTTTTATTGGGTTCGATAACCGGTAAAAATTCCGCCTTACCATATGATCTTGTTTTGCTGACCCACTTCAAGGTGGCACGGACATCTGCTCTCTGTTTGCTGGTATGTGCTCTGCACTACCGGTCTATCGCGGTGAGATTCAATGTCGGATGCTCGGAATGGCGGTGGAATGTTTCTCCCCATCTGGTGTACGAAGTCCACCCGATCAGACGGGCGAGCTGGTCTGCCTTAGACCGTTTCCCTGCATGCCTCTTGGGTTCTGGCCCCTGCCAGGCTACGGGGCGGACAGCGGTGTCGCAGCTGCCAAGGAGAGGTTTAGGCAGGCATATTTCGCGGAGTTCGAAGGCGTTTGGTGTAAGTTTCATCATCAGCAAAAAGTCCATAACATTGTTTGACATTGTAAACAATGTATAATTCGGACAAATTTGTATAGTCATGTATGAGAATACAAGTTGTATAGCATTATAGTAGTCATCTTACAATGTAATACAATTTTATTTGGTGGGCTACAATTATAATCTGAGATTACAATGTTATGCAATTTTAATGACCACCTTACATTGTAATACAATTTTGCTACAATTTTATTTTCAGCATACAATTTTGTCTGCCAGTATGCAATGTAATACATGATTGTGTTTATAATAATATCAAGCATGCATTGTAATCCATGTTGTCTGGTATCCATAATGTCTTTGTTCATTAGCTTTCTTCAATGAATGACAAATAATATGTTCTGAATCACTCAGATATTCATTTAGCAAGAAAGTTGATTTTATTGCTCAAGTATACAGGCACAAGAAAAAAAAAAAGGCTGTCTACAAGGTGTTTTTGGTGGTGCGGAACCTATCGAGGCAAAGCGGGCGAGGACAGCGATAGGTCCGCTCGTAGAGTCCGCACTTGTTGCAGACGATTTTGCCGAGGTTGAGCGTGGAGCGGCGCCATGCTGGCGCCTCGGTCGTGCGGCAATTGACGCAGCAGCGGCGGACGTATTGCGTCTGCTTCGCCGCGGCGTCGTCCGTGAACTGGATCGGACGGCTCGATCCGTCGAGCTGTTGGCGAGCGGAAGACGTGGGCGAGAAGGAGCCTACGCTGGGACTTGGGGCCAGCGCCTCGCTATTGCTGTGGGACAGGAAAACAGGTGCGTAGGGCACCGAGGTCAACGCCGAGGCATTGCCGTACAGTGGGAAGGAGGGATGGTCGGAGGCCGCGAGGAGCGAGGAGGTCGCTGGTGGCAACACGTCATTGCCGTGCAATGGGACGGAGGGCGCGTACGAGGCCGAGAGCGACAACAAATCGTTGCCGTAGAACAAAGTCCGGGAGGAAACGGAGGCCCGTATCAATGCCTCGTCGTTGCCGTCGAGCGGGATGGAGGGAAGGTCGGAGACCGCGAGGAGCGAGGACGACGCACGGGGGCCCGGATGCAACGGCGAGCGGTTGCCGGAGAATGGAAGAGAATGAGCGCAGTCAGCTCGGACTGGCAACGGGGGGAAAAGCTGGACCATGGAAAAACGCTCGCCATTGTCGTAGAACGGGAGGGAAGGCGAGCAGGGCGTGTACAAGGCCGTTGGCAACGCCTCGTCGTTGCTGTACAGCGCAAGCGAGTGCGCGTGGTCGGCTGGGAGGAGCGAGGAGGACGCGCTGGGTATTGGGGGTAATGGCGAGGTGTTGCTGTTGCCGTCGAGCATGAAGGAGGGTAGCGACGAGGCGTCGTCGTGGAGCGGCATCGACGACGAGAATTGCGCTAAGGAAAGCCGCTCGCTGTTGCCATAGAGTTGGAGGAAGGATGCGTACAGGGCTGCCCTGGGGTCGACGTAAGGCGGGATCAACGGCGGATGCGAAGCCAGTGGCACCATCTTGTCATTGCGGTGCAGTGGGAGAGAGGGCGCGTACAAGGCCGTTGGCAACGCCTCGTCGTTGCCGTACAGCGGAAGCGAAGGCGGGCAGTCGGCTAGGAAGAGGGAGGAGGGCTTGTAAGACGTTGGGGGCAAGGGCGAGTCATTGCCGTCGCCGTCGAGCACGAAGGAAGACGCGTAGCGAGCCGAGGGCAGCGCCTCTGCGTTATCATAGAGCGGCAGCGAGTGCGCATAGGGGGCTGGAGACAACGTATGGCCGTTGTCGTGCAGCAGCATCAATGGCGAGCGCTCGCCGTTGCCGTCGACTGGGAGGAAGGACGCGTGGGGCGGCGGCAACACGTCGTTGCCATGGAGTGGAAAGGCGGGGACGGGGGAGGCTGGCCGCAACGAGCCATCGTTGTCGTGGCCGCGGCTGTGGAGCGGAACAGAAGGAATGCACGGCGCTGGTACGAGCGACTCGCCAACGCCGTGGAATGCCAGGGAGGGAAGGAGGGCACTGGCGGCAACGAATCGTCGTTGCCGCCGAGTGTGAGGGAGGGGGCAGGGAGTTGGCGGGGGCGGGCGCTGGGGGCGGCAGGGAAAGCGTTGGCGGGGGCGGGCATTGATGGGGGCGTTAGTTACTACGACGAGCGACAAACTTGTTTCGCTTATCGGCGGCAGGATAGGATCGCCTTCGATCGCAGAGCTGGAAGCTGTTAGCCAACACTCAGGCGGGGGAAGACGACCGCAAAAGCCGCGTTGACCTCTGCGAACGGTGTGGCAAGTGGGGTGGACTGATCCTATTTTGTATCAAGAATGACTGTCGTCAGAAAGAAATCTCCGAATGAAAACAAAGTGCTCTACGTGTTTCAATTAAATGGTGCAAAGCCCTCTGCACCTTCAGCATCATCGTATTCGTCTTCTCCGTCCTCTGGTCCAAGTGCTCCGTCCTCGTCCTCGTCCTCATCCTTGTCCTCTTCATCCTCCTCATCGTCTGTGTTATCCTCGTCTTCTGCATCTGCGTCCTCTTCATTCTCGTCTTCTTGACCTTCTTCGCCTTCATCCTCATCGATTTCATTCTCCTCATCTTGTTCTTCGACATCTTCACCTTCATCTTCTTGTATCGGTTCTTTGAATTATCTTAGAGACATCTAGCTTCACAGAAAAAAGAAACACACCTTGTATAATGTTGCCTTTGTCGAAGGGCGCAACGCGGGACACTACCTCCAGATATTTCTCGCCAAGATCACCGAGGGCGGCCCATATTGCTTGATGTCCGATAGCCCCACCGAAATAGCGCATCACCATATCCCGGTCGACGAAACTGTAAACGCAAATCAGCCGAATGCCAAGGTACGCAGACCATGACCTACATTCCAACATAATACCAATTCCAATCTTCGTGATCTTCTTTGGGTTGACGGGCGATAGATGGTCCCAAAAGTTCCGAAGTTCGTCCATGTGCAAATGCAGGCATCAAGTGCACTGCGCGTACTACGTCGTTGGGGTCGAGAAAGCCAAATGCGTCTGGGTCAGACCCGTACAGAAAGCCGACGCGAGGAAGACGCAGGGCCTTCCACCCGGAGCGGTGTCGCCGATCGCGGTCAAAGTTGCGCACGAACAAGACGTCCATCTTGTGAGGGACATCGTCTATTCCAAAGCGCTGAGCATAGAGATGGAATATGCTGATGACCCGCGCATAGGCGTATGGATGCGGGTCTCTCCCGACCTCCTCCGCGGCTTCGTGGGACAAGACCATCACGTCGGGATGTGTCCGCGGATTGATAGAGTCTTGATTTCGCCGCATGTCGTAGGTTGTATAATTGAATCGGACTACCTTGTGCATGTATAGTCGGTTACGTTGGATGATTAATGACGCGTGGTCAGATTCTGAGAATTCGACCATGTCTCTAAATGAAGAGCCTTGCAAACGAGCGAGCAAGTGGTCTTTCAACCGTGGCAGGAAGTCCTGGTGTGGACTATTATTAGCAAGTCTTGCGAATGATATGCCGAGCGACACTTACCACCAGTGCGGGATCGTCCTTATTCTCCTGTAGCCACGAAAATATGGACACGTAGTTCTTCTTCGACTCTGACATGTGGTAATGTTGATCTGGAGGAGTGGGCGGCAGGGCCTCGGAGACCGTGAAAGGCAACGCGGCGGTGGCATAATCGTCGACAGCCGCCTCTCCGCGGGCATTTGCCATCTGGTGATTGTATCGTCGCTGCCACATATCCTCCAGAAATCGTGCGCGCTGCAGTTGTCTCGAGATTTGCCCTTCGAAACCATTGTTCTTGCTTGTGCGGGCGAAATACCGTTTGACTCGACGATGTTCCAGTTCGCCCTTGTATCAAGAATGAGTCGTAGGTAGATGTATCACAAAACAACACTGAACGTACCACTTGCGTCGAATAATTTTCTGTCGTTCCAAACAATTTGATGGCTTTGACATAGTCGCCCAACGCGTGAAACTTGTACGTCGTCAGGTTGAATCGCTTGCGGTTGACCTTGCCCGTTTTGCGACCGCGGTTAGATTGAGTGCCACCGCTTGCCTCCACCCGTGCGGCTGTGCGACGTCCTCGCGCTGCCTCCTCTTTAGGAAGTTCTCGTGTCTCGTAGCATTCACAGGTGGTCCTCTCGAATTTTCGGATGATACGCCCCACGGCCGTTGTTGTCGCCTCAAGGAAGCCGAGCGTTCTTTCGGTATGAAGCCGCAATTTCGCAATGGCGTGCCATGTCGACAGTGTGAACACCAGATCCAGGACCATTGAATTGTGCGGTTCGGGTAGTAAATCCTCCAATACAGGCATTGCGCACTGCTGAGAGTCAGCTCTGCCCCGAAACAATTATAGACCGTCCAACTTACCTGCAACATATCCTCGTAATCGCGGGCTGCCAGCTTTTTTAAACCCGAAATGTTGTTGCTGAAACGTCGAATGACATCGCGACCAAATGTTGGTATGGCTCGATACCTGTTCAAGTTCAAACGTCAGTCTGGCATTAACTTTAAACCGAAATGAGACTTGCCGTCGATTCAATTTCTGTATGCAATCCCCCCCTTCAGCATACAGGATACGTAGCAGATGGGTGAACGTTGAACGCCAAACACCCAGTTCGAATTCGTGGAGGAAGTCGGGCTGAAACATGGAATAAAAGTTGACTCCGTGGTCGGCGAGGCGTGCAGAGAATGCGTTCTACAACGAATTCAGTTCCTCAGACACACAGGCGATAGCTTAGGAGCTCACTCTGGTAGGAACCCAAGACTTGGGCCGGAGCACGTCTTCGACCCACGTCGAACTGACCAACCGTCCCAATTGGTATATAAATCGACGCGCGGTATCTATTGCACCTCGGCGATGCTCGTCGTCGACTCTGATCTTCTCGCGGCGACGTGCGTCCAGTTTGGTCCCCATCAGCGGGATATTCTTCTTTGGGATGAAGCAGCGAGGGCAGGGGCAGGCCGCCATCGACCGGATGGTGGCCAAAAGAACTCTGATGTCGTGTCAATGACTGTTTGCACAGGACTTTTGAATATACTTACTTTTCTTTATAATCGGCCGAGTAGGTGAAGAATCTGGGGAACAACCGCCTTGTAATGCCGTCGGCGCACTTGACGACGATTCCGTGCACGTAGGCATGCATGAAGTCCTCGTCGAGCAGTAGCTCCCATACGGCATGCATGAGTTCGCGGCGAAGGTGGGCAAGGGTTGCAGCTGATGCCGCAGCTTGCTTCCCGAGCTTCATGTATATGTCTTGAACAGTATCTGGTAGCTGCAATAGAACAAATTTAACAAGACCGATCACATTCAAAGGAGATCTTACCTGAGGGATATATGCGACATGTTCGACGGAGAAAGTCGTAGGCTTTGAACGACTGTACTTTGACTGATTGCCGAATAACGCGTAGATGGGCCAGAGCGAGCGCGCGGTACCAAAGTTGGTGAGATGAGTCGAATCGGACCAGAGCATGATCGCGGCCACGGCTGTCTCTAAAGTACAGCCAGGTTCGCGTGGTTGCGTCTGTATCTTCTCGTGCTCGGCGATGAAAGCGTCCGAGTTGTAGACTTCGCTGAGTATTCGCTCGGGCGGGTTTTCAGGCGATGACTTCCAAAATTCCTTGAAGGGCGTGTAATGAAATGTCTTGGCTGCTGGTGATTCAAATGCGGATTTGATGACACCCGTCAGGCTCTGATGCCAGACTCCGTGGACTTCGAAAGTTGGGGCTTCGTCTTCGCTGGCATTTTTCGAACCTTCGACGGGCAAACGAACCTTGACCGACGATTTCTTGAATGGACTTCCTTGATAAAGCGAAGGATCGTCCATGAATTTGTCCATGCGATCCAGTTCGCGTTTCGTGCTGAAATTGGAGGCGAAACCAGCCACCTCAAAGTCGGGCGCCAGGATGACGTCGCGAACCAGTCGATCCGCTTCTTCAATCGATTTTTGCCCCGATCCAGTACAGAACCAACGAATAAACCGAAAGACCGACGCGTTGCGAAAGGGAGCAAAGATGTCTTCAGCCCACCGGCGTGTGATCAAGAAGGGCACGACCCACTTTGAGTGGACAGTATCGGGCTGGCTAATAGAGGGACGGGGGACATCGTAGAGGTCGTTTAGCTGTTGGTCAGCTTCGGGATCACCGGATGGATACGTGGTATAGACTCGATAGACGCCAAATTCATTGGGCTCTGTCTGAAATTCGATCGGATTCGGAGGAGGGGGGGATGGTGATGGAGGTGAAGTGTCTTCTTCCTCCTCGATGGGTTCGGGCTCCTTCGGTCTCGGTGGAGGAGGCATGTGCGGCAGGTGTACACGGTGAGGCATGAAATCATGATACCGGCGAGGAAAGGTTCGCTTCCTACCGGACCTGGTAGGAGGAGGCACGAATCCTTCTTCGACGCGTGCGGGCTGGGGTTCGGGTTCTTCGTCGACCTCCATGTTTTCGACCAAGTCTGGCACTTCTGCGACCTGTCCTCTAGTTAGCTGGCACGATGTTTACTTTAATGATCACGTACCGATGGTTCCACTGGTGGAGACGGTTGATGTATCCTCAACAGTTTTTCCTTCCTTTCCTCCCTTTTCTCTTTGACGCGCTTGGCTCTTTCAATAACCAAGGCGGCCGCCTCACTTCTTGCGAGCTTGCATTTTTTGCGATGAAGGGATAAACCCTGACTGCTCTTGCATTCTAAACGGCACGACTGACAGACGAAAGCCACCATGAGCAGGACAGGGATCCACCAGCGCATTCCGATGGGGGATAGGTCAACGAAGGCAGCGCATACAGCGAGAAGGCATCGAAGCTGTCATCGTAGAATCACGTGGGACCTCAGGCCTGGGGCGGGCCCCAGGCCCGGATGCGGATAAATCGGTATTATTGCTATGTAGGCGGGCTAATTACATCGTAGATAGCATCAGAGTCTCGTCGCGGAGGAGGGATCGTCAATTATTGGGCCTTGATTACAAGCAAATAGTACATTGATTCGGCGACAGCACAACAACAGCGAAAGCAATTGGCAGCACAGAACTCGGCAGGAAACTTGAGGGACCAGGCAATGGGTGGGATCAATCTCTTGGAGGTACCCGACACACCAATCGACGACCCCCACGAGTGACAATCTTGAGAATCGGAAATTCAGGTACTTGTACGTCGTCAGGAATTACGATGGGAGGATCGGGCGAGGACTTTGTCGCGGACGGCAGGCGATTGCGAATTTCGTCGTTTAAAATGTCATTAACGACCCTAACACGCTCTTCAGTGAGAGAAACACGGTGGCGAGGGACGTACATCAATTCGTTGAGGCGTCGTTGCATGGCCAAGATAACTCTGTTCCCACTGCGTATCAACGTCTCCTCATCCAATTCCCGAACAGTCGCCAACAGGGTTTCCATGTCGGATATCGTATTGGCGCTCGCGGTATTGCTCACTATAAGTCCCTGTCAATAGCGTATCCTACACTAATAATTCATTACAGTACGGACTTGTGTTTTTTTCTTTTGTTTCCCTCCTCCACGTATCCGTTTGATATATTCTTTCAAATTGATTTTATTCTACAACTGTATCTATAGTCTACGATGTATTTACGGACTATGTACGTCTACTACGGAGGCCAACGTCGTCGATGGTAGTGGTAACGGGGCAGGAGCGAAAGCGTGGGAATGCGGACTTGTGCGAATTGATCACCCCATGGGAAGTTGAAACCTCGGGTAACCGGTAACCGGTAACCGGCCGGTTACCCGAGGTTTCAACTTCCCATGGGGTGATCAATTCGCACAAGTCCGCATTCCCACGCTTTCGCTCCTGCCCCGTTACCACTACCATCGACCTTGCTGCTGGTCGGCCCCTCTCGGTAAGTCCCTAGATTTTTGTGTAGTCAGTAGAATATATAGTAGACTAGAACAATAAAATGAATGGGTGAACACAACGACGTTAAGGCCAAAAAAAAAAAAAAGAAACTTGTCATTATGAAATGCTAGAGGCTCACCATGGCTGTCTACACAAACGTCATCGAATAAGTGCTGATCATCGTTCTCAGCCTCCTCGACCCGAAACCTAAACGCCATGCCCCGACAGGTTTCAGAGGCGGCTCGACGGTTCATCGATATCGAGGCGGAGGTGGACGACCAGAGCAGCGAGGAGGAGCAGGATGACTTACTTGGTACGATCAATGCCTGAATGCGACACCGGTTACCTATCTAACCATTCCTCAGATGACTTTATTGATGATAACGAACAAACTGAAGAGGGTCCGCAGACTGGCTCTGCGACGACTCAGGATTCTATTGGCATCGACGACGGCAGTGGCGACGACCTTGACACCTTCCTATCCGAGATTCTCCAGCGTGCGCGCCGACGTCAGGACTCGTCGAGGTCTCAACCCCATGATGGAGAGACGGTCATCGATCTGCCCTTGGAAAGTATGGTCCTTGATGGTGACTACCCCCTGTGGCGAGTTCCCTGCCGCGTGAGTAACTTTTCAACCATCTTCAGTCACTGCTAAGGACTTTAATAGGTCGGGATCGAGGAGGAGGCGTTGATGTTGCTGATGAAGGCCGCTCAGCCCGAGCACGAGTTGCGTTCGGCCTTTTGTCGTGCCTACCTCCGCGGTTGGATCTACTTGGAAGCAACGATGAACCAGGCGCTGGTCAATCTGCTTAAAATCACTCCGGGGATTCGCCGCGGTGACCAAGACATTCCACGGACCCGGATCGATGTGAAGGACTGGCAGCAGACGCTAACGGTTGCGGAGCCTAGCGATATACCTTCGGTGGGGTCTTGGGTGCGAATTCTAAAAGGGCCGTACAAGGGCGACGTGGGGTTGATCTGCAAGTTTGAACACTGGGTTGGGGTCAGCGTATTGTTGATCCCCCGCCTTGACTTTCACGCCGTCCCTTCGTCGAAAAAGCGGAAGAGGTCGACAGTCCCCCCTCTTGCTCGACTTTTCGACCCGCTGACGATCCCGAGGGACTTTCGCGTTCAACCGACGCGCATAGACGAGCATACATTCAAGTTTGGGCGAATGATGTTTAAGCACGGCCTGCTGAAGAAGCCGTTCGACCTTCACTCGGTCTCTCGAAGCGGTGTCTTCTTGTCAACGGAGACTTTCACGACATTTCAAATGAGCAAGCATCCAGCTATCCAAGCTGCTGGATTCATATGCCCCGTGGAATGGAAGTTCGAAGAGCAGGAGAAGGTCTACGTAACCTCATCCGAGAAGCAGGGCATCATCCGCTCCCTTTCCCAAAACGGCGTCGAGGTCAATTTGTCCGAAGACGAAGGCTTAATCAGTGTTCCGTGGCGCGAGCTGCGAAAGGTCATCGTACCCGGAGATTTCGTCCAAGTGACCGGCGGGCCGAGACAAGGACAAAAGGCTTGGGTAACGGGTGTGGTTGAGACCAGCGCCGACCTCGTCGAGCAGCCCAATGATCTCGCAAAGGCGTTTCTGGAGCAGCATTTCGAGGTCAGTGTACAGATTTCACAGCATATCGCCTTGTCTAACACCATGCCCAGACATTTCAAGTCCACGTCAACTGGCTCAAGATTGTACCATCGGAGCATTCTTTGGCGACGCCGACGGAGCCAGAGACTGCAGAGATCGCCCGAGATTATATTCCGTGGAAGGGCCGGATCGTCGTCATCGCGAAGAAGCACGCGATGAAGGGCTACCATGCGGTGATCAAGGACGTTCTTTGCGATGAGGCTTCGCAAAGCGGCATCAAACTCGTCGTTCAATTCTTACAGTACAGTGCAGCTGCGCCCTACCAATCCTTGACTTTTGATTATGATGACGTTGTGGATGCCTTGTAAGTATTTGATGCACTGTGTGGCACATCTCCTTTGATTTGCTTTCAATAGACACCATATGAAGTTATTTGCCTGCGCTCCTCACAAAAACCCTCGATTCTTCCCCGCAATCACATTTCAGAACCCGAGCCGTCGAGTTCACGCCTTGTTCCCGCCGTCTCCGCAGGCACTCCAAATATCGGAGGGCAAACGCCCATGCCCGACTTTGGCTTGGCGACGCCGGCTTGGAACCCATCCTCCTGGACACCGTTCGCTCTGGCATCTCCTCGCGACGAACCCGCACGTCCTCGCGTCTCTGCTTCAAACGACCATCCGCTCCTGGATCCCCGTCTTGTGGGCCGAACGATCCGAGCCACAGTAAACGGCGGTGGATACAGCCGCAAGATCTTGACGGTGTCGATCATGTCCGGTCAACAGAGACCGGTGTTGCGACACCAGTTCTATCGGACCTTGGAGCACCTTGAGCCAGAATGGGTGACCGTCAAGCACCCTCACCCGACTCGCGACAACGGTCTGCTGGTAGTGATAAGAGGCGAGCACTGCGGCAAGTACGTACGCCGTATCCATCATCGCTACGAGGACGGCAAGGCGATCATCCGATGCGCCGTCATGAATCGAGATGAGAAGGGTAGAAAGTCTTTCGGGGGAATTCATCGAGTTGACGACCGACGACATGTGCCAGGGTTGGGAAACAAAAGAGCAAAAAGACCAAAACGATCGTCTGGTTACGGATTTGCGTACTGAAGCTCGAAGGACCCGCGCTAAATGATTATAAGTGTACAATCGATCTTGGATATACACGACCGTAGAATAGACGTCGACTAATATATTCCATGCTAAGAGAGGCGGCGTGCTTAGGGAGTCCCATCAACAGTCAGATGACAGCAGGCTTCTTATCAGCTGACATGCTTCGCAGAACGCGACTTTGGTGCCAGACGCTTTTCCAATTCCCCACAATTTCCTTCGAACCATCACGATGCCCAGCCACTTCCAGGAACCCCGCGGCGCTCAGGCGAGCCCAAGAGTCGAGCCCGAAGTCGCGCGACCCGTCGCAGGAGATCAGCCGACGACGGAAAGAGACTCTGAGCGCAACCGCGACCAGGAAGGGCAACAAAGTCAGGCGGAAACAGGTCTACTCGCCGAGCTTAAGAATGGTTCCAAGAAAAGGACCCGGTGAGGTTCAGATCCAGCCGAGCAGTGGCTTTCGCAAGCTGACATATTCTATACACAGAAACACGGAATACACGCCTTTCCATAACATCGCGAAATGGATTTTGCGCAGCGAGAGCGCGTTCATTGATTTTTCAGAGCTATGGAACACGGGCTTCCTGACCGACATGGACGACGAGACCTCGTACGTGCGCGATCATGAGACGGTACAGTTACTCTACGCTCATCTCTTTCAGATCACCAGCTCCAGACGCAAAGCGCGAAGAATTGTTGCGCATATACGGGATCATGCGGGCGTCAATCAGCGGTTTCGAAGATTACATGGGCAAACTGATGGAACAGCCGCATCGACTGGTGGACTTGACAGACAAGGTAATCATATGCGCATATACCCAAACTAGCACTAACTGCATGCTCCGTCAGATGAAGAACTCGGCAAGCCAGGCTCGCAGCGAAGATACGTCGAGCCTCAAAGACGCGTTTATTGACCTCGTCGCCAGGGATATTCCGGGTCAGCAAATAGACCCCCCCATTCTCGGGCGACAGAAAGGAGGGCCGTCGCGGATTCCATCATCCGGTCCTGGCGCGGTTGCTTTGCCCGGTCGATCGCCTCGAAGAATTCGATGCCGATCCAGAGAGGCAAGTTTTTTTATTTTTCAAAGTTCAAATGCTACTAATTAGGGTATTACCCAGCACTATGCTCAGGTTCCTCAACGACAGAAGCCTCCTGAATCCGCAGGACCCTGTCGCGTTCATGTACGAAGAGAACGGGGATAATTTCGACATGGCCAACATAGGGCATGGCCTTTGCAAAGGTCCGCTTCTGGTCCGCGTACGTGATCTGCAGGTCTCGCGATTTTTGATTGGACTGCCGCCCCTTGCAGGTCTGGAAACACTTGTTCACATCGCCATCTTCGGCGTCGAAGGAAGCACCCGGGCGAACCAGGACCCGTTCAAGTCAAGCGAAGAAACACAGGATGAAGGAGGTGACGCCAGCGAGCATCGCGTATGCAGCAATGCACGTAAGTCTCCTGATCGTGTCAGCGCAGTGCTACTAGTTCTTTTTTTAGGTGCGATATCTCCTCTCCGAGCAAGAGGATTGGCGACTGGACGAAGCGACTTGGGGGAATGCACGATTTTACGAAATGGTGCTCAGCCTGTTCAATAACAGGCAATGGAAATGGTGTATAGACACCTTGGACTGGTGGAACAGGTATGATATCACATTGTTGGATAAGACTTGTTATTACAGAGTTACACGACCCGATAGGCAGGTATTCTCCGCGGAACAACTCGCGCTCAACGGCAAGCAGGCGCAGGCGCGCCCCTCGGCTCTTCTCTTAGCTTTCCAGGAACAAGAAGAGCTCGTAAACTCGCCGCGTGGCCCGATCGGCGGTGAGTCCAAGACCCAGATCTCACGAAGTCCAAGACAATTATACTCTACAGCTGGAAATCAAGCCGCGGCACACAAACGGTCACACAGACCGCTGTCGTCAAGCACGGCGAGCAGCTCCCGTCGGTCCCGGCGTACCTCCAGCCCACTGCCGCCACACAACGAAGACGAAGATGAAGATGAAGACGAAGAGAAGATGACGCTGACGACGAAGACCATGGCAATCGAGGCTATGGCAACCACGGTCCACGCAATGAATACGAAGACGAAGACGAAGACTATCACAGGCGTCTCCCGACGCTACGACAACCACGACCGACATCTTCCTTTGCCGAGGAGCCTGGCGATTCAGATAAGCCGCCACCAACAAAATCGCATGGACCCGGTACGTTGAGTCCATCTTGTTGAATGCGCACCGCTCAGGGAAAGGCACAGATGGCAAGGTCCCACAGAAAATATCCGCCGCCCAATCGACGATTCCAGGATCCCTCTGGAGACGAGAATGCGGCCGACTTGCGACAATCGCGACCTCGTACAGCAGACGCGTCGAGTACTCTCTCCCCCTGCGACAGACGAGGCCCGGAACTCAAAAACCGATGCGGACCCTCTCCCATCCCAATCCCGGAGCGAAGAGGTATTCAATGTGGTCGTCATCACGGCCCTGACATCCCTCCGCCCCAGGGCAACAATGTGCAGGACGACTTGCTTCCTGGAGATACCGTGAGGGGGACAGGACCCGAACCTCAGCAAGAAGGGCCTCTGCAGAGCCCTGAAGCTAATAATGGTTCGTGTCAATAATCATTCCTTACTAGACTGAAATCTATCTACACAGAAGCAACAGGCAACGTCACTCCCCGCCGTGCACCCAACCTTGATCCCAACTCTGATCCCTGGCTCAATTCTCCGTCGGATGAAGACCCGCGACTCCAATTCGATGACGACATGCTGCAGGCACCCGAGCCACCGAAAGGCGACATGTCCGACATGCCCCCGAGTCCTATGAGCGACCTCA